>CM045937.1:5894754-7094754 GCA_025177825.1 Aechmea fasciata
GGTCCCAAAGCCCCAGGCCGCAAGGCAGCAAGGCTACAAACACCAAAAAGGCCTTAAGGCCTCCAGCCCCCCAAGCCCCAGGCCCCAAGGAAGCAAGGCCACAAACCCCAAAATGGCACTAAGGCGGTAAGGCCCCAAGCCACCAACCCATCAAGCCACACAAAATGAAATTGAAATAAAGTTAAAAAAACACACTACAAGAGACTACAATTCCCAAATAAAAGAAAAAATTAAAAAGAAACTTTTGGACGTAATTGGAATCTACAAAATTATTATACAATGAAAACTTTCAGAAATTTACAAATATCATATAATACTCCTGAAGTAAAGAAACTTTTCGAAGTGATTGGAATCTACAAAATTATTATAAAATGAAAACTTTCACAAATTTACAAAATATCATAATTAAAATTCCTTACCATAGCAACCGATTGATCGACAAATCCACTTAGTAGAATTTCAAGGGGATGCCGGTTTCATGCCACTGTCTGAACCTATTGCAAGCACCAAGAAAGACGAAGAGTTATGCTTCTTTAATGATCAAAACATTTATTAGTATTTTCAAAAATGAGAATTTAATGACAAATCATTAAATCATTTGAAAATATATATATGCTAAGCAAGATAGTTGATTCTCTAGTGAATCAAAGTCAAATTTAGCCTAAATAGGATGGTATTTGTCACATCAAACAAGACAAAAAAAAAGACTTTAGGAGAAACATAATATCAAAGTGCCCAAACAAGCTGATGCTCTTGTCCATTCTAGTTTACATCCAGAAGCTAATGCTAGTTTTACCTGGACTTTTGGTTTCTTGTAATTTTGTTCGATCATATTTTCATGTTGAGTAAATCTAATAAACTTTGGACAATCATTTGAATCTAGATCTTGCCTATCATATATCATATCAGGGCAGGATTATTATCTTGCAATGGGTTGAAAGGCTGTCTTACAGTGTGCTCAAGTGGTATATAAAATGGAATGGAGTTAGAAATAGAAAAAATGTGCTGAAATCAAAGTAATTAATTATGTAGCTCTTTAATAGAATGTGGTTTCTGCAGCGCGCGCCATCTCATGCAGATAGCAGCTGGCACCTAGCATGGTGCCATGCCGACAAAGACTGGCCGATGCTAAGAATGTGCCGCCCAGTATCACTGGGTGCCACCAGTATTCCGCCCAGTGTTTGCCCGGTGCCAATTCTTGCCGAACCGCGCCAATTCAACATGGATTGTCGTGCCAAATTTTAGGTCTTTTGGGGTTCAAAAGACTTTTGGTGCTCAAAAGAGGACCTAATGAGACCATAAGGCAGCAAACTTATCTTTATCTCTTTTTTGACTTGGGACTCTTGGAGCTTTGAGATCTTGCAGAAGATATCAAGGGATTTAGAGATCCCCTTTCTCTCTTATTCCCTCAAGAAATATTTTTGTTCATTTCTTCTCATGCCCATCTGGTCACAAACTACAACATCGAACAGACATGAAAGAATTAGAGCACTTTTGCACTAATTCAACAAAAATGCAGAACACTCTTGTAATTGCTTTGAGAAGCTTGTTTATGACCATTGCAATTTGCAACTTTGGTTGAAATATATGCTTGCAAGACACAGAGAGACAAGAGGGAGTTCGACCCTGTTGACATTGGTTTTGTGCAAGAGGATGAGGATTCAATTATGGGGTGGTTGCAGATGAAAATCAGCAGGACTACTTCATGAATCCTAGATCCTCCTCAGGGGTCACCGATATAAAGCTTGGGTTGGTATAACCATGTAAATTCATTACGAGATTAATCCTTAATTAGCCCTTAACTATCAAGATATTTCTATTCTAATTCAGACTTAAATAAAATCTTAGATTTTTTTATGGATAGAATTTTGCATATTTTAATCAAACTAGGACTCCTAATCTAGTTGATCCTGGATATAAATAAACCCTAAGGGTGCCAAATCTCTCAAATCCCTCTCTTTTATTCCTCATCTCTTTTTGTACCTTGAAGCTTAGTCATGGTAGAAGTGAGATCAGACAAGGAAAAGTAGTCTTTGTCGCTACAGTTGCCCCGTTGAATTATCTATAATCCTATATATTGTAGTATAGTCAATAACACTTTATGTTTCTGTATTTTCATGAGTTGTAACATGACTATATTCATATTGGATTGGATAAGACATACAACTAAATCAACTCTAGTTGCATTATACACCTTACAACAACCGAAAGAGCTAGAATTACTTGAAAAAAAAAAATCCAAAAAACCCATGCCAAACATGTGCCTGTGTGCTAGTGGCGTGGCACTGGCATGGGGGTCATGCCAACACAGACATGCTTCGTGCCTCTGTGTCATGTCGTGTCGTGTCATGCCATTTAGCACAGCTACATAGGCCATGTCGAAAACATGGCAATCATTGCTCTTGGTCAATGAAATGAATATTCATATCTAGAAGCACAATAGCAAACGTGTCAAGATATAGGATTCCGAAAGGAACTCATTTTCTCATTCCGCTTTCAGCTCTTCTTTTATCTTTCTCTATATTATATAGCTTACAAAATGAGAAGTTCAAATTAGTTGTTTATTACATGTAACTTGGTTGTTTTGTTTTTTTCCCAAGTTAGATTTTCGGGATACATCCAAATGAAGCTATATATATATATATATATATATATATATATATAGAGAGAGAGAGAGAGAGAGAGAGAGAGAGAGAGAGAGAGAGAGAGGGCTCGTGCTATTAGGAGACAAATAGCTTGTGCTCCTAAGTTTTTAACCACCCATCAAATTTGATGGGTGGTTAGGATGAATGGAAGAAGAGAAATTGGAGAGAAATTAAAGAAAAGAGAAATTGAGAAACCCAATTTCTCTCGAATTACTCATCTTCCTTTCACCCTAACCACCCATCAAATTTGATGGATGGTTAAAAACTTAGGAGCACAAGGGTCATTCTAATAGCACAAAGAGTTCTACTCTATATATATATATATATATATATATATATATATATATATATATATATATATATATATATATACATATATATATATACATATATATATATATATGAGTCCAGCTGCTATGCTATCAATAGCACGAAGCACTCGGTGCTATCAAATTTTTCACCGTTAGATCCACCCCTTTGATGATTTTCACCCGTTAGATCATACTATTCAACCAACCACCCACTTAACCCTAGGGGGCCCACATCATCCTAACCGCACATCTCTTAATCCAACGGCCAAAAACTTGGTAGCACCAATGACTTGGTACTATTAATAGCAGCAATTTCAATTGACAGTCACTGTGTTCTTGATGGTACTTTCAATTCTTAATGGAGCAGACGTATTTGATAGATTATGGCCTCCCAATTTGGACTTGCTCCAGTCTGGGCTTGTTATGGACTCCGGTTTGTTGGATAGAATTTATAATCTTCAATGTTGATACACTATCCTTACTACCAGTTTTTCTTGTAGAGATGATTTTACTTTACATACTCTCAGCCACCTCAATGTATATTTTGTTTCAGAGATATGTTGAGGCTCAGTGTTGCATTGCTTCAAATGATTATAAAGGTACACAATTGAGTTTTACCATGCAAAAGGTTTGACATTTTGTGGGAACAATTTACCAAATGGTGCAAGGCTTTGTTAGCATTTTAGTATATTCTAGAAACACTCTGCAAATTGGAAATTCAGACTGTTGTTACATAGTCGTTAGTTTCTATAGCAAGTATACAAACCTATTTCGTGACAGATGAATATATCTTTTGAAAATAATACTAATCATACTTTTAAGGTTGTTCTAAAAATATTACTTTGAAGGAAATGGAAGAAGCGATGTGGAAGTAACTTTTAGAGGCTATTTTATTTAATCTTTTAAAGGATTAAAATAAGAAACATTAGAAATTTCTATGCGGGATTTGCAATGGTGATTTTTTTTTTTTTGGTGGGTCAAATTGTTCATTGAATCGTGATGAATTTTGGTATAATTAACATTTGCCATATTAATTTCCTTTGGAAACATTGTCTAGCACAGTGAGTAGGGTATTTCAATAGTATGCTAATAATTATTTCGAGAAAGTTGTTTAAAGCAATTGTTTTCCAAGCTTTTCACTTTATATAATGAATCTTATAGTTTTGACAGCACATTGGTCTATATTTTGTAGGTGACCTTGACATATTTTCAGAACTATTGCAACACTTTCCTAATAATGTGCACATCTTACTAGAAACTGCAAAGGTTGGAGTTGACTCTCTAGGCATGTCATTTATTCATTTTGCTTTGAGTTTTTAATTTGGCATACCTTGAAATAAGTAAGCTTGTTTACCCAACTTGCTATAATAGTTTGCTGGCATAGGCCGTGGCCAAATGAATTAGATTAAGTTAGTGATTTCATGTGGGGAAAAAGGCAAAGCTATGCAAGTTTTAGTGCTATATGACAGAAGTGCCAGTGCCTGTTACGTAGTAAGCATCATTTATTTATGATGTGGGAGTTATAGTGTTATGTAAACACTCTCAAGGTGCACTATTGAACAATTACATAAACCAGTTGAGACCCAAACACATGGATGCAGAGCTGTGATTCATAGCATACTCAGGCATTTTTTCCCCCTTTTATAGATTGCTTCGTGTCACTATAAAGGTGCTTTGGTCAAATTAATCCCTCTTTCATTTATCTCTAGCGTCTCAAGATTATTCCTGTGTGCGTCTTTTTCTGGGCTTATTGGCTAAATTCTAAGTTTCTGTACAACCTAAGATAAAGTAGCTATTCAACTGGGGCTAATATATATCTCTAGCCTATCTGTTCCTTGTATATGAGATGCCAAAGTGATGAATCTGTAAAATAGGCCACAAGCCAGATCCAAACAACTTACCAAACAAGACCGGCGAGGACCAAAAAATTACCAACTACTGCAAATTATATTTATATTGTAGTTGACTACAAAAGTAACTTGAGCTAATGGGGATTTAAGCATCACAAGTACATCCTAAACTAATCCCATAATTGAAACTCAAAACCCTCACATCCATCCTTTAATAAAAATCTAGATAACTAGACTGCAATTGTAGGAGCGAAGTGGGGCTTAATTGACCTAAACAAGGGCTGAAAGCCTTCTATTGAGTATTACATAGCTTGGCTGTAGCAGGCACGAATTGAACAAAGGCTATAGCACGAATGCAGGTATTTATTATCCTATAAAAGGGAAAAATATTATGTAGATGCTAACTGACCTGGTTTTGAATACATTTGTAAAATATCAAACAACATATGGCAACTTTTTCTAAGAAGCACAATTCCAAGATTGCAATCACTTTAATTATCATACATACATACAACGAATCTCAAATATGCAACTTACCTCATAAGTACTTCCTGTCATCATTTGCTTTCTTTCATCTTCCGCTAGATAACAATGAATAGAACTATATATGCATTTCCTTGACCAATTCGACACACTGCATTTTAACAAACAAACCATCAGTAGTGACTAAAAGACTAGCTAACAACAAAGGGCATAACACTTCATGACTAAAAAACTAGATCAAAAACAACAGTAAAATTTGAACAGTACTACCTACAGAGTATTGCTGTCAAAAAAATCAAGAGAATCACCCATACAAAACAGACTACAATTTCATTTGTTAGCAAAATTTTGGGAGAATTTGGATGTGTTTAGCAGCAATTACACAAAACACGTGAAGAACTTTCTCGCAGATGAAGAAATTGCAGTAGTATATGTAGATAATAGCGGTAGTAGTATTTAGGGTTTAGGGTTTAGGGTTTAGGGTTTAAGATACATTTTCGAATTTTTCGAGATAGGGAAAAAAATCGAGTGAAAGAATATAAAAACATGAAGAGAGCAAGAGAAACAAACAAACGGATCAAAGACAATGAGATATAATATGAAAAAAAAAACGCAACAAATTAGTAAAACAAAAAAACAAAAAATAGTGAAGTAGATCGGAGAGCTTACCGAGTTTGGTGTGCTCATGGATCGAAATCGTCAGCTGAGAAAAGCGCTGAATCCGCATAAAACCTCTTCAAATCAGCTTAGAAAACACCTTCGACCGCTCCGATCTCGTCAAAGAGCCGCCGATCGAAGGAGAAATCACGGGATCTCATCACGGCATCTCATCGCGACTTCGACAGGATCCTCCACCGTCTGAGCTATGGATAGATCGCCGATTGATTCGGAGATCCCCGAAGAGGCGGGGGAGAAAAAAGGGAGAGGGGAGAGGGAGAAAGAGAAGGAGAAAAAAAAGAGATAGAGGAGGAAGAGAGGGGGCTGTGAGACTCGTCTCTCTCTATCACCATGGATCGATCACGATCTCTCTCTCTCTCTCTCTCTCTCTCTCTCTCTCTCTGTGTAAAACTGTAAATTGAGATCGAGGCCTCCAGAGTCCATATCGAGCACGATGGAGGGAAAAGGGAATTTTGAGCGATGGGATGATGGCGGACTCGGAATCTCGAATGGTGATTTGGGCGGGAGTGGCCAAAATTTTCAGGATAACAACACAAAAGTAGCTGGGCTTCGAGTTTTTTTTTTTACCCACATTGGCCTAATTCTATTCACGGGCCCAGTGTAGAAAAATGGGCCGACCTAAGCATGATAAAATAATCATGATCTACATATTTGAAGTATTTCAATTTTGAATTTTTCTATTATTCTTGCATCATTTATAGTGCACGGGAGTTTTGAATAAAAAATGACGAATGCAATCAGATGAAAAGGTTACCGCATGATGCACTGTACTCACCAAAAGCAGTCATTATGGACCATGCTGCATTAGATATAAGCTGATCTTGTCCAAAGCCCAACCCAAAAAAAACAAAAGAATTGGATAAAATAGTTAATTCTCATCGAAGGCCTACAGGCCAATTCGACCAGCTGGACGGGTTGGGCCTTGGCAATTTGATAGGCCGCCTAGTCTGGGACCAATAGAAAGTACTCGGGCGAGACCGGGCCCTGTATATCAACTGCTCGGTCCATTATGCGACAGATATCAGTCTTTTTCATCTGAAGCAGCTTAATCCAATTTTGTTGGTCCATGGACTATGCTCGACAATATATTTTATCCAACTTTCACTCTCTCTTTTTTTTCAGTGTGATTTTAGCGCAAAGAAATATGCTATCAATGTGTTTTTATAGCTGTTAATATGAAGTTTTATAGGAATTAGAAGAAAAATTACAATGCGAGACCAAAAGGTATAATTTTTTTTGAAAAATGCAGTGTGCATAAAAAAAAGGGCAAGAAAAATAGCTCAAAGAACCCTTTATCATATATAAATACTATAAATCTATTTGATATTGAGCTCTATTGTTATATGACTAAGAGGGTGAACAAAAAGTACATGAAAATCATCTAAACCATACCTTAGCCTAACTAGTGCAATTTTTGTGGATATGACATTATTTATGAAAACTAATGAATTTTATTCTTTGACAATTTTCACAGCGTAACTATCGCCTCAAGAATTCAAAACGCAAAATACATTATGTAAAAAGGATAAAGATGTCTCTTAGATATAACTTTGAAAAACAATCGTATTAATTAGATTAAATTGTTAATGGGTGCTAGAATAAAATATATTATCTAGGTTGCGTATAATAAAGTTTGAGTATGACTTGCGTAATATAATGATTTGATGTTTTGGGTAGGATAATAACCTAAACGGAACAACTAGTTAAGCATATATCAGATATGCAAATAAATGTAAAGCGTTTTATAGCTATCTTGCACTCTAATGTAGAAAAGATTGTTTGTTTTGCTCAAAAGGCGAGAAAGATAGAGTTTTTTAAATTTACTTTCTTAATTTTATCTTAACAAAACATTATCTCCATTTTATCTTTCAACAAAATGTAAGCAAAACTCTACCTGGGATGGGAGCTGGCCCCTTTCCAGCAATTGACTCCTGCCTCGGTCACGAAGAAACTATTTTAAGTTTTAGAATTTGGTAAGAAGAAATACAATAAACAATAATAATAACTCAAAAGGTTGGTAGAATTTGTCCAATGGGAAAGTTGGGCTCGGCCCGATAATGCCTGCCCCGCGCTAGGTGGCTGGAAGGCCCGGAATATATCTCTGATGGGCCTCCGATAGTTAATAGGCCAATTTATGCTTTGGACTCTGTAGGATAGCCGATCCAAATTTTAAAAGCCGTCGTCTACTATTTGGGGATTGAGCCTGCAACGAGGACCAGATTTCTGGGCTGGGAATGAGGGCCTATATATAGGAAATCAGTTAGACGTTCCTGCTTTTCTGAGCTCCGCAGGATTGGGACATATAAGTATTAGGCCAGGCCCGTGTCAGAGGAAGTATTCTAATTTCTTTTCAGGAAAAAAAGAATCACGATGATGTTGATGAAACTGCGTGGATATGATGACCGTTCCAAATGCCATTTATTATGCTAGTCAAGCATGGAAGGCTAAGACTTTGATTTTTGAAGTTTTTTTTCATCGTAGTAAAGATGAAGACAGAGAAATTTCTTCTCTTAGGCATCTTCTTCGTCTCCTCCTTCTAATTCATGCGTTTACTCTTTAACTATGATCACATTGCATGTTTGTAAATTATGAAGTGTTTTATTTTTATTGCAAAACGGCCAAAGAAACTAAATATATAAAAGCACATTTTCACATCTCTTGGTGTGCTTGAATTATTATTAGAACGCGGAGAAAGGGAGAGAAAAAATAATGTAAATTGTTATTCATTGCTTCTCAAAATTTCTTGTAGCAAAACACAAAAAGATGAAGTTTGCATTGTAAAAGCTACTCTAGCTTATGATTCCGATGCATTTATTTCTTCACACCCTCTCCTTGCATATTTTATAAGTATTGATTGCAGTTCTCCCAACAATTATAATTATAGTGAATCAAACTATATAAATACCATAATACTGATTCAAATATTTGACCACAATAAGCTTTATAGCTGATGGTACGTTAAAACTATACACCCATATATTCAAAGCGGAAGTTTACTGTATCACACTCATATTGCATCATCAATAATAAAACAATCACATTTTGTCTCGACAGAAAAGTATAATAATATTTTTTTTTTAATAATCATGATAGAATAGGTGAACACAAAAGAATAATTTTATTGGTTTGAAATGTTGTGTGAATAATACAATTGATGTATTCTAGATTTTTTTGCTATCCATATTGGTGCTCAATTGTATCCAATATTCACATAAACGTTGGGCTAAGTAAATCATAAACCTTGCATTAATTACCCAGCCCGCTATCCACTTGCAAAAAAGGTCTCTGCATTGAAAATGGGCCAGCCCATGTCAATAGCACCAGGCTGGGGGAACTACACCACTTAGGGGAGTCTCAGTGCCTCTGTTTGCTAGATTGGGCGCATACATAGTAACATACATCGCATTCGTGGTGAGAACTATTGACAAACGAATCGGCCCAAACTATGAACAATTTCCATGTCAGGGCCTAACCCACTATTCACGGGCATTCATTTAGGAGAGTCTTTGGGCTGAGATTTTTCTTCTTGAAAATGACTTTTTTTTTCTAAAGGCCAAAGGCTAGGCGGGCTGATTTAAGTCGTAAAAGCTCAATTGAGGGTAGGGTTTGGGTTTTTTAAAAATATAAATTTCGGTCAGATTTATGGCACCGATTTAATCTCGGTTCGTCAGTTGATTCCATTTAAATTTAACTGCTTGAATCTATTTACTTCTCAAACAATTATGGTGGTGCTCAATAATTTATATCAAACCTTCATACTAGCATTGGGATATATACAACAATTATATCATATTTATGTTTGTACTCAATATTTTATATCTGACCGTCAAACTTATTTTCAAATTATGCATATGAGTAGTTGAATATAAAAAACTTATTACCTCGATTAGTGAAATCATACAATCATCTTTCTTTCGATTAGTGAAAGAGTAGGAACTCTAGCAACATATTGAAAAAAAATATTAATGTGGTGCATGCTACTAATCAAGCACAGGTCCACAAAAATATTGAGCCGCGCATATGGGACAAATCTGTGCAACATGTCTTAAAGAGCTAATTGAGTCTGCTCAGTAAGTCCAGGGACAAATGGACCCTAGAATGGCCCAAGCATAGGATAAGATGGGCTCTGGTAAGCCTATTTATGGGCTGTTTTGGTTTTTATGCTAAAATAGAAACTTTTCAATTTGCAATCCAAACTTGTGTGGGTCAAAGACTCAAAAATTAATACAAAACCGATCACTCAGATATCATACAGATCTCAGCCATTTCGAGGAAGTATCAGATCAGTCTTAAATCGTACCATGAGTATATGTGTACGGAAGATATTCAGTCCCGAACTGCATTCCTATGAGACCATTTTCTCTGTACTGGTGGCATTTCGTCTCTCAAAATATGGCACGGTGTCGAAAGAGGAAAATAGACTTTGCAGGCCCATGTTTCTTAAAAGGCCAGACCAGGTCCAAGATCAATTTATCTGAACACTAAATCTCCACTAAAATAGCGGGGCTTTATTTTTCAAAATTAGTCACAAATAAAAACTCTTGGGCTCAGCATCAAAATGAAAATCTCCGTTTGAATTTAAACAATCCTTCTTAAAAATGATACTCGTCATCTCTAAGACCCAAAAAGCCATCCTAGCCAATCTGAATTTTATTTTGCTCGTCCTCATTATTAATAAATAGTTCTAATTTGGATGCAACCCTAAACCTTATACCCTGAACCCTAAAAGCCCGAAAGCCCTTTAAAGCTAAAAAGCCCCTTAATTTCTTAAAGGGCTTTAAATGCCCCGAGTCCCAAAGCCCGTACCCTTAAGCCCGAATTTTTAAAGCCCCATAAAGGCCTTTAAAAGGCCCCAAGTACCCAAGCCCACGGCCCGTACCCTTAAGCCCGAAATCCTTAAGCCCCTTAAAGTCCTAAAAGCCTTTAAAAGGCCCCAAGGCCCCAAGCTCCAAGGCCTTACACCAAATAAAATTGAAATAAGTAAGCCCCTGACGGCCCTAAAGTTCGCAAACCCGAAAGACTTTTAAAAGGCCCCAAGCTCTAAGGCCTCACACATAAATGAAATTCAAAAAGGTAATCCCCTAAGCCCCCAAGCCCTCCAAAGCCCCTATGGCCCCCAAAGTCCCGAAAGCCCCCAATCCCCAACAAGGCCCCCAAACCCCAAGTTTCTACACGAATGAAATTCCAAAATGTATCCCTAAAGGCCCCAAAGCCCCCCAAAATGCACGAAGACCCAATCTAAGACGCTGTAGTATACTAGTATTTGCCCTTCTATCTAAGAGGGTGTGATGGACTATAACCCAACAACATCTCAGCCCAATCACCCACTGTTTTTACTCGCCTAAAATGCATGAAGACCCAATCAAGTATTGGTCATTTGTGTTATGGACGATTTAATTATTTTACTTTATATTGAGACCCCTTGACTTCTTTTTTTATTTTTTAAAGAATTGAATTCATCATATATTTAAATTTTTGTGGCCAAAATCACTTGAACTCAGAAGGAATATGCATATAAGGAGATGACAATAGTAGGAAAAAAAAAACACTCAAAGTTGAAGGCGATTCCGAAATTAGAAAATCTGGATGGGACCTCCATACATTTTAACCTATTTCTTTATTTTTTCAACTCGGATGTTCCCATAATAAATTAAAATAAAATTCACACAGGAAAAAGAAAGAAAAAAATAAAACTAAAAGATACATTCGACACTACTAGTAAAGCTTTGACCAGAACTGTAAAAAAATTGATTATATACTGTTTAGACATGAGTTTTGACCGAAATTTTAAATATTTTTATTAGAAACTCTTTATGTCTAATGAGTTATTTTTATATTTTTATTAGATAATTTTATGTTAAATAAATTATTTTTATAAGTACTTAGTATGTTTCACAAGTTCTCGTATTCCAAAAATTAATTAAGTGGAGGAAATATGACATTTCATTAATATGGGATTTCAATCATGACAAAAATATTTTATGTCAATTATAGATAATATTATATAACTTATTTCAACACTCAAAAACCTAAACCCTAAACCCTAAACCCTAAACCCTTCTTGAGGTCAAAAAGGTATTTAAATGTCCCGAAGCCCTGAAGCCCGTACCCGGATGCTTGAAATCCCCAAAGCCCTTAATGGTCCTAAAAGGCCGAAGCACGAAAGGCCTTTAAAAGGTCATATACGAATTTAAATTGATAACAATCCCTAAAGTCCCCAATGTTTCCAAAGCCGGAAAGGCCTTTAAAAGGCCCCAAGCCCCAAGGCCCCACACAGTATGAAACTAAAAGAGGCAAGCCCCTAAAGGCCCTATTATCCCCAAAGCCCCCAAGCCCCCCACAGCCCTCAGCCCCAAGGCTGATACAAAATGAGATTCGAAAAAGTAAGCCCCTAAAGGCCTTAGTGGACCCAAAGCCACCAAGCCCCCCAAAGCCCCAAAGCCCCAAGGCCTAAACACTACAATAGAGTATGTTTCCAAAAAAAAAGAAGAAGAGAGAATTAAACATAAGAACAGATGGGCTAAAGGAGACAGAACAAACAAAGGAGAGGGGCCCAAGTACATTTCCTTTACATTTCTAATTGTTTTTATTTCTAAAGTTAAAAAAAAAGAAGAAAAAAGAACGGGGTGATTTGCTACCGT
The DNA here is from genome assembly GCA_025177825.1 of Aechmea fasciata. NCBI lineage: Eukaryota > Viridiplantae > Streptophyta > Magnoliopsida > Poales > Bromeliaceae > Aechmea > Aechmea fasciata. The sequence goes on from CM045937.1 coordinate 5,907,363, forward strand.
TCTAACTCTCAAAAAAGAAACAAAAAAAATGAAAAAATGGGGAACAAAAAAACATTATGTCTTTTTTAATAAGCATAACACATATAACACATATTATTTTGATAACAGATAATTTCACATGAAATATGCATCACATTAATTGCATTAATCAGAAAATGAAGTTAAAGCTAACCGAGATGTGTACAAAAAAGGAAAAAAAATTGTTTATGTACTATTATTTAAGATGACAATATTTTGTACCGTGTTTATTTTTGCTTATATTACCAACAACACATTTTTATTTTTACAAAACCAAAAATTAAATAAATAAATTTATGTTAAATCGACATGTGGGACCGCATATGAGGGGTGAAACAGTGTACACATCTTTGTAATATTTGCGGTAAATCCCATGGTAATAATGGTGGATTACACACCGTCGAAAATCCAAACTTTCTTTTTTTGGTAAAAAATGAAACACAACAAAAATAGACTTTACCAAATAAGGAAAGAAGGCTGGGCTTTTCACACACACAGTCGCGGTCCACTAAAATATCCTTGCAGGTGTCCGTACAATTGGGGCCAATAAAAACTAATCAATGGGCCCTGATAATCAACCATACCTCTGCACCTAGCCCACTAAAATATCTAATGCAGGTATCCGTACGATGGGGGCCAATGCGAACTTATAAATGGGCTCTCACGTCGCAGCAGCATATATATGCCGTTCAAGTATCATTTGACATCACATTACGTTAAATTTGTACACTTTTGTTAATGCCATTTATTGCTCTTATTTTATTTGTATGAAACTAAGCTTAATACAAAAATTGAAATGATAGATATTTAGTTAGAGATGATTACTCACCCATTTACCTTGTCTCTGCCCACTTGGGAACTCGCTATCATAAAGATTAAAGATATTCCCACCAAAAGAGGATACATTTTGATTCACCCTCAACCACTTTAATTAAAGTTTCACTTGCGGGATCGTCATTTTTCCAAGCTTATGTCAAATTCTTCTAAAAGTAAAATATCTAGTTTTTAAATAGATACTTGAAATTTATAATTTTTAATTTACCATCTAATTTTTCACCACTTTCTAAACCCTTTGCCCTAAACCGACACCTTAAAAGCCCGAAAGCCATTTAAAGCTCAAAAGCCCCTTCATTTCTTAAAGGCCTTGAAATGGCCCAAGTCCCGAAGCCCGAAGCCCGCACCCTTAAGCCAGAAATCCTAAAGCCCCTAAAGGTCCTAAAAGCCCGAAGCCTGAAAGGCCTTTAAAAGGCCCCAAGGCCCCAAGTCTCGAGGCCCGTACGCTTAAGCGAGAAATCCTGAAGCCCCTTAAGGTCCTAAAAGCCGAAAGGCCGAAAGGCCTTTAAAAGGCCCCAAGGCCCCAAGCCCCAAATATTCAAATAAGCAACCCCCGAAGACCCTAAAGTCCGCAAAGCCCGAAAGGCCTTTAAAAGGCCCCAAGCCCCAAGGCCCCACACATAAATGAAATTAAAAAATGGTAAGCCTCCCAAAGCCCCAAAACCCCAAGGTCCCACACAAAATGAAATTCCCTAATAAAGGCCCCAAAGCCCCAAAGCACCCCAATATGGGAAATGGAATGAGACTATTCCGTATGCTATATGGAATGAAACTAACCTGTTTGCACTCAAGTAAAACCACAATGCTTTGGAGTGGGACACACTAGGATATTCAGTCTCTGGATATTTATTTCATACTATACATTAGATGGTTGATGAAATTTATGATATATTACAAACTCCATATCCCGATATAGAATTCTTAAAACGTTAAACTCTAAACCTTAAACCCCAAAGGTCAAATTGTTTATTTTATTTTAGTGTTGTAATTACTTGTTTATTCTTTTCTTTTTTTCCCTGCTCTCTTTGAAAAAGCGAGTATTTGCATTAGATAAAATATCAATTATTTTTAGGAACAAAATTGAATCTAGAAAGATCATATGGAACTATTTTTTCTTTGTATATCTTCCAGCGATAAATCATTAAAATTGATTGCAATATGTAATATTTTATCAGCTCTCAATGTGATCTTAAAAATTTTGCAAAATTAAGTCCAAATTTGTTTGACTGATTTGAAGGCCCATACGTATAGGCTGTGAGCACAAGCTAGCTCGTAAGCCTATAAAAGATAGTTTCCATAGGTTGTGGTCCAGAATTAGGTGGACTCAATGTGATTCTACTGATCTATAAAATGGCATTTAGGTAGTCTGGGAGCCTAACCCGGACCCAATCTTACATATTAGGTTGATTTGCTGCATGAGTGAAAACACTATTTCGGCCAACAAAAATCAACGGTTGACCAAACTGTGGTCCAGATACGAGCTAAATAGACTGAAGAGCCATGTGATTTTCCTCGATTAGGCCTAAAAAGGGGGATTGGATTCTCTTAACGGCAGCCCATAGGCCTAATAAAAGGGAAAGTTGCAGTGACTCCGAAGACACCGGGCTCCTTCCTTGGGTATTTTCCTCCCAATGACCATAGGGCCATAAATAATAGATTCATAGGCGGTGTTTCAATTAAAAACTTTAGGTATAGACTCCAATAGGCTAGCCATGCCACACTGAACGGTGCATAAATTGCAATTATCAAACCACATATTTACAACTTTGTTTCAAATTTTTTTAATTTTATGGTTTAATTTATAACCAAATAATTTTTAAATATTTATAAACTTTTTAAAATTCTATTCAAAGAATTTCAAACTTTAAATTTTTGTCCAAATTTTTTTAAAGTTTTATCTTTTCAATAATAATAATTTTAATTTTTTAACAATAATTTCCCCTGCTGATTGTTAAAAACATATATAAATATTCTATTTTAATTTTAAATATCAAAGTTTAAGAAATAAATAACTAGGCCAGGACGAGCCCGGCCCGGTCTGGCACGGTCTGGGCCATTCCGGCAACTGGTCCACTGTAACATCGAACTAATTGTAACTACTAGATATCGTTAGTTAGTGCAACTGGTCCACTGTAACCTAAAGTTTATTAGTGTGGCGCAGATAGTTGTCAGATATATTTAACGAGATAGGTCTCCGGGCTGAAAAAGGGCCTTGTACATGCTACTCGCATATAATATGTTACAAGGGAATAGAAACCGGCTTAGTACATTCATGGGTTTGCCTTGGTACCACAATCCAAACATTTTAAGTAAAGAAAATATTGTCATGCGACAATTGTATTGGGTATTAATATAATAGTATAGATAACATTCCTCTATACAGCCCTCATATTAATGTTGGTCAGTTGGTGAAACTGGCCCAATGTAATCTAAAGTTTATTTCTGGGCCCAGATAATTGTCAGATATATTTAACGAGATAAGTCTCCGGGCTGAAAAAGGGCCCTGTCCATACTACTTGCATATAATATGTTACAGACTTACAGGGGAATAGAAATCGGATTAGTATGTTCGGGTTCAAAGTATAAATTATGTTGAAAGATGGAGCCCACAATCCAAACATTTTAAATGAAGGAAATATTACCATGCAGTAATTTTATTGAGAATTAATATAATAGTAAGTATAGATAGTATAGATAGATAGATAGTTAGATTTATTCTATTGAAAATTTGCCTCTTGCGTCCCAGAACATACAATTGCCCGGCCTGCTATTGGTCCAAGCCCAGTCTGAATATGAACTTTGATTGTACTGAGGTCGCATGATTGTGAAGGCTTTTTTTATGAACAATTTTAAATACCACACCTCCGTCGTTTCATATTTTCTCATTTTACTGGTTTAAAATATATTAATTTAATATTATGTAGTTTTATTTTTATCTTTTATTGTCGATTCCGCCAATTTGTTCATTAAATCGGTGACAATGTTAAAACTAAAAAATAATAAAGTAAAAATATTCGATAAATCTAGATAAAGTATTTGAAATTTGTTTGTATATAATTTAATAAAGTATTAACGAAAAAATTGATGAAAAAATAAAAACAAAAATACATGACACTAACTTAATACATTTTAAACCACATAGTACTAAAGTAAAAAAGTGTGAAGCTACTTGGTGGTAGGTATTTGAAGTTTACCTATTTTTATCATGGTAAATTATATACAAGATCTAATTCTTTAATCTTTTACTCAAAATTTGAATTAAGCACCTAACAATTTGGATTCTCAGAAGTTAGAATTTTGAAAAAAAAAAAGAGAAGCCCATAAGTCCTCAAGTACAACCTTTAATCTTTTTATGTCTTGATTTTTTCTCTTGTGGTCATTGCATTACGGACTCATATTTAACTAATAATATATCTAATGGCGTCACAATATGTCATAGTGAAAATGTTTGAGAGGCCAGTACAGTAATACTAATGCAGACTGCAGCAAATGTTGGATGAGAGAAATAAAATAAATTCGGTGATATGACTCTGTGTTCTATACACTACTTTTTCTCTCCTTTTATTTTTTTGTGACTATATTCTATTTCTCATATCTATATATATATATATTTTCAATTCCTACATCTAATTTATTGGTAGAGAAAAGTTAATTTATATCATTTTCGTACAATATGTTATTGTTAGAATGTTAGTACAGAAATATCAAAGTTTCCAGTTTTTTGAAGGGCCCATGGGCTGCACAATAATAATAATAATAATAGCACGACAAAATAAGCCTGCATTTCTCAAAACAAATACTAGAGAGATCAGTCGGTCCGTAGGCCAATACAATGGTTGTTTTATAAGCTATGTAATCAGGCCTGGTCCAAATAAAGGTTAGAGTTTGGTTTGTAGTTGAAACAATTGTTTTGATTTTCGAATATTCTGGCCCGGGAAAGGTTTTTTTTAATTTTCCCTCCTTTTTTGTACGACTAATTATCTATATCTATATATGAATTTAAGCTGAACCATCAATTTGACATGGTAAAAGATATTTTTGTCCAGGGAGCTATGAGCCTATTAAATACGGATACGTATATTGCAAGTTCAAAATCTATTTAAATATAATATTATATTTTAAATTGAGCTGCAATATGACCGTGAAGATCCTTCTGCTTTTTCAAAATTAGACTTCACTGACTTTGATTGATCTTAAGTTTTCAACCGAAGGCCTATGTGTATTTAAAATAGTAAATTAATTATGCAAGTCTAAGACCGATTCAAATATGAGCTTCTATTTTTATGTAAAAGGTTTGAAGGCTACTCTCGTTCTTTTTTAATTTTCTTTTGAAAACACAATTCATTTATTAAAAAAATAAATTTAACAATATATAAGAAGTAAATATGTCTTGCCACAAAGGGACCAAAAAAGAGTAAAAAGGTCATAAAACAACTATATTCTGCATTATTCTCAAAAAAAAAAAACTATATTCTGCATAAAAAATTAGGCATTGTTATGTCAATTTTGCTTGAAAAGCAAACCATCCCTTATATATCTAAATTGGTTCCCAAAGATAGAAATTCCGAAATGAAAAAAAAAAAAAAAGGGATTAAGGAGTTTGAAGGTTCTCGAAACCAATTTTTTTTAAATATAAAAATTTAGTTACCAAATCTCAAAAAAATGGTGAACATGAATTTTCAATTAAAACAATCAGAGTGCAATCCACACAAAAAGTTTACTACATGATACAATAAACTCCTCCGTGACAAGTTCTATGGATATTCCGTTGGATATGAACTGGTCTAGGCCTGGAGGCCTAACCAGGAAAAAGTCTTCATCGACAGGTTGTAGAGTAAATAAATTGGGCCCAATTTGAACTGAGATTTTCGGTGCTTGAATATTGCGGGATTGTGAGGACTTGAAAAATTAGGCCCATAAAAGTGTTATCGGGCTTGGATCCCTTTTAATCGAACGCTCGTAGGCCTGGGCGGCGAGTCGTAACTCGTAAGAGCGGAAAGGAGGGGCGAGCAAATCGAAGCCCCAAGCCCTCTCCCTCGATTTGGCCATTTTTGGGTTTATTTTGCTCCCCAAAACAAACATTTTCAATTACTTCAGAATATATGCTGTACACATGTTGAATCATATCTTGCACTCCAGTTAGTTCAGTTTGCTCTCAGACGCCTCTAGTTTTTTTTAGCTAGTACCTTTTGGGGAACAATTAATGATATCATCCAAAGTGTGGAGTAAAAACGGTGATAACCTCGTTTAAATTTTCTTATTTTATTTTATTTTATTTTTTTGTTTTGTTTTGTTTTGTTTTGTTTTCGGTCGGTTATTCACCTTATGTTGTGTCCTTCTCCTTGATGCAATACGCCTTCTATTTACTTTGGATATCCAAAATCGACAAAAGAAAACAAACCTAAGGACGCATTTGGTTAAATCTTATGAAAAATTATTAGGAGTAAAAAAATATTCGAGAATATTATTTCTATTTATTCTATTACTAAAAATATAGTATTGCGGTGTTTGATTCGTATGGTCATATCATTTAGTCGTGTTATTTAAAATTACAAAAAATATATAATTAATTAATTAATTTTTTAAATTAACTTTAAATAATATTATAAAAAATTTCAACATCTTTTTTTAAAAAAAGAGAGAATATAGATTAAAAAGAGTATAATTAAAAAAATAGAAAGAAAAATAGGGCGGTTAGAGAGGATGAAAGGGTTGAGATTTTTGAAAAAGAGGAAGATAAATAGCTTAGTTTAGAGAGAGAAAAAGAGTTAAAGTTTAGAAAGTAAAATAGTTATGGTGACAGTGTGCATTATTTTGCTGCCATAATAGATCCACAAAAAATCGCAGGCCAGTCACATGCCAGTCAACCAATCACAAAATAAACAAAATAAGTAACCCCTTCTGCGAGACCAATGGCAAAATAAGTAACTCTAGTTCTGTAGTGGAACAGTATCACAATGGGCACCTCACAAGTAAAAGTCTTGCAAAGATTTGGTGCAATAAACTGCGATGCCATCATATACTGGAATGGCTTGCGAAAACATCATATGTTCCATACCCAGCAAAGGCCAACCCGGTGATTAATATGCCGTAATCAAGCACCCTCTGCCAAAAGCCTATTGTGTGGCCCAGGATGACAAGGTGAAACGCAGCTGGGAGGACGAATGACAGAAGTGCACAACCAGTGCTCCCTACGAACGAGATGAAAGTGCTGAAACCTGGGATGAAGGACGCTAAGACCGCCAGCACAGCCACCACAAGAATGCGGCTCCCATGCAACCCCAACCACTCTGCACCTTGTATATTATGGCGCAGCTTATTCGACCACAGCTTCGTCTCCACGATTTCATGAATTGGGTGCATCATGGTCGGAAAAGTGAATATTAGCGCTATAGAAAGTCCAACCTGTTTGTCACAAAGTGGCCACATGCTAAAACAATATTACTAGTTTTCCAGTTAGTACGGGCCAGATGTAAGAAAACATCAGCAGGTAATAGTGTGACTTTTTTCTAATTGTGCAGTTACTAAGAATAATGTCATCTTGCCCAATCAAGCCTCTTAGAACTAGCTGATTGCTACGACACCATATAAAGTACCAACAACAGTCTACTTAATTGCAGCACATAGGTTAAAAACAAAAGCAAACACCCAACCAGCCTAGATCTAATGTGTATTTGCTATTGTCCTGTACATCAGGCTTCCACGTAGAAACAGGCACTAATTTTTGGAACTACAGCTTTGGGGGGGGGGGGGGGGGTGGGTTTGTGTATTGGGGTTGGTTTGGTGTGGGAAATGCAGCAGTAACTGTTTCCTAACACTTCCAAGTTCCAACATTTTAAGATCTTCTGTACCTATTCTCTGATAGCTGCACAAAATTGACAAAAGATTTGCAATTCTACTAGCTCCATATTATTTATACATCTCTTTATACTCATAATCACACATCATAACTCGAAAAACTCGAACATATCTATTCCTATTAGAAATCAAATCAAGAATTGGGAAAAAATAGTGTGTTATCACTTGTACAGTAGTACGATACTAACCTTGACAGCAGCAGCTGACCAGTTATTTGGAAGATTGAGTGTTATGATATCTCTTGTCTCATCGCCATAGGCCAAATAGCCGAAAACACCAAAACAAATGTAAGCGAAAGTGATGCCAAGAAATGCTTGAGCAAGGACCCAGCGGAATTTTCGCCTTTCAGCCATAGATGCCTCCAACGACAGAGTCATGCTGAATCCCTCAAAACAAAAAACTGCCACGCCACCAGCGAACGGTATGCCCCAAATACCATTAAAGGCATTCCTAGATTTAAAGGATTGGTCAAAATGCTGGAGATCCTCTTTTATAACAATAGCCATGGCAAGAACATTGCATACATCAGCAAACAAGCTGAAAGGAGCAAGAGAAGAGAGAGATCTAACAAATGAAAGTGCGATCTCGACTGGAAGGAGGAGGGAGAAAATAAAGACAGAGGGCGAGATCCCGTGATACTTACTTCTAGCCGAGAAGATAGAAGAGAGATTATGGCTAATAAAAACTAGGTAAGCAACAGAACCTCCAGCTTGAGTGACAAGGATTAGGAGTTCAGTAAGGTAGCGTCCTACAGGCCCACAGGCTTTTCCACCCAAGTCGCCGTAAGTATACCTATGGGTTGAGTTATCTACTTCTTCCTCCTCTAACTTATCTCTGCATTGCACCTGCAAAATTTTAGAAAAAGAAAGAAAGACTGTCAACAAATAACACCTTGATTCTAAGATGGAATACAGTAGTTCACATTTTCACATCACTGATGAAGTCCTGTTGGTTTTGATTCTTTTAGACGAGCAATCAATCCTAAAAATACAATCTTAGACATTTCTTTCATTATTATAAGAGGTAAGCTCCATAACCTTCAAGGAAAAACTAAACAACAACAGTTAATTCGACATTGTTTTTATAGCAGTTCATTTTCCAACTATCCAGGTATTTTGATATACTCTCAGTGCTGATTGTTCTACCACAGATACTTGACACTCCCACACAAATATCCGTGATATAAGTTGTATACATTTCTGTAAGTTTAAAACCCAATAAGTTTCCTAAAAGTTGTATTGAAAATTTATTTCGTTGCTAAACGGTCCAGCTATAGAAACCTATAAATGTTGTGGTGGCATTATTAACATAGCTGATTTCATTGTCAACAAAAGAAATTCATTTGTACCTGATCACTATGTAATGACTGGATTTGACCAAATTCGACAAATCTGATCTATCTATACAAAAAAAAGTGGCTTTGTTAATACCATTCCCTAAAATGTTGAGATATTTCGTTCGGCAATTTGTCCGCAACTTTTGGCGAAAGCCAGCAATCTCAGTTTCCGAATACAGCTAGATGAGGCAGGAGCTCCTAATCCTACTGTTATTTATGGCCGCCGAGTTTCTGCAACAATACTGAACGCACTTTTTTCTGATTCAGGAATTGAATATTGATAGCTACGCATATCAAACACTTTGCAACAAAAGGATCAGTTTGTGGGATCAGATTTCCAAAAGAGAAAAGGATAGTAGCCTTTCATAATAAGTGTAAATTTAGAAAAAGTAAAACGAAGAAGATGAAAACAAGGAAAAGAAGGGCAGAGAGGACCGACGAGAAGGAGCATGCAGTAGTAGGTGGCGAAGCCAGCAGCGGCGACGCCGAGGGAGCCTGCGAGCCATCCGGCGATGCGAAAGGCGTAGGGAAGGCCCAGCACGCCGGTTCCCACGATGGAGACCACGATGTTCCCCAGCGTCTGAGCCCACGTGGCACCACCTCCCGACCCCCGGACCACTACCCTTCCCCTTTCCGAAGACTCAGCCTCCGCCTCCGCCTCATGCAGCAGAGAAGCCGACGCGTCCCCTCTCTTGCCCTCCATCCCCACTCTCTCCCACCTCCACTCCCTCCGCCCCCCCTCTTCCTTTCGAGGTCGGTTCTGCTCTGTCGTGTTATGTTATGTATCCTCTCTCTGGTCCCACCAACATTATCGTATGAAGATGGAGAAGGAGATGGAGATGGTCCAGATGGATCACACCATATATAGTGAAGTAGACAGTGGATGGATACGGCAATTGGCCCGAGCGAGCGGCTGGTTCAGAGATTTGGGCCCCCTCCAACGTCGGGCCGTTTTGGGCCTTGTCAAAGGCTTCTGGATACCGTCTTTTGATGAAATGAAGAGGAGAGCCTGACGTCGAAAGGGATCCTCTCTCTCTCTCTCTCTCTCTCTCTCTCTCTCTCTCTCTCCTCCTTCCCGTTTGCTTGCTCTATACATGGCGCCGGCTCAGAGAAGCTGCCGGGTCCTTCTCCTCATCGCCCTCCTAACGGCCCTCCCACTACTCGCAATTGTCGACGCTGCTGCTGCTGCTGCTGCTGCTGCCACCGCCACTACTTTGGGAAACAAGGCCGCTTTGATGTCCACCACCCAATCTTCTCCTATCGTCTCCCGGATTGCCTTTGGTTCCTGCGCCAACCAAAGTGCCCCTCAGGCAGCCACTTCATCCCTCCCTCCTTTTCCTTTTATCTTTCTTCTTTGTTTTTTTTTCTCAATCCCACAAAAGCTGCTTTTTCTAGGATGCAATTTTTACATGCCCACTCATATTATAAGAGGGAAAACAAAAGCACGAGTGGGGAAAGTGAAAAAAAAAAAAAAAAAAGGAGTTGCACCTACTGATGATGTTTCTTGACGGATCCTCATGCAGCCTATTTGGGATGCGATCAACAAATTTGACCCTCAGCTGTTCATCTGGTTGGGGGACAACGTGTACGGAGACAACAAACGGCCTTTTAGGATATTCGGCAAAGAGAGGACGATCGGGCCGTGGAAGAATGTGCCCAGATTCTTCCCATCAACGGAGGAGGAATTGCAACGGAGATACGAGACGGCAAAGAGCAATCCAGGATATGCGAAGCTGAGGGAGAAGGCTCAAGTACTCCATCCTTCCCTTTCCATCATTTGCCAAATACCTTTATCCTGTTCCCCCCTGTTGCTGCAACTTTCTTTCCTAATAAACAAATCTGATGCAACACAGTCAATTCCGGTCCTCCATTTGGTTTAGTCAGTGGGCAATTTGGAGCGTTCCTAGGTGTAACATGTCCTTGCATGGCTTTAGTAACGGGTGTCTTGAGTGTATTGGCTTCAGAGTCATTTTGCATTTTTCCATTTTGTAGTTTACCAATGATATGAACTGTGCAGGTTATTGGCACATGGGATGACCATGATTATGGATTAAATGATGCGGGGAAAGAATTTACTGGAAAGAATACAAGCCAAAGGCTTCTCTTGGATTTCTTAGATGAAGCTGAAGATAGTCCTCGGTATGTTTTCTGAGAATTCTGGTCTTTGATTTGATTTCTTTTGTGATTATGTAAATAAAGAAAAGGTTATATCGGCCTTGTTTTCTGAATGGCGAAGTATGCATACCTAAACTGCAGTAACATTCACTCCCTGTTTCTCAAATTTACCACCACTAGATGGCCTTTTCGGATAAATAATAGATATCTTTGATTGTATGTATTATATTTTCTGTTTTCTGTGGATCAAGAGAAAATTTTCTTTGCCAAAATTTTCTTCTCCTGCATGTTTGTGATCTTGAGAACCTGGTGGTAGTTTATGCACTAGTCTTAGGTTAACATTCAGTTATGTTTTGAAAGGCCTAGTATGGAGCTGTTAATGCATGTTGCAGTTGGGTTTTTCTCTTGATACCCTATACTTATGTAGTTAGTGATTTCTAACTATGGAGATTCCTGTATGCTAAGTAATCAGCAGGCAACTAATTTAGCAGTTTGGTTCTGAAAATTAGACTTAATTAGATCTGTTGTGACATATATATCTGGATAGATTTGACTATAATCAATGCAGATACTTAAGAAACCATATTGGTGGTGAAGTCGGATTTGCCAGTTGTATCCAATGAGTTATTGACTTGGATGAGAATCCAACGTGAATCTGCCATGCATGCAGCCTTTCGCCAACCCAGCTGTGATTATGATGGGTTACTGGTGAAGTACCAATTTGTTGTAAAAGCAACATATAGAGCATAATGCATCTATTTCATCATTCATTATCGAAAGGGTAATGTTGCTTTATTTGCTGTTGTACTGTTTAGGCGAAAACAAGCTGGTGTATACACCTCATATCTATTTGGTCCCAAAGGGAAGCAAGTAAAGGTAAACTTCCACCTCTGCCATTATATTGTTGTTTTGCTAAGTTCTTTTGTGCATCTTTAAAATTTCTTCTGACATAAGCTTAAATTTTCTACAAAATTCATCCTAGATACATATAAGACTAAAGTATGTTTATATTCTTGTGGTATATATCTGTACATAGGCATGAAATCAAGTAACTTGGCCTTTTTGGTATAGTTAGCTTCTGTGAGCTCTTTCATTCTTTACTGAGTTGTCTAAAATACAACCAAACTTTCTAGCATTATCTAGAAGTGTTAGTGCAGGTTATTCTTTTGGATACCAGATATCACAGAGACCCACTATTCAGTGATGGGAGTATATTGGGGAATTCTCAATGGCGGTGGTTAGAAAGGGAGCTGAACGGTCCTGGATCTGAGATTACCATTATTGCATCGTCTATTCAGGTACCTGTCTCCTAGAATTATTAAGCGCAAATTTATGGTCACATATTACAATGTTATAAGTAGACAACAAATTATAGAAGAAAAAGTGGCCAGTCATGTGGAGCACGAAACTGATATGTAATTGCTTCTGATGCAACTTGACTTTGTACTTAAATGTTGATCTGCTTCTCCAAGTCAGCTCCTCTTTCTTCGTATTGCTTATAGAAGCAAAGCTTCATTAGCAATTGTGCATTTACCGTGTTTTTCTTATTTACTCAGGTGATATCAAATCTTTCTGCAACTACTGCCCCATTATTCTCTATGGAGGCTTGGGGACTCTTTCCAAAGGATAGAGAGCGTCTATATAAACTGATAGATAGTAGTAAGGTTGGTTTTCCATTGTTCTGAGGCATAACATCAAGTTCCTTATTTAACTTCAATATAGTGCACTTTTGGTCCTTATCATAAGAACTTCTTTCTCTTTGGGACTGCACAGTTTTTTTTTAAGACAAGATCTTTGCATAACAACACATTATGGAATTGGATCCTTTTACCATCTATTGCTCTTTCATGCTACGCTGATAAGCCAAAATGATGCCAACAATTTATTTTTTTTAGAACTATCGTCTTACGGTGACTTTGAAATAAACTCATGGAACATGCAGAGAAATGGAATATTCTTTATAAGTGGGGACGTTCACTTTGGGGAAATTACACGCTATGATTGTGGATGTCAGTATCCTCTATATGACATAACCTCGAGCGGACTTACTCAAGCTGTGGAGAAAGCTGTGCCATCATCATTAGCTTTTTTTCTGAGAGTTATAGCATGGCTTGTACCAAGTAGTTTTTGTCCCCAACTGTCGATATGGATCATGCACATATGGTAGGCTATTTTTTTACACAGTGATTTTTATGACATTATTGGTGCATATCTTGTCTTGAGAAGCTAGGTGTGTGCAGTAGAGAGCATGTCCAGTGTCCTGCATTTTGTTATCTTTATTCCCCTACATTGAGGTGGCTGAGTCTATATTCTCAGCATCTATAGCTAGCCGTGTTATTTTCACTAGCCTGGTGTTCTTTTGCTTACAATCATTTATTATGACATTACCATTTATATAATTAATTTATTATGACGTTAACATATATATAATTATATATGAAGGACATTTTTTGTGTTAAATTATGTGAAACAACCATTATTCTCCAAAAGCTTAAGCTTTTAGAGAATGGTGTTTTTATTATTTTATTTTATGTTCTGCACTCTGAAATAGTATCCACAGTCAATTTTGCAAATTAAGTAATACTCTAGACTTTGCAAACCAAGAAAAGAAACTATGGCTTTTCATGAACTATGCCATTTGATTTCCTGCTATTTTGTGAGTTTCCTGAACCAGGCAAGTATTGCAAGTTCTCATGATTTCTCTTTCCAGGTCAACCAAATTTTGGGGCAATTCAAGTGGATTGGAATTCAATTCCACAAAGGCTTAAAATTGAACTGAGGGATTTGAATGGGGAGTCTGTTGCTGGAGTAGATCTCTTGCTTTCTGAGTTGCAATTGGGGAATAAGCACATGACTAACAAAAGAGGTTGGGGTTATCAACATCACTGCTCTGTTGAAACCGATCTACCATGGATTCTAAGATATTGTCTAGCTTTTCTATTTTTCGGTGCCGTAACTGGTATGCAACTCATTTCTTGTTTACATATTTTGTTGATTTGGTGATATTATTAATTTTGCGTGGATTATGTCTTGCTACATCCATCTCATTGAGGAGCAGAAGCTATTAAACTCTTGCCAAACCGTGATGAATCTTGTTGAAATATATTTCAAAATTTATCTCTAAAGATTGACCCAATTTTTATATCTGTCTTGAAAATTTTGATTATTAAGTTTGCATCATCAAAGTCAAGAGTAATATTTTAATCAATGTCTTCCTCTTGTAACCACAGCAGTTGTCTTTTAGATTGACTGGTCATCATAAATGGTGCTGCCTGTGTTTCACTCACATGCAAAACTAAATGCATTGGCCATATCAAATCTGCACAGCACAACTGTGAAAGTTGGTTGATCGTTCATACTTGAATTTCTACATGAAATTGAACTTCCTGCCATGTCAGATGTGATGCGCAGCTAATATAAGCTTGTGGGCACACAATGTTAACATTAACAATGACTTTGATTGGTCGACATGCCTAGCTCATAGAGGCACTCATTATGCTTTCATAACAAGGACTACGATTGCTATTACTGATAAAATGTCAAGGGAAAATAACTTTGGTCAAACTGTAGGGAGAAAATATAAGATATATCTAATCTTGCTATATCTGGTTGCTTATGTATGCACATTTTATGGTTAGATCCTTCTGACAAATTCATTCTCTCTTGCAGTTGCAATCATGACTATTGTCCTACTTGTGAGCGTCATTTTATCAGTTGGGAATATGTTCCTCAGAAAATATAAGATCGATTGAATATATGTATGAGATAGTGACGAGACCGTGTCTTCTTATATCTAGTGTAGCCACACTCCAATTCAAGATGTCAAAATTGCCTTGTTTTCAAAATATCCATTTTTCTTTAAAACCGGATGGATGTATTTATGTATCCATTGGAATGAATTGCATCCGGCAGCTCTTTATACTTGCAGTGAGGTATGTATAACCTTTCTTTTACAACTGAAATGTCATTTCACCTGTCTCGATGTAAGCTTGTATAACCTGACCAATTCATACGGATGTTTTAATAAAGAAAGTTTGCACATAGATGATATTTCAACGAACAGTTGGAAAATATGTTTTCATCATGTTTGAATGTTGTGTATGTTGCTTAATGTGTCCAAACTCCTCCGGGAGCCTGGATCACAGAGTGGATGTCTTTAGAAATGCCAAACGTTGTCCCAAGTGGGTGATTCAACAAGCTTGGTATGGGCTACTATATACTATGGCCTCCCTGAGCTTCTATATATCTGACAAATATAGTAATTGGAAATCTATTTCAATATGCAGTAGTTCTTACTGTTTCATTGGTCGATGTAGCACGAGAGCATGGACGAGCAGGAATTGAAATTTATGTTTAGCAGGATTTACTCGATTGCTGTTAACATCCATCAGAAGCGGAAGGTTGAAAGCCTTTCTTCCTTGGCTTAGTTGTGGACTCTGGAGTTGGCTGCAACAATGCATGAAGGCAATCGGCGGCAGCGGTCTCTTATCAGAATATTTGTTGGCTCATGATTTCTGTAGCTCATAAAGATGATTAAACCTAACATAAATGTCTAGCTATGTATGGTCATTTAGTGATATCGAGTATGTGGAATTGATTACTTTGGTTGAGTAGGTGCTTTTTTTGGGGGGGGGGGGGGGGCGCGCTTCTTTGTGCCTTTCTTTTTCAGCAAAACATAAATATTGCACAAGCAAATGGTCTTACTTTTTAATCAATAATCAATAATTACTTATTAAGCTAATCCTACCGTATCTTAAAAAGTCGGGTAGTACAAAGGGCGGTTCAAAACTACCCTTGTTTCGTGTTCCTGCACTGCACCTCCAATTTTCAAATGACCTCAAAAAAAGCTGTAACCGTCTTGATTACCACGACTTATTGAACGAGTAAAGTGAAGGGAAGGAGGAGGAGGAAGAAGACGAGGAAGAAGAAGAAGAGCTGGGGGACAGAGCCCAAAGGAACGGAATAAGAAAGATGGCTGATCAAAGCTGCAGCAGAGTAAGACGAAGATGGCGCCGCCGGATTAGAGTGGTCCGACTGCATGCCAAGCTCCTTACTCTATTCCGTCTATTGCGTCGGTGGCTGGTCAGCAAAGGCTTGATGGGACGCTGCTCAAGGAACTGCAGCGGCCGTAGAAACACCAGAAGAAGTGGAAGGGGTTTGGTGACGGCGGGACTGCAGCAGGAATATTATAATTTGCCATGTTGCAGGAGGTCCAATTCATTCTACGCCGAGGCCATTGCCGACTGCTTGGAGTTCATTAAGAGGACTGCGGTTTCATCCCCAAACGGAAACATTTTTGTTTGATATATATTGTTATTCGTGGTATATGGAATACTTTGTTTGGTTCTGATTTGTTTCCTTTTGTTTCCTACAATTATTAGTTGTAAATTTTCTTTTAATTTTCCTCTTGGGGATCTGCGGTTGTGTTTAATAAAAATTGTGCTGAAACTTAAAAGGTAGAGAGCTAGGAAAGTCCAAAGTTTTCTTCTTTTTAACTGTGAAGAACATATGGTGCCACTGACAAAATTGGATATAACTTGGACAAAATATAAGGTGCTGCTGATACAGTCTTGGTTTTGATGTCTTAGAATAGAATGACAAGATGGATGAGTAGCATCTAATCCCTCTTACGCAACTTTTTACAAGGTATTCTCTCACACAGTATTTATACTCAAGTGCTTGAATACATGAGATTCCAAAGACATTGATATGAACACTGCATGTTAGCCAGTTGACGTCGGGTTTTCTGAACATGCATAGCCAAATTCTTCTCCTAATTAATTAACCTAATGCCCACTGGCAATAAAGTCCAGGAAGATTAATCAAACAACCGAGAACAACTAAACGAATTCCCTTTTGATAGATATTCTCTGCTTTATGATTTTTCATGGAAATGTATCCTATACCTAGCTTGTGGTTCGAAAATTTCACTTGCACCCTTCCGCCAACCTTCTTCTCGTCTCAAGTATCCTTTTCACCTGCATATCGAAAATGCATTCTATTCCCAACATCCGTACTCTTGCAATTTCTATCGAAATCAACCAACTTGTTGGATTGTAGATTTTTCTAATTAGCATTATCCGATTGACGGCCTAACGCTTTATGCAGATACTACGCCAAATGTACCGTATAGTCTAAATCCTTATAGGGGAGAAGGTAAAATTTACACGCACTATCTCTCTCTCTCTTTCTATATATATATATATATATATATATAGAACTATATATATATATATATATAAACATTTCTTGCAAATTATTATTATATATAAAGTTTGATCTAAATGTGAACGACCCGGACGCATTACGTCTGGGTCGAACAGGCAGGATTTGTGGGTCGCCCAGAAGCCACACACCCGTCTGAACCCAAGCCCACAAGGCCCGCGGACTGAGAAAGCCCGCCTCACTATCAATGAAGCCGTTCCCACCGCGGCGCCAAAAGAGGCGCCCGAATTTTCCCCGAAACGCGCCATCGTCGTCGTTGATAAGACGCTTGGTTGGATTCGTCCGCTCCATGCCCCCGCGCTCCAAGCTCCTCGGCAGCCTCCTCCAGGTCCTCAGAAGAAGAAGAACAGGCAGTAGATACGCCCCCCCCGCCGCCGCCGCCCCTGGCTCTCCTCCTCAGGCGGCGCCTTTCGTCTCCTCGTCCTCGTCCTCGTCCTCCTCCTCTACCTCCGCCTCCGTCTCCATGGACGCCCCCGCGGCGCCCCTCCGCACCCGGCTCTGCATCATCGGCAGCGGGCCGGCGGGCCACACGGCCGCGATCTACGCGGGGCGGGCGGAGCTGAAGCCCGTGCTCTTCGAGGGGTGGATGGCGAACGACGTCGCCCCGGGGGGCCAGCTCACCACCACCACCGACGTCGAGAACTTCCCCGGCTTCCCCGAGGGCATCCTGGGGATCGAGCTCATGGACCGCTGCCGCGCCCAGTCCCTCCGCTTCGGCACCCGCATCCTCACCGAGACCGTCACCTCCGTCGACTTCGCCTCCCGCCCCTTCCGCGTCCTCTCCGGCTCCACCGCCGTCGAGGCCGACGCCGTCGTCGTCGCCACCGGCGCCGTCGCCCGCCGCCTCCGCTTCCCCGGCTCCGACCGCTACTGGAACCGCGGTATCTCCGCCTGCGCCGTGTGCGACGGCGCCGCCCCGATCTTCCGCAACCGCCCCATCGCCGTCGTCGGAGGCGGGGACTCCGCCATGGAGGAGGCCAATTTCCTCACCAAGTACGGCTCTAGGGTCTACATCGTGCACCGCCGCGACGCCTTCCGCGCCTCCAAGATCATGCAGGCCCGGGCGCTCGGAAACCCTAAGATCGAGGTCCTGTGGAACTCGGAGGTGGCGGAGGCCTACGGGGAGGGGGAGAGCGGGCCCCTCGCGGGGGTTAAGATCAGGAACGTCGTGACGGGGGAGATATCCGATCTCAAGGTCTCGGGGCTCTTCTTCGCGATCGGGCACGAGCCCGCAACCAAGTTCCTCGGAGGACAGCTGGAGCTCGACGCCGAAGGGTACGTGGTGACGAAGCCAGCGTCCAACCCATACCAGCGTCAGAGGGGTGTTTGCCGCCGGCGACGTCCAGGACAAAAAGTATCGCCAGGCCGTCACCGCCGCTGGATCCGGTAAAAATCACGCCTCCTGCTCGTAAACAAAAATCCTTCTTTCTCGTTACGGATTACAAAATCCTTCTTTCTGATGATATGCGGCTTCGTTACCTGCAATGATGCTATGTTACGACCCACATGATTGAAATTTAAAGGACGATACGGCGAACAAAGTTGCTTACTCTGTCACAAGGATCACTAAAATACTGGCTCTAGAGTGCTTATTTCTTTTAACAATCCGTCTGAACACTTTACCATTTCAGGTCCAGGACCTCCGGGTTTTGATTGTATCCATTTAAGTTACCCAATTAATATTCGTGTCAAAAATATGCTTTCCTGTTCTTACTTCTTACTGAAAATTTTATGCGTGCTTTCACACTTGAGCTAGCGAAGAAATATGGATACTGACAACCTTGGCTGCTAGCTGATTATGTCGGAACCATTTTGGAAAGAGTACGCCATCTGTGCTATCACTTAAATGATAATTTTTTTCCTCTTGATATGATCACAACTATGATTTATTTACATCGTAGTTGACATATTGTCAATTGTTCCTCTAATTTGTCAACAAGATTATATCATCCCTAGTTTAGTATATTTCTCTACAACCTCCGTATTCTCCTATCATTTACCTTTACTGTGACTGTATGTTTGCTTCCTCTCCCCGAAGCCATGAATTTAGTTTTTGAGGTCTTTCTATGTGGATCTTCCATCATTCTTTGTGGTTGTTCGCTATTCCATTTTCTTACCATTAAGTGAGATTCCTCTTGCAACATTAGAACCGATCATTTCTTTTTCCCCTTCAGATAACTTGCCCCTCCATTTTATTAAAAATTCGGAGTATAATCATGCGTGGAATAGTGCACATTTACAGGTTTTGGCTCAACTGCAGAAGTTGATTTTGTAATTTATTGACAAACAGTAAGATGTACTCAATATATGGTATGCTCTCGAGTAAGTGCTTCTGAACTGATCAAATGACGTACATTGCAGGGTGCATGGCTGCTCTGGATGCTGAGCACTACCTGCAGGAGATCAGAGCTCAGGTTGAGAAGACTGATTGACTATCCTTACTAGATGAACTCTGTCTCTTTGAAGATCCCGTCAATGGCATTAAAGTGAAATCTTTGAAGTGAGGACTATTGCTGCAACACGATGATGTACTTGGTGTTTTTGCCTTCTCTATGTTATAGATGCAGTTTAATTTATTGTTCTGTCCAGGTTTATAACTTGGAAGTGTGAAACAACTATTCTTTTATCATGAAAATGTAATGCCTGTGGTGCTAATATTTGCTACTGCTATATCTACTCACTGCAGCACGGGTAATACTGGTATTTGCAAGTTAAAGTTGGTCCATTCAACTATTATTACAAGCATTTGAGATAAATGACTATTAAGTGCTTTGGTGTCTTTTACAACCATCATGATAGCTGTTGAGAAGAAGTTGAGTGTATAATTTTTGTACTAATTTTCTTTTGTCTCTTTCTTGGGCATCAACTGTGTGGATTCTCTGCTACGATTCTAGGCTCTAGCATGTAAAAATTTCTTGTACATCATCAAAAGATGGATATATGTACTATGCTATCGCAGTTCTTATCCAACCATTAGATTACTGCCCTTTGTACATGGAGATCATCTTTGTCTTTTTTGATGGATTGGGGTTTGCGCACCGCGCCTAGGTCAGAATCTGCGCGGCGCCTTTTCTCTATGTAGCTGTAGTTTTAAGGAAAGCTGGACTGCTAGTTTCTTCTCCCCGTTGTCACAACTCACAAAGTTGTTGCCTCAATATTGCCCACCATGTCATCCATTATAATTCAAAAACAAAGGACCCAAACCGTAGATCCCAAACATACATTAATTAGACGTCCTCAAAGCTATGGAATCTCTCTGCCTGAAGCCGAGAGAAAGAAAAATCAATCAACTTTTGCAACATGACCAGGCTTGAGCAAAACCTAGCCTAATCCGATTTAATCAACCCAAATTACGGGTTGGGTGGGTTCGTATACGGCTGGACATACAAAGGTGGAGACTCAAAACAATCGAGCTTTCAACCTCTTATGGTTGGTTTAGCCTGGTCGAAACTGGCGACACGAATCCAAACTGACCCAAACCAAGCGCCGGAGTAAACTTGACTGGATCGAGCTATGCCATAGCTGGAATCTGGCTAACCAACTTATTACTGGGGGGGCCATACAAGCACGACTGCACGAGGCCGCCACTCCAAAAGTCCAAACACCAATGAGATCGAGACCCCAATCGGACGGACGAAGACGAACACGGAACGCATACGCCTCTAGAAGCTTCTGCGGCTGGGTTGGCGCGGCCCATTAAACACAGGAGTCAACAAGAGAGGGCCTTCCCTTCTCCAAGCCAACCCCTCCCGTAGAGGGTTTTATCTATCTAGGGTTTTTGGTATTGTAGGTCTCCTCTCCTTCTCTTCCTCTGCAAAACCCCTAAGTTGTTGCGGCGGCTCGAGGGCTCGATCGGTTTCGTAGCAGCTATCTCCGATGGCGATCGGATCCGTGCTCATCTCGCGGCTGAGCAGGTCCAGGCCCTTGGCCTCCGGCGTCTCCTCCGCCATTTCTAAGGTATCCTCTCTCTCTCTCTCTCTCTCCTTTCACTCGATCTTCGTTGTTATCTCCTTTTTGTTCTTGGCTTTGATCTGTCGTACGAGCTTCCCTTGTGCTCTTTGGCAACAATCTGATGAAAAGCGGCGGACTTTATTCTCTTTTTTGTATTCAATCTGGACGACTTGGGGAAAGCTTTTGAGCAGTAGCGTGTACTCTACTCTACTTCACAGTGAAGAGGACAGTTTTCAAAATTATTTGTTTCTAGTTATCTGTGTTGTGGTGTGATTATCTCTATTATTGTTGTTTACTACTGCTGTAGGTTATTATAATTTTATCCGGTGATCCAAGTTCTATTTTTTATTCGTTCCCCCGTCGATACTTTTTCCCTTTTTTTTTTTTTTTGCGTTGTTCTCTGTTATGCATGTAGCGTAGTTTTTGATAAGTGTGCCACACCCACACGACGGTAGAACACCCATAGAATTAGAAATTTAGAAAGACGGAAGGACATTAAAGTTTCTAACATTGTATTGGTTAATGGTTAGTGAAGGCTGAGCTTTTGTGCACGCCCTTTATGCTAAGGCGAATGGAAAAGAATTGTGCTCCATTTTGTTTGCGAAGGTCATTTGTAGGTTTGTTTAGACAATGTGAGGCAATACTTTGCTCACCTGCATTATTTTTCCGTCTTCAATCAGGCATCTGTTCAGCTCAAACTGTTCGATGGTTCCTCCCCGTTTGCCCCCAGATGGGGATCTATAGCAAGAGCTTTCAGGTATTTATGTTACAATCTATTATGAGTTATTTATCTTTCTTCTCCCTCATCTTCGTTAACCTTTCCCGCTCCTCTTACTTCATTCCATGGAACATTCATTTGTAGCTCAAAACCTGCTGGAGCGGATGTTATCGGGATCGATTTGGGAACTACAAATTCTTGTGTTTCAGTCATGGAGGGCAAGGTGTGATATACTTATCGTACTCACGTTTGCATCCGAATGTTTTGGATAAATTTTCTTTCTTTGTTTTTTTCTAATTAATAAGGTTCTTAGGAGCAATGCAGAAGTATAATTTATTGCTGAAAGGGGAAAATTAACGTCTTGTGTGATTTATATTTTCTAAATCTCAATTCTATAGGTTCCAGAGAATTAATCTCTAAATTAATTTGTATTCGTCCTTTCACAAATTGATGAAAAACCTTGGATTCTTCCGTACAGACGCCCAAGGTGATCGAGAATGCAGAAGGTGCAAGGACGACACCTTCTGTCATTTCTATTAATCCAAAGGGTGAACTCCTAGTGGGTACCCCTGCAAAGCGCCAGGCTGTGACGAACCCAACAAACACTGTATTCGGCACCAAACGCTTGATCGGAAGAAGGTTTGATGACCCACAAACTCAGAAGGAACTAAAAATGGTGCCCTATAAAATTGTGAAGGCCCCAAATGGAGATGCTTGGGTGGAGATGAATGGGCAACAGTACTCACCCAGTCAGATTGGTGCATTCGTCCTCACCAAGATGAAGGAAACAGCAGAGGCTTACTTAGGTAAATCTGTCTCAAAGGCTGTTATTACTGTCCCAGCTTATTTCAATGATGCTCAGCGACAAGCTACAAAGGATGCTGGGAGAATCGCTGGATTAGAAGTACTTAGGATTATCAATGAACCCACTGCTGCTGCCCTTTCATATGGAATGAACAACAAGGAGGGTTTAATTGCTGTTTTTGATTTGGGCGGTGGTACTTTTGATGTGTCGATTCTTGAGATCTCTAATGGAGTTTTTGAGGTAATATTTTCCTTCTCGATTAGTTCTACACTCTACTATTGTTACATTTCCATTATTAAGCGTGATTTGATATTGTTTTCAGGTCAAAGCCACCAATGGTGATACATTCCTTGGTGGTGAGGACTTTGATGGAGCATTGCTTGACTACTTGGTTAGCGAATTCAAGAGCACGGATAACATTGACCTATCCAAAGACAAATTGGCCTTGCAAAGGCTGAGAGAAGCGGCTGAGAGGGCAAAGGTGGAGCTCTCATCAACCACGCAAACAGAAATAAACCTGCCGTTCATTACTGCTGACGCTTCTGGTGCGAAGCATTTCAATGTGACATTGACTCGTTCAAAGTTTGAAGCTCTAGTCAGCCATTTGATTGAGAGAACACGCATCCCCTGTGAGAATTGCTTGAAGGACGCAGGCATCTCCGCGAAAGAAGTCGATGAAGTTCTACTAGTTGGTGGGATGACTAGGGTTCCAAAGGTTCAAGAAATTGTTCAGGAAATTTTCAGGAAAGCCCCCAGCAAGGGTGTGAACCCTGATGAAGCGGTTGCGATGGGAGCTGCCATACAAGGCGGAATTTTGAGGGGTGATGTTAAAGAGCTACTCCTGCTGGATGTAACACCACTATCTCTTGGAATTGAAACTCTTGGAGGGATATTCACCAGGCTCATTAATCGGAATACCACCATCCCGACTAAGAAGAGCCAGGTGTTTTCGACAGCTGCTGATAACCAGACCCAAGTGGGGGTTAGGGTTCTTCAAGGCGAGAGGGAGATGGCAGCGGATAATAAGCTTCTCGGTGAATTCCAGCTCGAAGGCATTCCTCCTGCCCCAAGAGGTATGCCTCAAATTGAAGTGACTTTCGATATTGATGCTAATGGGATAGTTAAGGTATCGGCCAAGGATAAGGCAACAGGGAAAGAGCAAGAGATCACTATAAGATCTTCGGGTGGTTTATCGGAGGTGGAGATTGAGAAGATGGTGAAGGAGGCAGAGCTGCACGCGCAGAAGGATCAGGAGAGGAAGGCGCTGATCGACATCAGGAATAGTGCTGATACCACTATTTATAGCATAGAGAAGAGCCTGGGAGAGTACAAGGAGAAGATCCCTTCAGAGGTTGTTAAAGAGATTGAGTCGGCTATCACTGATTTGAGGGCTGCAATGGGTCAAGATGATGTGGATAAAATCAAGGAGAAGATTGATTCTGCGAATAAGGCTGTATCCAAGATTGGGCAGCATATGCACCAGGGTGGCGGTGGTGATAGTGGTGGAAGTGGTAGTGGTAGTGCTGCTGGAGACGAGACTCCCGAAGCTGAATACAAGGAAGCTAAGGAAGCTAAGGTGTAGGCTTATATGGCATCTGGTCTGAATCTTTTTTCTTCTTATACTTGAAATTCATTTTGATGATTATCAGAGTTTTGGTGATACGGAAGAGTCTTTTAGAGGATGTCAGGAGGGGGTAGATTCTTGTTTGCTTTTTCGTTTTTGTATTGCTACCTATCTAAACTTCGAGGACATGTTCTTCTTATTATTTAGCGTTTTTGATGTTGTTAACTTATAATTTAAGCTTTATTAGTTATCTTGTTATAATGGTGTTTAAATTGGCGCTCTGTTGGAAAACGAAGTTGTATCCTCAGGTAGCAGTGGCGGATGAGTGTTGAGTTCTTAATATTTCCCAGGAGACAGACATTGAACTGAAGTTGTGGTGTTTGGTATATAAGCAATTGCCCCTTTTAATAAGGCAGAGGAGGCTAGCATACAACGCTGCTCTCTCTCTCTCTCTCTCTCTCTCTCTCTACCTTGTTATTCGTTTATGGGATGATGGCATTCTTTCTCAGGAAAGAACCACCCAACTCTCCTTCCTCTCTCTTATATGAGAGGAAATTATCTAGCAATAATGGAGCATCTTTAGAGTGTTATCTTTAGAGTGTTGTTTCTTTCTGACTGCTGCCTGCTGGTGTGACCTTTTGTGCGGAGCGACGGTGACCATATGCATAATTTAACTCAAGATACGATATTGCTTCAGAGTAGATCATATAGGACCTTACCAATGCTAGGAGGGTCCGCCATCTTCTAATTCAACGTTTCTGGCACCACAGTTCACGCCTACTTGAGTCATTGCCTATTCTATCTATTATAGATTACATGAACAACATCATTCAAATGGATCCTACACTTTGGGGGAATGTTTGGAGAACATGATGCACCCAGAAAATAATCAACAAAGAATCAAGCACAAATAGAAAAAGATAACTTAATCCAGGTTGTTCTCCATCTCTAGTGTCCAGCAAGAACTCAGTAGAAGATGAAGAGGCACAATGATTCATGCTGTTCACTAGTATGGTGCATAAATTAGGGGATTCCGCTACAACATTCAGGATAAGAGTTAGAATAGAAGCAATAACTTTGCACAT
The DNA here is from genome assembly GCA_025177825.1 of Aechmea fasciata. Taxonomy (NCBI): domain Eukaryota; kingdom Viridiplantae; phylum Streptophyta; class Magnoliopsida; order Poales; family Bromeliaceae; genus Aechmea; species Aechmea fasciata. The sequence continues at coordinate 5,932,872 of CM045937.1, forward strand.
AGATACACAATATAACCAATCTTCTCTCACAACACTAAACAAGTTCCAACCCTGAAAAGGAAGAACGAGAAAGTTATACCAAACAGATGAAACTACAGATGATACTACAAAGGCCGCAGCAATAGAATTACACACAGTTATTGCAACCATGAACTATCATTTCAAACCCATCTTTAGGATATTTTGCTTTTTTTATTAAAAAAATATCAAAAAGATCGAGTTTACCTTGAGATTATGGAAGAATCAATGATGCACCTGATATTTCTATAGCCCAAGAGTTTGATTGTTAATCACCATATTCTATACAAATATGGTTCTTATTTCTCCGCCGTCCTTTTATTTCTCGGATCTAGTACATTGTCTAAAGCCCATACACCACGCATTACTACATACACAAATATATAAAGACTTCCTAAGTTCCTCATGTAGTTGTTTATACTATATACATAAACATATAAGACTTCCCAAGTTCCTTATGTAGTTGTTTATACAATAGAGTACTTCTTGGGTTAACAGGATAAAGACCAGCCTCTACAAACAATTTCACAAGAAGACCCAAAAATTACCCATGACTTCGCCCAAACAAGTTCCCACAAACAGAATGTTTAGAAAAATTATTGGCTTATATAGAAGTAAATGATGAAACCACCATCAATCCAAGCAGGCACTGAGCACAAGCTTTGCTCCAACAACTAAGAATTTGAGGAAAGTAGATGAAATTAAAGAATGGATTGCATTGAGATTCGGAAAAGTTAATGAAAACTGAAATCAACTGTAGAACACAATTTATTTGATTGGTTAGAAACTCCAAGCATCGAAGGTCATTTGCCACACACCGTTTGTCATAGGATGCTAGGTTAAACAATCTTCTAGAATCTCCATCAATCAGCATTGCATTTACTCAAGTGTATAGCAGACAGAATAAATAGAGAGCAACCAGACAAGAAGTCAGAGGGAAAATATGGTAAGAGACCAAATATACTCAACAGATACACTGAAAGAGACCAAATACAATTGCATAAAGAAACTGGTTCTGTAGTGCATGACCGATAGCAGAACTTAGACAGGAGTAGGTAAACCGCAGTTTTAAGTAGTTATCCACCCAATGGATAAGAGAGACTATTTCAGAGGTGCAGGGCACAAATTAAAATGTCCCGACCGTGGAGTTTCCACAACGCAACAGAAAAATCCAAACATAATTCTGGTCTGTGTCTTTGACAAATGGAAACCATAAATTAAAATAATCTAACCTCACTCACAAATCATGGCTGCTTCTCCTCTCTCTCACGATTCCACTGTTCTATCCGAGCTCTCCGCTCCTCACTATTCTCTCTAACTGGGCTCCTTGCCCTTCTAGGGCTCCCATGCCTCCTCCTTCCTCCATCTCCATCATACTTCCCATGCCTGTCTCCACTCTTCCGCCCGCTCCCCCGATCATGATCGCGGTGCTCCCTCCGATGAAACGGGCTCCCACTACGACTCCTGCTCCTGCTTCTCCTAGACTTCCGGTACCGTCCGAATAACTTCCTCCTCAACTCCCTACCGATCTGCTTCACGTGCATGAAGTTGCAATACCCACCCCGATTGCAGCTGTTCTCCTCATACTGCCGGCATGTGGCCTCCCGGAAGTCAGTGACAGGAGAGAAGTCAACAATAATGGGTCGGCCTGAGTAAAACCGGCCCTGTAGGGCCCTCATGGCCGCGGCTGCTTGGTCTTCCTCCCTGAACTGGACATACACATTGCCGATCATATGGTCGGCAAGGTTATCGCAGATATTAAGGCTCTCGATCTCACCGAATTTGTTTAGTTCCTCGAAAATGTCCTCATAGAAGTCCTCAAAATGTTCTTGGAGCTTGCGGGACTCAATGGGCTGGCCCTGGGCATCAACACCTGGGGTGATCATGTCAGGACGCTGGTACATATTGGAGAGGAGGAGGGTCGGGGATATAGTTGGGCGGTTGTGGAGGCGGGAGCATCGGTCCCCATGGCGGCAAGCGCCAATCTTGAAGTAGAAGGGGCAGTTGACCCTGTCCTTCTCCGTGCCGAAGATCGAAGCCAAGTGCTCAGCCATTGTTGAAGGGAAAGGAAGCAGATAATATAACCTCCACAAACCCTAATAAATGATTGAAGTGGTCATGTCAGAACATCCATCCCTGGCTTACAAAAAGTTGGACCTTTTTCTACGGAACTAATAGTAAGAGGAGGAAAAGGGGGAGGGGGAGGTTAGGTCATAATTTGCTTATTTGTCCCAGCTTCAGCAACAGCTTCTCCAAGGTAGAAGCCAGCAGCCTGGCAAATACAAATTCGACAGCGGAGGCGAGTTCTGTTCCCTGGAAACTAGAAGAAGAAGCTCACAACAATAGAGGTTCTTGCTTCCAGCTGCGACTCAGAAGCTGTTAGGGGATATTCATGTGAAAATAAAACCGGTGTGATTGTTCAAAACAGCTCTCCTCGAAAAGAGCACTTCAGACACGAGCTGCTATGCTATCGGGCCAAACAGACCTCAAAATCGGATGTGCAAAGCCCTAAGCGGTCGGCTACAGCGAGAGACTTATATACTGCAAGCCGTCAATAGCTTCCCCCAAAACCCCCCTTTTTAAACAAATCTCTCCCCGTTTTACAAAAATCTCTATCTCTAGCTGTTTTCAAGTCAATAATCTGCAAAACGTCTTAAAACCCAAGTTAGGAGAAGAAAAGGATCAGAAAAAGACTAAAAAATTTGCGTTTTCCTCCCTGCAAAAAGACCATCCACGCACGAATTGAAACATATAACATCGAATTTCACAAACCTAAGCTCCATTAGATAAGGGTTTGAAGATCCAGCGATCAAGCCCTAGCCCTAGCCCTAGCTATTACATCGAATCAAACCATCAAAATTTCAGAAAAAGAGCTTAGAGACAGAGAGAGAAGAAGAGAAGCAGATCGAGTAGCGGCGTTTTGGGGTACCTTTGTGGCCGCGCCGGAGAGACGGGGAAATGGGGGTTGTTCCGTAGATACAAAACGCTCGGCACGGCAATAAACTGGGCATGTAAAGTAGGCAAGCGTCGGCCCACATACGGAGCCCAACTACCGCGACTTGGGATCTCTTTGGGCTACTTGTTCGAATGGCCCAACAACGAAATTGGATGGCTTTGCAGTGTTCTGTTCTTTATTTTTCTTATAAATTATTATTATTACTACTACTACTAATATTAAATATAGTCAAGTTTGGAAAAAAAAAAGAAAAATTAAATGGGAAGCCTTCTGCATAAAGAGAGGCTAATAAATCAGTCATGATCGCTACAGCAACAAAAAGTTCTTCTCATGGATAGGCTTACAAACTCTTTTATTTATTTAGCTTTATGCCGCAATAAAAGCTAATTTAATTTATTAAACATGTTTACTTTTGCTGCTTGTATCACAAGAGAACTTCTGCCTAAGCCAGTCCAAACAGCGTCTTTATCTCTGCCGAACAGGCAACTTGTTTACTGTGATTAGCCAGATCAACCCAAAATCAGAGCCCACATTTGAAGCATCTATTGTTTCTGACTTCAACAAAAGGATATTTATTTACATCATTAACAGAAAGTCAGGGCTAGCTGCTGGGAATGACGCTTCTTAGATTAGATGGCTCTCACAAAAGCTTATTTTACTCTAGAGATGTGCCGAATTGTATTGCTAGTTCACACTTTTATGAAAGTCGCTGGATAATAATTAACGAGAGTACAATTTGACAGTGTATTATAATAACTCACTTTTTTACGACCCCTGTTAAAAGCATGAAAAATATTCAGAGAGTTGTCATGGGTTTTTCACTCCTCATTCTTAACCTTTTTTTCTCTTTTGAGTTTCTGAAACTACTGAGATTTCATGAATGGTTGGCGAGTTTGCAGCAAGTAGAGAATCTCATACAAAGTAGGAAAAGAACAAACCCTATTGATTGACCATCAAATACTGCAGATCGGAATTTCTATACGTGCATATTCATGACATAACACAACATCACATTCATCACATTATGGCAGACCGAAGAATCATGAAACTGAAATCTCAATAGCAGACCTCATGTTAATGGTCGAGGTAATTTTCATCTCTCCAGAGAACATAGAAGAAAGTGTCTCCACTCCCAACATCAACAAACCAAGTTACACTAAAAACATAACACATGTTAATAGTGGAGGCAATTTTCGTCTCTCCGGAGAACATAAAAGAAAGTGTCTCACTCCCAACAACAGACCAAGTTACACTAAAAACAGAACGAATTGAGGTTCCTTGAGGTAAAGCAATAGCAATGCTTGAGGAAAGCAAGTGACCAAACTTAGATCACATGAGTCACAGTAGTGAGTAGGAGTTACTAGAACAGTTGCAACACCAAAAGGTACAAATATGGTGATGCCATGTTACTACACAGTTAGCAGTTTCTCAAGAGTATGCCGCCTTGTTCACATCATTGAAGTACGGATGTTCCATTGCTTTCTTTGCAGAAATCCTCTTTGAAGGATCATACTGTAACATTTTCTGCAAAACAAAATGAAGAACAATAGATATCAGATTTGAATAAATGGAAGCAGTTGATAGTATCAGCTCATAACTCAAGACAATTTAGATCCAAAATATTGCCATATTTGATGCTCACCAAGAGCAGATCAATCCCATCGGCATCGAGATTACGAACAGCAGAGGAAAGACCCTTGGGGCTCCACTGAGGATACTCGTGCCAGTTTGCCAGTTTGCTTACTCCAGGCCACACTTTCTCATTTGGGGTACCTAATAACCTGCATCAGCCAAATATACGGTAAATATACATAATTTTTTCGAATGTTTGAGCAGAAAGATAAAAAACTGGAAAAAGGAGCCGAAAAAAATAAAAACCTGAAAATGTGCAGTAGCTGTTGCAATTCAGAGTCTCCAGGAAACAGTGCTTGGGTCGTAACCAGTTCAGCTATAATTTAGTATCAAAACACAAAAATTAGCTACCGTACATGGAGAAAACGATCTTTCTAAGAGAAAAATGCTTCCTTTCTTACCAAATATACAGCCAACGGACCACATATCAACAGGTGTCGAATAATGTGTGGCACCAAGGAGAACTTCAGGAGCTCTATACCACAGCGTCAGAATCTGCCACAGTAATGCTTAGTTAGCTGTAGTCTTGTGGAACAAGCCAAAAGGAGCTAGATGCTAAGTTCAAAGAAAACGCGAATGAATATAGGAGAGCTTATTATACCTCGTGGGTGTATTTCTTGAGGGGGATAGTGAATGCTCTGCTAAGCCCCAGGTCGGCAATTTTGAGCATCATCGTCTTATTGTCCATCAAGATATTGTGGGGCTTCAGATCCCTGCGATGGTAAAAGACACGGTAACAATTCATTAACAAGAGAGACCCGCTGTTCTTATCGCGACCTAAAGGAGCCGCTGTAATGTTATAATATTTCGTACCTGTGGAGCACCCCACGACCATGGCAGAACGCGACGCCTTTGCAGAGCTGGTACATCAAAATCTGTAACAAGGAAATCATTGATATGGGTCTGAATTCACCTTATATGCGTCGACGTACTGTTTTCTTCGATCTAATTAGCGAGAAGATGTATTGAAAATAAATGTTTCTGATCACAGATTACTCATCATTGGGGCTGCGAGAAATGGTTCGATGAAATAAATTGTGGGAACTTACCTTGACAGTTTTTGGTGGGATCATCTCGTGGGTCTGACGGAAGCTCCTGATGAACTTCTTGAGGTCGGTATCCATGAACTCGAAGACCAGATAGAGGATCGTCTTCCCATCTTTGTTCTCGCCTTGTTTCAGATCCAGCAGCCTATACATTGATAAGAGGCCAATATCATCAACCACAGATCGGATCAGGGGAAAAATACGGAGGCAATATCACAGAATAAAAAAAAAAAAAAAAAATCAGACAAAAATTGCAAAAAACATAAAAAAGAAAATCCAAGAAATCACCGGCCGATCCTATCAGCACAGCAGAAGAAGAGATGTGGGAATGGATCATGAGGCTGGCGGCAATGCCAGGAGCGAGAGGGGGGGATTGATGGATGGATGGTAGGGGGGGTATTTAGGGGGAAGGGGGAAGAGGGATGGAGACCTGACGACGTGGGGGGAGATGGAGAGCATGCGGAGGAGGGAGACCTCGCGGAGGGTGGTGGGAGGGACGCCCTCGTCGTCCTCGGGGAGCCGGGTCTTCTTGAGCGCCACGATCCTCCCCGTCGCCTTCTCCTTCGCCTTGTACACCTTCCCGTACGTCCCTTCCCCTACCTTCTCCAGCTTCTCGTACAGATCCATCGCCCGACCCTGACCCTGACCCAGAACCTGACCCTGACCCTGACCCTGACCCTGAACACGCGCCATTGCTCTCTCTCTCTCTCTCTAGATCTTCTCTTCTCTCTTTCTCTCTCACTCTGTATCTAGGAATGGATGGAGGGGGGGCGATCAAGTTTGGAAATGAAAGTTTTCTTTTTTGTTATGAAAAAAAAAAAAGTTTTGCCGGAGATGGGGATGGGAATCCGGGTTTTAAACGTTAGCGCCGATAGCCGTTGGGGTTTTCACTTTTAGAAGTGTTTGTTTGGTCGGGCGGTGCACCGGCGCCAGCAGCAACGGCTTTATCTTTTGAAAGTTCGAATTTCGAATCGCCCCACCAGTCCACCACTCCCCGTTTCTCTTCTTTTTGGGCTGGGCTTTCTCTTTCTGTCAAATGCTTTGGACTCTTCCAGTGACAATATATGGGCCGCCTGGGAATATACGTGCTGGGCCTCCATAATCTTCCAATTTGGGTTGACCAGTATGATGCACAAGCTTAGATCTAACATATTTGTTTTTTGGCAGTACTCCGCCCAATATGACTCCCAACAATAATACGGCCCATGGCCCATGGCCCAACCCAGCACATACATCGTTGGATACAAATATTTGCTCGCTCAATGATGCTCTTCAAGCAGATCATGTTCTAAACTGGAAAAAAGTGGGAAAAAAGAAACAGAAAAGGACGCAACAGATTTAGAAGATTTTCTAAGTTCACGGGCGGTTTGGTTTGACGTAAAACTGAAAAAAAAAAAAAATTCGGTGGAATCTAATTTTCGGAGATTTAAGTTCATTAATAGCTATTAATTTTCGGAGATTTAAGTTCATTAACAGTAAAATTCAGGTGGATTAAGGGGGAAAAAAAGGGCAGAATCCACTAGATGGATTATTAGGTGATAGCGCAAAGCGAGAGTACAAATGCATTATCGGAGGTGATTAGTTGTGACAAAGCATTATCAGAAGTAATCACGAGCGAAGGGGGGAAGGGAGTCGGGGTAGAAGTACCCTAATTAGCGACCGTGTCGACCACCCGACGACAGTCGCCATTTTCCCTTTCTGAGCGAGGCCAATGCCCTCCCTTCTTTCTCCTTCTTCTTCTCCTTCAGCTATCGTGCGCGGCTAAACTGGAAATTGGCGGAAAATGGAAGGCGATATTAGTCGATACTCGATACTCGATAAGACGATAATCGAGCAGGAGGGAGGACCCGGGCCGGGTTCGGGTCGGGTTTGAATTTACCCGTCAAACTAATTACTACAGGCACAGCCGCACAGGCACAGGCACTGGCGGGGTGTAGATTGTAGACTGTTTTGTGTAGTGTAACTTGCAAAATTTGCTAGGCTGCAAATTTGCAAAAAGATCCTTTAGAAACGTAGAAAATTGTAGTTAACCCTTCTTCCTCTCTATGATTTTGATCCTCCTCTCCTAGTTCTCAAAGTTTCGACTCCGATAGTCCGATCTCTATCGATTCTCCCCACGTGCTCTCCCCTCTCCCTCTTCGTCTCCGCCTCGTCTCGCTAGGGTTTCTGAGATCGCCCGCCTCTTCGCACTCCGATCTCCCTACCCATAAGGCGTGGGGAACCCTAGATCTTCGTTTCGCCATGGAGGACTACCCCGAGGAGCTCCGGACCCCGCCGGTGTCGCTGGCGTGCATCGTGGGCTGCCCGGAGCTCCACCAGACGATCTCCGGCTTCCTCCACGCGGAGCAGCCGCCGATCAACACCCTCGCCCTCCCCGACTTCTCCAAGATCTCCATCCTCGCCCGGAAGCAGAGGGACCCCCTCGCCCCTCCCCAGCCCGCCGCTGGGATCCTCAAGAGGGAATGGCTCTTGAAGCACCGCACTAGGGCCCCCGCCGTCGCTGCCGCCCTCTTCAGATCCGATCACGTCACCGGCGATCCCGCGCAGTGGCTCCAGGTCTGCACCGATCTTGAGAATCTGAAGTATGGTTTCCTTCCTCGTCTATATCTGTTCTATTTTTATCCTCAAAATTTTCTCTTTATTCTAGTACTGAAATTTCGGACTATAGTGTTTGGTTGTATACACAGACCTGACTAGAACTCAGCTCCAAATTTAGTTAGCCTTGTTACTTTACGGGAGAATGGGGGAACTTGTAACAAGCATGTCATGAGACAAAGGAGTACAGTGTGCTCTCCTTCTACCTTAAAGCTCATCCTGGCTATAATTCTAACTGATTAAATCTCAGAAGAGTGGCCTAGCTTCACTAGAAAAACCTGGCCTTTGCAATTGATTCTGTAGTTTATTGATAAAATAACGGATAGTACGGGGCTTGCAATGACCTTGTTAGTGTACTTTGTTACTTCATTCATCGTTTGTGGATAATAGATTTAAAAGGCTGTTGCTCAGATGAAGAAAGAAAAAAACAGTATTTTGTTGGGTGGGAAAAGACACAATGTAGGATTCTGTGTATTCTGTCTCTTGGCATTGAATGCTGGAATGTGCTAGACACATGTTAATGCCTTACTAGTGTGACTGCTAATTTATGCACAGAGATAATCATGCTAAGGTTATCGACTTATCCTCAAGTATCTGTTTTTGTGGAATCTATATGGTGTATGGACTTTCAAATGCCTTGTAGGAAAAGGAACAAGTAACCTGTAATATCATGCTTCTCATGTGGTGTGTCGACTAATGATATTTAGACTGGAATTGTGATAACATTAGAGAATTTTTCTTGTTGCTCTAAGTGCTAAAGTTTTCCTCTTATGGTGGATACAAGCTTAGCTCTTAGCTTTTACAATATATGATCGACATCAGAAAATGACCTGCATATTTGTTTATTGAAGCATGTCGGCTTTAAAAGTTTCTAGTCATGCTATCATTTTTCTTTTCTGGTCAACAACCTATTTGCTATTATTTCACTGTAATTATTTCACCTATTTCAAAGTCATATTTCTTGTTGATGTCTTTGTAGATATCCTGCCCTGGTGTCAAAAAAATTTCTATAATCTCAGAGCAATCACTGATTAATTTGATGCATTGTATTGACAGATCTGTGTTACATGGAAGAAGCACCAGATTAGTGGTTGTCATTGTTCAGACTCAAGTTAGCGGTAAGAGTTTATGGTATCACTTGTGTAACTCACCTTTTTCCTTGTTGACTATCAGCCAGTGAGGCTGCCGGAGTTTTTCCTTCTTTTCATGCTTGTACATTTTAGGAGCCATTGCTTGGTGTAGTGTTAGAGATCTTGAGTTTGCAATTTCATGGTTGCTGGTTCTTGTTCTTTTTTCTGCTTTTTTCCCATTTTTTCTGGAATGACCACTATGTGCATAAATGTTGAAGGGTAGGATTGTCTTCAAAACTCTGTAGTCTCTATTAGTGCTGAACTTTGGTGGGATCATAGTTAGTTAATATCTCTTTATCCTTATCGTCTAGTAACCTAGCTAATGGAAATGTGGAGCTGTACCATGGTATTACTTCATAGTATTTACTTCAAATATTCTCATATAGTGCAGTACATAAAAACATTTCCATGTTATGCTCATGGGCTATATTATTGCCTGTTTCAATGTTTTTCTATTTTTCCCTGTGGCCCAGATACTTGGATAATCTGTGATAATGATTTATTTTAATGCAGATGAGTTGAGTGAAGACCTCATGATTGCATTGAGAAAACGTGCAGAGATTGATGCTAAGCACATAATTGTGTTTGTTCAGAATGATTCATCCGAATTAAGACAATCACTAAACAGGTATATCCAGAATGATAAAATCGTAATTGCTGGTTGCCTTTGGCTAGTAGCATTATATGGATAAGCTTATTATTGTGGACATCTCAGCAGTTCTCTTTTTCCTGTTTCGACATTATATATATATATATAGAGTCCGGCTATTATACTCTTATGAGTACGATCGCCTTCGTACTCATAAATTGTTTTTGATGATAGAGCTTCTGAATCGACAATCCATACCGTTAAACATTATCTAGAGCATTTAAAACTTCTAGAAATAAAATTTTAGAATTTTTTGATATCATTTATCTTATGATCAAAAGCTCACAAAATTGAAAATTTTTAACGGCCGGTATGGGATACTTGCTAGTTTAACGGTGTAAAAGAATCGGAATAGGTTGAATTTTTTATAGAAAATTTTATTCACTAGATGAAGATCAATAACTCCGATCTTAAATTGAAGCATCCGATCATCCATCTTTAGGATGTCGTTCGATTTTGACCATTCATTTTATACCTGCTTGATGGACTTTATAATGATTTCGAAAAATTACGAAATTTATTTTTTAGAAGTTTCAAATACTCTAGATCATGTTTAACGTGTGGATCGTCCATTCGAAAGCCCTAACATCAAAAACAATTTATAAGTACGAAGGGCTCTATACTCATGAGTATAGTAGCCCTACTCTCTCTCGCTCTATATATATTATTAGTTGAATTCTGTAGAACACCTGATTACTGTATCCTTTTCTCACATAATGAAAATCCAGTAGAGAAGAATACCCTAAGCTGATATCAAATAATGGGAACACTGATTGTTCAATATGTCGTGGCTAATTCGCATAAAAGTTTTAATTTCTACTTATTAAAATTTATCAACCCTATGCAGGCTTGCAAGCTTATTTTCCGAGTTATGTATGACTTATTATAGAGAGGAAGGTCGAAGGATAAGAATCCGCGTTGAGAAGAAGACCTTTACTTCTACTGAGCTAAATATACGCTACTGTTTCAAGGCAAGAATCTTTCCTGTCTTATGGTTATTAGCTGTATGGTACATTGTAAAATCTGTATGGAAACTGCCTAATGAAAAACTGTTCTCTTTTTATCCCAAGGGTGTTTATATATGGAACAAAAGCTCTATGTAACTTTTCCTTTCTCCTTAGGACACATTTTGATGCCTGCATCTTTTGTCTTTACCTTAACAATCCATTTCCTTGGGAAGCTGATATAAGAATGATATCAATTTCTTTTTTCTTGCAATTTCTAATAGCATTATAATTTACTGTAAACAATCGTGCCTGCTTGAACTTCAGGTTGCTGTTTATGCTGAGTTCAGGAAAGATTGGGCAGAAGCATTGAGATTCTATGAAGATGGATATCGTGCTTTGCGTGAGGTACATTCCATCCTACTTTGTTCTGCCCTGTAATGTGTTCTTTAGTGAAGCTTTACTAATATAAGTCTTGTTTGGTTACACTCCCCCCGCCACCCCTTATTTTTGAAACTCAAATTCAATGCGCAATGTGCTTGCAAATGGACTTCTCTCTTCTTATAATTGTTGGTAGCTTCCTAAGTAATGTTCTTTGTAAAAGGACAAATAAGTGAAAGAAGCCACTTCAAAATTTTTAGTTTCTTGTTGCAAACCATAGATGTATAGATTTTCAATCTATAAATCCACCAGTCAACTCCATGGCATAGAATTTAAGTTAAAAGTAAAGAGAAGTGTAACCAAACAAGGCTTAAATATATTAATTTCGTCAATAATCTTTTATGCTTAAATATTCAGATGATTGGGACCACAACAAGGTTGCCACCAATCCAACGCCTAGTTGAGATAAAAGCAGTGGCTGAGCAGCTGCACTTCAAAATATCGACTTTGTTACTCCATGGTGGAAAAGTGGTAGAAGCAATTACATGGTTCCATAAACATGTTACGAGTTACAAACAGCTAGTGGGGGTGGTTGAAGTTGCTTTCCTTCACTGGGATTGGTTCAGTAGGCAGTTCCTTGTTTTCGCTGAGTTACTTGAGACGAGCTCGGCGGCTACTCCAGCCACGTTGTCTCATTTTGGCACATCAGATAATCCTTTGACTGAGTGGGAATTTCAACCTCCTTACTACTACCAGGTATAATTATCATCTTACCATGTTTGATATATTTTTGCCTTACCTTTTCTCTTGGGATATTTATTCATATACCCCTGCAAAAATATCTGATTACATATATACTATTAATCTATGTGTTCTGAGGTTTCATATATACCCTTCCAAACTTCTTTAAAATAGAATTGTGCTTACATTTTATGCCCCTTTTATAGAATTTTTTGATACAATACCTCAGTGATTTGGATGGCTACCCAGTTAAAACATGGGCAACTTTTTAAGAATCATCACTTTTGAAGAGTATCTATCAAAATTATGATTTTGCAAGGGATATATATGTAAACAGATGATTTGGAGGGGTATGATATATCTGAAAGCACCTTTTTCTATTATTTATCGTTGTATTCTTTTCTCTGGCAGTTAGCAGCGAATTACTTGAGAGAAAAGCGATATTCGTTAGATAACTTATTATCAACGTCAGACCTGGCAAGAAAAGTTGCTGGTGTTCCAGAGTCTGTGATCCCGGCTTTATATCTTGGCCAATCAGCACGCTTGTTTGAAGAAGGTGATACAGTTGCAGTGCTTCCGTGAGTTTCAGTACTCTAGTCCCTGAAATTCATGCTGCCAGTTTCTTTGAGATGCTGACACCCTTTTTTTTTTTTTCACTTTTGTTCTTTTTGTTTTGTTTTTTTTTTATTTGGTTATTTTGCAGTCTTTCTGATGCAGAATACATTAGCTATGCATCGGCAGAAGCAGAAAGATATCAAGATGCATATGAGATTATCGCCCTCTTCAGAAAAGCTTATGAATCATTTAATCGCTGTGGTGCTCCGAGGATGGCTTGTTTCTGCAGCAGTAGGATGGCTAAAGAGTACTATGCTGGTGAAGATTATAGTAATGCAAAGCAGCTTTTCGAGAGTGTTGCTGGTTTATATCGTCAAGAGGGGTGGGCAACTGTGCTTTGGGAAAGCTTGGGTTACTTACGAGAGTGCTTGAGGAAACTTGGTTCAGCGAAAGAGTTTGTTGGATATTCTCTTGAAATGGCTGCGTTGCCTATATTAACTGACGAAGGGCCAGAAACCTCTGAGAGTAGAAGAGATTATTGCCCTGCAGGTCCAGCTACCTTTTCTAGGAGAGTTGCTATCCAAGAGGAAGCTTTTGCTCTAGTAACAAATGCACAGACACCAGAAGCAGAAGCTGGTGGAGAAAGCAATCTCCTTTTAACGAAAGACCTACCTGTTTGTCTTAATATTGATTTGACTAGCCCGTTGAGGATAGTGCTTCTTGCATCTGTTGCTTTTCATGATCAAACTGTGAAGCCAAATTCACCCACACTGATCACCGTGTCACTTCTGTCACAACTAGCCCTTCCTGTTGAGATTGATCTCTTGGAAGTTCAGTTCAACCAGCCTACATGCAATTTCAGAATCGTTGATTCCCAAAAAGATATTTCCACAGCAGCATCCATTTTGGATGATCAAGATGTGCGGCTAGAGACTGCTTTGTTAAAATTATTGCCCAATAAGTGGCTTCGATTGACTTATGAAATCAAACCAGGTAAGCCTTCAGCTTTATTCTATTGTTTTTCAATTTTGATTTTTATGAGTCCAATTTGTTTGATTTTTATGATGGGTAATCTACTTGAGTAAAAAAGATTTGTCAAGCCATTCTGCTATCAGTGTTTGATTAATGTATCTGCCTTCTGTTGCTTGATCCTCTGAATATAAAAACATGTATGTACGGTGCAGGACAGAGTGGAAAGCTTGAATGCTCATCTATTGTTGCTAAAATAGGCAAAAATCTCATGATCTCTTGCCAAGCCGAAAGCCCTGCTACTATGGAAGATCTCCCAGTGTGGAAATTTGAGGATCGAGTAGAATCATTTCCAATTAAGGACCGAGGACTTTCATTCTCTGGTCAAAAAGTAATCCAGGTGGAAGAACCTGAGCCCCGAGTTGATCTCATCTTGGATTCTTTGGGCCCCGCATTAGTTGGGGAAACCTTCATTGTTCCTGTCTCTATCCATTCAAAAGGCCATGAAGTCCACTTTGGTGAACTGAAAATCAATCTAGTGGATGCAAGAGGCGGTCTGCTTATGAGCCCACGAGAAGCTGAGCCATTTGATAGTCACCATGTTGAGCTAGTCAGCATCTCAGGTACACCTGAAGAAGAAGAATCACAAGCAGATATTGACAGTATCAGGAAAATTCAGCATTCATTCGGGGTGGTCTCTGTCCCTGTCTTGAGAGAGGGACAGTCATGGTCCTGCAATTTAGACATTAAATGGCATAGGCCCAAGTCTGTCATGCTCTATGTTTCACTTGGTTACTCACCAAGTTCGGATGAAGCGACCCTCCAGAGAATTAATGTACACCGGAGCTTGCAAATTGAAGGAAAAATCCCTGTAATCATAAACCACAGATTTATGGCCCCTTTTCGCAGAGAACCTCTGCTGCTCTCCAAGATCAAGTCGTTGACAATTAGTGATCAAAAGGAGTCTCTCGCTTGGAATGAATCAAGCATACTTATAGTGACTGCAAGAAATAGCACTGAGGTGCCTTTGCGACTAACTTCAATGTCAATCAAACTTGAGGGTGAGTCAGATGACAAGAATTTCTGCTCTGTGCATCAAATTGGAGGAGGGATTTCTCTGGAAAATGCCCTTCTGGTCCCAGGTGAAGAATTTAAAGGGCTCTTTTCAGTCAAACCAGAGATTGATTGCCCAAAACTTGGATTAGGCACTGTTTATGTCGGCTGGGTAAGAGACTCAAAACGTGGGGAGAATCAACATACTACTATTGCAACAAGACAGAGGTTGCCTGATATTAATGTGGAGAAGCCACCGCTTGTTGTTTCGATGGAGTGTCCTCCGCATGCTATTCTTGGCATTCCTTTCTCTTTCTATGTAAAGATCAGAAACTCAACCAGCTTGCTTCAGGAAATCAAGTATTCTCTTGGAGATTCTCAAAGTTTCGTGTTGTCGGGTCCGCATAATCATGCTGCTTTTGTTTTGCCGAAAACTGAGCATCTTATTAGTTACAAGCTTGTACCATTGAGCTCGGGACCCCAACAGTTGCCGAGGATCACCGTTGCCTCAGTCAGATATTCAGCTGCGCTGACCCTGTCAGTTGCAGCGGCAACAGTGTTTGTGTATCCTAGTGAGCCTAAATTTGGTTTGGATGGGAGCAAATCAGAAGTTGTCGTGTGAGCACTCTTTTGGTGAGTTTGCATGATTCGCCAATTGCTAGGTCTGATGGTCTAAGCGTGCAGTTGTGAGAGTCCCAGTTTTCTGGTGTAATATTAATCACTACAGCTGCCGGCCTGCCACAGTTACATAGTTCAAGCCAATTGGTATGTAAAGAGCTTATTACGATCTGCACCGGGCTTTGTCATTCTTTGCGATTCTTAAGTCTCTTCACGGTGGATTATGAAACCATCCATCGTCCGATTTATCAGTCACTGCATGTTTATTGATTTATTTCCCCTTCCCTGGGGGGAACTATTCTGTGAGGATTTTTGTTTTTTTCTCTCTTTTTTGGGTTGGGTGAGGTGTTGAGGGTATTGGTTAGAGTTGTAAGTTGTAACTTAAACAAAGGCATTTGATAGAAACATAATAAATAGTTGGTTCTTTCTCAAAGAGACCGTAGTGAAGATAACAATCTTATTCGCACTTGAAACTTGATCAGTATCCATTGTTGCACGCTCTGTCGCGTATATGTTGTCCGGGTGGGGCCATGGCATCTTTACCTTTCAAGATAATGGAGCGCAAACAAAGTTAAGCTGACTGCAAGGCGGATTATAGATTTATAGATGACGCCTCAGAAAGGGCGGCGAGAATTTACTGTAGATTACATTCGACTGGCTCTTTAATTGATTTACTGTAGATTACTTTCGACTGGCTCTTTAATTCATGTTGATTTCTAAACAGCACAAGCCGTATCCGCGTTCCACACATCGACGTAAATAAAAGCAACTAAAGCACAAGCTCAATTTAGCAAAAGACTACTCAGAGTCCAACTTATTTAGCTACCAAAGTTAGCATGTGGTAACAAAGCCAGCTAATAAACCGTCACCGCTGTTTAGTTGCAAGGCACAGTGTCTGTGTGCAATGAGCATGTTACTGTGTGTTTTTGTACCAACTTTGTTTTTCTTGCTAGCGTTGGTGGGCCTAAATATCAAATGGGCGATGAATTTCTAGTGTCACGTAGAATTAAACCAAACTGTCTCAGCCCCCTACTTTTGGGCTTCGATCTCGCGCAATGCAATGAAAGCCCAAATCAGTCCGAAACCTCGGTGGAGAAAAGTCCGAGATTCAGATATCTAAAGCCCGGCCTCGATAAGGGCCGGATTGGTGGGCCTTGTTTACGCCCGGGCCCGGTTCCGCTCCTATGTCGAACTTCGCCTTCCTCCGTCCATTCCTACAGCTCACAACGATACCTTCCTCGTCCTCCCCCTTGAGGTCGCGATCTAGGTTTCTCCAATCATTCTCGCGAAGGTTTATTTCTGTATCCCTAGAATTAGGATTCTTACTCGATTCGCTGTACCTATTTTCCGTTGATCGATTTCGTCCCAATTCAAGTACGCGCACTATCAGATCCCCTTCATATTCGAATTCGATCCTATTTCGTTCGTGCAGCACTTGGAATTAGAGATATCGATGTAGTCTTATTAGGTTATTGGGTAGCTAATTGATGGATCCTAGCAGTTTTTCAAATCTTAAATCTGAATATATCTTACATAAAATAGTTGATGCGGTTCATATGATTGTATCTTTTGTTGCAGACCGTTTTGTTGAGTTTTTCGATCTCTACTTGATCCTGAAAGAATGGTAAGACCTTCTTCTTTTCTTTTCTTTTTTTCCCTTTTTTTCTCTTGCTCTAGCTCTGTCAACACGGGATCGTATCCCTACATATGTAATTTAGAATAGGTTCACTGCCGTTTATTCATGAAGAGCTTTTATTTTTGTATTTCAGAATTATCTTATTGGAGCTTTCAAGCCACCGTGTAACATTTCGATCACATTTTCTGATGGCAAAACACGAAAGCAGGTGAAATCTTTAATTATCCATTTTAAGCTAGTGATTCAAATTTGCTTTTGAATGCACCTGTGAAAATGCATGCATTCCACTGCATCGTAGTTCGATATTTCTATATAAATGGTCATAATTTAGGTAGCTAGGATAGCAGGATCACGGAGGAGATGTTTAGTAGCATTGGTTCTTCCAAAATAACTTTCTTGGTCGTCTGCTGACTTTGCATTCTTTGGTGAATTTTACAAATATTTATTGTCTCTTATTGCACGCCCACTCTGGAACCTTTTTTCCCAAAGCCGCCAACACACTGTTTCTTTGTATTTGTAGGCTTCTATAAAGAAGGATAATGGTAAGACAGCAATGGTCCCTGTTTTCCAGAGTCTTGAAAACATAGTTGGGGAGGTATGAATGCTGAAACTATAGATATTCCATTAGATGCTTCTAAATATTCTAATGCTGGTTATGCTTTTTTGCTTGAATGAATCCCATACAGGTGGCCATAGAACCTATTCAAGGAAAAAAGGTTGAACACACTGGTGTTAAGATTGAGCTTCTTGGTCAGATAGGTATGCTTTTTTGATCAGTGCTTTTATTTTCTTTTAGTTCTAGTTGAATGCCAAATCTTTGGTATACTAAAAACTCACTTTTTCACTCTATTGATGCAGAACTGTATTTCGACAGAGGCAACTTTTATGACTTTACCTCCTTAGGTGAGTATAATAAGAAAAGAGAACCTTCTCACTTATTTCAAATGTAACATGTGCAGTTATCAAAGAAAAAAAAAAGGACTTACTATCGAAAATCATATAACTAGTTTTGTTGCCGTTGCTTTACAAGATTCAATAACGTTTTCCATATCTAGTTTGAGTGAAAGGCTGAAAAGTTTGTCCTATTTGACTTAACTTAGAATTTCTTTCATTGCTCTGGTGCTTTATCAGTTTTGCATTTTTATTATCTAAACTAAATAGTCTTCAGTATCTCCCTCATGAAATCAGTAGGTCAGTTCATATGATGTTTATTAATGATTAGATGGATCTATTATAGGCGAAAATGCAGTTTCGATTGCGTATACTGAAACGATTGATTTTTTTTTGCCCATACCTGTAGGAATTGATTTTATTCTCTTGATAAGTAGTTTGTAAGCCATCTAGATGCACCAACCGGATCATGTGTTTCACTGGTACTCTTCGAAATAACTGCTCCCATATATAGGTGTTGTCTTCTTCGAATAAAGTTTACTACCCTCTAGATGTTTATATTGCTCTCTCATGGTATCTTAAATTCTATCTTCCATGAACTTGCCTGTAATTTTGGTTTGCCGTAATTTCAGTTTATTGTAGTATTCCATACAGTGCCAGCATACTTTTCGTAACAATACAGCGTTTGCTGGAGGAAATGTCAAATATGAGAAGTTTACTGCTAGAACTTCAATCTAGTGTCAAACGCTTTAGATAGCCCCAAAAATCCTAATCAATCATTTCAATATTCGCATTGCTTTCTGCAAGATCTTCCTATGTTGAATGTATTATTGTTCTTCTCTGCAGTGCGTGAATTAGATGTTCCTGGTGAAATCTATGAAAAGAAAACATACCCGTTTGAGTTCTCTTCTGTTGAAATGCCTTATGAATCCTATAATGGAACAAATGTGAGACTGAGGTATGAAATTGCTTGTATAAATATGGATCTTTTAGTGAATAGAGCTTGGTTGTTTTTTATGTAGCTATGCATGAAACGTGTATCAATTATAGCCTTTTCTCATTGATTCTGCTGTTATATTTTTACTTTTCAAAACTTTTTTTATGTGACCCAGAAATGAAAAAAATTCCAAAAGATGGCCCTTACAGATAACCATACAAAGGGTGGTTGGATGCCCTTCATCCAACCCATTTATATCTTACCTATTGATTGAAGTTGTACTTTTCGTTCCCCAAAAAGTACAACTTCAATCAATGGATGAGATTTAACTTTTTAGGGAGGGGTTGGATGCATGGCATCCAATCCCCCCTAATAATAACTTCTATATGGGCCACCTTATAGAATTTTTGCCCCCAGTAATCAGCTTTGGTGATATACTGTTTGTTATCTTGCTTGGCCTTTACATTATAAACTGATGAATCTTCGCTATGAAGGAAGAATAAGATTATCAATGAGTTTAATCCTCGTCTTGTAATCCTTTTCACCCTCATTTGTCTGGTTGTTGTGCTATGTTTAGCAGATTTATGAACATATTAACCTGTTATCTTTTCCGATCTTGAAGTTGAACAATAATTTATGCTTTCCATCACGGCATGGCATTCTTGCTTTCATTAGCCGTAAAATTTTTTGGTGATATTTGATATATAAGTATATTTAATAAAGGATCTTACTGAATATAGAGCTAGATGGAATAATGGGATCCATCTAGCTGACTTGGGATTATTTATTTATTTAATTTTTTTTTTTGTTGAGAGAGAGAGAGAGAGAGAGAGAGAGAGGTAGCATGTTACCTGCTTCGTTCGTTTTTTTAGAAATGAACTTAGCTAGAAATGCTAGGCTTCGAACTTGGGACATTGGTACCAACTATCAAGCCCTTCGCCATTTGCTCTAGGGATGGTCAGCCACGTACATGGAATTATTGGTGTTGTTCTTGTTGCTTAATTTTTGCTGAGATAATCCTTGGAGCTTCTCAAGTTCAGTTCTTGGGGTCCATAGAGTGAATTCAGATTTTTTTTTCTACCACTAGTTTTCCACATAGATGCTTTTTAGGTTTGAATATCTCTTTGGATTGCTATCATATATGTTGTTATGATATTTTTTTCCCAAAGTTCCATGACTCGTTGGTTTTGTTTCACTTTATGGGACACCATAACCTGAAATTCTTGTATGTGAAGTTGAATAAAAACTTTGCAGTAAATTGTTTCTAACTTCAGAATAAACCCGAGTTATGTGATGCTTCGATTTATCAACTCTGCTGATATTCCCTGTGATACCGCAGGTACATTTTAAAGGTCACAATCAGTCGAAATTATGTCAGCAATATCGTGGAATACCGGGATTTTTGTGTAAGTCTATAATACTTATTTTGTGAAGAATCATTTTGAAATGGCTTTATATGAATAAAATGGTGTCTTATTGTTTATGCTTATGTAATTATATTGATCATTTAATTGGAGCAGAAATGGATTGGTATATAATGTCTATCAACTCATCCTCTTCTATGAATATTGTATTCTCTTGAGATAAATACATCATTCATTTTATATGTAATGTATAATTTATTGGGAAAAGTGTTTATAAGTGACTTTTATATCAAGATATGATAGGTTTTAAAAGAAAAGAGATTCTAGAGTTCTAATATAAAAAGATAGTTTAAATGACTTTTATATCAAGATATGATATGTTTTAAAAGAAAAGAGATTCTATGGTTTCAATAAAAAGATAGTATTATGGAGAAACCTGGCTACATGTGTCTGCTTGCAGCTTTTCTAGGTAGTTATTGTGTATTCTCTATTTGTACAACTTTGAAGCTTTCATGTAATATGGCAATATTAATTCGTACATTGTTATTAGAACAATGTGTCCACAGTTTAGCATTTTGCTAGAGAAAGAAATGTTTATAACCTGTGTTACAGAATCAGGATTAAAATTCCAAAGCATTTAATTAAGTATTGTCACTGATTTATTCATCTATGTTACCGAGAAGAAGAGCTGTACACAGATGTCTGACTCACAAAATTTGCCAACGTAAGAAAATTAAAGATCTTTCCGTGAAATACAGGAGCATTGTCCGAGAATATGATAGCTGTTGTGTAAATGAGGATGAATATTATGAGTAATGAAGCTTCACACTGGAAAGTTCTATTAGTATATTTGGTTCAGTTTGCCATTATTTATTTGTTGCTAATTTTCTTTTAACAGGTGCGAAATTACAACCCCCAACCGACAATTAACAACAGCATTAAGGTAATTTTTGTTGTTAGAGCTCACCCAGTGCATTAATAGTATTGAGCCATTTATAGAAATGATTAATGATTTTTGACCATATGGGACCAATCACCAAACCCACCTCATCTATTATTTTCTAAGAATGGCAACTGAAAATAAGTGACTGAGAATGACAACTGCTGGAACCTTGTCTGATTGGAATTGTTATTTTTCAGATGGAAGTTGGAATTGAAGATTGTCTACACATTGAGTTTGAGTACAACAAAAGCAAGTATGTTGTGCAATATTTTTCTATGCGCGCACGTTCACTTCTTGCCCTGTATGGAGCTTTTGCTTACTTATATGTGGAACCAATCTTATCCAGGTATCATCTAAAGGACGTTATTATAGGAAAGATATACTTCCTTCTGGTAAGAATTAAAATAAAAAACATGGAACTTGAGATTAGACGCCGTGAGTCCACTGGATCAGGGCCTAATACGTATGTTGAGACTGAGACCCTTGCAAAGTTTGAGTTAATGGATGGTGCTCCTGTTCGAGGTATGCGATATATATGACCCTTTTCTTGTTTTTTTCCCCCTCTTTTTTTCTTTTTTTACTCCAACATGTGTACCCATTACCCAACTTGATTTTTCCAAAATTTAATATTTGATCTCGTGCTGCATCATGAATATCTGGGAGTGTGAAGTGGTACTTCAATGCTTGTCACAGTACTGTACAAAGACTCGTAATTTAGTTTACTTATTGCTTTAGATATTAAATTTTGTCTAAGCTAAGCTCCCGTGGAGTTTTGTTGTAAGAAATGTGTAATACACACCAGAATTAGTTTGCTGTTCAGAAATTTTAGAAAGTTCATACAAAACTAATTGAAACTTATTGTTAGATTTCTCTTTATAATGCAGTTTTTATTCTAATAGTACTGGGATAAAAAGCACAGAAAAGCACACTATCATCAACTTCTAAGAATGAGCTTTTCATCTTATAACCAGATATTCTGGTCTTTATTTAAAAGAAAAAATCCGCTCAAATCATATGCTTCTCTATTTTGTTGTGTTCAGTGATATTGCTTGCTGTATTTTACTTTGGCCGAATATCAACATCTCAGTAATATGGCTACATTTTCCTTTTATTATACTGCAGGGGAATCTATTCCAATAAGGTTGTTCTTAAGCCCCTATGAGTTAACTCCAACATACCGCAACATTAATAACAAATTTAGCGTTAAGTATTACCTGAATCTTGTGCTCGTGGATGAGGAGGACCGGCGATACTTCAAGCAGCAAGAGATTACAATCTACCGCCTTCAAGAAACTTCTTGAACTTGGTTGCTGAGGGAGTAGTAGTGAGATGAGTTGAAGAGGTTCTTCAGCCTCGAAAGTTCAGATTTTTCAAGCTGCTCATCTTATCCCATGGATTACAATCAGAGGGCAATACAATCAGAGGGAAGCTCATTGCTGTATATAATATTAGGCAAGGGATAAGTGTCTTGTTTTATATGTACCAGTTTTTTACTTCCTAAAATAATTGCTTTGTGCTGGAACCTCTTTTTTTTTCTTTTTTTCTTTTTTTTTTTTCATGTTTCTGGTTTTAGATCTTCCATTTGTTTGCTGTGCTTCTTGCTTGACAAAGTAAAGCTTTGAACCATTGTATTACTGACTATTTTCATTCTGTTTAAAGTCTTTGTAATGATGCGTTTGTGTAGTGACATTTTCCTTTTGAAGTCGTACTGAAGCATTCAACTTCTTTTAGCGAAGCGTTGACAAACAGTAATGTAGCAAATATGTTATTTCATTTTTCAGTTTAGTATTGATGCAACTATAATAATTATATTACCCACTCTGATGATGATTGATGACCCTTCGGGGTAAAATTAAATTGCCCCCCATAAAAATGGATAAAAGGGACAGAAGTTGCTATCAGAAAATCTATCAGGCCTCCGCGTGTTGGCGACCCATAAGCCCAAAGAAGGGGAAAAGCTAAAATAAAAATAAAATCACGACAGTTCAAAAATAGGAGAACAAACAAAGAAGAAAAATCGCAGCTTACGTCCAACGTAGTATTCGGTGTAGGAATTGCACTATAGCTTCGAATTTAAAATATACCACATGATAACACTCTTCGCATCAGAAACAATAGGCCTCGTATTGCAGAGGCTTCAAAATCATGAACCACAAAGCATAACTAACAGATTACTTCCTTAGGTGTTGCACGCAGATTCCAACAAAAGCCGAAAAGAATCACCAAGCGACCGATGGCTCCGCCCAGTACCGGAAAAGAAAAAAATGGTAGTACTGCTGCAATTTCTAATTGTTTCCTTTTACCAAGCTGAATGATGAGACCGCCTACAAATTGCAGGTGCAGAGGCTCAGCATCGACGGAAAAAATAAATCAGAAAATATATATGTCTGAGTTCGTATGGTACTTACTTTCTCTATTTTGGTACGGTATTTTCCCGACTCATCCTCCATGTACTGCTCACATTTGCTACATTTAGTTAGTCTCTTTGTTGATTTGAGGTGCATCCATTAAAGATAAGAGAGATCAATAAAAGAAAAGTCATTCTCCATAGCAATAGCTCAGTAGTTACCTGGCCTGTGACGGTATAGAGCCGATTG
The DNA here is from genome assembly GCA_025177825.1 of Aechmea fasciata. Classification (NCBI taxonomy): domain Eukaryota; kingdom Viridiplantae; phylum Streptophyta; class Magnoliopsida; order Poales; family Bromeliaceae; genus Aechmea; species Aechmea fasciata. Next base: position 5,956,527 of record CM045937.1, read on the forward strand.
TACCAGCCATTGGATGCCATTCCAACAGCCGAGAGTATGTGCCTGCGCTTTTCACCAGGATTTTGCAATGTATACTCTAGATAATACAACCCTGTCCATATGAAAAACTGCAAACATTCCTCAAATGGCAAGAACTACTACTACGCCGTTCGATATGTATTTATAAACTGGTTCCAGAAGGAAATTAAGTAAAGAATTTTGTATATAGAGAAGATGACCATTTGCTGCTTTAGAGTCTACGAGTTTCGCTGCAAGCCCTGGTGGTCTTTGCCAGCTCCTGTCTAACCCATTCACCTGCTCGACGCACACAACAGGAGTATGAGACGAAAGCATTGTTTGGGGACAATTAGAATAAAGTAAATACCCACCAAACTTTCTGCAAAAGCATCGACAGAACCAAATGATTCTAATCTGGTAAAATCTGGGCCAATTCCCGTGATCACAATGCTGACTGAAAGAAAACCCCATTTAAAATTAAGTTAAAATTAAAAGTAATCAAACCCAAGTGGTCGACTTGAGGGATGCATGCAGAGTAGTACCATTAGAATTGGAAGCCTCTTCAGGGTAGAATGCTGTTACCGACTTTATCCCACTGGCTTCTCCAGCGCCGGCTAACCAATCTGCAACAAAGTTCCCCTACTCCCTTATTGAAAGATGTATTAGTGTCATACAGCACAGTGGATTAGTGTGATAAGAGTTTTTCTTTGGGACAGAACCAAGTTCATCAATTGCAAAGATGCAGTAGTGTCATATAGCATGACCTTCTCTTTTTCCCTAATCCCGAGCAACAAGGACTTAGCCTTTAGCCCGAAGAAGTGAATCTTTTCATCGATTCAGCTCTGCCAGTGATAAAATACTCTACTGAAGCACTCAGCAACCTCTTTTATGCTGCGTGGTTTCCGATAGACTTGTATTTCTTTTCGATATGCCCCGGTTCTTTCCAAAGCACTAGTGCCATCCTTGTGTTAGGTGCGGGCAATAGTTTCTTCTCAATCTTTCGGAATAGACTCATTCCATCTATCTATCTATCTATCTATCTGTCTATATATATATAGATCTATCTATGTGTGTGTGTGTGTGTGTGTGTGTGTGTGTGTGTGTGTGTGTGTGTGTCCCCATTTCCACAACACTAGGTTGAATGACGATAATCACGCACATAAAATCTACGACAAGCTTTTAATTTTTCCTTTTCCTTTCTTTTGGAGGCGGGACAATTGCAAAACAAACAGGAATGGTGCTATAAAACAATCACCTTGCGGGACTAATATCCGAAACTTATTCATCTCATCTTCGTACATCCGAAAATTCTCCTGCAGATCTAATGACCCCCCAAAAGGGAAAGCAACTGATTAGTTCTCCAATTCAACGCTATGTGCATCTCATGAAGCGAAAGAAAACAAAAGGGAATTAAGCACTCCAGTTAATTAGTAGCTACCGGTCTCTGCTGAGGCATCATCTGTAGGTATGATAAGCGGGAAAGAGACAGCAGAGAGGAAGATCTGAAGCAGAGCCTCCCTCCTCTTAATCCTCCCCCGCAGTGCCTCATTAAATCCAACAACACTGCGAACAAATCGCAAGTACCAAAAAACAACATCAAATCTCCCAAATATGATCGGAGCTCAAATCATCATCACCAAAATAGATATTGGGAACGAACGCTACTGCCTCATAACTCTATCTACGGGGTTGTTGTTGGGTGACTGGGTCGGCGCGCTTCGGCATCGGAGCGTTCCTGAAGATTTGGAGCAAAAAGTGAAAAGCTTAAGATCGGAGGGGCGGCGAGTAAGGGTAAGGGTTAGGGTTAGGGTTAGGGTTTTCACGGGGGGAAGAGGGAACCTTTGGCGCCGGCGGGAACGGGAGCGCGGCGAGGAGGATGAGTGGCGGGTAACCGAAGCGACGCCATAACTCCTCCGGATATTGTTGGTTGGTTTCGGACCGTTACTAATTAGTGGTTACAAAAGAAAAAAATTTAAAAAAAAGAAAAAAAAAAAAAAGAGATGATATTTATGTAGTACAACACTACCGCAACACTGAACAACCCAACATTGCGGGAATTTGCACTTTGGTCCCTATACAGTTTGTCTTTTTTGGGGTAAAAAAAGAAAGAAAGAAAAAAACATAGAAAATGTCTGTAGATACACCTTCGCCCCCCTAAGTTAGTATTTGGTCTTCCCAAAAATATTTAGAAAAAAATTTTATTTAATATAAAAATATATAAATTTTGTTTTGTTGCTTAAAATTTTAGAAAGACAACGATCGTTTACATGATATCGCAATTGCTATTCCATAATTTCTGACAAGAAAAATATTTTTCATTTGTTCAATTTTTGGAAAAAAAAAATATTTTTTCTTCTAATTTTATAGAATTTGGTTTTTTCCATTTGGACCTAGGCTACTGGGTACGTACTGTTGTTAGCTGACTAGTTCTTTGCCACGCCAAGCGATCCATGCACAAATAGTGAGACTTACATACTTACTATTCTCTAGTTAATTATATACTTATTATTTTCGATTTTTTTTTAAAAAAAATAATCCTTCTGCAAGAAGTAATTAAGAGTACAGGAGGATATTTTTTTTTGTAAATTAACTTGGAAAAAAAAAGAAAAAGAAAAAGAGAAAGAGAAAGGTGAGATGATGAATTGATAAGGTTTCACATGGTATTTGCCCTTTGTCCTTTTCCCTGGTACCAAGTAATTTTATACCAAACTCACCTTTCTTATTTTTTTCTTTTTTTTTTTTTTTTTTGGTGGTTTTAAAGCCCCACCATTAATTCTATTGGTTGAGTACCTAACTCACAGGTGCACTAGGCCTATTTTGGCATGCTTCTCATCGAATCCAAATTCTCCCCAGAATAACAAAGGCCACCTTATAATTAATAGCTTCTGTGATTTCTCTCTCCCACTTTTTTTTTTTTTTTCCCCCATTGAATTGAATTAATTCCAGGCCCTCATTGAATTCCTAGACTAGAAGAGCCTCCATCAACTTTCTCCTTTTTCCTCAGCTGCCTCAAAAGATTCCTCACTGAAAAGAGGAGAGTGGTCCTCATTATTATTTTTGAAAATGTTATGTATTTACCTTTACAATTAAGAAATTTAATGATACCTTTACTTTAATTGGTTTTAGGATAAGCCCAACCCCCAACCCCCATTTCTATATTCTCAGGCCTGAGAAAATCACAATGTTTCTACTATAATGTTTTTAAAATTTTCAATCTCTTCATTAATTATATATTCAGCAAATTTTATATTTTCTTTTTAAAGTTTGTTATAAAATTGGGTTTGGAATTTTAATGCATAATTTTTTTAAGAGTTTTTGATAACTTCGTTCCGAAAATACTTTTAAGATCCGTTGTAATCATAGAGATTACAGATGCGCAGAAACAATACTAAAGAAATATTTTGTTTATTTTTCTATATAATATCGTGTTTTTTATATTGATTGCTTTAAGTCATTATACTATATTTTTATAGCTTCAAATTAAGAATATAGTAGCATATCTCTATACGCTTCCGTCCTAATTCTATTTCATGTATTAGCATCATATATATGGACCTCAATATATATATTAGTTAAGGCCAAAATATATATAAACCTTCTTGTATCGAAATAACTTGTTTTGATCGTAATAATGACATAACTATATTGTAATGTCATTTGCGAAAATTAAGCATTAAATACTTACAAGCAACATAATAAGAAGCACCTTGATTACACCTAAAATTATGATTATAACTAAACGTATTCTACTATTCTTATTCCTAGCTAATATCATTTTCATTACCAACCTAATGTTAGATCCATTTTTCCAAATAATTCTACACTTCCTTGTTGCGCACTTCAATTATTTTGTAAAATAGATACTTTTGTTCCAACCAAAATTTTGTAGAATTGTCATGAACAAATGAAAAAAAAATAAAAAAAAATACTTGTATATATATTGAGCATTAATTCTTTCTACAAGTACGTCACCATTTGATGAATCAAATTTCTTATATATATATATATATATATATATATATATATATTGTGGTACAGTTTAGGTACTCGTAGGCTATGACAGATCTAGATTACTTTTTTTTATCTTACAAGGTCGAGAGGAGACTTTTTGTCTACTTCTCACAAGGGTCAATAATTTCAGTATGCGTTGGTGATTAGCAAAAGAGAAAAAGGAAAAGAATTATACAAATGATTGCATGGGATTGGGAGCACACCTTGATTGCTTCATATACAAACAAATTTTATTCTAAACAAAATTAAGATGAACACATATATACGGTGGAAATAATTAATCATTCTTTGCTTAATTGATGATCCTCAAACAGTACGTGGTCCAAGTCGCTAATATATTTTGACGAGCTACAAATGCTAGTTTTTTTTTTTTTTTTTGCATATAATTAAATCATAAAAAAATTAGAACTCAATTGGATTCTTAATTTCTAATTACTTTTTTTTTATTTAGAAAATGGTTTTTTTTTATTTTTATGATTCATTAATTTCTAATTTCTAATTAATTTTTTTTCACCATACCCGACGAGCACAGTCTCCCATGTAACGCTAGTGTACACTTCTGTGCAGCTGACATGTGGGGCCCACGTAAAAAAAAAAGAGAGAAAAAGGTCCACGTGTCAGAGCCACAACTGGGCGTCACTTGGAGTTTTGCAGAGGGGTCCCAAATCAAAGCATTAAATTGAATTAAACTAAATTAAATGGACCATCAAGTGCATTTAAGTGCGAGAAAATTACCGGGGAAAAGAAAAGAATGGGGAGGTAATTAAATTAGTGTGGAGGGGGCTTCGTGTTACTGGAGATTATTTTATTATAATTAATTTATTATGCTTTTTAATATAAATAAATAATAATTTTGTTTCCAAAGCAATTTTGGCCTGCTTTAGGTGCCTTTTTCTTGTCGCAATTATTAAATGCCTCTCTCTGTGGGGAAAATGGAAAAAGAGGGAAAAATTTGTTGAGGATAAGAGCGAAATTTTTAGGACTTGGTTTTCCCCAATTTTCTCCTCCCCCTGCTCCGAGCTCTCCGGTAATTAAAGGTTAGTTTTTTTTTTTTTTTTTTGCCCTTTTTTTCCTTCGGATTTTATTTGTCCTTTTTTTTTAAAAAAAAAAACCTTTTATCTCAGTTTTTCGGTTTTTTTCCGGCTTTTATCTGGAAATTTCGAGAATTTCGTGAAATTTCCTGTGAAATTCGGGAAACAAGGAGAAATTTTTGTGAAATTGTCCGAGAGATGTGGCCTTTAATTTCTCTTGATTATTTACTCAATTATGATTAAGCTTAGGGCGTTTTTACCTCATCGATTTTTTTTTTTTTTTTTTTTAATTTCATCTGGTCTTATGTTAGGATTAGGGTTTTATCTTCTTCCCCGGTATCTTCTTCTTAATGTTAATTCTTCTACTAATTTCTTTATGCTCCTTACTCGTACAGTAAAAGTTATTATGTATTGATGCTGTAACTACTGCTGCTGCTGGAATTGCGGCGAAAGAGAGCGGATTTTTAGCGAGCTTCGTTTTTTGTAAGTTTCACAGCTCAGTCTCAGTGGCAGTGTTTGAGCTTGTTTCGGTTAAATTTTCTCGGTAAAAATCGCATCTTTTGAGCGATTCCTACTTGATTTAGCTGCTATTTTCTGGGATCAGAGTAGAATCTGAGACACCTAATAGTGAAACCCAAAAAAACAAAACAAAAAACAAAAAACAAAAAACGAAAAACAAAAACAAAAAAGAAATTTCCAAAAGTTTGATTCTCCTTTGTTTGCTGGAGGAGAGATCAGAGAGGAGTGTTTTGTTCCTAGTGGTGATGGTGGTGTTTAGGGGATGTTGTAATTGCGGCGCAGTGCATGGAAGTGGAGAGATCTGAGCCAGGAATAATCATGTTGAGCAGGGAGCTGTTCGGCGTGGGCATGCAGAAAAGCCCCGTCCAATCTCAGCCGTCGATGCAGAGCCCGCGATTGGCCTTCGGCCCCAACCCCCCGGACGGCGCTGGCGCCATCTATAAACCCATTGCCTCCACCTCTCCGCCCTCTCCCTTCCAACCTGGCGGCGGCGAGGGCGCTGCGGGAGGGGCCCCTCCGCTGCCGCACGGGCTCACTATCAATGTGGGAGCGGGAGAGCCGGTGATGAAGCGGAAGCGGGGGCGGCCGAGGAAGTACGGGCCAGACGGCAGCATGGCGCTGGCGCTGGGACATGCGTCGCCGTCACCTTCTGCTTCAGCTCCGCAAGGACACATGTCGCATTCTGGGTTCTCGCCTTCCTCTGCTGGGATGGCGAATCCGGCGGCTTCTGCATCTCCTGATGCCGCAAAGAAGGTGCGGGGCAGGCCGCCAGGTTCCGGCAGGAAGCTTCAGATGGCAGCTCTTGGTAAATTCTCTTTCTTACCATTTTCTGCCTGCTTACAGTGTAGGTAGTTTGTTGGTTATCAAATGATCTTTCCATTTCTCATTTTTTTCTTTTTCTTCCATTTTGCTTGGCTCTACCGGAAACGTAGATAAGACTTTTCTGCGGCAATATGTGTGGAGGGAAGATCTTGGAGTAAGGGGGAAAAGAACAACAGAGAAAATTACGCCTGTACCCTTGGCCTTTAGTATTTATTTCTGTTGGAGGATTGCACAATTTCGTTAATCATTGTTTCAACGATAACTACCTGGGTTCTTTATTTAGTTTAGTAATGTAATATTCAGTTATCTTATGCGCGGAGATGGCATATTGATTTTGGTATTCCTAGGCTCATTTTTTTTCTTCCCCAGGTAATAAAATTAATTATTATAGTCTAATTTTATAGCATTTCAAATAATAATTGCAATTAATTCGTAAAATTCTCCTTGTTTTATTAGATAGATATTTTCTTTGGTTTTGTCTAGAATCTAGATCGATAAGCTGCCCCGTGCTGATTGTTTATTATGTTGTCCACTGAAGTTCAGCTAAATTTCTTGGATCGGTTATGCCATTACTTTCTCTATTATTATTCTCTAGGCATAAATTTGTCTCTTAGTTTTGCAGAATCAGTTCTCACACAGAATGCCATTTTGCAGGATCAGCGGGGATTGGATTTATTCCACATATTATTACTGTTAAGGCAGGAGAGGTATCTAAATATTCTAAAATATTCTACATTGTTGCTGTTTTTTGCTATCAAAATCCTCCTTTGTTTTTCACTTGAGTCATATTCGAACCGCTAAGTTTCAAAATTTTGTTCAAGTCTAATTGTCCTCTTCTGATTGTTCATATAGTTCACATTATGAAGAAAATGTGATTTCTCTGAACTAATTTCTGTTGAGATAGTCACTGGTTTACTAACTTTTACTAATAAACAACATTATGGCTGATTTTGCTACTATATTGCTTGTGAACGTTTATCCTAATGTATTTACTCCTTTCAGTATCATTTTTAACACTTCTACGGCTGCATCTTAGTGAAATTATGTGAAAAAACTGAAAAACTTCAGGTGAAGCCATGCAAGTATGCGACTTAAAGAATATTTCATTTTTTTTCTGCTAAATGAACGTCATCATATTTCAGCTTGTTATATGCTTTAATGTTGGTTTGACTTAAAAATCTTTCAATCTAACTGCAGTTTGCATGGTCAGTCCTCATTTGTTAACCAGACCGCTCTCGGTTCTTGGTCCTGTATCGAATTTGACCAAAATAACAAATGCTATGAAATTTATTTGTCGTGAGATGCTTGTGTATGTGAGATTAACTTTCCGTCTCTTTATATTCCGGTAAATGTTTGAAACTCTGCTCTTTCAGGATGTATCATCAAAGATAATGTCATTTTCTCAGCAAGGACCACGGGCTGTTTGTATACTTTCAGCAAATGGCGCTATATCGAATGTGACTCTTCGTCAAGCAGCAACTTCTGGTGGCACAGTAACATATGAGGTTTGTACTTTCTAACTGATGATACTAATACCTGATAGAATCTGATTCCTTCACTCTGGGGGCAAGCTTGTATATAGTTTGGGTTTCCGTTTAAACTTGCTTTTTCCCCACTTTTTCTGTGGAATGTTAAGTGGTACTTGAGATTATTGCAGTTTGTTAGTACTTATGTGCATGTCGGATGGTCCTTTTTTTACTTCAGTACTGCATATTTTTGAGAGACGAGCCAAAAGATGTTAAACAGGACAATATTCAACTACAGAAGTTTAACATCTTTTTGAAAAAGCGTAGCTACTGTAATATTCAGCTTCTTGTTCACCAGAAATTGGTTTTGACCTGTAAGTTGATTGCAGGAAATATAGTCTTCCGCTGATTAAGGACTAATTCTCATTGCTGTTGGAGATTGCTTTATCGCATCAGATGAAATTTCTATAATGTCGTATGCAGGGCCGGTTTGAGATCTTGTCGTTGTCTGGCTCATTTCTGCTGTCAGAGAGTGGCGGTCAGCGGAGTCGAACTGGTGGGCTGAGTGTTTCACTGGCGGGTCCCGATGGCCGTGTCTTGGGTGGTGGAGTAGCAGGACTCCTCACTGCGGCATCACCAGTCCAGGTACTTATCTTTTTGGTTAAAACTTATGAACCTTTCCTGTACTAGGGCATTTCATAAATAGTTATCTAAAATTCGAGGAACTTGATTTTACTACCTAAGCTTTCATTGCTTTTATTTTTCTGCAAAGTCCATCAAGTTTCATTAAAGACCTAACGTTTTCCTAAATTGGGTATTTATCAGGATAATAAAATTATAGATGAATACACACATATATGCTGAACCTCTACAACTTCTATCAATCTCATGAGCACCTGTTATTCATCCTAATTATGTTCGGCAAAGGTTTTTTAAAAGAAAATGTATTCGCACCTTTTTTATGGCCGCAAAGTGTCTATATTTTTATCAGTACTTCTTAAGCGAGATTCAAGCTAAATCTGCAATACAAATGTACACACACTTCTCAAAAAAGAAAAAAGGAAGAAAATAAAGAATTTCGGGTAGAAGCATGAAGAATTATCAAAACTGCTAAGCATAAAGCTCATGCATAACTAGAAATTCTTATTCTTCTTCTTCTTCTTATTATTATTATTATTATTTGCTATTTTAATTTTACCCTTCGTCTGACCTGGGGTATGTCTCATCGTTCTTTGCTTCTAATTAAGATTTTCGTTTCTTTTGTCAGTTAGCTGCATATTTCACCCCCTTCCTTTATAGAAATTTCTTCCATCGGTGGATTTTGTGCCACGCCATAAAAAAGCTTCATCAGTAACTAGCAACAAATGATTGATATCGTTGTGGTTCTGTAGTGTATATATGTTTCAATCAATAAAGAGCAGCAAATAATCACTTTGTTTTAACAGGTGGTTGTGGGAAGCTTTATTGCAGACGGGAAGAAAGAGCCGAAGCAGAAGCATCCGAAACCTTCGGATTTTGCATCTGCCCCGGGGATGTTCGGTTCAGTTGGTCCAGCAGGGCCCAGCAGTCCTCCCTCTCGGGGCACGATGAGCGAGTCGTCGGGTGGTGGGGCCGGAAGCCCGCTGAATCAAAGCACCGGCGGCACGTATAACCACAGCAACCAACCGGGCTTGCCGAGCATGCCCTGGAAGTAACTTACACATGCTTAAGAGTCTCCTTGTAGTCCCCATAGCGGCCCTTTTTTAAAAAGACTTTCGCTGTCGGTGAACTGAGAATACTAGTTATTCGTATGTAGAGGTAGAAATGGCTGTCCTGTCTGTTTCCATCCGGTGGGGTGTGTCTGTTTATTAGTGTTGTGACGATCTCTCTGTCTCTGTCTCTCTCTCTCTCTCACTCTCACAAAGAGAAAAGAAGAAAAAGGAAAAAAAGGAAAAGAAGAAGAAGAAGAAGAAGAAGAGGAAAAGTGAAGAGTGTTGTAACGAGTTAGTCTTTGTAGCAAGGTAATGTCGATCGTAATGTCTCAGCTGTTGTATGCGGGGGGTCACAGGGTGGTTCGCAATGCACTGATTGTGAGATTGTTGTCAGCAGATTTGCAGCTAGGAGGTGTAGATTGAAATCAATCATTAATGTAATGCTAAATGTTGTTTTACTTCTCTCGGTTGATTGGATCTGGATGTGGATCGAGCGAACACAAATTTGAACTGAATCACTGACAAATTTGTTGAGTACCGATCAAAGAAGTTGCGGTCAGCTCGCAAAATACGCACAAAATATTATACGGTATAATAATAATAATCAATCAGTCAAATCAATGGGTGGTTAGCCGGCTCCCTGTTGGAGTCGGCCGCTCGAGTTAATTCGTCACCGACTTCTCTCTACTGCAAGCGTCGGTGCTCAGGCTTTACAGGGAGTCGGCCGCTCGAGTTAATTCGCCACCGACTTCTGTCTACCGCAAGCGTCTGTGCTCAGGCTTTTTCGGTCGCCCTCCCTTTCTCTCTCTAAGGCCTATCCTAATCCCGTCGGGGCGGCGAAGAGAGAGAGAGAGAGAGGGAGGGGTGCGGAGGTGGAGCATGCTCTCTTTCCCGGCTCTGCGCGACAATGGCGCTTCCGAAACCCTGCATCTCCTTCCCCACGGGGCGACCTCGGGGAAGGGGAAGGGGAAGGGGAAGGGGAGGATGGTCATCACCATGAGGGACCGGAGCAAGAATCGGAAGCCCACCCAGAGGGGCCGCTACCTCAGCATCGAGGCCATCCACGCCGTCCAATCCCTCAAGCGCGCTCGGATCCGCGGCGCCGATGCGCTGGATCGCGCCCTCGACTCGAAGCTCCGGCGCCTGATCATGGCCGACATGGTCGCCGTGTTCAAGGAGCTCCTCGCCCAGGGCGAGGCTCTCTTAGCCCTCCAGGTTCTTCGATTCTAGCTCAATCTCCCATTTCTCTCTCCCTTCTTTTTGTTTTAGCGGACCCTAAGATAAAAGAGGGATTTTGATGCTGAGATTGAAGAACGACGGAGTTGTTCTCCGCATGCTTTCCTCTGAATTTGGTTGCTGAATGAGTAGTCGTGCGAGGTGTCGTAGGATTCCAGGCTTTGTTATGAAATTTCGACCATCATTGTAGCCCTTTCGACTGCTCTCAACCACAGAAGAAATATATTATACCTTTGCTGAAAACCTAATGTGCAATATATTTGTTTAAAAAAAGTAGCTATTAAGGATGTAAGCAAGCCGAGCATCACGAGCAGTGAGATGTTCATCCTCAGCATTTACACAATCAACCTTACCGAATTGGACTGATCATTACGGATCATCGCGTGTGCAATATTATTCGCTGCAAACCTACTCTGTCTGAATTACATGACCATGACCAACCACTCTCTCCATGTTCATTTTCATGTTCAAATTGCTATAAAACATCTTCTTTCTAGTGTGTCTGATCATTGTACCAGTTGTTAATGCTCGCGGCAAAGCATCTTGCTGTTTTGATTGTTGCATATCCTTTGAACAGGGTATTCAATGAAACTTCCGTACGTACTTTTAATTTTGATTTTGACTCCCTTCTTTGTATTTATAATAATGTTTAGTTACTAATTCGGCAGTGCCGAACGGAAATTTCTTTGTCTAGACTAGATGCCAGTGAAGTTCTCTGAGATGACCGTGGGCATTCTGCTTTCTGATAGGTCTTCGAAGAGATTAGGAAGGAATATTGGTATAAGCCCCAGTTGTCCTTGTACACTGATATGGCCAATGTGCTCGCAAGCGACGGCTTGAACGAGAAGGTCGAATTGATATGTTCGTATCTGAAGTCGGAGTCTCTGGAGGCTGATACGGAAGGCTTCAATTCGCTTCTAAAGGTGCTTTTGGAGTTTGGGTTCACGCATTTGGCCGTGGACTGTTTTCGCCTGATGAAGCTGTGGGAGAGTGACCCAGATGAGACCACGTATTCGGTATTGATTAACGGACTCGAATCAAAAGGAGAAATGGACCTTTACTCGTCTTTAAGACTGGAGGCCGAGAACTATTTCGGTGGCCCTTTGGAGTTTCTCGAGGAGAAGGAAGAGATCGCCGAGAGTGGTGGTGCTGCGCCTTGAGAGCAGGGAACAGTGGGTGCTTGGTTTCGTCGACGGAACCAGGAGATTCATGTTGGCGGCATCATCGTTTCTTTGTTTCTAGATCTTGTTACTGATTGCATGGACGTAGCTGGTAGATAAATAGAATGCTTGGCGTGCTTCAACAGAAATGCTATCGACGACGGAATCAATATTAGCTATCGGCAGTGCTAGTTGTTTCTGAGGCAGGAACTGCCAACGACCATGGTGTGGGTTAGCCAGTGTTTATTGTGTATATTATATGTAAAATCTGCACACCTCAATGATCAAACAAACTGTCTCTTATTTATTCCTTTCTTGCCAGTCTCTTGCAGTTGAATATTATAGTAATGTTCCATCCAATCTTTTCTACCTCTCTTCGGCACACTTTCTTTTGTTTCTTTTCCCCCCAAAAAGAGATATTATAGTTCTACCATGACCACATTATCTAACACTAATAAATCTAGTAAAAAGAAAGTGCCAATATTATAATTTTATTATGAAACTTTTCAAGTGTTTCAAATTACATTCAAAAGTATAATATTGTAAATGATATCCCAATGAGTGAGCTTTAAAAAATATATGATTCACTGAGAAATTGGAGCATACATCATGTGAAAGGTTTTTTTTTTTTTTTTTCCCCACTGTTAATTTTGTGAGCTACTTAATATTTAAATAATATATTTTCACCGACTGCTTATGTTCTTTGCAATGTTTGCATACTAGAAAAAATTTTAAAAATATATTATCAACAGAATTAAAAAAAAAAAGAAGAAGAAATTATGCTGTGCCTGGATCTATTAAAACTGTGTAAAACCGAGAGAGTGAAAATACCGCCTTTCTGAGTATGGTCACCTCCGGTGCGCTCACCCTATATACAACATCCTCTCGTACGCCGTAAAATAATTATTTTGGAGGGTTCGTACCCAAAAAATTGAGGTTACGAATACCGGGAGGTGACCGTACGCGTCACCTAGAGGCTACTATGACTATATATGTAAAACGGACCGGGTGCGGCCCGCCCCGGCCCGGCCCGAACATTCGAGCTATGCTGGGCTGCAAATTGAGGCCCAGCTTAGGCCTGTCAGCCCATCACACCATGGCCTGGGTTAGTCCAGGGACGTGCCGGAAGAATGGCCTGGCACGTTCTCAACACGGAACGGTCTACATGGGCCGTGCCTGCTGGGCCACTACGGCCCCACCCCCAAGGGCCCACACGAGGGAATAAAAACTTTGGGAGAAGGAAGCCCACCAAGGGAGAAGGGAGTTGGGAATTTTTTTTCTTTAAATATATATATACATATACATATATATATATATATACATATATATATATATATATATATATATATATATATATATATATATATATATATATATATATATATACATATATATATATATATATATATATATATATATATATATATATATATATATATATATATATATACATATATATATATATATATATATATATATATATATATATTGTTTAACTTAAATTATCCAAGTTTTTAAAAAACTTTTAGTTTTATTCAAATAGTTTTAATATTCTTTAATTTTTTAATTTTATTCAAATATTTTTAAAATTTTTTTAGATAATGTCCAAATAAATTTTAAGCGTTTACAAATTTTTAAAAACTTTTATTCAAATAATTTTTTATAAATTTTATATTTTTTCTGTATAACTAATTTAAAAAGTTTTAATTTTTTAGAAGAAAATTAAAACCTAGAATTATTATTTTCGAATCAAAATAATTTAAACTCTAAAACATAAAGTAAAGAAAATAATTATTTTCGAATCAAAATAATTAGCACGGGCCGGGTTCGGCCCGTCCCGGCCCGGTCCGGCCCGGCCCGTGCTAGCCTAATCTGGGCCTTGCCGGGCCCACTAAAGTGGTATTTGAGTCCGGTGACCCCGGTGAGCTCACCCCCTCTTTACAATACCACCCGACTCACCCGAAAGTTTTTTTTTGGTGGGTTGATGCCTAAAAAAAATCGAGGTCACAATTAAATAGCGGTGATTGTACCGCACCAGCTAAGGGGCGAATGAGCGTACGTAATAAATCTAAATCTATATATAATATATAATGCATACTACTATATTATGTATAATAATATAAGCAAAATACCTCAAAAAAAATATATATAAGAAAAATACAAATTTTGAGACAGATGAAATTCTAAATATAATAAAAAAATAATATTCCAAACAAATTACAAAATTAATTAATTAAATCAGGTTTGACAAGAATATAATGGTTTAAAAATAGATCTATCGAATTAGCAATAGATTAAATTCAAAGTCATAAATTTAAATATAAATTCTAGCTCTCTCCGGTACACTTTCTTCTTTTTTTTCTTTTTTTTTTCCAAAGAGATGTTATAGCTTAATTAAACCTGGTCTGCCTAATACCATATATCTAACACTAATAAATTAGAAAAAAAAATAGAAATACCAATACTATAATATAGTATGAAACTGTTCAAATATGACAAATTACATTCAAATGCATAACGTTGTAAATAATGTCTTGAGGAGTGAGCTTTAAAAAATAATTATTAGTTAAAAGCTACATATATTATTATTCATATTTTTTGTCTTTTATAATGCATAACGTAGAATGATTTTTTTTTTTTTTCCTATTGTTAATTTTGTAAGCTGCTAAATATCTAAATAATAATATATTTTCATTTGACTACTTATAATCAATATATATATATATATATCTGAAAATTTATGTAAAAGCGAGAGAGTGAAAATACGGGGCATTTCTCTCCTCTGAGTATGGTCACCGCCAGTGAGGTCACCCCGCATACAACACCCTCTGACACGCCGTTAAATAATTTTTTTAGAGGGTTGGCATCGAAAAAGAATTGCGGTCACGAATGTTGGGCGGTGACCGTACGGATGACTTGTAAAACGGGCCGGGCCGGAACATTCGCCAAATACTTTTTAAAATTTCTTAATTTTATTCAAATAATTTTATTTTTTTTTTAATTTTTTTTTAGTTTTATAATAATAATTTGTAAAATTAATTTTTTTAACTTATGTCCAAATAATTCTTAAATATTTATAATTCCTTTAATTTTATTCAAATGATTTTTTAAATTCACATTTTGAATTTTTGTATAAATACATTTTTAAATTATAAATTATAAATTTTAAATTTTAAAATTTTGTATTAAATTCTCTTAATTTTAAAATTTTAATTTTTTTGCATAACAAATAAAAATTTTAATTATTTCCTATCTATGATAGCCTTTTAATTTAATAATTATTTAAAAAAAAGCCTCGGCCCGGCCTGGTCTGGCCCGTACCATGCGGGGCTGAGGGCCGTGCTCGGACAAGGGTCCAGAAAAGTCAGCCCGGCTTGGCCCGGCCTGAGTTTCAATTTCTAGCCGCGCCAGGCCGGGCCTGGATATGTGATTTTCGAGGCCCGTTTTGGCCGGAAAAATTGTAGGCCCTAAGAAGACATAACGGCACGCTGCGGTAACCACACCCCCGCCTCCCACGAGCGACGAGGCCACGCGCCCACGACACGGTTGGACTCTGGTCACTTCGGTGAGCTCACCCCACTTTACTAGTTTAATTTAGTTTTTACTCGCAAATGCAACATGCATCGTACGCGCACTCTGTAACTAAAAATACTTTATTTTTGACAATTTTTCTTTGCATAATTTTGCTATAAGCTATAATTTATTCGAAATCCCCCATGAAAATCTGTAGTCTTATGGTATGTAAGCAAGATGAAAAGCTGATATTTTTCTGAAACCTGTTTATGTCCAATTCTCCCATCTGTCATTGCGCCAGGGATCTAGTCTTTACTCAGATCTTTCAACCAAGATTCTTGTGATTCAACTGCAATGCCTGCTTGACGTTACACCGGCTAGGCTAGTACATAGGAATTAGAGCGATGTATATTATAAACAACCAGTACATCCAAGAATATGTCAAACAACACTGATTGTTGCAACACTATTTCTGGGCATACCAATCCCCTGCACCTGCTCATCATCTGCAGATATCAGATCATGATGTTTGTTGTATACAGTGTCTCAGCTTCTAGCTCTCTTCAGGAGATATCTAAGCGAGAAGAAACCAAGGGCAAGGGTCTGCCAAAACCACCCTTTCGAATTCTCAGGATCAACCCTTCTCGCCAGAGACCATGCATAAAAAGCTTCTGCAACATGCAGCATAACTGCTACGACGAAGATGAGTCTGATTGCTAACATTGACCGGAGAAAGAAAAGGCTGAGGTTGTGTGCCCATCGTACCGGCTCTACTGGGGGAAGGAAACCGGCGCAGAACAGAATCGACAGCCCTACAATAACACAGAGCCACACATATATGGTTGGCCCATCTAATTCTTTCCTTTTCCTCTCCTGCCAATATGATATAGTCGCAGCCATGCCCTCGCGAGGGCTCACCATCGGCATGTAGCCGAGCTCTTCTCTTGCTTTCAAAAAGGAAAAGTAGTGAGTGACACCCACCTGTTCAAGGATACGTTAGGATTAGCACAAAAAGTTAGCTTGTGATAGTGATATGTTTGATTCACGATGTGTTTACTTCGGTTTTAAGTCGTTCCAAATAAGGCCTTTGTAGACAACTTACAAACAGAGCCAAAGCTGCTACAGAATTATGACTAACCAGGATAAAAAGAATCGACTTAAATAGCTGTTCTAGGTGAGTTTCTATTTATTTTGTACAGTGATACAGATATTACAATATTCATCCATACCCCACAACCATATGCTACATAACACGTCATAGCCACTCGCAAAGCATCATAAAGGCACATAAAACTTTTCCGTCCTCAACAGAGATGTTATATGTGTGACTGATTAAAATAATAGAAGAAATTTACATAGATCTCTAGAAATTTGCAATCTGATGCGTCTGACTTATCACTCACGAAAGTTAATAGATATTGACTGATCCTCAACAAGGCACCTAATGCAACTCATGACTACACCTCCAAGAGGAAAAAAAACCAAGTGAACGAGTTACTATATATCCGCTAAAGCATGAGGATAGGACTGTTTAATAATAAGAAAATGGATCAAGCATGCTGACCTTGTATACTTCAGCAGGAAGAATTAGAGGTTGGGGAAGCCATCTACGATTAAGCCATGGATATAGCAGTGTATACATTATCCAGAAAACTCGTGATATGAGCAGTGCATGCTCAACTTTCAATGTCATTTTTGGTATATCATAGTCCAAACTTTGAAGTAGAGGGCTGACTATAAAGTCGAATGTGTTGACAGGAGAACCTGCAAAAAAGAAACAAAAAGAGAAGGAATGACTTTTTAATAGGAAAAAAGGAAGGCATGTGAAAGCTGACTATGGAAGAAAAGTAACTCATCAAAAAACCAGATCACTTTGCAGCTTTATGGCCAATATAAATTGCCCAGCAAACATTTTACCTTAGCAATGAACACTTTGTTTATGCAACAAGTCGAGCATCAACTTATAGATGACTTGAATAGTCAATACCTTGTAGGGCCTATTACCAGATACTTTCTAACCACAAGACATGCAGCTTGCAATCAATTTGGTGTACCTTAAAAGAGCTAAGTATCTTCATCCAGATTGTTACATACAGATCTAGAAGGTTGTTCTCCTGCATTTAGCGGAATTGACTACAATGAAACAATCAGGAATTGACTATAATCAATCAGGAAGTCGTTCTCCTGATTGATTATATACAGCTAACTTTAAACTCATAACCAAGATGGGTTCTCTTTACAGAACTACTATAATCAATCAGGAAGTTGTTCTCCCAATTGATTATATTATATACAGCTAACTTTAAAATCATAACCAAGAAGGGTTCTCTTTACAGAACTTAGTACATTACCACATTAAGAAATACTTTCACTATAAAAGCATCATAATATGATACTTCAGAACTTGTCAACAAGAAGGACCATAGTAAAATCAATCTCAAAGTGACTAAAATTATAAATAATTAAATTTTAGATCAATGTTATCTGTAATATCTGGTCATTTACTGCAAAATCTTCCATATAAGACAATATCAAGAGACAAACACAAAACATACATGCAACGCAAAAGATGATGATATATACACGATCAAAATTTCCGGTAATCTAACGATGTTCAAACTCATATGTCTGATCATTACCATCACATATGAAATATGGCTGACCAGCAGCGACAGGTTGTGCTCCTCTGCCAGGAATGTCATCTAAAAGCCCCATGCTCGCCAATATCAGGGCAAGTACAAGGTTTTCCACATAAACCCAGTCTGTTTTTATGCTTGTACCGCCAACTTTAAAGAATAGTAGTCCCATTTTAGCAAGGGAGAGAATCCTTGGAAGGTGTCGCTCCTCACCAGGTCCATAGATAGCAGCAGGACGAATAGCACAAGTATAGAGGCGGGTCCCACTCTTGTCCCTAGAATAAGAAAAGATAGCAATCTTATTTGAGAAGCAAAAGCCAAGTAGTTAGCAGACATAGTCCGAATCTTCTGTATTGAAAGAAGAAATGAGTTTGTGGGCTCCAAAAGCAGAACTTTCTATTCCCAGCTGCAGCATTAAGCCGTTGAAGGGTCTTCACACAAAAACTACTAGAGATTCTTCGAATAGCGGTAGCACTTTTACAGAAGCGCCGGCTGGGCCAAAAGGCCCTCAGCATCTATTTCATACAGTGCTTCTCAACAAAAGCATGAATAACAATTACACACGAAAAATGGTTAAAACTACTCACTTTGATGGTCGACCATTGCTCTTTAGGACTAGTTGTTCTGCGACTGATTTACTACGGCCATACGGATCGACATGATCGTCGATTGGAAAATACCGCAGTGATTCATTACCATTCACAATTTCCTTTCCTCCGAAAACCACATTGTATGTGCTCACATAGACGAGTCTTTTGACCCCAAACTCATGGCAGACATCCAATATATTGCAGGTCCCGCTTATGTTAACGCCATCAACACGGCCAGCCTGTAGCATTTCCTTCCCCGACATGCCATAAGAGGCGAGGTGGAAGACACAGTCAGCCCCACGTAAAGCTCTCTCAACATCCTTCTTTCGACTCACGTCTCCTGCAAATGTTTGAGACATCAGTCAAGGTACAAAATGACCTATTTAAAACTTTATTCTGTAAGTTGCTAAACGAACTTTATTCACATTTTTGTTGCTCTTAGTATGTCCAACTCATGAATTCAGTGTTACTACCATTATTACTTTTTAAAAAACACACCAGAAGCCCTTTTAAGTGCTGCGTGTCATCGAGTTTTTTTTTAAAAAAAAACTACAGGCATGCACACCTTTCAAGGTATCCTCTTCAAAACCTTAAATTGTGTGATTCTGGCAGAACGGCGTTCAGTTTTTCGCTGCTGGTTGATTGAAATCTCATTTTGTTTTTTTGGAATTAATAAACTTGTTCTCGCCACTCTAACACCGCCATCATTGATACGCCGGCCGAACTAGCTAGTAAACTACCACTAACTACCGCCATTAGTTCAATTGAATTCTATCTGAAATCAGTTCCAGACACAACAACAGTGTTAAAGATCCCAGCAACAAGGTAGATGGTAGATACATGTACGTCGAGTGCAGGAATGATATCCATATCAGGCGATGATACTCATTTTCACCGCACGCATTGGAGAGATGATTACAAAATACAGGTCCAAAATCCCTCTTTAATTCTCACTAGAAAGAAGAAGAAGAAGAAGAAGAAGAAGAAGAAGAAGATCGGGAGAGTAGAGTAAAGGGGGGATTAGGGTGGGGGGGTGGACCTTGGATGCATCGAACACCGGCGCTGTGGAGATCGCGGGACCAGAGGGAGGAGGTGCGGAGGTCGAGGGATCGGACCTCGGCGGCCCCTCGGCGGGCAAGCTCCAAGCAGAGGGCAGATCCCACGAACCCTAATCCCCCCGTCACCACGAACCTGTTCCCGTCGATCCCCTCGTTCGCGCTCAGATGCATCTCCTCCTCTCTCTCTCTCTCTCCTACTCTCTCTCTCTCTCTCTCTCTCTCTCTCTCTCAGCGACGAATAGGAAGGGAAAAAAGGAAAAGCACGGGAGTTGAAGCAGCGCTCTTATAGTAGAGAAACCCAGTGTCGTCGTTGATGGGCCTGCAGAGTCGTCATGTGCGTGTACAAAAGGCTCAATAATATGTATACACCCGTCTAAAATTCTCCGAGGCCCAGTTGCCTCATATTGTTTATAGGCCCAGTTGCCTCACTCTTTGTAGCCCAATTTATTTTCTCTCTTATAATGAAGCTGAGTAGCGTGCTATTCCCCCCAGCCTGAAACCGTAATTAGAGTTCATCCAACCGTAATTAGACCCAGAATCCATACGTACATAAGTAATAAGAATTTGAGCACTGTTAGATCCAGTTGTTAATACGCGTCCAAATAAAACTAAAGTAAGATCAGGTTGCTATGTGTAACTCTATCGTGAGCGTCTGACAAATGATGACTTAATTATGTGCCAAATAATCTGCATCTTAAAATTTTTGGCCTTCTTATTCTGTTATTACAGTAGAAAAAGGAGACGCGAGCAAAATAAGCTTTTCATCCGAACCGCTACAACAGTAAATAACTTGTTAAATAAGTGGCCAACGAGTCATGCTTAATTTGGAATGGAAATGTACGATTGACCAGCTTAGATCTAACTAACTGGTTGCTTCGTTACAAAAGACGTTCGGGGGCAAATGCTCTGCAATACAAAAACGCCAAAGAAACGGATACAGCCTCGCCACACTCACACGTTGCGATTGGGAGCTGTAGGCCATGTATATGTTATATCTCAACCATCTGCAACCGATCGAGTTTAACTTAGTTAATCCAACTAAGAAGGAAAAGAAAAAAAAAGAGAAGACCCTGTCATCTCTTTCTCTCTGACACGCAACGTGTGGTGGGAGAAGAGAAGAGAAGAGAAGAGAAGGCATGTATGCTAGTTAGTTGTTGCTAAAAATGGAAGGGGGGAGAGGATGGTCTAAACCTACATCTAATGCTCTCAAAGAAAGCGGTTGGGAACAGGTGGTGGGAGTGGGAGGTCATGGAAGTTACGTACCTCCTCCTTCTATTTTATCTCCCTCTCTCTCTCTCTCTCTCCCTCTTCAGACTTTTATTAATTAATTAAGCTCTGCTATTCTTTATTTATCTTTATTATTAAGGAAAACATAAGACATACACATAAGAAAGGAATTGATTTATACATATATATATATATATATATACAAATCATGAAGCTTTTGGTCCTGTTTGCATTAGCATTTGCTTGCTTCGCTGGTAATGCTGCAGGTCGGAGGAGAACCAGCCCCACTTCTTTCAACGTCCACCATTTTGGCGCCCGAGCAGACGGGCTCACCGATGATAGCAATGTAATTAATTTTTCGTTCATTCATCTTATTTGTTGTCAGTAGCTTTTAGCTTTATGGTTGCATAATGTTCTACGCACGTATGTGTTCTTCGGTATCGTTAGTTTTTTCTTCGGTTAATTGATCTGTCGACTAATCCTGACTCTAAATATGATATGTCGGTTTTCGTGAATCTCTGACCGACGATGCCTAACGCAAATCGATCTCCCTTTTTTTCTTCGGAGAAATCTGTAAACATGCATGCACACATATATAAAAGCTTCAATTCCGTTTCTCGAAAGCTATATATGTTCATTTGGGATTTGAATATTTTTCTTCATATTTCGGTTGGACTAGTTTTTGTAATACGTATGCATGGCTGTGGTGAATCGAGAACTAAGCTTTAATGCCCGCTAAGATCGAACACCTTGATGTGCTATGAGCTCAACCTCAAAAATTTTAAAATGAGCTTTTCAACAACAAAAAAAAAAAAAAAAAAAAAATGGAAACATGGCTTCATTTTTTTTTTTTCCTTTTATATATAAATAAACAGGGATGTAACTTAAGCTTTCTTTTTTTTTTTTCTTTCGCCATCTGAATCTCACTTCTAACGCAATGCAGGCATTCATGGAAGCATGGAAGGCGGCGTGTGCATCGAGCGGCACGGTCAGGCTTCACATTCCGAGGGGGACTTATTTTGTCGGCCCGATCAAGTTTACGGGCCCTTGTGTAAATGTTCATTCCTTAACAGTTTATATGAAGGCAAGCTCATTCAAACATTCAAAGAAAAAGCTCTAAACTTTTAACTCCATACGCCTCGATTAAAGGAGACACAATCGCATAAGCAGACCTTGTCAGAATTGCTGTAGCTAACAACATTATATAATGCGCATGCAGGGATACTTGAAGGCATCTACTGATCTGAGTAAGTATGTGAAGGGCGATGATTGGATCGAGATCGGATGGGTCGATAGGTTGACATTGACTGGATTCGGGACTTTTGATGGCCAAGGATCTGTTTCATGGCCTTACAACAATTGCCCGACAAAGAAGAACTGCAAAGTTCTCCCGACAGTGAGCATTCGAATCCAAACAAATATCATTCGAATTCGTTCCTCGTATGCTTTCGAGCATTAGTTACTGACACTTTTGAGTGCTTTTGTTCATACTTCTAACCTGGAGAATTTTATCACTAGAACATGTGGCATTGCTTGAGAGCTTGCAGTACAATTTTCCTCCAATTGTTATCATGCAAAATCGTAGCAAAGCTTTAAATCGTGCCATACAAGTTTCTCTGACATAAGTTCTTAGAAGAATGTTGAAAACATTCTTATGTTAGTGTCCTCTGTAATGTATTTAATAATTACCTCCTCTGCTTAGTTGTTATATTTTTCAGTCGAAAGCTAAACATATCAAGTTTTTTGTGCTATTTTCAGTCGATTAAGTTTGTCGCAACCAATAACACAGTGGTGAAGGGTATAACATCTGTGAATAGTAAGTTCTTCCACATTGCCGCCGTGGGTTGTAATAACTTCTGGGCAAGCAATATCAGGATCACTGCACCCTCAGATAGCCCGAACACTGATGGAATTCACATCGAACGTAGCTCGGGCGTTACTATACACAGCTCTGTGATCGGGACCGGCGACGACTGCATTTCTATAGGACAGGGGAACTCGCATGTGCTCCTAAGTGGGATCAAATGTGGACCCGGGCATGGTATCAGGTGAATTATAATATTCTCCTCTCTCATTTACCCGTGTTCGGTTGTCGATTCTGAGTGTGAAAGTCGCCTAAGAAGGATTCCTTTTTCACAATTCACATGTTTTTTTTTTTTTCGTCATAAGTAAGAATCATATGCTTGGTACTGCAAGAAGATACTATTTCGAGCCTAATTTTGTTATATGTTGAAGTGTTGGGAGCTTAGGAAGGTACCAGAATGAAGGAGATGTGAGAGGGCTCATAGTTAGAGATTGCACTCTCGCTGGAACGACGAACGGGATAAGGATAAAGACATGGGAGAATTCTCCTGGAAGTAGCTTGGCGACGAACATGACTTTCCAGAATATAGTGATGAAGAGCGTGGCAAATCCCATTATTATCGACCAGACGTATTGCCCTTACACGTCCTGTTCTTCAAAGGTAATTAGCGAGCTATTATTCTATTGCATCAGAGTAATTGTACGTAGTTTTTGATCTTGAAAACACTTGGAATTCTTTTGCATTTCATGAAGTTAATTTGTTGTAAGCCAATCTCATCTCACCAGCTAATGCCTCGACCATGCAGATTAGTTTGCAGCAAAAGAGATCCGACAACGTACTCAGTTCAAATAATCCCACATAAAAATCCGGAAACTCTTCATATATATATATAGCGTATCGATCATGTTTCGATCCGAAATTCGAATGGAAGCTGCATTACTTGTTTTTCTTTTTTGATAATGTTTGAAATGCAGGTGCCATCTCGTGTGAAGATCAGCGACATCTCCTTCAGGAGCATACGAGGAACATCGACGACCCCCGTGGCCGTGATTTTCCGGTGCAGCAGAGGGATCCCGTGCCAGAATGTCAATCTCCACAACGTCCACCTAA
The DNA here is from genome assembly GCA_025177825.1 of Aechmea fasciata. Lineage (NCBI taxonomy): Eukaryota > Viridiplantae > Streptophyta > Magnoliopsida > Poales > Bromeliaceae > Aechmea > Aechmea fasciata. The sequence goes on from CM045937.1 coordinate 5,980,398, forward strand.
GATACGTGGGGCGGGGACCTGCGACCGCCCAGTGCTTGAACATTAAGGCTAGGTATAGTGGGATGCAAATCCCTCCGCCATGCAAGTAAAAACAAGTGTCAGTTGCAAATTATTATCAGAAAAAAGAAAGGAAGGAAAAAAAAACAAAAACAAAAAACAAAAAACAAAACAAGAAATAGCAGTAATATGAGGGGGAGGCCAAAACAGGTCTGTAAGTTGTGAACTCATTGAAGGGGGGTAACAGGACATTTGAACTCATGCAGGAGTCATGACCAGCTTAATTAGCCAAGTCCAGTAAGAGGGTACAGGAAGACCTGCTCATTAATTTGATCTAGAATTTGACTGTATTTTGGGCTTCCAAGGATTGAACAGTGAAATGGGCTTCGTGATTCTTTACTAACTAATTCAACATTATCCCATATACGCCGCAGTGTATTATTTGTGTTATCAATATTAATGAAATTAGTGCTTTTGGGAGAATTCTAGTTCGACTCTATCTATTTTTAGATCTAACACTATTCCACCTATCCTCACCTATCATCATCATCTCAACCTTATATTTTTTCATTCAATGATTAAAAACTCAAAAACACTATCCTCTTAATGCTTTTAGGAGTATTCTAGCTCAACTCTCTTTCTCTCTTTCTCTCTCTCTCTCCATATATATATATATATATATATATATATATATATATATATATATATATATATATATATATATATTTGAGAGATATTATCTATTTCATTTATTTCTAATATTTTTTTTAGAAATAATCTTAGATAGAAATGTGAATTAATTAATTTAAATTTAAAATCTCGGATACCAACCATTAAGTTTTTTGCTGCTCGGACGGCCGGTAGTAGTTAAATATTATATATGTACAGATGTCGTTTTAACTTGTGGCACAGGTTGGAATTTTATTACCAATCTGCAGGGAGTTAAAAATAAGATCCGAGATTAACTCCGTGTCCCTTCACTCCCCAGACCACAACGCGTATGTTCCCCCTTCGTCTCTCCTGTGAACACAACCATCAAGTTTAATGGCATCTAAAGAAATAACTAAATTTTTTTTTTTTGGAGTAATGTATGAAATACGCTTATCCGCTTCATTCATCGTAAAATACTTAATTCTAAGCATGCATGGAGCAAGAACCAGACCAAGAGAAAAAAAAAAAAAAAAAAAAAAAAAAAAAAAAACATGCTTTTTTGTTTTTATAAAAATTAAGTAAAATAAATAACATGCTTTTTTTTATAAAAAAAAAATAATATCAGTGCAAATTCTTTTATTCCACTCTGCCCCTCGTAGACGTTGACGCGGTGGACTTGGTCAACCCGAAGGGAATCTCTCCGTACCCGGAGGGACGAGGACAGCCAATTCATCGCGGGAGACCAAATAAGCAGATTTACAATCGTCTCCACGCGGGACTTTGACTCCCCTTCCTATTGGTCGAGCCCTTAACTACTCACTCGGGTCCCACCCAAGCAAAACTATGTATTCAAATTCATTCTCCTGCTCCGCGTGCCCTCGTGGCTCGTAATTAACAATTTAATGCACCTCTTAACCAAAAACCCCTTTAGTGGCATCTTTCCTTTAAATCTGTGGTCTCACCGTTCAAAGCACACGTGTGTATATAGCATCAAGCGTTTGATGTTATTGATAATATTATAATCAAACTTTTTCTTCTTTTTCTTCTTTTTCTCTTTTTCTATATATATACATATCTCTTTTCCGCCTATATAACACCTTTGATTTAATATTTTTCTCTCATCGATTGAACTATATATTAATCGAGCTATATATATTCTCAGAGGGGAATAATTAACTATGTACAGGGAGAATTAATAAGCTAGCTAGCTAGGTAGAGATTATATATATGCAATACTACACATGGCATTGAAGGTGTTGACGGCGTTGGATCATGCTCGGACGCAGTACTACCACTTCAAGGCGATCGTGATCGCCGGGATGGGACTCTTCACCGACTCGTACGACTTCTTTTGCGTCTCGCCCGTGATGACGCTCATCGGCCGCATCTACTACGGCCACGACGACCAACCCGGAGTCACCCCGCCCACGATCATCTCCGCCGCCGTCGCCATCGCTCTCCTAGGCGCCGTCGTCGGCCAACTCGTGTTCGGTGCGCTTGGCGACCGCGTGGGCCGGCGCCGCGTCTATGGCATCTGCCTCGTCCTCATGGTCGCCAGCGCCTTCGCCTGCGGCTTCTCCATCTGCCGCACGCGCAAATGCGTCCTCACCAGCCTCTGCTTCTTCAGGTGCGTTTACGTATGTAGTATGTACATGACGTACGTGCGCGTAGCACACGTAGAATACAGGGAATTAAATAAGAGAAAATTAAATAAGACGTAACGTCAGAAAGCACTTAATTGAACGGCGAATTAACAGATCAATGAGTTATATATTACTCAAACTGCAGGTTTATGCTGGGGGTGGGGATCGGAGGCGACTACCCGCTGTCGGCGACGATCATGTCGGAGTTCGCGAACAAGCGGACGCGGGGGTCGTTCATAGCGGCGGTGTTCTCGATGCAGGGGTTCGGGATCCTGGCGAGCTCGGGAGTGACGATGGCGGTGACGGCGGCGTTCGACCGGGCGACGAAGCATGGGGACATCAGCCCGACTCACACACCAGCGGAGGCAGACCTCGCGTGGCGGATCATCCTCATGATCGGCGCCGTCCCGGCCACGCTCACCTTCTACTGGAGAATGGCCATGCCGGAAACCGCCAGGTACATATATAATTAAAGAGTATGAACCCAGTTTTTTTTTTTTTTTTTTTTTCCGAGAAATAGAAAGCCTATCCGCTTCATTCATCGATCTAAATGAACCTGTTAATTCCATCTGGTGCTACTTGGAGTGATCAATAGAAATGAACATAGCATTACCCGTGGTAAAATACTTGTTCCAATTATATAATTAGCTGTAATCAGGACAGTTCTGATTTTTTTTTTATTTAAAAAAAAAATAGCATTCTATCCGTTTCATTATTTAAATATATAAATTTAGCACAGATACGTGCAACGGGCTTCTAAAAGGGGCATGAAGAAAAAAAAAAAAAAATCGATCCTACTGCCTACATTTGGCTATAGCCATCCCCCCACCATCCTCCGAAGGTCGTCTAATAAAGTTTATTGTGGCTCTTTGTTTTTTTTTCAGAAAATTCTAACAAGATCGACTACCTTCCCTGTGCTTCTCTTTTCTTCCTCATGCTTTTCCATAGTTTTAGAACACTCCCAAATAATAGGTCTCGTGCATGTCTTCTAATGAGTACACCATAATATGTATTAACATTTATACACATGACACGGCCGTCTCTAGCGTAAGTTGCAAAAGGTTTGGTGGTTGATACTCGAGACCTAATTTCGAATCTTAGTTGATTTATATTTTCAGCTAAGTTTATTTCTAAATAAAATTTACGATGATGCGGCCATACCGCGTGCTATCTATTTCTCAAAAAAAAAAAAATTTTACAAAGCTGTTCACTCGTCTCACATCCAGCTTTGCATTTTCTTCACACTATTGTAGAATCGTGCTCCAACGCCATCCTTCTCTTAACCAACAGCCATTGACCCTAATATATTCTTTTCCCATGCGCTTTCAAAGATAACAGAAAAGCTAGTACATAAGAATGTACCATACCATGTCTGACCACAAATCTATTCCCTTTTATAATGTAAGTCCCCCACTCTGGATATCACCCCACACTTGAAAATTGCTCTAACCTCGAGAACATTTCTGATCAGTACGACTTCCGCGCGTCTAACTTAATATAAGTCTCTAATCAATCTGTTTCATTAAAGATCAGGCATTATATAATTAATTTATTGTGGCCATGTCCCTAACTCCTAGGCCTCGATCTCCCTCCTTTTTATTCCTACACATTCTTTTTTTTATTTTACCATGCAAGTTCCTCCAGTAGATCGAATATTTACTTGTTCCTTTCCGAAAAGAATGATTTTGGAATTAATGGAAATAACCCATTTCCATGCTTCGAAGATAGAAAAATAGTATAAAAAACTAGCACAATAAGCCTTGAGAGAAGTTTAGCCCGCCACCCTTTCAGACTTTGGGCTCAATTTTTTCAATAATCATCGTCCAGTCATCTTTCTTTAATTAGGACTCTATTGGCAAGTGGCAATCCCAGTAAAAGTGGTGGCGCGCATATATGATGATATATGTATATATATATATATGCAGGTTCACGGCCCTGGTGGAGCACGACGTGATCAAGGCCACCACCGACATGGGCCGTGTTTTGGATTACGACTTCGACCTGCAAACTATGCTGGAGGATACAGAATCCCTGCAGCAGCAGCAGCGCGGCGCACCGACGGCTGCCTCGCCTTCTCCTGCCTCCTACGGCCTCTTCTCCCGCGAGTTCCTGCGTCGCCACGGCCGCAACCTCTTCGCCTGCGCCGCCGCCTGGCTCATCGTCGACATCCCCTACTACGGCAGCACCCTCTTCCAGTCTCGGATCTACAAGAACTGGTTCCTCGACCCCCAGAAGGAGGTCAACGCCTACCAGGAGGCCTACAACCTCGCCAAGTGCCAGGCCATCATCGCCGTCGCCTCCGCCATCCCGGGCTACTTCGCCAGCGTCTACTTCATCGACCGCATCGGCCGCCGCAGCATCCAGATGCTCGGCTTCGCCTTCATGGCCCTCTTCCTCTTCGCCCTTGCGGGGCCCTACAACGCCTACTGGCATGGCCACGCCACCGGCGCCTGTTTCATCACCCTCTACGCCCTCACCTTCTTCTTCTCCAACTTCGGCCCCAACACCACCACCTTCATTATCCCCGCCGAGCTCTTCCCCGCGCGGTTCCGCTCCACGTGCCACGGCATCTCCGGCGCCTTCGGGAAGGTCGGGGCCATCTTCGGGGCCGTCGGCTTCCTGTGGGCCTCGCAGGACAACGAGATGATGAACGCGCTGATCGTACTCGGGGCCATCTGCGTGGTCGGCCTGCTGCACACGTACGTGTTCACGCCGGAGACGAAGATGCGGTCGCTGGAGGAGAACGAGAACGAGAACGAGCGGGGAGGAGGGCCCGGGGGCGATCCACAACAGACGAACGACGGCGACGGGGAGGATGATCATGAGGAGGAGTTGGTCGTGGGTGTGAACGGAGCAGAGCTGCTGCCCAAGATGACGAGTGCTGCCAGTCCCTTCTCGGATAGGAGCCACCAGAGTAGCTCGCCTCTGCAATGCGAAGTATGATCGTGGTGAACAATACGGGACCTCTTCTCCTGCTTCTTAATCATGCATGTGACTTGGTTTTTTTTTGATTTTTTTTTTTTTTAAATACTAGATAGATAGATAGATAGATAGATAGATAGATAGGTATGCAGGTTGAAAAAAATAAATTAACTAAAGGTTCGCGTAATTTTGAGTTACAACGGATGTATGTAATTAAGGACAAAAAATAAGCTTTGAGGAATAGGCGGAGCATATACGTATAAAAGTGTTCTTTCGAACGGTTACGTTGCGAGAAATATCGTAGGAAACGATCACGGTTAGCAACAAGTCGATAAAACAAATTACGAAGAGTGCGCCGCAGGAGTGTCCAGCCCAGCCCAGCCCAGTCCAGTTTTGGCCCAGTCATAATTAAGCCCGTCATTAATTCTGTATGTTTCCAACATTAATTTGTGGGCTCCATGGCAACTGACAACCTACTACGGTTGAGCATTTTTTAACGTTTTCTAACCAAAAGTAATTAAATACAATACATATTAACACGGCCATATCGGTTTCATCGAATATAATTCTCAAACAAAAAATGACCGACCGATAATAAAATATGAAGGGCTTTAATCGTTTCATAAGCGTCCCAATAGACCATATTTTAAAAAAAAAAAAAGAAAAAGGCATATCAAATCATCTTCCTTTATTATTAAAAAAAAAAGGGAAAAAGGGATTTGTTGAGCCCGTATCTCGTCCGTTCGGCCCAAATCAAGTGTTTTGGGCCAAGTTCGTGGGAGGGCCCTCTCCATTGCTCTCCATGATCCATCTCCTCCATTTCTCCTTTTCAGCGGTTCCGTATACCCAATTACCCATCCCCCCACCACGTCGCCCCTTCGTACACCCCCGTCGATCGCAGCAAATCGCGTCTCCGTGTCCACCGCGAGAAGTGAAAGCGGAAACCCTAACCCTAGCGCCAGCGCCAGCGCCAGCGCCAGCGCTAGCCATAAAATAAGCTCCGAGAGGGAGAGCGATCGAAGAGGGGAGCATACGATGGAGAGCTCGTCTCCTTCGGTGCCGTTTCCGCTGCTGCAGACGCCGATCGAGTCCACGTACAGGGCGTGCACCATCCCCTACAGGTTCCCCTCCGACAACCCCCGCAAGGCCACCCCCGTCGAGATCCAGTGGATCGATCTCTTCCTCAACTCCGTCCCCTCTTTTAGGTAACAATTTCCTCCTCCTCTTTTTTTTTTTTTTTTTCTTCTTCGGTTCGAGATTTATAGCTGTCGATTGAAGGTTCTTTAGATCAGTTACCTTTGATCCGTGTGCAGCAATCTGTTTTATCTGCTCACTGAATCCAATCTCGGCTTCTCGAGAGCTTGTGCCTTTTGTTAGAACGCTGGAAATCCCACTGTGTAACACCATGATCCTATCCTTCTGTACTAGGAGCTACAATTGGCATTGAGCTTGATCTATCTATCTCTCTTTCTTTTTGGATCAAACCTATTCCTAATCCTTGTTAGATAAAGTTATTATTTTTCCCCTCGTTAATCGAGATATCTGACATTTCCAATCAAAAGCTGGCTTATTGGTGTGTGTGTGTGTGTGTGTGTGTGTAATTGTTTTTGAATGTCTTCATGTTTTATCCATTCTGGTAATTCAGTCTCTCTAGCTCTTTATAAAGGACATTCTATTCTTTGGGAAGAGAGAGTTTATTTATAGTTGAACTTATTGTTTTGTAATTTGAATCTCTTCTCAGTCCTTATTATCTAATTTCTTTGTGTGAAGATACATGTCACATCTAGTAAATTGCTTTTCCTTTTCAGGCAACGAGCAGAGAGTGACACTTCAGTAGCTGATGCTCCTGTCAAAGCAGAAAAGTTTGCTCAAAGGTATGACTTTTCTATTGCATGGAAGTTTTGGATGATTTTTGTCAAGCTAATTTGGGATTGATTGCTGAGAAAATATGTATTAGGTGAAGTGCTTAATTAAATAATAAAAATGTCTTGCGGGGATGCAAATCTAAAAGAAAGAGTTTTTTCCTTTTTTTTTTTTTCTTAATCACTTTCTATCTTCATTATAGTATTATACCAAGTGAGTGTGTCAGTGAAATTCCAAAGATATAAGATTGTATATTTTCTTACTTACTTTCTGCGAAATGAGTATTTCTCTGCATTTATTAACATGATATTCTCGGCCTTCTTCAGTTTTTTGCAGAGAAACAGTGGTCTGCTAACAATTTTGAAGTTATCCTACGCATTAAACGTATCTAAACATGTGTCACGTAGCTTTATCTTCTGTTGTGAAGGTACACAGCAATCCTTGAAGAATTAAAGAAAAATCCTGAGAGTCATGGTGGGCCACCAGATTGCATTGTAAGTTGTTAACTGTCTTAAATATTCTCCCTAAATTTTGTCTAAAGTTGAATATGTTTAGGTGGCAAAAATAAGATTTCCTTGGCCTAATGCATCAAAGGGTTTTTAAGCTTCTTTGTAGGCTTCGAGAGCTAGTTCTTAGAGAATTGGGGTTTGTCGATATATTCAAGAAGGTCAAGGTAAAAGATCTTGCTGTTATTTTTTGTTCTTCCAGAAAGCTCCAATGTCTCTCTCCCCTTCTACCTGCATCATACTTTTCATGCTCTTAATCACTTAATATACTTCCTTAACAGGACGAGGAAAATGCTAAAGCTATATCTCTATTTGAGGATGTTGTTCAGCTTAATGATGCTATTGAAGACGAAGGAAAACGAGTGGAGAACTTGATTAGGGGGATATTGGCGGGGAATATTTTTGATTTAGGATCTGCACAGGTATGTTGCTATTCAATTAGGAAAAAGTGCATTCGTTATAAGTTTTTATTTTCTTATGGTTCTCCATTATTTTCAAATGTTTGAAATGCTTCTCTTTAATAAATGTATCTTTTTGTTCTTGAAGCTTGCAGAAGTTTTTGCAAGGGATGGCATGTCTTTCCTAGCAAGTTGTCAGAATCTCGTATCTCGACCTTGGGTTATTGATGATTTGGATGCATTTAAAATGAGCTGGACCAAAAAGTCTTGGGAAAAGGTACATTCTTGTTTGATGATGATTCGTACAAGATAGGAAACAAAATTTGGAAGGTTTTTTATTTAATTGTAGAATAATACTACCCTCCGATAATCATTTTTTTTAATACATTTTGGATGTTATTGAACCCCCGTAGTTCTGCACAGTTTCTTATTTCTGTTTTAATTTTATTGATGCATAGAATTAAAAACATTGCTAGCAGGTAATTTTGGATATGCCTTTGTGTTGCTATTTGTTGGTGGAACTAAATCTAAATTATCCTAACATAATTTTTTGCACTCTACTTTTTTTTTAAAATAGAAAGTGAGATGCTTTTGTCTGCCTTTTTCCTTAATATTTTCATATGTATATTTTCTAGAAATGTAGCTTTTTAGCTGACTATGAAAATCCTAATTTTCATAATGTATACTTCTAGAAGCCTTCGCTAGTTGGTATTATTATAATGTGGTAGATCTTTAGGGATTTGGCATGACTGAATTTTTTGCATATTACAGGCAGTCATTTTTATTGACAACTCTGGTGCTGATGTAGTATTGGGTATATTGCCCTTTGCGAGAGAGTTACTCCGGCGTGGGACAAAGGTTTGTCTCATTACATCATTCATTTACTTGTCGATTTTGGGAGAGAGCTAATGAGTTATTTTTCACTACTTATTTTGGACACAGTTTTCTCAGAATATCTTGAGAAAACCTTTAATTGCCCGTGCTGTACTTTCATTAGTTCTAATTATACCAGTTCTTTGTTTATGTATGCATCTCCGGCAATATTTAGTAAAACTTAGCCAGCTTGCCAACAATAAGTTCCCTAAATAATTAGGTATTCGGGTAGCCTTTTTCTAAGATATTGGTCCTCCTTAACTTTGTTTGCTCCTTGCTTTATCGCAGTTTTACTTTTTTTGCTTCTGAGTATGTGATTGTGGGACCATTTTTATTGTTCTTTCTTAGACCTCTCTATTTAGAGGTATATTTATCATCATTGCCACATTCTACAAACCTCTCTCAACTTTTGTCTTTTATTATAAGGCTTTATCTTTTTTCTAAGACAAGTCTTATTGCAACCTTATTATAGCCTCCAACGTTTCGACAAAATACTTATCTTTCAAGTTTTTGCGTTACCTGCTTTCACCATATTTCTTTTTCTTGTTTTTTATTGTTTTGGGAAACAATTTCAAGATCATTTTCTCATCCCTTGCGTTTTAAGCATGCCTGCGAAGGACAATTTATTATTGTTGGTCTTCTGCAGGTGATTCTGGCTGCCAATGACCTGCCTTCTATTAATGATGTTACTTACCCTGAACTGATCGAGATTATCGCAAAGGTAACAGCGAGATTCCTTATTGACTTTTCAGTCTCAATATTTGCAAGTATTTCTGATTCTGAAGTTTCTGGTGCCTAATATCAGCTGAAGGATGAAAATGGGCAGTTAGCAGGTGTTGATGCTTCTGGCCTTCTTGTTGCTAATTCCGGTAACGACCTCCCGGTAAGGAAAAAAGAAATTAAAAATCTCTCCTTCCCTCCCAACATCCCCACAACAATCTTTTTTTCTTTATCGGTGTAATACTGTCTACATATTAGTGTCGTATCACTCTATTATCGTTTGAACCTGTATTATCGTTCCAGGTTATTGATCTAACAGCTGTGTCACCAGAACTTGCATTCATGGCAAGCGATGTAGACTTAGTCATACTGGAAGGAATGGTAAGATATGTTGTTTGTTAATTAGCAAATTTGAATCATTTGATTGACCTAAACCTAAGCTATTTCACTAATGTTAATATATCCTAGTGCTACTTGATGTTTGAATTCTTATTTTTGCTCTTTACATGTACAGGGTAGAGCAATAGAGACTAATCTTTATGCGCAATTTAAATGTGACTCCATCAAGATTGGCATGGTATTATTTCATTGATGATTGAATTCCTTTCTTGGCTGGAAAACTAAGATGAAATGAATCTAATCAGAGTTTGAACCTTTTTTTTTTCCTTTTTCCTAAATCATTTAATAGGTAAAGCACCCGGAAGTTGCTCAGTTCTTGGGAGGGAGGCTTTATGATTGTGTATTCAAGTACAACGAGGTCCTAAACTACTGAGATTTACGTTGGCAAACTTAAAAATTGCCGCTTTTCTGTAGTTCGTCTTGTAAGAAACTACCACTTATTTATACCTTAAATTTTTTATTACAGAAAGAAAACTGATATTTACACCTTCTGGTGGGGACAGAAGAGTAGGTGTACCATTTTGCACTGTAACGTTTGGATCTTTTTGCAAATGAAGTTAAGAACATGTGCTTAAATTTTGCTGAGTTTACAGAGTTAAGATTGTGACCTTCTGCTGATATGCTTCAAGTGTTGGTGCATATCTTCATTCAGTATGTAGTTTGATTTTTCTGTTTTTCTTCATAAATGTTGTGTATCGTATATGTTTGTTTGTTTATTTTTCTTCTTCTTCTTCTTCTTTTTTTCCTCCCCCTTTCTCTGTTTTATTCTCTGTCCACTCCTATTCAGGAATGGAATTGTTTTTGCACGACTAATATCTCCAGTATGGAAGTGTATATTGTAGAAACTGGGAGATGTTCTTCAACAAGAATATTATTATTTTATCCTCGCAGAATTTTCCTTTACAACCAATGTGTGTTTTCCCACTCAATTTTTTTTGTGCTTAAGATATATAGGATTAGACTCTACTATTTGAGAGAAATTTTTGTAGTCCTTACTGTACGAAAGATCAATTCTGAAGCTAGCGAACGTTTTTGTTTCGCCCTGGCCGGAGAAATATTCTTTTTCTGTATTAAAATCTTGTTAACCGTACATCAGAAAATATTCCATAAGTTATCAATCAGCTATGTACTATTAGTTAAAATTTGAGAATTAATGATACACTGCACACAAGGTTTTGAGGAATTTTCACTTAAGGGGAGACTCGTACACAATTTAAAATGGTTAATTAGGTAGGTTGCCTCTTGGATGTGAATGAATGGGCATGCACAAAAGGGCGTTTTCTTTTTTTCTTTTTTCTTTTTTCTTTTTTTTTTGAGAAATATATATATATATATATATATAAATGGTGCAAGAATTCAATTCTACTACGTGGGGACGCGCCCCAAATTAACCTCCTCCGGGGATTAAAATAAGTCCTAAATAAATAAAACGAACCAGTGATGTGATACTCAACCCAAGTTAGTTTGGATCACTGCTTAATTCAAGATCGAATCGGGCGAAGAGTATAATATAATATACGTAATTGGTCCCACATACAGTGCGTCGTCTCTCAGACTCAGAGACTACGTACTAATTAATTTGAAGGAGCACCAAAATATATATACGTACATGATACATTCAATTGAATTAAGTTGTAGTAGGAGTTGTTCATTTTAGTAGCCGTTATTGCAGGGGTTGCACGCGGAAGGAAAGAGGAGCTGTAACTATATATCTCATTCATTGTACTGCCACATGGAGTGCGCAACTATATAGTGTTTACAACTAATTAATTATAGGGACAACTGCTTATATACCCCTGAAAAGTTTTCGATTTTTCGATTTATCCCTCTTAGAAGGCTAATATTGAAAATATCCCTCTTACGTTCCAATCTATTTCTAATATACCCTTAGAGTTAAAATCTGTTAAATAACTCTGTTATCTCTGTAAAATTACTATTTTGTCATTTTCAAAATATTATTTCGACTTTTGGTCTTTTCCAATATACCCCTCTACCGTCACCGACCTTTCTTATTTGTCCTTAAGTTAAGGGCAAAATTGGTATTTTACATTTTTTTAATCGTGGTAGATATTTAACTCACGTTTAACCCGCATTAACTTAACAGAGATAATCATGGGGTATTTTGTAATAACGGTGGAACGTATGAGGGGCATTTTAGAAAGAAAAAAAAAATAGGGATAGATCGGATATTTTCATACGCATGAGGGGTATATAGGCAATTATTCCTTAATTTTATATGTATATTATATATATGTTGTCGTTATCCTAATTAATTTGTGAAACCTTTTAATTCCCCCACCAACCCCGAAATTAATCCTAAGCTTAATTGCATGCATGTAGACTAGTATTTTTTTGAAATTCAAAAATTTAGAAGAAAATAAATTAAGAAGGCGATTAATACGTACATACAACCTGCTCAATTTTGATTGTACGTACTATTCCCCTTGGAGGGAGGAGCTGCATGGCCTTATTGAATCTGTTAACTGTTAGGGTTTAATTTCCATGCTCGATCGATCGCTTGTCCTAGTAATTCCCCCCATTAATTTAATTATAGCTTACCCATAAGAGTGGAGAAGCACTTAATTTCCTAGTAAAACAAAACTAGTTGGCTATATATTATATGTATATGTATATATATATAGCCTCTATTTGCAGTGATCAATTGGACAATACAATTAATTGATGTTCTTGCTACTGCTTCTCTGATCGATGTTCTCTAATGCCTTGTTTCACTTCTACGACCGGGCATGCAATGTCGAAAACCCTGATAGCTTCTCACAAATCCGAGGATTTGACGTACGTACGTACTAATTATTAATGCCAACAATTAACAGAACTCGGAATCAATGCCGTACAGAACTAAGTGCGATTCGAGACAACGACCGATAATACGACAAACGATGATGGCATGACAAATGTCAAATATGCAAACTGCGAATTGTCGTTAAAGAAAGATCTCTTGCACTGATGTCAAAATTCAGCCGCTAACCGCCTAGCTATATAGCTAGCTAGCTAGATTTCTTTATTTAACATAAATTATTTTCAACTAGGATGTTAAATCTTCAGAAATTACTTGCGATCCGGTCTAAAAATAGCGTAAAACCGAAAGACGACAACAACGGAATCATAAAACTCCAATGTGCTTCGTAAACACGCACGTGAGCACGCGAACAAAAAGAATAAGCCTACTATATACTGTTGATTAATAAAGCAATTAATCTGTGAAATCCTGTTTACTTATTTTGATGAGAGGTGCATGGTAATTAATTTTAAGGCTTAATTTGCATATATAAGATAATTATGAAACTAGATAATCTTATTTAGACCACCTGAGAAGTTATAATTTCTAAATGGTAAAATTAATATATAGCTTCAAACATGAGAATTAATTCAGAAATTAAGTAGCATATATTATACAACTTATAATCAGATCGATGACAATCAAAAGAATTAATAAAACAACACTTTCTTAATACATGATCATGCATGAAAACTTAATTCCTTTTATTTAGACCATAATTAATATCAGATCATGATGAATCTATTATTTTTTATGTAAAGATTTTTCTTTTCAATTAGCTAGGCATCTTTTGTAAGTGTACGGAATTTCTCAAACCCAGATAATTAAGCATATATAATTAATATATATTTAATTAACTCACTTAGCATATATATAAAACACATATATAAAAACATCGATCTCTCAAATTACTGGATCCATGGTAAGAAAAGGACTTTTAAAAGAAACATCAAGAAAAGAAACTTAATTCATGCAAATAATTACTAAGAAGATCGAATAGAGAAATAAGGCACCTTTAATTCATTCCGAAAAAAAAGGGAAAAAAAAATTTAAGGAGAACATATAGATATATAGCTAGATGATGAGAAAGATGATAAGGTCCAGGTTGATGATCAAGACCTTAATTTCATAGCTTCAAAGTAAGATTCAGGCTTACTGAGTTGGCCTCTTCCCCACGCTCCACTCTGCTCATCACCATCCTCACGAACGGATCGGTTAGAGTCTTCTCGGACGAGTCATCGCTGTCACTCACCAGAATAGGCCGCTGCTTTGGCACTTGTTCTTCTTCATGAACTCCTGCAGGGTTTGGTACCTGAATGAAGTCCACCACCTTTGGTTGCTGTCCTGTCCTTCTGTATGGCTCCCAAAATGCATAGTTTGGTGCAAGAGGAACCATTGTCAATCCGCACGACTCGTTGGCGACTGTGAGAGTTAACCGGCGAGCCTCCATGAAGGCCTCGTGCCGCCTCCTCATTTCACCGATCTCTCTTCGGTGGCTCGTCAGATGGCCACCGAGCGATTGTAGGGTCGCGAAGGATCTGCCACAAAAGGAGCAGTTATGTGACCTACTGCCATGCTGTGTAGGGGCATTAGGGCTTTGGTTGGTAGCATATCCCCCGTTCATCATGGCGAGCGAAAGATCGATATATATGGAGGGAGAGGAAGGAAAATGAAGAGTAGAAGAGAATGGTATATAGCTACTATATATATATATATATATATATATATATACTGGGTCTTGAGAGGCCTACATAAGATCAGTATAGTAGTGATATATATTTATAAAAGACAAGAGAATTTCTGCAACATTATATATATATGCCATCTTATAATTTGGGGTCCTATATATATATGATGCTTCTTCTTAATTAATTTGGATAAAAAGTTTTTGAAAAAAAGGGGTAGGCTCTCAAACAGATAATTTTGGAAAGGTACAAAAGGTTTAATTTAGAGCTATTTAAGATTTCTCCTTGCTGCATGAGTTCCTTGTGGAGAGAAGGATATCCATGAGCTGTACTATTTCATGGCAAACCAATAAGAAGAGGGTTTCCTCCATTGTCTTACCTGGAGAGTTAGTGTAGTTATATTGTGTTTAATTTTCTACAGTAGTACTGTATATTTGTTTTATGAAATATTATTCTACGCTTCAAAAGCCCTAGCTTTATTCTACTCTCAAATATATGCTTGCTTAAATTTGTATGCTAATATTTCAAAGAGGAGGGAGAAATAGACAAGTTTTGCAGAAATAAGAAGATAATTACAACTCCCTAATAATATTAGTCATCTGGCTTCATTTATTCCCACTGTATAGTTTAGGGTTTTGTACATGCATGGTCTTAATGCGTGCCCCATAATGTTTAATTCTAATTTACAGCTTGCTATAAAAGTACTCTATCTCTACTCCTTATTCAAATGTTCAAATTTTAATTGCTGTTGTTCATTATTTACTTGGCGTAGAAACTTCTACTCAATAAAACTCTCTCTCTCTCTCTCTGAGCTATTTGTATGGTTAATATTTTGGAATGTTGTTCTTGCAATTAACAACCTCAAACAAGTTGTAAATTCAACAATATTTCAAGCACTACCTATAGACTCATATAAATGAAAGTCTAACTTACTGTGTGCCAAAATTAATTAGAAATGTGAATTCCTTAATTATATACTTCTAGTTATTTATTTTTATGAGTCTATGATATTTTCTTACTACATATATACTGATGTTGTTCTTAACCATGACATTAATCCAACTGTTTCCCCAGTGCGATGTACGTTGAAGAAGAAGAAGAAGAAGAAGAAGAAGAATAAAATGAAATAAAGCTTAATTATTTCATCCCAAATTTTATTTAGTAGCAAGAGATACATATATTGATCTCCATTTGGGACACAGCTAGCTAGCTAGCATGCATAGACTAGAACTGTTTATTCAAGCCACGGTCGAGTTCGAGCCTACACTTTCTTCTTCTTGCTCGACACCGCGATCATCGTCATCATCATCATCCTCATCTGAACTTGACACTGTGAAAACTAAGTTGACGTCGAGAGCCGCATTGATCTCCCCCGCCCTCTCTCTAAAGTTGGAGGTCCTCATCAGAATATCCGGGGCCTCAATGTTGGTGGTGGTGCATTTTGAAGGACAATGGTTGAAGTGATCCCTTCGGACCGTTTTGTTCGTCTC
The DNA here is from genome assembly GCA_025177825.1 of Aechmea fasciata. NCBI lineage: Eukaryota > Viridiplantae > Streptophyta > Magnoliopsida > Poales > Bromeliaceae > Aechmea > Aechmea fasciata. The sequence continues at coordinate 5,996,345 of CM045937.1, forward strand.
ATCAACAACTAGCACGAGCGTGCCGCAGCGGCAGTCGACAGGTTCCGCAGGCTCGTACGCATACGAATATTTCTTCTGCCACTCCACCCATTTATTGTACTCCTTCCTTATTCTCATGCTGCGTAAATGTGTGGGAGGACAATTAAGGAGAGGAGAGGAGAATGGAAACAAGTAAGAGAAAGTAAGCCTCAAATATAGAAGGAGAGAGGGAAAGGGATGAGTACATGCATATACATACATTAATGAAGAAGAGTAGTAGTGGCTCTTTGGAGAGAGATGCTGGGGAAAGGAGGGAGAGGAGGGGTTGCATGCTTTATAACGTGTTTCATGTTGCAGGTGTCCCCAAGGTGGCAAGGGCAATGTGTGTGTTTGTGTGTGTGTGTTTGTGTGTGTGTGATGCAAATCCACTTTTCTCTTTTTAATCTTTTCTCGCAGAAAACAGAAAAAAAGAAAAAAAAAAAAGAAGAGAGGGCAATTAAAAAGGGGGTAAAAGTGGCTAGAAACATATATATGATCTTCACCATAGACTTATTTTAATTTCCTCGCATGTCCAAATGAAAATGGAGTACTAATTAAGGAGCTCTGAATGAATAAAGAAAGTTAGTGTTAGTATATATATATTTCAAATCCCCTTACAAAAGGTTATGTACATGCATGATGCCAATTAATGTGTTTATTGAACCAACATTGACACTTATGGATAGCCTAAGATTAATTAAAATTGTCACACTTATGGATTGCTGATATATATGCTTATTTATCGATATATTATACTTGTTGACTAACTTTTGTAGTACGTTACAGATTACTCTGTAGGTAGTAATTAATAAAATGAACCCATAAAGGGTACTAATTAATTATCCGAAAAGCATTTGTTTTGGTTAACAAGCTAGTGAATGCAACTTCTGCTGTTGCTAACGTCACTGTAGCTAGCGGTTATGTAAAAAAAAAAGGACTCTTAATTTGACTAGCTGTATGTGCAGTGACATGTTGCATGAGTTTGTTACAATGAGTTACAAAAGTGTTCATGAGTTAAAGCACGTACGTACACATATTGCTTGTTCTTACTCACCTGCTCCTCTAGCTCTCGTGATCTGCGTGTGCGTCATACTTGCTGTGGAGATGAAACTAAAATGCAGTCGCATTTGGAACTAAAAATTTGAATCTCTTAATTGAAGCCGTATATAGGAATTTCCTCTTATTTCTCTCCCGATAATTAATCTTATTTTAGGAGTAACTCCTAATTCATACCCAGTTCGACCCAGTTTCTTTTACCACGAAGTGAATAAATATGAGAAACGCTATTTCGTCGAATAATATATATTCATATGATGAATATATATTTCGCAAGCAAAACAAACAAACAATAATTATCGAATTTTGATTACACCCCTGATGCACAAAAAATTACCAAAAGAAAGTCAACCACTATAGAAATCTCAATGCTGTGGGGAACATTGGAACAAGTGCAATAAGGATTTAATTGACTTTCAAATTAAAATCTTGTTTACATCTTGATTATTCATTTCAAAATGACAAGTCACAGAGAATCAATTCAATGCCGAATAAATTAAAAAGATCTACCCAAAGCACCCAATATATCCACCATCCGTCGCACCGTATCCTCTTTGATGCCCGCCGGTTCGGGTACGAGTAGATAAAATCAGCCTTCCTTCCTGTGTTAGTCATCACTGCTGGTCACAGGCAATGCCATTCTCTATCAATTGAACATCATCAGAACATTCCTGACCTTCCCCGACCATATCTTCATAGTCTTCTAGTTCAACAAAAGGTTGGTTAATATACACTCAAGAAAGATTGAAGTTACATACTTACAATTTGATGTGAAATGCAACTTGACAAAACATTTTCTTTGAGGTCCGGAAAAAGACCCTTTTTTCATTTTAAGAGTTAAAGAAAAAGAGACCGTCATCCAATCGAACAGTCACTGAAACCAAATCTAAAGTTATAAGGATCTAAGCACACCGAAATGGGTAAACTTATCTGTAATATGCTTAGAAAATAAATCACACCCGGAATGAAAAGTACCAAAGAAATTATAGCCAGAATGGAAGTTACCAACTAAATTAATACCCAGAATGAAAAGTAATATGCTGGCGAACAAGTGGAATAAAATTAAAAAAAAAGACCAAAAAGGTCAGGAACAAAAAAAGGCAAATGAATGTTCACCAATCTCACCATCATATTTCTCAGCAAGTCTTGCAAGTGCTTCCATTAAAGACTGCTCATGATCCTGTATCAGGAATGGACTCGGTATTCAGAAAAAGTGCAAAATACACATCAAAGTGATTGTGAGATAAGAACTCAAATCTTACTTTCAGTAGTTTCTTTGCCTTTTGTATCTCATAAAGATCTAAATGGCTTTTTGCAAAAACCCTCTCAACCTGATAGAGAAGACAAAATGACAAAAGTGAATAAAAATACCTCCCTTGTGGTTCAAAAAATGCCTTAGTTTAGTAACACTTGCCTCCTTTATTACACTTTCCGTATAAGGTATCTCAATACTGTCACAACCATTCTTCTCAGTGCCATTTTGTGATGGAACATAATCTTTGTTTGACTGGTTTCTGAAGAGACCTCTTTCACCTTCCCACCTGATATCTTCAGGTGGTATCTGCCAGCGAACAAAGTTTTCAGCATAAAATAACTAAACAGTTGAAATTAACAAAAAAAAAAAAAAACATACTAAGTTAATTAACCCATTCAAGCAGTACGTTTGTTGCTATAATTCCTACACCACCAAAATGATGAAACTCATACAGCAACTTGTCGTATTATATCAACCCTGATTTTAGGCATGTCCTGACTAGCTTTGACCTTTATAATACATCACTGTCAAGTTTCCGTGCAAGAATTCCAACTTTAGTCTGTTATTCATCCAGAACTGAACCAGGGATTCATGCCCCATAGGAAGCATAGGAAGGTGGTGGAGGTCAGCCCAAAATCCAAAACCCAAGTGGATTTCATGATGAAACCTGATTCAGTTAAAGCTCCACTGGTCCTTCCAAAATCTCAAATCATCTTTCCTCTAAGAGACATTTATTGACAATTGCGCCTCTCCCTCCAAGCACTTTTCCCTCCTCTCACTTCCAATTTTTCTCTAGCACAGTTGCATCTTTGGTCTCTCTTCATAAGCATCTAACAATATTTTAATGCTCCTAAGTTGGTGTCCAAAATTTTTGAATTGCTGTTTTGCATGATTTGGTTGCGGCCAACCAACACAAGCGGCAATATTCACTCTATTTAAATTCTGATATTCAAACAGAACATGCGCAGCTCTAAATATTAGATGAGCTTCTATTGTCGGCAAGACTAAAAGTAATTAAGAAGTATATCAAGAAAAAAATTGATGTGCTTTTGAGAACTTAATTTCACATGTCACAAAACCATATTTATTCTCCGAAAAGACTTCAAATGAGAGAATAAGTAGAAAAAGGAGAAGAAAATAGATCTTCAGTAAAGAGTTACGAAGTTACTGTTCTCTCATTGGTTCACGTACAGTAGACAAACGCAATGAAAAGATATGTGAGACAGGGAACAAAGCATTTGTTTATGCAGGCTACACTTGCCAACAATCAAAAAGAAAGAATGAGCAAACTGAAAGAGATTGACAAAAAGCAATTTACCTCTTTAAGATCGACCCATTCCCATGTCTCTTTTTCTGTACTGATGTCATAAACAAGAGCATGTAAACCCTGGAAATATTTCAGATACATCTGGCGAGGTTAGCTATATGACACACAGAGATACAACAGTGGTACAACAGTCTACACTGAAGATTCACACAAACCTCACAAGCATTATAGTCGGTTATAACAGCTTCATAAAAATTATCATCTTCAGGCCATCTTGTCATAACTTTGTGTCCTATCAATGCATTGGGAGCCTCACTAGGTTGAGCTATTGCAAGAGCCCCAGAAGAGATCCTGCTACGAATTTGGCTAAAAGGCATAGGAGCGCACTGCAAGGACTTGATGGGAATTTGAAATTATCAGAAGAAAGAAAATTATAACAGAAGAGGAAAAGAACAAACTCACACTGTTTCTACTTACTGTTTTTGGCCTCGTGCCCCTTGTCCCTGCTGATATCAAGTGGGATGTCTTTCGCCTCTTGACAGAAGCTGAAACATCATGACTGGGTTCAGAATTGTAAATAACCTGAGTAGCATGATGCAAACCAGAGAGGCCATTTGCCTGTCCACACTCCCTACAAAAGTCAATGTAAAATTTCTGTTCGTAAATAGACCTGAGAAAGAATTCAGATTCACCCAATTTGTTGTGATATCTATGATTTGAAAGATGACATCTCCTCGTGTCTGCAATACCTTATTCTCAAAATTAGATCATCTGCATTGGCTTTGCTAAGCATCTCTCTGTGCTCCTGATCAGATACTCGCAACTCTTTCCTGAGCTCAGTAATTAGACTTTCCTTCTCCTGGTGAGAGATGTCTCTCGTGTTATTCGCAGCAACAAGGGTAAGGAAGAGTCCTACTGATTAACTGCGATGCGGATTTAACAATGCAATAGAGGGGATACCCAGGAAATGGCATCGGATTGGGCTTTAAATGCCCGAAGAACAGAGCTATACGCTTTTAGCTCAAGCTGATGTATTTCACTCTCCATCTCGTTCGGTGGTGCCCTCAAGTCCCAGATCGCCCCTGAAACAGCTCGCCCATTCCCAGTTAGACGCGCTCTCTTTGCACCACCATTCACATGCGATGGGGGGAGATCATCATCAGTACCTGAAGTTTGGTTACAAATGAATCAATTTACAAACGTGAAGATGACTGAGCACGTTGTCTCACCCGCACGTGCAGACGCTCAGCGTGCACACAAATACACACGCATGCACGTGAATCTACAGTGAATAGAAGGACAGGATCAAGACAATATAATGGGGGTTGTGCTACCAATTGCCGCCGGCAAAAACAATCACTACAGTCGGGATGAAATTCTGTGATCTTCTTCTAGAAGCAGCATATACCATCAATTGACCGGAACAAACTGCATAACAGTTCACCACACATAAATTTGATTTCTTTCATAAGATTGGATCCCAGCTCATGTTTAGCGACAAGTTGCGGACATTGTTTCATGTTTAAAAAACAAAGTAGGTAAAATGAAACTTGTTCAAAATTCACTTCAACCATGCACCACCACCACCACCCCCCAAAAAAAAGGAGAGAAAAACCCAAAATCAGCTTCAAAATACATATCAGAAAAAAAAAAAAAAAAAAAATTTGTGACAAACCCACTGCTCTGCTCGTTCTCCCTACTCTGTTTCAATCACTCTTCATTCAGGCCACAGCACTTCAGAACACTAGTTCAGTGAAAACATGGAGTAAAGTAGAAAATTACACTATGCTCAAAATGTCCCCTGATGCCGAAAGAGAGAGATTAACAATGCTCAACAAACTAGAAAAATCCAAAATTTGCTCGCAAGCAAGAAATAATGAAGCTCATAAACTCAAAAGCGACGACACCATTACTCTGCTGCGCCTTGTAGATCAAAAAAGGCAATACCTTTTCTAGACATAATCGCCCGCTAGCTCTACTCAAGATTCAAACCCGAAAACATGCACTTAAATCGCAACAACACGGCGACATAAACCCTGACAATTCGACAACGTCCAAAAAGCACACAAAAAAAAAACACACCAATGAGACTCACCGCTGCTGTCGACGGGGCCGAATCGCTCCATTGCCGTGCCCTTCGAAGAGGGATTCAATGCATTCAACTTCACTTTTGGAAAAAGATGAAAAAGTTAGGGTTTTGGGGATTCGCTTCGATCGAGCTCGTTGCTCGGAGTCGAAGCGAGGAGGGACGCGGGGGGTGGGGAGAGGTGAGCGGACTCCTACAAGGCTTTTTATAGGCGAAATTTTTCCCAAGTGAATAAACTTTTCAATCCCGTTACGACTCGGGAAAAAAAGCCGTGAAGGATCAGAAGAGGAGGCTTATAATTATATAGACGTATCCGCACGTGACGAACATCAATGAGTCACGTGTTGGCTCTGGTCAACGGGCTACGCGCGCTTTTTGTGGTGGAAATACTGATCGAGTTTTACGTCTAACGGCCCAGCCCACTAAGCAGATCTCCCCCACCTGGTTAGTGGGCCGGCCCATGAAATTTTCTGTTTTTCTTTTTTTGTTTTAAATGTCCTTTCATAAAGCACGTATTGAGTCGGTGGTAATGCTCCGTGGTTCATAGCACTAAGCAAAATTTTATGTTTTGACTGCGTTGGATGTGGATACGATGTTCTGCTTTGCACTTCTTAATGGCGATTTGATATCATACGGCAAAGCAGAGAGTTCAGTTTTGACAACTAATAGTCTAAAACTGTACTCGAAAAGTTAACGTAGCTGCAGTAGTATGTTCACAATTAAGCATACTTATATGCGAACAGACGCAATAGATGGAGAATGCAAGAGGCGGGGCAGCGGCGCATACAAGCTTGCTCATTGATGTGCTTACAAGAGCTATCCATGCAGTCCCAAGTGTCAACGATGAATAAGAAGATAAAACTCCAATGAAGAGAGAGAATACACAGAAGAAAACCAAACAATCGGTATGTAGGGAGAGGAGCAAAGTTTAACCCACCAAGTATTCATTCACCCCCATACAAATCACTATGACTCGTGCAACCTTACGGAGAGTTGAAAATAGATAGCTGGACATATTTCATGACCTTACTTGAATAAATAGCCCATCGATTGAGAAAGGGCTTACCCTGTATCTTTTTTCTTTTTGTTTTTGTTTTGTTTTTGTCTTTACTAAAGTTTGTGTACAACAATTTCCTCTTTTGTTACTCATGTGATCAATTGCACATGCCTTCATCAATATGCAGAAAATGGCAGCAAGAAGTACAAGCCAAAACCCCACCAATCAAGAGCTGCTGTGCTTCAGTCATTACTGCCGCCCTCCAAACACACCTACAGTACAAGCTTTTGTTTCGGCAGAAACTCTAGAAGCCAGTCCATCCTGATGGCTGTTCCGCCTTCCTCGCGACACCACTGCCAAATCTCTGAGAAGAACTTCCATGAGTCTTACTAGCGGATATATGTGCACCGCTTGGTGTCGGCGTCGCTCTAAAATTTTCGAGACCGAAGCCCCACACATCATTCGAGGACCCTGCAGTTGTTTGCTTGGTTGAGTTCTGCTGGCCATTGATGGATGCAGTCTGAGCTTTTTCATTGCTGAAAGCCTGCCACCTTTCAGGCTCAGTCCCAAAGCTACATGATGGAGAGCCACCGGCAAATATCCCATGCTGGAGTTCCTAGAATTTTAGTATTGTTAATTTAGGCTTAAACATTTAGAGTCATGAGACTAAGGTCAGTAAGTTAGTTTGACACTACTAGCCTATCAAGCTTTGGGCCTGTGCGTTCGGACAGTGGCATGTATTTCTATTTGACGAAGTGCTGTTTGAGTAATACTTCTAAGAGAAGCACTAAAGTTCTTTTGTTATGCACCTCCCAATTCTCTCTACAAAAAAAAAAAAAAAACAGAAACTCCTTTTGGAGCTTTGTTTTCAGAACTCAGAGGCTCATTTCAGATTCTGACACAACATGCCCAATGCTCTACTCAGATTGTTGTAGCTCAAAGCAAAAGGACTAGGCCAAAGAGGCACTTACTATAATTAATATAATTTACTGGCGGAAATTAGTAGATGAGACGACACAAAAGCATCATTGAAGAGCCAGAAAGCTTGTATAACTAATAGACATTGATAAACAAAGATGTGCAAGGGATTTTACCTGAGAGTTTCCTGGTGAGCTATCCCTCTTTGAACCATCTTTGTTTGGTGGTGATGGGGTTGCTGCAATTGCATGCTTCAGCTCTTGAATCTCCTGTCTCTGGGAGCGGCAGATGGCAGACAGCTTCTCATATTTGGATGTTATTTCAGCCTTTTCCAAGTTAGCTTTCTTTAGCTGCTCCTTTAAGTTGTCCAACTCTAATTCAAGCTCTTTAATCCTTGACACATTGCCATTATTGCTATCGAACTCGGCAACAAAGTTATTGGATGCCTCGCTCTTAAAGGTTGGTTTGCTCTCAGGATGAGATAATTTTGTTTTGTGAGGACCGTGCTGCAAATCTGGGAAAAATCTTATTTCAAAGTCTTCACTAGCACCATCATTGGACCTAAAGCTGGTCCGCACACTTTTTCCAACAGACTGTCCAGATCGAACAGGCCTTTCTGATGGAGGGCTGGATCTACTGTCTAGTATATTCTGATTTTGGTTGAATGATGGTTTTATTGGCTCTTCATCAAATAAGGGGGGCTTATTAGTTTCAGCGGCTTGTGAATCCAGTGCATGCTGTGTGGACCAAAATACCCCTAGTGGAGCTTCGGCTGCTTTCGACATACCAGGAGAGGATCTAGAGTGCTGTGCAGCCTTCTCAGTAGATGGTGAGATGTTTCTCACCTGTTCTCTTGCTGAAGGTGGTGGAGGAGGGCTCCTTCTAGGCATCAAAGGAGTCCTTTTGGGACCTACTGCAAAAACAGTTATCTGATTCCGTAATCATGAAACTTTTAAAGCTGATGTCGAAGATTCGTACACAACTTAAGAGGAAGGCCCAGAGGATCGATAAGAAAATATTAAATTTGTCTTTAGTTAAAGCTGCCAGCTGTTCCAAAAAGCTGGCTATTTCTTATACAATCAAGAGATTGTAATTGTGACTAAATCATCAGTACACAGTACATATTAATGCATGTGTCACGCTAATATATGTATCACGCTAATATATGTATGTGTAGAGCATAAATATTGGGTTCAAACATTTGTTGGAAATTGGCATGGAGAGCTAAAATTGGTGAAATCGTGATAGATTCAAAATCTTAGAATTGCATATCCATTAATAGAGACGATTAACTTCCATTTGCAAAAAACTAGAAGCGACTTAGACAGTGTTGGAGCAATTTTCACCTTCATCATGCAAATTCAAAGTAGGAGGATGGACACCAGTACTGGATGGAGCTCCGTCAGGTAGGTCTTTCTGTAACTCCATAGGTAGTTCTCCGTTTACACGGAACCAAACCTGTCATTTAGTACAAGAAGTTTGTTATAAAAGGACATAGAGATCATTTCGACCTTCTCATTCTAACACAGTCAACAACTCTATGCCTAACCTACTTTCTTGGAGATGAATGGCCTATCAAGCAAAGCACTTACCTGAGTGATGTCCGGTCTGTTATTCGGAGAACCTTCAAGCATGTCCCTGATCAGTTGCACAATCGAAGTACTGTATTTGGGCAACTCTGGTATCTTATAGTTTCCATTCAGAATTTGAAGCTTTGATTCACCATCAAATGCAGATTTCAGGTAGCAGAGTCTGTAAAGAAGGCATCCAAGAGCCTGCCAGATGTAAATACAGTAATTGATAGCTAATTCTTAGTTGGCATATTGAGGGTCACTAAAATCAATAATAACTCTTCATATGTGAAAAAGTAGCATCAGAACTACTATCTGTAAAAGAATTGTTTAAGAACAATTTTATAAGCAACAAAATCCAAAGCTCAAAATAATTGTACTGAGCATACGATAACATAAGATACAAAACAAAATTTTCCAGGTATAATTACTCACCCAAATGTCCACTTTTTCACTTATAACTTCCTTCCTGTAAAGATCCCACATCTGCATTAAAAACCAAAATACGGATTAAGTTTGTCTTCCTCTTTAAAAAAATCATCAGAGTTACTGACTTGCAAAATGCAAAAGGAAAGCACTTATTCAGTTAAACCTCAGGGGCTCTATATGCAGGGGTTGTATGCTTTCTAATATTATCTTCTTCAACTCCCATCTCTTCTGGCCTGTCAAAGCACTTGTGGTTGGTCGTTGTGCTTCCAAAATCACATAGTTTCCAAGCTCCATCAGATCCAAGCAAAACATTTTCAACTTTCAAATCTCTGCAGTTAAATAAAGAGTCCATATGATAAGATAATCAGGCCTTTCAGATATCTTAACATACTGATCTTCTGGTTGGCCCATATTCAACAACAGCTACTTTAATAGATAAGCGGAAGCCAAGCACTTAGCAACAAAGAGGTATAAATATTTGCGCTCAAGTGGGAAGCAAAAATTGCCTCCTGGACCCTCAAAAGCAGTTGCCAGATAATGGAAAGTTTGTTCAATTGTCAAATATTGCCAAGGCAAACAGCAATGTTTGAAACCCCCAGCTAAGCCCAAAAGGCCGACAAGCTACTTAGAATTGTAGAACATTAAGCATAAAAATACTTTTAAAAATGGCTCATTGCTTCTTCTAATGCTACACAAGAAAGATCAGAAAGAGAACCGACTAAATAAAAGTCACTTGGGAAAACAAAGAATCACATCTCGTTGATCAATTGACCCAGGATAATAACTACTCCACCATGGATTGTTCTAACGACTGTTACTAGGCTACCAGAACAAAATGAGCATTTAATCTCGTGGTATTACAGCACAATAAAGAATGTAAATCCCAGAAAGCAGCTGAATAACTTTCCCTTGGAATTACTTGAACAACAAAATTTGCAGAAAAGAGGTCAGCATAGAAGGTCCACAATCCACATACCTATGGGCAATGGGTGGAGACTGGCCATGCATTGCAAACACCGCATTGCAAATATCCCTAAAAATCAAAAGTATCTGTTTCTCCTCAAAGTACCCTGTGCCTCTGCTGTCCAACACGCTAACCAACGACTTTTCACAGAACTCCATCACAAGCAAAGCTTCTTTTGTCCTACCCATATCCAATATGGTATGAGCAACAAGTGTGACAACATTAGGGTGCCCTTTAAGCAGCTTCATCACTTGGATCTCCTTCATTACAAGATCGAGAGTTTCTTTATCATTGCAAATCATGTGCTTCAGAGCATATTGTTTCGACGGATGCATCACATCATGCGCAATGTATACGCAGGAAAATCCCCCTTCTGCTATAGCATTTCGGACAGTGATCTTCACATTTCCGACATCGACTGTTCGGCCTTCCAAGCCAGAGGGTTCTTTCCCAGAGAATGGTTTGAACCTCCACATAGTGAAAACGAGCAACCGGAAGAAGTCCTACTATTTCCAGCCACAGATAATCTACAACTTCCCTACTAACACACAGTTCAGCAATGATATCATCCAAAATTCTTACTATCTGTAATAAGAAGAGTTTGATAATCAGGAAAATGTAAACTTTAGATTAAGTAACTCCAGAAAAGGAGCTTAAAAACACTTCTCAATGAACAATACTTCAATCAATCCCAACATTGGAATCTAACAATCAATGTTCCAGTAACTGAAGATTCAGACTAGATCTAGGGCATGAGAGAGATGAATATTGATGAAACATATGCTCTTTAGCTACACCTAAGCCATAATTCTTCCTATACTAAGACTCAATCTTTAAGAACAACATAGCAATCCATCTACATCAACAACCGCAAATTAGATCCAAAAATAGATCAATAAGCAGCAGATGAATGATACTACCGATCCAAAGATCAAATCGAGACGAGGGAGGAAGAATCCATACACAGCTATACGAATTAGATCCAGCAACTCCAATGGCGAAGCGATTCGAGATCAGAGGCTTCGCGGATCCGATTCTTCGTAGATCGGAGATTAGGGTTCCATTCGATCCACCCTCGTAGACACAGAAGAAAATAGAGAGAGAGAGAGAGATGCGTCTCTCTCACCTGAGCTTCGATGGTTCGCGTCGGTGAGTGGGGCGACGGCCTATAGGCGAGAGCTCGTCGAAGGAGCGACACGTGGCACCATCAGGAGACGTGATGGTGTATCTTTTTGGGTGTATGTACGGTATCAGCCGTCCGATCCGTGGATCAAAGTTGTGAACTACCGACGCAACCGGTGAGCCTTTTTCACCGCGTGAGGCTTACACACTACCGAAATTTCGGCCGCGACAATGTGGAGTGGGTGTGATTGATGAACCAACCTTTTCTTTCTCAGACTCAGGCTCGCTTTCCACTCAGTCTTAAACTCGATATATTTAGCTTGAAATTAAATGAAATAAATTTGAATATGAATTTCGACTTGAAATTACTCGAATCGATCGACTCAAAATTTTGTATACATATATATATACACATATATAGAAATCAAAATCTGAATTCAAAAAATAAATGGATAATAGCAACTTAAAATGGAACATACAAAGATGTTGATGTTGGGTAAGAAATTTCAATTTTTGAAAGACGTACTCTTGGGAAACGAAAGAAGATAAACTTTACGACCTGAATATGTTCATCACATTTAAAAATACCGCAACCAGAAGTAACCAGAATGCATTACTTCTGCTTCTATCATAAGCTCATGTTCAGTGTCTTATAATTAAAGCATTTGATCTATTTAATACTCTAAGATTCTCCTATAGCTAGCTAGTTAATTTGACCTTCCAAAAGAAATATAACAGCATTTGGTCCTACAAATAGTATGGTCAAAATTAATTAAGTCACCCCTGAAAAGATCAGCACAACAAAAAATCCTTCTAGTTAAGTGCCCCAAAACAATCACTAGATTTATTAATCTTTTCATGGTTCAAAATGGTAAGCTTTTTACATTTGCATTTGCACGAGTATCACGAAGATGATTTTTTGAGCACGTAGAACTACACAATAAGAAGAACCCAATACTCCAAGAAACACAGCAGTTTTTACTTTAAAACACCTCCTTCGCTGCAGTAGAAATTAAGTTATTTTACCGACCGTCCCCAGTGGCAAGAAAGAAACTTGGTGGTTGGTACTGACCAAGTTCGAATCCTAACATTCACATTTTCTAAGTTTATTTCTCAATAAAATAAAAAGCGGGTAGCACCTATCTCTCTCAAAAAAAAAAAAAAGAAAAAAAGAAGTTGTTTAGTATCTCATAACATTCTTGCTCCCAGGCACAGTAGAGATCACTGGCACAAATGAAAATCAACAACAAAAATAACAATATAATAGATAATTATACCCTTACATAACTAATGGGAAATCAAACTTAAGTTCTTTTTTTTTTTTTGAGAGAGAGATAGGTAGCACGCTACCCGCTTCGTTTATTTCATTTAAAAATAAACTTTTAAATATGAATCAATCGTGATTCGAACAAGCACTGATACCAACCACTTCTTCACGCTTTGCGACGGTCGGTTTCCCTGTTTTTGTCAAAAAAAAAAAAAAAAAAAATCACAAAAAGGAGACTTATCATGACAAACTCCAAAAACCATATTACATTAAAAAAGTCAATCTAATAGAATAGTTCACGATTAGAAGATTTCAGTGAAATCATTACTATTATTATTTCTTTGAGAAGCTCAAATCAATCGGAATTCCAATTAAGCTAAAAAAGGGCCAAGAGTTCGTGAAAACCAAGGCATTTAAAATCGAAACTCCACGTTCTGGTTCAAAGTCCAAATCAAAGAGATTAAGTTCCAGTAGAAACAAAAAAGAACACGGAAAAAAAAAGAAGAAAAAGAACTCGTTTTCTCTTCCCATCTAATAAGTCGCAACATTTTTCCACATTAAAAGTGCATGTATCGGGACAACCCGCGCGCTTTCTATGCAATTGTTCAACCACGTTACCCATCAACCAACCAACCTTCCACATGCACGCCCCCTTACAATTTATATATATATATTCAATGTCAACTAGTCTTTGTCCAAGCGCGCATTTGATGGTCAACAATTAAGGTAATATTCTAATAATAATACTGCACCCAATCCATGCATCTCTGGAGAGGATTAGAGGAAGCAATGGCGATCTCTTCCCTTTTGATCTCCTCTTCGTCCTTGTGCTACCTATCGTGCCTAATTCGCTTGCTCAATCCAACAGTAATATAACCCTCGGCTCCGCCCTCACCCCGGTCGGCGGCACCACCTCCTGGCGCTCCCCCTCCGGGGACTTCGCCTTCGGCTTCCGTCCCCTCGACACCGACCCCGACCTCTTCCTCCTCGCCATCTGGTTCGACAAGATACCCAACAAGACCACCGTTTGGTACCTCGGCGGCATCCAGCCGGTGCAATCTGGAGACCAATTGCTGCTCGTCTCCGACGGGTACCTCTCCCTCGAGGACCAAACTGGTCAACAGATATGGACCAGCGGAACAGGCAGCACCGCCGCGGACTACGCCGCCATGCTCGACACGGGCAACTTTGTGCTCGCCAGCTCTGACGGAACTCTCTCATGGCAGAGTTTTGACTATCCGTCTGACACCGTATTGCCTTCCCAAGTGCTCAGCCAGGGCAGCATGCTCCGAGCCCGGCTAATGGACACCGATTATACGGCCGGGAGGTTTATTCTCAGCGTCCAGCAGGATGGAAATCTCGTGTTCTATCCAACCGTGCAGCCCTCCGGATTCTTGTACGATCCATACTGGGCAAGCAACACAGTCGGCAACGGGACGAAGTTGGTCTACAACAAGACGGGCAGCATCTACCTAGCTCTCAAGAACGGCGGCGACTTCCCAGTCGTCTCTGCCGGGAGCTACTCGCTGTCTATGTTCTACCAAAGAGCGACGCTTGATCCCGATGGGGTCCTCCGGCAATATGTGTATCCAAAGAACAGCACGAACGGAGGGTGGTCGGTGGTGGACCTCCAACCTCTGGACATCTGTCAGGCGATGTTCACGGAAACTGGGAGTGGCGTCTGCGGGTTCAACAGCTACTGCAAGTTAAACGGAAACCAGAGCGTGGATTGCGAGTGCCCGCCTCACTATTCCTACCTGGATCCGAGCCGAAAATACAAAGGTTGTAAGCCTAATTTCGCGGTGCACAATTGCCATGCAGAGGGAATAGAGGTGGATCAAGGATTGTTCGACATGGTTGAGCTGACAAATGTAGATTGGCCTTTGGCAGATTATGAGCATTACCAACCCCTCAATAATGAACTCTGCAGGAATAATTGCTTGAGCGATTGCTTCTGCGCTGTTGTGGTGTATAACGATCAGGACTGCTGGAAGAAGAAGCTCCCCTTGTCCAATGGAAAGGTCGGCAATTACGTCCAAAGAACACTTCTAATCAAAGTACCCAAAGGGAACTATTCGCAGATACAACCTGCAACTCTTATGCCCGCGAATAAGAAGAAGGATATGAGGACTCTGATCTTGGTGGGTTCTGTGCTTCTAGGGAGCTCTGCATTCTTTAACCTTCTTCTCATCTTGGCAATCATTTTCATCACCTTTTACGCCTTCCGCATTCGAAGAAGTGCGAAGCTAGGTCCCAACCTGAGCACGGTCGGGCTAAGTCTCCGTTGCTTTACCTACAGAGAGCTCGAGAAGGCAACAAACGGGTTCAGAGAGGAGGTCGGCAGTGGCGCCTCCGGTGTGGTGTACAAGGGATACTTGCAGGACAAATACGACACCAGTATCGCAGTCAAGAAAATTGGCAAGGCCTTGCCTGAGACGGAAAAGGAGTTTGCAGTCGAAATGCAGGCGATCGGGAAGACCCACCACAAGAACCTTGTCCGACTGCTCGGCTACTGTAATGAAGGAAAAGAGCGGCTTCTAGTCTACGAGTTCATGAGCAACAGATCATTGACGGAATTCCTCTTCAACGGTCCGAGGCCGGATTGGAACCGTCGAGTCCAGATCGCACTAGGGGTCGCAAGGGGCCTGCTCTACTTGCATGAAGAGTGCAGCACTCGGATCATCCACTGCGACATAAAGCCTCAAAACATACTCCTCGACGAAAATTTCGTCGCAAAGATCTCGGACTTCGGCTTAGCAAAGCTTCTTAAGACGGACCAAACTCAGACGAACACCGGCATCAGAGGGACGCGAGGGTATGTTGCGCCCGAGTGGTTCAGGAACGTGAGAATCACATCCAAGGTGGACGTCTACAGTTTTGGTGTCATTTTACTGGAGATCATATGCTGCAGAAGGAACGTGGAAGCGGAGATTGGCAACGAGGAGCAGGTAATACTGACGTATTGGGTGAATGACTGCTACAGAGAAGGGAGGGTGGACTTGGCGGTGGACGGCGACGAAGAAGCCATGGCCGACATGAAGAGGGTGGAGCAGTTCGTGATGGTGGCCTTGTGGTGCGTACACGAGGAGCCGTCGTTGAGGCCTACCATGCAAAAGGTGACGCAGATGCTCGAAGGAGCCATGGATGTTCCCATGCCCCCTGAGCCTTCACTTGCTTGTGGCACCAGCTGTAGATAATTTAGAGCTGCTTCTGCCCTGAGAATGTCTTAGAATAAAAGCTAGTTGTAATCATGAGGGCTTCAATCTTAAGAATTGAAATGTACGTTCAAGTCCTGATCAAAGGCAGAGTACATCAGGCAATGTAATGAAAGCTAGTACTCGATCTCTTTTATCTTTTCCACCGTCCCTAAATTTGCTCACTAGATCTTATTTTTGTTCGCTTGCAAAAGCGACATGCAAAATACATTGTTAATTAAGCCTAGACACCTGCTAGCATAAGTAACTTGAATTGAATGAAATTGAGCGGCCATACCGATGCTGACGCCAATATAGCAGAGATTCACTTCATCAGAAGTTAAACCAGTGATCCGATCAGATCCTTGCAGATATCCTTGATCACAGCTGAATGGCTAGAAAGAAAGGAAAATTAACAGAAGTAAAGAAAGAATGCACAAAGCATGTTGTTGACAGACTACTTGCAACCTCAAAATTAAGTTCACAACTCCGTCATATCAATTTATTATAAGTTTACTGAAACCAAGATAAATATCACTTGTTTCACTAATCTTATTGTTATTTCAGATGCCAAGCTGTGTATATATACATGCAAAAGTATTATGAAGATGATTGTTTGGCATGCATGTAGAACTACACAACCAAAAGAAAACAGGGAAATTAAAATCACAAAATTTTAACTAAAAATATCCCCTCCACTACAGTAGAAAGTTGTTTAGTATCTCATTACATTCTTGCTCACAGGTGCTGTAGAGATCAATGGCATTATGAAAAAGTTCTTTTCTTGAGAGATTAATAGCGTATTCAGTTTCGTTTATTTATTTTAAAAATAAACTTAATTGAAGAAATGAATCAATTAGGATTCAAATTTAAGCCTTTTGACACTTGCGTTATGAATGGTCATTGGCACAATGAAAAAAAGTTAACAAAGAAGATGGCATAATAAAAGATAAAAAATTATACCATACTAGCTAAATGACTAATGTTGTTAACCACCCCCACCCTCCCTCCCTTTTTTTTCTTTTCCCTAGAAGATCTACTCAACCAGAATTTCGATGTAAGCTCTAGATATAGACTAAAAGAGGCCCAAGAGTTTATGAACTTACTGTATCTATTGTATCTTGGAGCCAAGGCACTTAAAAGAAAAACTTCATTAATTTCCTGGTAGAAGTCCAAATCGAGTCCTTTTCTACTTTTTAACTCTGTTGTAGGTTGTCACTCGCTTTCCCACGGAACTGTTCAACCACGTAACCCATACGATAACCACAGCCTTCCTTCCCCATGTCCACATGATCATGAAAAGACAAATGTATATTCCAAGTCAACCCTTAGTCCAGGTCGTCGCGGTCGCGACCAGAGTGATGTCCCCCCTTTGTCACTTTGTCACCACCAATAATTCTAGTTCTAATAATAATAATAATAATAATAATATTGCACCCAATCCATCCCTGGAGAGGAAACAACAATGGCAATCTCTTCCCTCTTGCTCTCCCTCTTCGTCCTTGTGCTACCTATCGTACCTAATTCGCTTGCTCAATCCAACAGTAATATAACCACTGGCTCCTCCCTCACCCCGGTCGGCGGCACCACCTCCTGGCTCTCCCCCTCCGGGGAGTTCGCCTTCGGCTTCCGCCCCCTCGACACCGACCCCGGCCTCTTCCTCCTCGCCATCTGGTTCGACAAGATACCCAACAAGACCACTGTTTGGTACCCCGGCGGCACCCAGCCAGCACAGCCGGTACAGTCCGGATCCAAACTGCAGTTCACTTCCGACGGGTCCCTCTCCCTCGTGGACCAAGCTGGTCAGGAGGTGTGGAACAGCGGAACGACTAGTAGCACCGTCGCCTACGCCGCCATGCTCGACACAGGCAACTTCGTGCTCGCCAACTCTGACGGGTCTCTCTCATGGCAGAGTTTTGGCAATCCCTCTGACACTGTGTTGCCTTCCCAAGTACTCAACCTGGGTAGCGTGCTCCAAGCCCGGTTAATGGACACCGACTATTCGGCCGGGAGGTTTATTCTCGACGTCCAACGGGATGGAAATCTCGTGTTCTACCCCGTCGGGCAGCCCTCGGGATATTCGTACGATCCATACTGGGCAAGCAGCACCGTCGGGAACGGGACGCAGTTGGTCTACAACAAGACGGGCAGCATCTACCTGGCTCTCGCGAACGGCAATAACTTCCAAGTCGTCTCCGCGGGGAGCTACTCGCCGTCTATGTATTACCAAAGAGCGACGCTCGATCCCGACGGGGTCCTCCGGCAATATGTGTATCCAAAGAACAGCACGAACGGAGGGTGGTCGGTGGTGGACCTCCAACCTCCGGACATCTGTCAGGCGGTGACCACAAGTACCGGGAGTGGCGTCTGCGGGTTCAACAGCTTCTGCAAGTTAAACGGGAATCAGAGCGTGGATTGCGAGTGCCCGCCTCACTATTCCTACCTGGATCCGAGCCGAAAATATAAAGGCTGCATGCCCAATTTCCCGGTGCAGAATTGTTATGCAGAGGGGACAGAGGCGGATCAGGGATTGTTCGACATGGTTGAGCTGACAAATGTAGATTGGCCTTTGGCAGATTATGAGCATTACCAGCCCCTCAATAATGACCTCTGCAGGAACAATTGCTTGAGCGATTGCTTTTGCGCTGTTGTGGTGTATAATGATCAGGACTGCTGGAAGAAGAAGCTCCCCTTGTCCAATGGAAAGGTCGGCAATTACGTCCAAAGAACACTTCTAATCAAAGTACCCAAAGCGAACTCTTCGCAGCTACAACCAACAACAAGCAAAAAGAATGATAAGAAGACTTTGATCTTGGCGGGTTCTGTGCTTTTAGGGAGCTCTGCATTTGTAAACCTCCTTCTCATCTCCATAATCATTTTCATCACCTTCTACCCCTCCCGCATTCCAAGGAATGAGAAGCCTGCAGGTCCTCACCCGAGCACGATTGGGCTTGGTCTCTGCTGCTTTACCTACGGAGAGCTCGAGAAAGCGACAAACGGGTTCAGCGAAGAGGTCGGCAGCGGGGCCTCCGGTGTGGTATACAAAGGATACTTGCAGGACGAAGGCGGCACTTGTATCGCAGTCAAGAAAATTGACAAGGTTTTACGTGAGACCGAAAAGGAGTTCGCAGTTGAAATGCAGACGATTGGAAAGACCCACCACAAGAACCTCGTCCGACTGCTCGGGTATTGCAATGAAGGAAAAGAGCGGCTTCTAGTCTACGAGTTCATGAGCAACAGATCATTGACGGAATTCCTCTTCAAAGGTCCGAGGCCGGATTGGAACCGTCGAGTCCAGATAGCACTGGGGGTCGCAAGGGGCCTGCTCTACTTGCATGAAGAGTGCAGCACTCAGATCATCCACTGTGACATAAAGCCTCAAAACATACTCCTTGACGGGAACTTCGTCGCGAAGATCTCGGACTTCGGCTTGGCAAAGCTTCTTAAGACGGACCAAACTCAGACGAACACCGGCATCAGAGGGACACGAGGGTACGTTGCGCCCGAGTGGTTCAGGAACTTGGGAATCACATCCAAGGTGGACGTCTACAGCTTTGGGGTCATTTTACTGGAGATCATATGTTGCAGAAAGAACGTGGAAGCAGAGATTGAAGATGAGGAGAAGGCAATACTGACATACTGGGTGAACGACTGCTACAGAGAAGGGAGGGTGGAATTGGTGGTGGACGGCGACGAAGAAGCCATGGCCGACATGAAGAGGGTGGAGAAGTTCGTAACGGTGGCCTTGTGGTGCGTACAAGAGGAGCCATCATTGAGGCCTACAATGCTAAGGGTGACGCAGATGCTCCAAGGAGCCGCGGACGTTCCCATGCTCCCTGAACCTTCCTACAATTTCAATTTAGTCCGGTAACTTAGCACAAGCTGCAGATATTTGGTGCTACTTCTGCTATCGCCTGAAATGTCTCAGAGTAAGAGCTAATTATAAATTTATAATCATGGGGGCTTCAATAGTAAGACATGCATGAATGGTACGGTCAAGTCTTGAATAAATGCAAATTAGGTCGGGTTAATTAAGCATTCTTTAGCTGCTTCCGCTCTAGAATGTAATGAAAGCTAGTACTATGCTGTATTTTTTTTTTTTTTGACTGTCAGTAATAAATTTGCTTGTTAGATCTTATTTCTGTTCCCTTGTAAGCAATATGCAAAATAAATTGGTAAGCCTAGAACCCTGCTAGTATCAGTAAATTGAATCGAATGAACTTGATAACCTCAACCGACACGTTTAAATCCAAATTATAACTACTAACATTCCAGTGACAGCATAGATTCATGCACTTCTCCAGCATCTTCAGATATTACTAATTATATGACAAGAGCACGTGAAATTGAGTTGGCGACAGTTAAGAGCTAGAATGTTGCAAGGAAAAATAATACTGCATACGCCGTCAGAAAATTATCTTAAAGAAACAATAAGCTGGCACAGATAGAGCAGCCATACCAACGGCGACGCGATGGAGCAGAGATCAACTTCATCAGAAGTAAAACCAGCAACCGAATCAGACCCTTCTAGAAATCCTAAACCGGCCGGTAATCTTTAATCTCATTTCAGCATCTCAAAAGACGAGATGCAATCGTCAAAATTGGCTCGAGCAAACTCTGACAGCATACGCAGTTCGGAAATAGCACCTAGGCCTAACTGCTGAAAATGAAAACTAGAACACAACCACACCATTCTGAATTCTGAACACTGCCCGCAATTTCGACTGCTCCAATTCGATTTCCTTTCAGGTTATCGTGATCTTGCACCTTTTTAAGAGAGATAAAAAATGCTCATAGCTTAAAAATCCTGTACAGCAACTTCAAACTGGATCTTGCATGGGACCTACCTCTCTAATTACTAAGGCTCAAAAAAATCAGCATTCTAATTAACAACAATATGTCCATTGAGGAAAATGTACAGCATAATCATTTAGTTTGCATTTATTACATAGTAAAAAATTATATTAAAATCAAATGGGTTCTTCTCTTCCCCCAATTCTCCCACCTTTATCTGTTTCTGAAATCTTCTTCCAACTTACTATTTCCTCCTAGCTAATACTCCCCTCGAACAAATTGCATATATAGCTGAGTTTTTTTTTTTTTTTTTTTTTTTTTTTTTTTTAAACCTTGTTCGATTCGCTCCCTTTTCGAGGCCCTGGTTGCCTCACCTGGTTGCCTCACTCATTAAGTAGTCATTAAGCAAGTCGATGGCGCGGTGCACGTCACGTATTCTCTCAAAAAAAAAAACAAATTGCATATATACACGCTACAAAAAGGGGTCTTATCCGAATGAAAATTTTAAGAACTAATTTAGGAGAAACATTAATCAAGTAAAATAGAACTTAATGTATATATAGAACTAACCTCTGCAGGCTCAGTGCGAGCCCATTTTGTTTTTTGGTTGAAGTGAAAAAGGAAAAAATAGAAAAAGAAAAATAAAAACCGTAAAAACAGAGGAAGGAGAGGAGACCTTAATAAGGGGCCCGTACAAAGGCCTAAGTAACGGGTCGGATCTATCGCCAAACCCGACCCGTTATCTCCTTGACCACATCCAGAAGCTTTTTGACTTCCTCTCTCTCTCTCTCTCTCTCTCACTTCCCAGTTCCCATAATAGGCCACAGTTTGAAGTCAACATCCTCATCACAAACGACTCAAAGTAGGCCCCACTTCACCTTACTTTCCTTGTCTCACCACTCCTCTCTTATATATATCCTTGTCGCAGCATCGCATGCATATATGCACCCGGCCTCCTCTATATTCCTCCCACCCATCACGTGTTCCATCTCCAGTAATAATAATTATTATTATATTATTATTAATATAATTGATCTACACTACACCCACTCGATCCCTATATAATACACCTTTTCACAACGTCTAGTGGTCTCACCGGCATCAAATTTTCTTACAAGAGCAAAATATATCAGCAATTAATGTCCAATTGTACTGATCACAATCCCAAGTACTCCTCTTCCTTCCTCTTCCTCATGATCTTGTTATTTCTCTTCTTCGTCTCTATCTCGCTCTCCTCCTCTCTCGACTGCGACGCTGACGACCGAGCAGCACTGTTAAAAATTAAGAACCAGTTCGGCAATCCTCCAGAGCTTGCTTCATGGCAACCAGGCTTCAATTGCTGCAGTTGGAACACCATCGAATGCACCGAGTCCGGCCGCGTCTACCTCGTCGCCTTCTTCCGCCTCACTCTGCAGGCCTCCTCCGTCCCCGTCCCTGCTGCCCTCGGCGACCTCCCCTTCCTCCGCACCATCCAGCTCGACACCACCATCCGGGCCTCGCCGGCCCCGTCCCCCCTTCCTTCTCCAAGCTCCCGCAGCTCGAGATTCTCGACGTCGAATCCACCAACGTCTCCGGCCCCATCCCCGCCTTCCTCTCCAGCACGAATCTCAGCGCGCTCATCCTCTCCAACAGCAATTTCTCCGGCCCAATCCCCACGGCCCTAGCGAGCCTGCCGAACTTACGCTACCTCGATCTCAGCGGCAACCGCCTCTCCGGGCAAATACCTCCTGGATTGCTTCACGGGACCTTCAGGTACTGCGCTAAACAACCGATTACTCTAAAAGCTTTAAAGGTACTACACACATTTTAATATTTTGTATATATATATATTCAACACATATATATATATATGCATGCTGCATGCGTGCGTACACAGGTTCCTTGTACTGTCCAACAACCAATTGTCGGGCGAGATACCGAAGGACTACGGCGAGGGCGACATTGACACCGTCGATCTCTCGCACAACGAGCTCACGGGGGACGCGTCGTTCCTGTTCGGAATCACGAAACCGGCGACGAAGCTCGATTTGTCGTGGAACGAGCTCGCGTTCGACCTGACCCGAGTGATGGTGCCGCACGGGTTGACGTACTTGGATCTGAGCCACAACAGGATCAAGGGGAGGGTGCCCAAGTCGCTCAAGGACGTGAGGTTGCAGTATTTGAACCTCACGTACAACGAGCTGTGTGGCGAGATCCCCACGGGGAGGTTCATGGCGTACCATAAGGCCGATTCTTACCTCAACAACAAGTGCCTTTGTGGTGCTCCGCTCCCCGCGTGCCGCCGCCGCCGCCGCTGTTGAAGGCGCTCATTTTTAATTAAATATTTATATTCAACACTTTTCTTCTTCGCATATGCATGATCAGAAAACATGCTAAATTTCGAGTAAAGTCAAAAAAATATAGTAAAATTAATAAAATCATGATGAATATTATTATTTTCTTTATGCTGCTCTACACTATAAAGTTACTTTAGTATTTTGGACTCTTATTATCGATCATGAGCGTGATGATGCATCAGCATCACGCGGGAGTGACAATAATATAAAATTGGTTATTATCGATGATGATAAAGTTGTGGGCAAGCCATTTAATTAATAGTACGATATTGGGCTCTAGCTTGGAGTACAGTACAACTTAATTAATTACAATCTCCACATGGACTATTAATTGTATATGGACTGTTGTGTATTTTTCAATTTATAGGGGCCCCTGCAATTGCATGGATGTATATCCTTTGACCAAAAAGAAAACGGATCGAAAGGTACTTAACTAGTTACTAATTACTGATCAGCACATGCCCTGCATGCATGTTTAATGCAGCTAATTTGTAGAAATTCATAATTAATATAAGTTATCCTTAGATGCCTGAATAAAAAATCTAATAATAGTTTATTTTGTATATATAATTTTTTTTTTAGAGATAAGTAGCACGCTACCCGCTTAGTTTATTTCATTTAGAAATAAGCTTAGCTGAAAATATGAATCAAATAGAATTCAAACTCAGGTCTCAGATACCAACCATCAAGTCCTTTCTCACTTGCGCTAGGAACGGTCATGATTGAAAATTATGAGTTTTATACTTTTTCAAACAGGGCATTTTCCTATTTAATAAAAAATAATAGGAACTTTAATTTCTGCTTTTTGAAAGAATTTGGAATTCATAATATTTGGGACGGCGGTAGATTTCACCTATGAAATAGTTTATTTTATTCCAGTAAGGTGACTTTGAATGCTGAATATTATATCTGGTCCAAATATTTGATCACGTACACTTCTTATTTATTAAATACTGTATACTTCTCGAGTAATTTGAATGGATGTACTAAATCGATTGCTATATAAAGTTTTATCCGAAACTTAATTTATTCAAAATACTATTTACTTCTCGATTCAAATTTGACTGCTAAAGTTTGATCAGCCTATAAATATATATGCTAACTCAAGAGGTTTCATTACTTCATAAGAATCTAAGCTAATGTAACACGATTAGTGTTCACTCATTAATTATATATTTGGACGCCACTTTAATTGACCCATTTGCTTGGTTTAGACGAGTCTCAAACAAGTTCGACTCAAGTAAAGGATCGATACAGTATCAAATTATTTCATAAGTTTCTATTCTATTATTATCCCTATATAACTGATCTAAATTTACGATTTGATTAGTCAAAGATTTAAATGCATAGGTAGAATAAATCGTCACGAAATAAAATTTTTTTTTTTTTTAATGGCTCATGTTGAATATAAAAATATTAAAATTTCATTTTCAATTTTTTTAGAGTAATTAGGGGATTGTATTCTGAAATAGATGAACAAATAATAATTTAATATAAAAACATAAAAGAAAGCTGTTTATAGTTTGCGCGTAAACCAGCCGCAAAATGAGGATCGAAGGTGCACGTTCAATTTTTGATAATTAAACAATTCAAAGTTTATCAAAAGGTTTAGTAAATTTTTTAATTAAAATTATTTAATTATACAATTATTCTCATCGCATGCAGTTATATAAAGCTTCGTAAAACGAAATATTTTTTGTATTCTAAAATATAAAAAATTTTATTAAAATTAAAATTAATTTGATCGTTATGCTTAATCATTTTTCGATCGTTATGCTTAATTATCAAAATTAAAATTTTGTAAAATATATTTGATGCTATCAAGTTTTCTGTCGTTAGATTTACTTTTTTTATCATTTTTATCCGTTCGATTATATTATTCAACTAACCATTCACTCCACCTTAAGGGACCAACATCATCCTCATCGCACACCTTTTAATTAAATGACGGAAAACTTAATAAAGACAAAATTATTAGATTATTAATAGTATTTCAAATTTTAATTCTATATTTTTTGAAAAAATATAGTATCTCTGTTCATTTATTGAAAGGATGATTTAACTATTGCGTGGATGAGACAACGGTGACTCAATGAGGGTGTAAAAAAAAAAAAAAAAAAAAAATTACGAACGGGCAAACAAAGCTTGGTCTCAAGACTTCGTCAAATGCTTAATCTTGAGCGCCGTAAGGATGGGGTCCGGTTGGATCTTCCTAAAAATCATTTTATTTCTAACCTTCCAAATAATCGATCAGCAGACTATCAAACCGAACATCGTAGAACGCGACTTCTGCAATCCCTTCCTCATCATCCTTCTATTCAAGATCGAAGTCACATCATCACCCCTATCTCCAAGCTGGACAGTGTCTGTATGTTTTTTTCCAAAAGGAAATTAAAGGAATAATGGTCAAATGACTCTTTTACCCTTGGCGAGCTTTAATTCACAATCCCAGATTCTAATTTCCATACCATGTCCGTTCACGCGGCACATAGATTTCTTTTTAAACGGTGAATCATTTAAATTTTTATTTTGTTATGAGATTTTGTTTATTTTGGTTGAATTATTTAGTTGGTGAAAATTAATAAGCATATAGCTAAATTTAGCAAACTCACTTTTAATAAAATTTTTAATAAAAATTAAAACAAACTAAGTTAAGAACAGTCAAAAAAAAGAGGAAAAAAAAAATATGATGTATAAATTTAGTCATTTATAGTGATAGATGTATTTAGGTAAACAAACAAAGGAAAAATCTCTCCCCACTACACTCCCTCTTCTCCTCTCCTTCCTCGCCCTACAACTGCTGCTGCTGCTGCTGCTGCTTCTGCTTCATATGCAAAGGTTTTATCATGTAATCAAATCCTATTTTCCTCATGCAAATTTTCCCCTTTTTCCCCATTTTTCTCATCTGGGTTTTGGTTGGTTCATCAAAAGATCATCTTTTGAACCATCCAATCCTCTGCTCTGTTCTCCCAAAACCATAAAAATCTAACCTTTTTAATCCACCCCATCACATTTGCAGGAATGGGGTATCAGAATCTGCTGAATAAGATGGTTGTATCTTCATCCATGGTCAGTTTCAGAACTTGCTTTTTGCTGCCCTTTTTCATTCTTTATTTGCTGTTTACACACAGCATTAGTTGCTTCTCTTTCTAGGGTTTCCCGAGTCTGTTTGCTGTGGTTTTAATTCAGCTATATCTGTTCGAACTGTTTGATGTTTCTTCCTTTCAACTTCGCTGAGGATCAATTTGGGATGCATATGTGCTAACTATTAGTTCTAAGAAAAATGGGTTTTTTATTGCTCATAGCAATCTCATAGATCGGATTTAGTAGATGTTGGATTTGCTCAGGAGCTGAGATTCATTTAGGTATTATATTGATGAGGTTAGCTTGGATTTAATTTCTTTGATGCTGGTAGAAATAGTGCTCTTTGATCCAATAATAAAGGAGGCCTTATATGCCTTTTTTTCTTCTCAGATTTGATAATAGATTAGGATGATTCACCTGTTTGATGATGCACGGTTTCACATGAACAAAAAAACAAAAACATCTCTGATGACGGCTAAAACTGAAATTTGGGTTGGATTTTTAGATCACCCTCTTGTTTCTTAAGAAAGTTGCGTCCGTTACTTCTTTCGAATTTATGGATGTAATTTCTCATGCCGCGAAATATGGTATGCCTCTAATGATGCTAATTTTTTTGAATGTATCCAATGATGCTAATTAAGGTGGAAAATTGACCGACCGTCCCTATAGCAAGTCAAAAAGGGCTTGATGGTTGGTTTTCGAAGTCCCAAGTTCGAAACCTAATTTCTTTACATTTCTTGTTAAGTTTATTTCTAAAAAAAATGGTCAAAGTAGATAGCATGCTACCTTTCTCTCTCAAAAAGAAATGGAAAATTGGAAATTCGATCTGAATCTATTTCTATTGTTTGACAAGATTTTTCTCATACTATGAGTTCTTAGATAGGAGAGACTACTGTTTTTCGGTTGATGAGATTAAGTATAATTTATTTCAGTTTGCTTCTCAAGTAAAAATCTTAACAGTAGCTTGGAGTTTGGACTCTATCGATGTGATTCACTTTGCCGTTTCTGTTCTGTAGATACACATAAAAGTGACAAAAGCAATGCAAGTGACTGATTTGATTTCACTCCTTCGCAGTTTTTATGATAGCTTGAGTTGTTTCCATTGTTGATTTGGGGTTAATGGGTAGAGGCAGAGGAAAGGGAAAGAAATTAACCCCCGTCACAAGTCATGAGGACAGTGTCGAAGAGGTAATTCCTTCCTATAAAAGAAGGGGAAGGCCTCAAAAGCCTTTGAAGGATGATGTTGACGAAGAAGACGCCGAAAAAATCGAAGAAGAAGAAGCAAAAAGGAAGAAGGAAGTGATGTTGTGGTTTCTAACAAAGAGATAAAAAGCTCAGCTGAAAATGCTAATAAGACGAAGAAGAGGGATTTGCAAGTAAAAGAAGATTCTGATCCAGTCCTGGAGGAAAATGAGTCGACTAAGCCTAATGGCTTTCGGCAAAATGGAAGCCGGCGAAAAAGCAAGCCTCGGCGAGCAGCTGAGGCTGGACTTGAGTTCAAGTGAGTTTTTCGGCAAATTTCCAAAACAGCTAGGAAAAGAAAAGATTTTATATATTATTGACATTCGCTTGCTATTATTTCTTTTCTTCCCTTTATTTTTTTACTACCCTTTCGATTTCAATTTGTGTAGCAAACTTTATCATGTTCATGAATGGATTCTATTAGGAGGTTATTGATAAACTGTACTGTGATGTGATCATATTCAATAGCAGGGCCAGTATAGATCATTTTCATTATAATTTGATTCGTGTTTCTCAACGTAGTGTCCTGATATTGATAAAATTGATCTTTTAGCGCCGTATAATACAAACTGTAAAGATTGCTGTGTCAATTTTTGGCAACATAATTTTTGGCCGCAGGCTGTATAATTTGATTCCAGCTTATCCTGGCCACTTTAGTTTCCCTCTACTTCTTTTCCTTCAACATTGGTGAGCATGCGCTGCTCAAGTTTGTTTGCTCAGAAACATAAAGCTAGCTAGGTTGTGCACTTGGGTTTAATCTGCCGCGGGATCCGGTAAACAGTATGGCATTTGGTGGTAACAATTCCACCATGTTTTCAGGCAAATGCGGTCTACAAAAGCTCTTGCATTTTGCATTTCATAGCATAGGAGCGATTCGTATCTCAAAATTAGAGCCAGGTTTATCATGCAAATAAGGACATGCAGGAGAAGTTTTTTTTTTTTTCTTGTATATGGCGACAAACGGGTTGTTCTTTCAGGTGATGCAATTCCTTTCAGGTGATGGTAAGTTTGAACTGTGAACTGATCTTCCTATGCAACTGTCTGTTGTGCTTTCCCTTTCCAGGTAGATTAAGTTACATTTTTAAGAAAGATCAATTTCATACACGTGAAAGCGACCAAGAAAGAGCAAACCTGAAGTTGGTTTGCAGCAGTTTCGTATAGGTGAATGATCGTGCGCAATATTAATTAGATGAGTAGTTTAGTCATAAAGAGTGTACTAGGGGCGCTTAGCAGGCATGCTTACGCGTGATCCTTATTTACATGTCAGAAATATAGTTCGAGCAAATAATTTGGAAGCAGTTGATTAGTACGGTCGTTGGTAGTATGATTGAGTCATGAGGCTAACTCCTATGCATGCTCTTTTGCTATTCTCTTCTTAGATTGAACTGAAGAGTTACTGAACACCCGTAATCTTAATCTGTTGCTATGTTCATAGTAAGTTTCCTGTTCAGTGAATTGGCCTTTAGCTGCTCCCCTGTACTGTACTCCCATGTCATTGTGTGGCATACAGATTCATGATTAATTACTACTGAAGATCAAAGCCTGCTGTGAGGAATTTATTATTTTGCGCGCGAATTGGCCTTTGCACTTTCATTCTCTATTTCCTGTTCTGATACTTCGAATTCAGCTACATTAATGTTCTCTATTCAGTAACAAGCAGTGGATTTATTTTGTTGCTTATTGCTTTTTTGGTGAACGTGGGGGAGTCGATGCTAAACACAAGTTTAGCATTTGTTCAATGACTAAACCTGGTCCGATAAATAATTTCTCCTGCTTAATTCCAAGCTAGGTTTAGAGATGTGAGTATAAACATGTCCCTGCTTCAAATCTACACAACAATGTCAGAATTGTATATATATAATACACCTATTTGAGGCTGTTTAACCTGCAATTTTTTTTTTTGGAAGTTGAATAAGTAAAAGATGTATAAATTATATATCCATGCAATTATATACCCAGAAGTAAACTACATCCATATACAATTGACTTTGATGGAGATAGGGAGGAGGGTGGTGAAAGTCGCGTAAACACGTCATGAGATATTATTTCATGGTGGTTAGAGTAGTTTACAATTTGATTAGTGGTGCAATCATCAATATAATCAAAATATAATTGAACTGCTTAGAGCATGTTTGGTGGACAATCATATTAATGTTTTTCAAATGATCAACAGTGTATAATCAATAGTGTAGGTGCAGGGGGTCTAGCAATGGAGCAAGTCTCAGGACCTTTTAGAACAAAGGAAGCTCAGTAAGGATCGACTCTGATACCATATTATTCAAAAGTTCAATCTTATAAAAAAATAAGAAGAATAGTTCACAATTGATCCATTTTAAAAAGGTGAACAAAAATTATAGGGAGAGCCACTCTATATGCTTTTGTTTTTTAGCTACATAGCCATCGGAAGGTAACGAGCTATCCTCCTGAAGGAAGTGAAAAAAAGTTTGGTGGTTGGTATCAAAATTCAAATTTGAATTCTAGTTAATTTAAATTTTTAGTTAAGTTTATTTTTAAATAAAATAAATAAAGCGGGTCGCATATTATCTTTCTCTCTCTCAAAAAAAAAAAGAAAAAGAAAAAAGACATGTAGCCACCGTTTAGTTCGGGATTAAGTAAAAGCTTTGTTATTTCAAAAATAAGGTTAAGTTCAGGATTAAAGTGGGGTTAGAGTAATTTTGTGTTTGGTTGAGAATTGAGTATAGTCCGTATGTAGATAAAATAGTGTTTGATTGGAATAGGTGGAATAACAAGAATAGTGAGTAAAATAATATTTTGTTTGATTGAAATAGTGAGGTGGGATAAAATTAGTTAATTCTATCTTTCAAATTAGATGTTTGAAAATAACTTCAGAATTAAAAAATTATTTCATCTCTTAATTCCGAACCAAATGAGCGCGTAAAATTTAATGCAGTAACAGAGGAGTCCAGGGATGCAACCAGGGCATATCCAAAAAAAAAAGAAAAAAGAAAAAAAAGAAGGAAGGGACCCATCACACCTCTTTTTCCGCCAAGACCATGTCTGTCCAGCTCCCGACCTGACCTGCCTCTTGAAGAAATAAAATATTTATTTTCCGATCCATCCCATCTAAAAAAATCTGTGTCGATCCTTTCGGTGCTCGAATCTAACCTGCTAGTTTCTTCTATTTTTTTATTCAAATTTAAATTAAAGTATAGTTAAATCTTATTATATTTCATTAGATTATTATTATATGAAATAATAATAAATTTATGATTAAATAAACTATTTTTATAATTATATTCATAACTAGTAGGAATAAATAATATATTTAGATCTCGAATTTATTCTAAACAAAAAAAAAACTTAATTCTATAATTTAACTATTTATTTATCCAGAAAGAGCTTGACTACGCCGGCTCAGATGGATTAATTTTTCTTTACCTTATTTCATTCCCCATCCGTCTTTAGATCATCATAATAAGAACGAGTTTCGTTTATTATTACAAATTTATTTATTATTTTATATTTAAAATTCTATTCAGGATAGATAAAAAAAAGCTCCACCAATTCGGATTCATTTGCATGGCTACAGTGATTCTGCCGCTCTTTTAAAAAAAAAAAAAAAAAAAAAAAAAAAAAAAAAAAACCAATCACAATCAAAATTAAACGAAGGACATTACTCGGCCACTTTACCTTTCGTGTCTCGTGGATGCACGGCCGTGATGGGCCCTAAATTGGGCATGCAAAAAGAGTGGGCCGTACGATGGCGCACTATGGTACACTCGATTCTACGACCGTCCATCAGTCCATGTCCTTCTAGATTACAAGGCAATGCCACGTGTACACCCAAAAATCGGGTGCAAATTTTACATCCTCCTAATTATTTAATCTATTTTACCTCACTAATTTTATAATACTCCTTTTTCTTTTTTTTTCAATATTAAGCTTACTTTTTAAAAAATTATCTAAATTTTATTGATCTATTGAATGTAATTAAGATTTACATCTAATTTTTAACATTTTTTCACTCGATAATATTCCTATCGTAAATCATCTGAACAAATTAAGGGCATGTTTTTCTTACCTCCCACGGAACATAATTTTTGTACATTGTTCAAGCTAGTTTTAACTTAATTGGGAGCTCAATTTATATTTTTTATTTTTATTTTTTATTTTGCCTGTGACCTTTCTTTCTCAAGTAGCAAATGCTGGAATAGTCGGCAGATCGGGAAGATCAACTGAGGACACAAAGAACCATCCATATTTTTTTGAAGATCACCGACCGTCCCTAGCGCAATGACGAGAAATTTAATGATTGGTGTCCGAGATTTCAAATTTAAATTATAGTTGATTCATATTTATAATTAAATTTATTTAAATTTCAGTTGATTAACATTTTTAATTAAATTTATTTTTAAATAAAATAAACGAAATATATAATAGCATACTACTAATCTCTCAAAATATTAAAGCCCGTCATTTTTAAGCATGCATATATGTACACATCCAAACTCTACCAAACAGCTGTACGCAGCTAGCCTTTGGGACATTCAACCTATACAACACGGCACTAACCGCGCGCAACAGTTTAGATTTGTCGTGTTATATATTATGAATTATATATCCCCCACATTGTTGGCTCATTCCATCACCTGTTAAATAGCCTCGTACCATAATAATTGTGGCACGTTATGTGCTACATCGCGACCATATATACAGAGAGAGAGAGATTTGAGTTAGAATATTTTTAAAAGTTAAAAAAAAATAATATTTTTTAGTTTTTAATCTTTCGATGAAAAAATATAGGATTGAAATGATGGTGGTGGATGATGATAAATAATAAGAGTATTTGAATTAAAAATTATTAATAATTAAAAAAAAAATTTAAGGACTAAAAATTTAAAAATATTAAAAAAAAATAGTTCTTATAAAAATATTCCAGCTTAATTTTTTATATATATATATATATATGAATGACGTTTTAATGCGTCACATCAGAAGCGTGGAGTAACGTAATTGATTTGTCTCAATTTCATTCAGATGTGGACCCTTTTTTTGGTTTTCTCTGGCAAACACACTGTCGCTTGTAATTGTATCGAAGTCGAGCATAGTGTAGATTTTTCTTAGCACGAGTAAGTAAAGAATAGTAAATGCTCTAGCTGTAACAGGTTTTTAGTTACAAACATTTTTATATCCGTCATAAATGCTGTATGTTAAATGACCGAGTAAATGTAGACCATGAATATATAGAACGGCTGAAGAGGTTCTCTCGATCAAAACCTCACTTAAAAACTCCCCGAATTGGTCGACATTGAGACTTGATCAGCTACTTAGCTATTTGACTCTGAAAATTAATGATTGATTAATTGTCCGCTAAATTTGAAAAGAAAAAAAAAAGTCTACTGAGTGGACTTAAATATTTTTTCTA
Organism: Aechmea fasciata; assembly: GCA_025177825.1. Lineage (NCBI taxonomy): Eukaryota > Viridiplantae > Streptophyta > Magnoliopsida > Poales > Bromeliaceae > Aechmea > Aechmea fasciata. Next base: position 6,029,331 of record CM045937.1, read on the forward strand.
TGCGCATCCGAACAATATTGCAGCCTCAGCTTGTTCTCGCACGAGTTACGTGTGTTGAAAAAAAGGCCCGTAACCCCAACACATCACTTCGAGGATCACTAAGACTCTGTTTGGAAGCATGCACGCTCGCTGTAAGCGGTGCAGTACGCCAACCGTATGTTTTTTGTCAAAAACTTGCTCGATGTCACATTTCTTGAGCGGCCCGACAATTAAGGGCCGGATGCTACATTGCTACAGTCATCTTTCGTGGTTTCGTCCCCATGGACGCAAATGCTCATCTCGTGTAGTCTATTTCGCCGCTGAGCTCTTTAATTTGCGCGCTTCATTACTAAATAAACAACTGGCCCTAAACAGACAGTAAATTAACAAGAGAGAAAGAGAGGGGGGGTACATTATACATGTGAGCATTAGCAGGAAAATAAGGGCCTCTGCACAGAGAGTAGGCCATGCATGCTCCTGTACTTTTTTCTTTACCCTTTAAATGACACCTAATGCCATGTCTACATATATGTATATATATATATATGTGTGTGTGTGTGTGTGTGTGTGTGTGTGTGGACCCTCAATTAATTCATTGCATTCAAGGATGAATAAATGTTACCTCAAACATCACCAAAATAACCCTCCAGGCTCCAGCTGGGAGAGTTTACTGTGTTTGATCATCTCCTTCTTGCTACAGCAAAAATTCAAATTTCTTTTCTTTTATTTTATTTTTGTTATCGAGCTCTTTCATTAGTTGTGTTTTCATCTCCTACTTCTTGCTAGAGCAGAATTTCGGAATTTGTGTTTTTTTTTATATTTTCTTTATCAAACTTTTCGTAAAAATTTGTCGGTACTCGTAGCACAAATAGACCAGACGTAAATGAGAGAGCTATGTAAATCTTATGTTTCTTTTTCTTTTCCCCACCAAAACACTCATAAATTTTGTTTATTTAAGTTCGATAATTTTATTAAATGGAATAGTGAATATTTATTGCTGACTCTGGTAGCTTACTATCAGGTGGTGAAATTAACTGGGGGATTCCGTCGACTTTTCTCTTCTGTCTCACTGCAGCTAAAATCCTGCTGCAGTGAAGCTAAATATCAGCTGAAGTTCACATGACTCTGATAGTGACTCCTGTTTTGCTCATCTTTGAAGTTTTTTTTTTTTTTTTTTTTTTTTTTTTTTTTGTGAGAGAGAGAGAGAGAGAGAGAGAGAGAGATAGGTATGCCGCTACCGTTTTATTTATTTCATTAAGAAATTAATTTAGATGAAAATATGAATTAACTAGGATTCGAATTTAATTGGAACCTCGAATATCAATCACCAAGTCTTTTGACATCTGTTTTAGATACGGTCGGTATCTTGAAAGTTTTTTATAGCTTCACTTGTGCAATGCATTCAAAAAGTGACTATGCTAAACTACTATACCACATTTTTAGTGTATGCATTGTTCTTACGGAATACGGCTTATAGCTATTTCCTCCCTTCAGCGAGTGTTTGGATTAAAAAAAGAGAGAAAATATATAGTAGAATATAAACTCATTTGAAATATCTAAAAAATAAATTTTGCGAATTTTCGATATCATTTGCCTAGTAATCGAAGGGGCTCAAAATTAATAATTTTAATGACCGTCGTGAGTCGTTTGCAAATTTAACGGTGTAGAAATATTCAAATTATATAATATTTTGATAGAAAATTTTTTATACCATATAAAACAAGATCAATTACTTTGATCTAATATTCTCAAAAAATTACTTTGATCTAAAATTTTAATGTCATATTATTATATTTTGTAAAATTTTTATTTTCAGCTGTTGATTTTGAGCCACTTCGATCACTAGGCAAATAATATCGAAAAATTACAAAATTTATTTTCTAAACACTTCAAATACTTTAGATCAACTCTAATGGAGATGGAGCTGATCGTCGATTCAAAAGTTCGAATATCGAAAACAAAGTGAAAGTACGGAGCGTTCCGTGCTTCCAGATGCATACCAGACGCACTCCTCAAAAGCTAATTTAGTAAAAATGCATGGTAGTTAATCGATATCATAGTTCCTGCTTACAATAAAACCTGGTCTATTGAAAATGCATGGTAGTTAATCGATATCATAGATCCTGTTTACAATAAAACCTGGCCTATTGCTTAAGAACTAGTTACAGAACAAAAAGAAAAATACCTTTCTGTATTTTCTTCATTTTTCTCAACAATATATATATATATATATATATAGTTGGTCTTGTGTGTTATGAGGAGTACGAAGACCTCCGAGCTTCTAAGCCGTTTTCAATGATGAAGCTTCCGAATCGATGATCGGTTTCGTTAGATTTGATTTGACATATTTAAAGTATCTAGAAATAAATTTTAGAATTTCTCAATATCATTTACTTACCAATCGAAAGGGTTCAAAATTAATGGCTGAAAATAAAAATTTCACAAAAAATGGTGATATAGCATTAAAATTTTCGATCAAATATATTGATCTTGCTGTAAATTGTTACGGATTTTATGTTGGCATATTTCGTGAAGTTAGTTCGGAGTCTTGAAGGTTTAGAGAAGATGAGACGAAGATCGAAGACTCATGAGACTAAACGTAAATCCACAATGCTCGGTAAGTTCAAATCGATGATGATGATTTATATACTTTAACAAGTGTTTAGAAGACATTAGGATTGTTGAAATTGAGTTTTAACTAATTTGGTTCTTCACTCGCATATCTTTGAGAGGACCGGTCTCCACATTGAGAGGACCTGGTCCCAATAAGCACCCTCTGCGCACCTTAGACAGAGGACCGGTCTCCACAACTGGAAGACCTGGCCCCAGAGAGCTCCCTATGCGCAACTTTGCACAGAGACCTGGTCTCCACAAAGGGAGGACCGGTCCCAGGCCGGAAATTCACATATCGTTGAATAAGCACCGGTCCCCTGACATGTGAGACCGGTCCCTCGGTGATTAATATTTTATTGCGCAAGGGAGGACCGGTCTCTGATCTGGAGGACCGGTCCCTCGATACGAAATCTGTTTTAAAGATTTTTTTTCTAATCCAAATCTATCTAGAAGTCTTCTAAACCTATAAATAAGATGTAGGGGTGTTTCTAAAAGATGATTAAGCCTAGATTATTTATGAAAAACCCTAGAAGCTTGTAGGTAGCCGTTTTCCTCATCTTCTACATCAAGCTTCTCCCAAATTGATTCTCGGTGCCCTAATTCTTAATGTTTTTCTAGAATCAATTTGAGAATTGCTTAGAGATTATTCCCATAGATCTTTAATGAGAATCTAAGCAATAAATCATCATCGATCGTATTGTTTTTGCTCCGGACGGAGTGCGCTCGTGGATTCGAGTGGGCGTCGTGGATTCGGCGTGATCAAGGCTTCGTGGATTCGAAGTGGAGGCGTTTCGTGGATTCGGGACGTGGCGTTCGTGGACTCGGACGTGAGGGCGTGGACAACCCGAAGGAGGATTGCGCGGAGATCCATAGGAGAGTTAGAGAGGTCGAGTCCGTGGAGTTCGGTATCACCTTGTAATCTTTTCTCTTATTGATTGTTTATTCGCGTGTTGGTCCCGTGGGTTTTTTACTCCGAGTTTGGAGTTTTCCCACGTAAATCTCGGTGTGCTTTTTATTTTCCGCATTTACTTTTATCGCATCGAGAATTTGTGGTTTTTGGCCGATACACCTATTCACCCCCCTCTAGGTGTTGTTTGATACAATCTAGATAGATCCTTGGGGCTTCCCCGTAACTCACAATTGGTATCAGAGCGGGATCTAGATAAATTGAGGTAACATTAATCGACCATCGCTTCTTCGACGCACGAATTATGCCTATTGGAAAGTTCGCATGAGAGCTTTTCTAATAGCGATCGATGAGCGGGTGTGGCAAGCGATTGAATTCGGATGGAAACATCCAATCGAAAAGGTCGATAATGTTGAAACGCAGAAACCACGAAATAAGTGGACGAAAGATGAAAACGAGTCATCTTCGTTTAACGGTAAAGGAATTAATGCTTTATTCAATTCTTTATCGCAAACGGAGTTTACTCGCGTTTCGGCTTGTAACACCGCGAAGGAAATTTGGGATACTCTACAAATTACACATGAGGGTACAAGTCTAGTAAAAATTCAAAAGCTCCAGATGTTGACTAGTAAATTTGATTCTATTCGAATGGAGGAGCATGAATCGTTTACCGATTATTATACTAGACTTCAAGACATTATCAATACATGTGCTAATTTGGGAGAGAAAATCCCGGAGTCTAAAGTAGTTAGAAAAATTCTTCGAACTCTACCGGAACGCTTTAGGGCAAAAGTTGCCGCAATTGAAACGGTAAAGCATCCGGATGAGATGAAAGTCGAAGAGTTAGTAGGTGCTTTACAAACGTATGAGATGACTTTTCCTACTAATCAATCTTCTTCCAAGTCTTTTTCTAAAAGCACAGGATTGCACTCAAATCAAGAAAGAAGAAGACGACGACACGGATTCCGACGGAGATGTTTCGCTCGCAAATTTCGAACATCAATTGGCGCGTCTAACGAAGAAATTTCGCCGGAATTACCGAAAGAAGAACGATGCTTCATCTGCGAAGCAAAAATTATTTTCTAAATCTTCTTCATCTTCTAAATTGAAAGATAAAAAACTTGCAAAGTCCGCAAAAGAAAAGAATGAATTTGAAGGGGAGATCCAATGCTATAAATGCAAAGGCTATGGTCATATAGCACCGGACTGTCCTTCAAAGAAAAGTTACAAACAAAAAGTTTTGCAAGCAAAAACTTGGGATGATTCTACTTCGGATGAATCAAGTTCGTGACGAAGAGAACAACGAAAATCTTGCGTTATTTACTAATACTTTTTTGCCTTCGTCTTCTAATGTAGCTTGTTTATCTTCAATTGTATCTAACTCAAATCTTTCTCTCTCTTCGCATGGGTCTTCGAGCGACATCGACGAAAGCGAGGAGGAATCGAACGACGAGGATATAGCCGAAGCATACAATCAACTTCTTGTTGAGTCGCGAAAGATGGCGAAACTCAATAAGAAGTTGAGGCGTCGTTTATTCGATCTTGAAGAAGAGAACAAGAATTTGAAGACAACAAATAAGACTCTTGAGGAGGAACGGGAATCGATTTTGAACAACAATTCGGTCCTCCAAAAGAAGCTAGAAGAAGCGGATTCAACGATCAAATCACATCAAGACAAGATTGGATTTTTGGAGCAACAATTTAAGGAAACCTACACATCCAATCAAGAGCTAACCAAGCAAGTTCGTCAACTTACGTCCGATATACAACAATTTTCTTCCTGGATCGAAGAAATTGGATCATATGCTCGGTTTGGGTCAATCGAACAAGTTGGGTCTCGGATATGAAAGGACGTATGTTGAGAAGGATCAAAAGACGACATCAAAAGTCTCGACAACTTTTAAGGACAAGGGGTGTCATCGATGCGGAATCAAAGGACACATCAAAAAGAGTTGCAATAACAAAAATTTCAAGTCTCAATCGGCAACTTCGAAACGACAATTGGTATTAACTAACACTCGACATCCCCCACGGAATCAAAAGAAAAATCAAGTTAGTCGAGTACCTCGTGCAAACCGAATCTCAAAACCGAACCATCAAGGGAGTTCTAATTCTAAGCCTCAACGAAAATATCAACCGAAGGTTCAAGCATCGAAACGACTAACGGTTGATCCCAATACAAGGCAAATCAAACCGAACGTCGATAAAGCAAAGACAACGAAAGATCCAACAAGTGTGGATCCAGGAAGGTGATATTTTTCCTTGCTCTTCGTACTAGTTTGTTTTTATTATGTAATGGTTTGAGTGGTGCATATTGCATATTTTGCTTTCATTGCATTACATGTTTAGATGAGGTTTATTGTTTAAAATTTTGTTTTGAAAATCTTTTGAGGAAAGGTATTTGGGGAGTTTTTAATTTGATTGAAAAATTTTTGAGAATGGAGATGATTGAAAATCATAAATGTAGAGAGATTAAAGGTTTTTCAAAAAGCCTTAACTTATTTAAAGTCAATTCAAATTGGACTAAATTCATATTAATTATCGGCTTTACTTCACTTGTTATTATTTTGACGATAATTTAATATGTGATTTCTTCTTACATACATTCATCAAAATGTTGAAATTAATTTTAATCTTTTAGTAATTAATTCATCTTGGTAGTGAATGATTGAATATAATTGATGGATATTTGCTAATTGACTAAGATTCGTCAAAATTATTTTCAATTATGAGATTGTCTAATTTAGGGGAGTTTGAATATTTTTTGTTAAAAAAAAGGAAAAACTCCTAAGTATAAAAGATGTGGAAAGAGTTACATCCGAAAGGAGTGTGAAAACTACCACCACATGTAGGAAAGAGCTACCACCGTCGTCCGATGCGTGTGTGAAGCTACCACATGAGAAATTATATGAAAAACCGAAAAGGTTGAAAAAAATATGTATATATGAATATTTTAATATTTTCATGATATAAGGTGATAGTTTGAAAAAGATGCTCAAAGAGCCACTCCTGCTTTATTAGTTAAATCTCTATTTTGAACGAGTTGCGACAAATTGGTGTCAATTTGTCAAATTTCTAAAAATTATTTTTCATCAATTTCCATCTTGATGACTTTAAATCATTAGATTTTTCTTAATATCAAATTTTGATGAATTGATGTCTTTTGAAATCAAATAATATTTTATTTTCATCATAGTAATTTTTGAAGTGAAATCATTAATTTTATGAAATTAATCTAATTTTGAAGGATTTTTGAGAAAACAAGGCAAATTTTTTTTAATGAGGACACGAAGTGATTTTACCTTTTTAGTCTCATTATCTATGTTTTATCTTTTTTCTCTACTTTTAAGCGTGACGTGACTACTTTCTATTTGCTAGTTTGTTTTTCTCTCTATTTGTGTTTCTTTTTGGCAATTTTTGACAAAAAGGGGAGAAGAATTGGAAACTTGAATTGAATTTCAAGCGGGGAGAGATTTTCATGAACAAAGGGGAGAGATTGTTATTTTCATATATTATATTTTCATGAACAAAGGGGGAGAGATTGTTATTTTCATATATTAGATTTTCATGAACAAAGGGGGAGAGATTGTTATTTTCATATATTTTCTTTACTACTGACCTTGTTTATGAACTTTGTTCGTGGAGAAAATTGTCTTTTTGCAGGTTTTTGAAATCAAAACATCAAGACTCCTTGTGTCTAAGTCATAGAGTTTGTTTAGGAGTTGCAAAATTATAATTTTGTATTTCTTTGGATCTTTCACGCGAGAAGTTCATTGTTTTGGTGATGGCAATGAATTTCATTTTTTTGTGAGTTGAGCGTTGTGAGTATTTTAATGTAATTTTGGGTTTTGTCACGAAATTGCCAAAGGGAGATTGTTACGGATTTTATGTTGGCATATTTCGTGAAGTTAGTTCGAGTCTTGAAGGTTTAGAGAGAAGATGAGACGAAGATCGAAGACTCGCAGACTCGAAACGTAAATCCACAATGCTCGGTAAGTTCAAATACGATGATGATGATTTATATACTTTAACAAGTGTTTAGAAGACATTAGGATTGTTGAAATTGAGTTTTAACTAATTTGGTTCTTCACTCGCATATTCTGTCGAGAGGCCTCACATCGAGAGACCGGCCCCAAGAAGCACCCTCTCATGCACTCACAGAGGACCTGGCTCCACAACCGGAAGACGGCCCCAGAGCTCCCTATGCGCAACTTAGACAGAGGACCTGCCTCCACAAAGGGAGGACCGGTCCCAGGTCGGAAATTCACATATCGTGAATAAGACCGGCCTCGGCACGTGAGACCTGGTCCTGATTAATATTTTATTGCGCGAGGACCTGCCTCCGATCGGAGGACCGGTCCCTCGATACGAAATCTGTTTTAAAGATTTTTTTTAATCCAAATCTATCTAGAAGTCTTCTAAACCTATAAATAAGATGTAGGGGTGTTTCTAAAAGATGATTAAGCCTAGATTATTTATGAAAAACCCTAGAAGCTTGTAGGTAGCCGTTTTCCTCATCTTCTACATCAAGCTTCTCCCAAATTGATTCTCTGCCCTAATTCTTAATGTTTTTCTAGAATCAATTTGAGAATTGCTTAGAGATTATTCCCATAGATCTTTAATGAGAATCTAAGCAATAAATCATCATCGATCGTATTGTTTTTGCTCCGGACGGAGTGCGCTCGTGGATTCGAGTGGGCGTCGTGGATTCGGCGTGATCAAGGCTTCGTGGATTCGAAGTGGAGGCGTTTCGTGGATTCGGGACGTGGCGTTCGTGGACTCGGACGTGAGGGAGTGGACAACCCGAAGGAGGATTGCGCGGAGATCCATGGGGGAGTTATAGAGGTCGAGTCCGTGGAGTTCGGTATCACCTTGTAATCTTTTCTCTTATTGATTGTTTATTCGCGTGTTGGTCCCGTGGGTTTTTTACTCCGAGTTTGGAGTTTTCCCACGTAAATCTCGGTGTGCTTTTTATTTTCCCCATTTACTTTTATCGCATCGAGAATTTGTGGTTTTTGGCCGATACACCTATTCACCCCCCTCTAGGTGTTGTTTGATACAATCTAGATAGATCCTTGGGGCTTCCCCGTAACTCACATAAATAGCATAAAAAATTTTCTATCAAAATTTCATCTAATTTGAATACTTCTATACCGTTAAACTTACAAACGCTATACATCAACTATTAAAAATTATTAATTTTAAACCCTTTCAATCGGTAGGTAAATGATACCGAAAAATCACAAAATTTATTTTCTACATAGTTGAAATTTGCTAGATCAAGTTTAACGGATTCGATTGTCGATTTGGAAATAAAATCATCGAAAACGATTTGGGAGGACGGAGGCCTTCATGCTCCTAATAGCACACAAGACCTACTATATATATATATATATATATATATATTAAGGCTACTATGCTTCTGAAAGCACGGAGCTTCTAGGTCATTTTTCATATTGCGACTTTCAAATCGTTGATCGGCTCTGTTAAACTTGATTTGGAGTATTTGAAGTATCTAGAAAATAAATTATGTGATTTTTCGATATTATTTGCCTAGTGAACGAAGGGGCTCAAAATCAACGGCTTAAAATAAAATTTTTACAAAACGTGATAATATGACATTAAAATTTTAGATCAAAGATATTGATTTTGTTTTATATAGTATAAAGAATTTTCTATTAAAATTTCACATGATTTGGATATTTCTACACCGTTAAACCATTTGATTTGTGTCAGCCATTATCATTGATACGAGTGAGCTCGGCTCGAAATGAGCTCGAGATCTCGCTCGTTTAGTAAACGAGCGAACATGTACACGAGTGAATTTTATTTTCTAGAAGTTTTAAATACTCTAGATCATATTTAACGGAGTGGATCGTCGATTCGGAAGCCCCATCATCAAAAACAACTTATGAGTAGTAAGGGTCTACCACTCATAAGAGTATAGTAACCCTACTCTATATATATATAAGTCATAGTAGCCATTATATCTTTATTGTAATTGAGTGAACTATGTTGTTTTCGACGATTGAGTTTCCTCAAGCTGATGATGAGCTTAGGATCCACGATCCACTCAAATATGATCTGTAGTATTTGAAACTTGTAGAAAATAAATTTCAGAATTTTCGACATCATAATAACGTCCATCAAGTGGGCATAAAATGAACGGTCAAAATCGAACGACGTCCTAAAAAAGGATGATCGGATCCTTCAATTCAAGATCGGAGTTATTGATCTTTATCTATGTGAATAGAATTTTCTATCAAAAATTCAACAAATTAGATTCTTTTACACCGTTAAACTAGCAAGTATCCCACATCGGCCACTTAAAAATTGTCAAATTTGTGACCTCTTGATCGTAAGGTAAATGATGTCGAAAAATTATAAAATTTTATTTCTAGAAGTTTTAAATGCTATAACAATAGCGTTTAGCGGTGTGGATCGTCGATCTGAGCTGTCGTCAACATAACTTACGAAAGTACTGAGAGGCGATCGCATCTTCCGTACAATAATCTCGACTTTTGACCTTACATATATATATATATATATATATATAGAGAGAGGAGAGAGAGAGAGAGAGAGTAGGGTTACTATATTATTATGAGTAGAGAGCCCTACTACTCATAAGTTGTTTCGATGATAGAGCTTCCGAATCGACGATCCACTCCATTAAATATGATCTAGAGTATTTAAAACTTCTAGAAAATAAATTTCGTAATTTTTCAAATCATTTACCTTACGATCAAAAGCTCACAAAATTGACAATTTTTAACTTGGTGATATGGGATACTTGGTAGTTTAACGGTGTAAAAGAATTGAAATATGTTGAATTTTTGATAGAAAATTCTATTCACTTCCTAGATAAAGATCAATATCTCCGATCTTAAATTGAAGGATCCGATCATCTATTTTTAGGAGATCGTTCGATTTGGTCCTTTCATTTTATGCCCATTTGATGGACTTTATTATGATTTTGAAAAATTACGAAATTTATTTTATAGAAGTTTTAAATACTCTAGATCATATTTAACGGAGTAGATCGTCGATTCGAAAGTTCTATCATCGAAAACAACTTATGAGTAGTAGGCCTACTACTCATAATAAAGATAGTAGCCTATATATATATATATATATATATATTCCTGGATATATGGTGAGGCAACATTTGTGTAGCATATGTACATATATTTCATGTGAACATAAAACAGTTGTTCTCTTTAATGAGGTAGGTTTTATAAGGTGTAACAACCAGGTCATAAATGAATGTTCTGAGACAAGAACCTTGTCACTATTTATTAGAGCCTATTAATATTCAACCTATTTAGTGTTTTTACTATCATATAGGATGCTCTCCAACAATAGGTGGGGACTAAATTGCTGTTCAACCCATGTGGTTCATCAAATGCAAGACACAGACTATTTGGAATGATTGGCTACAGTCCAAATATGAGCAGTATCTTTTAGCTGATCAGCAACTTTTAAAAAAAAAAAAAAGAAGAAAAAACACCCAAGATTAATTTGCCATGTTAACTAAAACTAGATTTTGCACTAAATATACTACATAACTGATCCTCTTGATTGTAGATAAAAAAGAGAGGAGAAAATAGCGAAAAAAAAGAGTTATCGGGTCACATTATGCTTTGAATTGTTGAAAATATGTATAGTTGTTTTCTAAGTACCCGAATCATTGGCACCATTACCTACATATCTATTGAGATTGAACAATAGAAGATACAAAATTTTGGCCTATTGCCAATAGTTTAATTTGTCAATCGTTACCCTTGTTTTTGTTTTGTTTTTTCTTACTTTATATATATTAGCCTAACCCCTTTGGGAGATAAATTTATTAGCTGAGAAGATCACTCTTGACAGGTTTGCAGAAATCCAAAAAACTCTTGCTTGTCTGTTGGCTCACTTGAAATTGCAATTTAATAAAAGACTGAGCACCTGCCTCTAGCTAATATGAGTAAACAGTTACGGAAAAGAATATAGATTAGATATATACCAACTGCGCCACATTACTTAATTAATATAGCCTCATATATACTGAACCTTTCAAACTCTCCATCTCATTAATGTTCACTGACCACTACTCTGTTTAGACCAAACCTCAATATACATGTTATATATATATATATATATATATATATATATATGAGTAGCTAGAATTATTTATTTGGAAAAGAATTGATGTCGTTTTTAATAAATGCTTCGGAATACTTTATGAGTAAATTAAAAGTTCTTTTTGACTCTCTGCCATATAAAATTTTTAAGTTTGTTTGTTTTGTTTTGTCAAACGCATTACCAAAATTTTCGCTCTGCATATGTGCAAAAACTATTGAGGCTTACAAATATATGTAAAAAAAATCTCACTTTGAAACTCTGCCACGGAAAAAAAAAAAAAAAAAAACAACCCATTGTTATCTGCTAGATCATTTCTTTGGTGCCCTCATTATTCATGTACTTTGCTTTTTCGCTTCCTCCTATTCCTTGTTATGTTCCCCAATCTTATGATTCCAACAATCCACTACAAGCAACACACCAAATTACATATACCCTAATATAGTACACTTTCACTAATAATTCCTGGATTAGTTCCTCATATGGTGTACTGCAAAGCTCTACCTTGCTTAGCCTAAAGAAGGAAACAGCATTATACAACCAAATCTTTCTTTCCAAAAAACTACAACTTTTACCCTATCAGCCAATGTACCCAAAGTTCCTTATCAAACCCATCCTCACCCACTGTCCCAGCTACACTTCTCTCAGTCCAAACCTGTGGTCCTTTGCCTCTTTCAACACTGCATGCAGATGCATACATATATATATATATATATATATAGAGAGAGAGAGAGAGAGAGAGAGAGAGAGAGAGAGAAAGAGAGAGAGAGAGAGAGAGAGTTCCATTTGGGGTACCATGGGACTTTTTATTCTACAAAATCTGTACATTGGTTTCTGATGGATTTGGTCCATATCCAAGGAGGTGAGTGACAAGAAGGTTTTTCAACCTTTTTCTCTTTTTCTTTCTTGGGAGAGAAAAAGAAGAAGAAAAAAGAATGGTCCAACAATCTAGAAACCCATGAGAGTGCTCAGGGCAAATGCAAAGCTGCTTCAGAAAGATTCCCCCACCAATGGGGCTAGAACTACACACAACTCAATAAAGAAAAGAAATGGTAAAATAAAATTATATATATATATATATAAAACCATCTTGTCAAAACAGATGCATTAAAGAGAGACCTCCAAAGCCACTTTCCCAGAAGACAACTCCAAACCCCCAATTCCTTAATAAGAAGTGATGATTTAAAAGCCACTTTTCTAATCCACTCTCTAATCCCTTGTTAATTACTTCCTCAGCAAATTAAATACTTGACATTTCTCCCCAGAAGTTACTAAAGGCCCCGGCATGGGTAAGAGGGGCCAGTTTGCTATTAAAGCCATTTAATTAGTGTTACTTTTCAATTATGAATATTTTTGCTATATTTTACTTTTTTTATTTTTTTATTTTTACTATAGGACGAATATCTAAATTCAGGTTTTTATTTCAGGTTAGCAATATTAGGAGGCCTTTCTTTGTACCAATAAATCGATCATTTTCAATTTTTTTCTTTACTTATCACGTAATGAGTTGCTATTTTTCAAATAAATAAATAAAGTCAGAATTTATACAATAAAAGTACAAATTAAGTACTATATGAGCTTACCAAATTAGGCTGTACGTATTACATTTCACCTTTTTAAAAATTAAAATAATTTTTTAAAAAAATTGTTAGTATATATTAAAATAAAAGATTGGACTAGAATGGTACAATATTTATATGCACTCTCAACCTTCAAACGTACAGAAAACGAAACTCGAATAAAAATCTTCAATAAAAAAATTCTCTTGTATCAATATGCTAATAGTTTATTAAGTTAAGTAAAACAACTAAGGTTGGAATTTAGGATATTGAGCACCAATCATCAAATTCATGTACGGGTCGAAGGTCCTTGTGTTGGCAAAAAAAAAAAGGAAAAAAAAAAGAAAAAAAACTACATTTAGCAAGTTCCTCACGTACTAGAGCATAACAAGGTTTGTACAATGCCGAACGATAGAAACCCGTAGCATATGGGGACGCTAAATTAGCTCATACGTGCATTCTAAAAGTGGCATGTAAAATTATTATATAGTACATCAACAACCTCACCGTGCAATATTTTTGGGACCAAAGCAATTCCCTTTCTCAAATAGATTACATGAATACCACACACTCTCTCTCTCTCCCCCCCCCTCTCTCTCTCTCTAGAGAGAAAAATAATATACTATTTTATTTTATTTATAAATAAATTTAGTTAAAATTGTAAATCAACTAGGATTCGAAATTTGGTCTCGAATATCAATCGTAAAACTCTTTTGACACTTACGCTAGAAACGTTCGGTCATTCTCTGTTATTAATAATACTACTATAGCAAGAAAAGGAGGGTACACTACTACAGTAACTGTCACTGTTTACACCGTGGTGCCGAGGGCCACGTGGGGGGTCTCTTCTTTTATGCGATAGAAAAATGAATAAAAAAATGTTACAAGTTACAATTCGTTCATCTAATTAATGAAGTGAATCGCTGGTAAAATTATTCGACCAATTGGATGAATAAAATGTAAAATACACATGTGAAATTTTTTTTTTTTTTTTTTTTGAGAGAGAGGTAGAATGTTACCCGCTTCGTTTATTTCGTTAAGAAATAAATTTAGCTAGAAATATGAATCAACTAGGATTCAAACTCGAGTCTCGGGTACCAACCACCAAGTCCTTTGCCACTTGTTCTAGGGACGGTTGGTTACACATGTAAATTTCAATATGTATATAATATTACTTGTTATTATTATTAGAACTAATTTACTTTATTTATTAATAGCAAGTTATTGGTCTAAGTTTTAGTTGGATTGAGAGATGTGCGGTTAGGATGATGTGAGCCCCTAGGGTTAAGTGGATGGTTGGTTGAATAGTATGATCTAACGGGTGAAAATCGTCAAAGAGGTGGATCTAACGGTGGAAAACGATAAAGATCGAAGTCTTACGTCTTATTGATAAAGCATGATCGGACTCTTATAATTATTATTATTATTAGAATTAAATCTCATAATAATAATATAATAATAGAATGAAATAAAATAATTGAAATATTAGTGATATAAATGTAGCCTCCACACCTTCCACCCGTCGTCAATGAGCTGGGGGGAACCCAACAACAAGTGCTAGTGCTAATAATAAGGGAACAACAACACCACCACCACCTCCCTCTCTCTCTCTCTCTCTAGATCTCTCTATCTCTTTTTTATTAATGAGTAAATAAAAAAGAGTATAACACATATCATCACCACCTCTCCCTCTCTCTCTCTCTTTCTCTCTCTCTCCCTCTTCTCCCCCTTCTCCCATATTACTATATTTTAAAGCCCACCCACCTCCCCCTTTTCCGTCCGCTCTCTCGAAACCCATGCCTCTATTCTAGAGAGAGAGAGAGAGAGAGAGAGAGAGAGAGTGTGTGTGTGTGTAAAGTGGGTTCATGGAGGAGATGGGTTTGAGCTCGAGCGACTCCCTCAACGGGCTCAAGTTTGGTAAGAAGATCTACTTTGAAGATGGCGGCGGCGGTGGCGGTAGCGGTAATGGTGGTGGTGGTGGTGGTGGTGGGAGCAGTAATGGCACAGCCGGGGCGGCGGCGTCGGCTTCTTCTACGTCGAAGACTACGGCTCCGGCTCCGGCGGCGGCGGCGGCGGTGGCACCGCCGGGGAAGAAGGGGAAGGGGGCTTCTTCTTCTGCTGCTGCTGCGGCGGCGGCGGCGGCGGCTGCGGCGGCGGCGCAGGTGCCTCGGTGCCAGGTGGAGGGGTGCAAGGCGGACCTGAGCGGGGCCAAGGCCTACTACTGCAGGCACAAGGTGTGCGGGATGCACTCCAAGTCCCCCCGGGTCATCGTCGCCGGCATCGAGCAGCGCTTCTGCCAACAGTGCAGCAGGTGCTCATCCTCCTCACCCTCATCCTCACGATCGAACCTGCTCTGCTTTAATTTCTCTCTACCTCCTCCTCTCTTGCTCCTCTTCCTCTTCCTCTTCTTGTTCCTCTTCTTGTTCCTGTTCCTCCTCTTCCTCGCTCGTTCAGGATTACTTTGCTTTTTTTTTTACTTAAACCCTAGTTCTTATTATAGATTTTAATTAAGATTCATGCGCGCTTTTCCTTTCTCACAAAAAAAAAAGAAAAAAAAAAAAGAAGAAAAAAACAAAAAAAGAAAAAAAACAAAACAAAAGGGAGAAGGTTTATTATTAGGCTTTTATAATTTTTTGTATACGAAAACCTGTGTGATGACGACACTTTAGTAGCAGAGGATCAGTTTTTGTTTCCTTGCGAAGGAAAGGTTTATTTTTGGGAAAGTATTCTTTGTACCCTGATGAAAGCATTTTACGGCAGAATAGTCCTTTAATCTTGTGGACGGTTCACTGTACCTCATAATAACAACAACAACAACAATAACAACAACAACAACAATAATAACAATAATAATGATGAGCAAAACGCAGCAACAAGGTTTATGAGTTGTTGAGCAGTTATAATCACTGAATTTTTTCCATCTCTCCTATTCGCTTTGCTGGTCATGTAACTCATTGATTGAGCTGCCGGCAGTTGAGAATGAAATAAAAAGAAGAAGAAAAACTGATTGATTGTTGCTTCGGATTGAGATGTTGTTAGTCGATCAAATTCTCAAGTTTACGAAACTGTGGTGAAAGATGATGAGGGGAATTGAGAACTGAATTTGGGGCAAACTCTGCGCGGTAACTTCCAATGAAAGCCTTTTAATTACTGTCTAGTAGTCTGTCACTCTTGTCTGTCTAACAGACACAGACGGTAATTAACCTCGCTCGCTATGCTATGCGCGAGTTGTGTTATGTTACTAAAAAAGGCGTTTAGTTTTTTCGGTGGCTATGAAGATGCGCCTGATTTGCGAGCTGTTTCAGTAGTTTCATCTGTTTCTGTGTCAGGTTCCATCAGCTGCCTGAATTCGACCAAGGAAAACGCAGCTGCCGCCGACGTCTCGCTGGCCATAACGAACGCCGCAGGAAGCCCCCGTCGGGCCCTTTATCGTCTCGCTATGGTCGCCTCGCGCTGTCCTTCCATGGTAAAATATAAGATACAAAGATACTTTGCATGCATAGTGCATACCATCTGAAAATAGTCTCTGCACGAAAATTTTGACTTGAACTTCTCAAATACTACGTTGCATCCTTTTTCTCATGTATTACACTTCTGCGGGAGGGTCATTAAAACTCCTGCCGTTTTGCGCACTTTTTTAACAGAACAACCGAGCAGATTCAGAAGCTTCCTTATGGACTTTACTTACCCAAACGCCCTTCCGAGTACTGGGAGGGATGCATGGCCACCGACCATTAGGGCTGGCGACAGGGCGAGTAATAGCCACTGGCAAGAGGGCTTGAACCCTAACCATAGTTCTGGTACAGTCACGGTAAATGGAGCGCACGCGTACATACAAGGGAACTTATTCAATGCTTCGGAGCTTCCACAGGGCGAATGTCTTGGAGGAGTCGGATCTGACTCCGGCTGTGCTCTCTCTCTTCTGTCAACAACTCAGCCATGGGGTAACCACACCACTGGTAGTGCAACACCGACGATCGCGTTAAGCAGCGGCAGCTTTGATGGCTCCTCAATGGCTCCACCGATGAATGCTGGTAACTACGAAACCGGCCCGTGGGGTTTTAGGGTTCATGGAACCAGGAGCAGCTCGCATGAAATGCCCCATGAAGTAGGTCAGTTCTCCGGTGAGCTCGAGTTAGCCCTGCAAGGAAACGGGCCACACCTGGATCATGGCTCAAGTCGGGGGTTCGAGCCCTCGGGTCACGGCATGAACTGGTCTCTGTAGACCGTGGGATGATCTGATGTTTTGTTCCAAAGTCATGGGGGCATGTGGCTTTGGTTTTGTTCCTCCCCCATTAATGTCGTGAATTAGCTTGTGATCCCATGGATGTATCTCAGAGCACATTTTATCTGTTTAGAACCTAAGTATGTTGTTCTAAGGGTCTTAGATTCATGTTCTTTTCCGTTTCTTTCTTGTTGATGCTTCCTCTATGTAGGTTTGCAGTCGCTGAGTGCTATAAGGTTTGATTTTCTCTAACAGCTTCTGTGATTATATGATTTGAGTTAAATAATGCAACATCACTGGTAGTGTCTTATTATTAGTTTTGGTCATATGAATCAGGTGGCGAAACATCTGGTTAACGGACATTTTCTGCAGTTTACGGTTCTTCTTTGCATTCAAGTAGATCCTCCAACTAAGGAATGTTTACCAACTCAGATAATGCTTACATTTGCTGAAATATCATACTGGCTGAGTTTAGTTGTCATGCAATTGTGCACCCAAATGGCTTTTCTGAGATGAAATGGAAAGCGCACTCCACTATCGCAGCAGCGTACAAATGGTGCTCAAGTACAACAAAAGATAATCTAACTATTTTGCGTAATCTGAAAAGAAAGCGAAAATAGAGACCAGAAGTAAGTTTCCCACAACACATCAAAGGCCCTCCATACTGTTGCCCGGTTTCCATCACAACACACCACAAGGGTGTTAGCACACGCGCTACGACCATTAACTCGGCCACTTGTTCACCTCTTTGAATGCTATAGCCATCACCGTCATCTATATTAGTCGACTTAACCTACATGGCTCTGATCGACCGGAATTAAGTATATGCTGCATGCCAGATCTGTGAATTTGCAATACGCTTCAAGGGCTGTCAGCACGCCACCACGAGAAGGAACTTATACAAAGTCATTAGATACTGATGTCATATGCTGCAATTCTTCGTTACTCATTAGAGGTTGCAGGAACAAATGCCGAATCAATACCTGGAAGATTGATTGGCTGGCCTCATTTAGTAGAGCAGAGACAGACATCCACTCAAAGGCCTTAAAAGAGCTAGTGTTCAGTGGTCATCTTCATCTAGTCCAGGACAATTGGTCGCCAAGGCCTCTGCAGATTCATACTGAAATACAAAAAATAGAAAACAAAAAAGGAGAAGGGTGGTTTCTTTCAGTAAGATAAACAGTAATAGCCACACAAGACCTACAATGTGAGATTCAATATAATAGCATGAGTATAAGCCCCCAATTTTGGCCCAGCATAATTTTTTTATGGCAATCAAAAATTTAAACCTCAGTAGTAAGATTGGGAAATTGAATGACCGCATATTAACTTCCTTACCAAACAGATAAACAAAATCATTAAAAAAAATTATCCTAATAAAGTTATAGACACTTTGAAGCACACTATTTACCTGGCATCCACAATAAAGGCAGTAGTGATATTCATCTCTCAGTTTGGTCAATATCTCGTGCAAATCCTGCAAGGCAACTTCATAATATTAACCCTAGTTTACGGACCGACAACACTCAAAAACCAAAACGACACAATAAAATTCCTCCAAAGATACAGGGCCACTTAAGGTAAGTGCTTATTTGGCCCCCAAATTCTAGAACAGCTTCTCTAGTTGGGAGTACGCAGGCGAAAGCGGGCGAAATGAGCTTTCGAGAGCCAGTCAAAGGCTCCGAGTTGAAGCGCATATTTCTACCCAGCTTGTGAAACAGCATTTCTGCGGAAGCTCCCGCCAATAGGCAATTATCTTCAAACAGCTCTACTACTACTACTACTACTAATATTTTTCAGCTAGTACTTCCACAATGATGGATTGGCATTCATGTATTCTATCAATAACACTTCAAAAGGATCGAATTTTCTTGTAACAACTAGTAACTTTTCATTATGGCTAGAAACCGAATGCGCGTGGAGCGGCACTATGATCATTCTAAAAGAAGCTAGCTTTACAAGCTCTGAGAGCTTCTCTTTAACGAGAACAACATAATCATATACCTCTTCAGTGGTCACTTCTTCTTCTTCTTCTTCTTCTTCTTCTTCTTCTTCTTCCTCCTCCTCCTCTGCCGCCGCCACGGCCGTGCCCTCCTCCGCCTTCACGTTTGCATCGGCATCTTCCGTCGGCAGCGGCTCCTCGACGATCTCCCTATTCTCCAATTGGGCGAGCGCCGCATCCGCCTTTCTGTAATCCGCGACGACGCGGCGGGTCCTCCACTGCCTCCGCTGCCGCGACCCGAACTCCGCCGCCATCTCCTCCTCCGTCCGCCGCGTCCTCTCCGCCGCCTCCCTCCCCCGACGCGCCGCCTCCTCCGCAGGCGAGGCCGCCCCGATCCCGGCCCTCGAGCGCCGGATCTCCAGCGCGACCGGCTCGGCCCGGCCGGCCCCGTCCTTCCCGAGCGCCGAGCCGGGGCTGAACCCCATCCGGCGCAGGAGCTTGAACCCGACGTTGGTCTCGGGGATCGCCACGTCGAGCCCCGCCACGGTGCGCTCGTCCTCCTCCCGCTGCCTCCGCTCGCGCTCGAGCCGCCGCTGCTCCTGCCAACTCAGCCCCCTCGGCCGCTTCGCCTTCGCCGGTTGCGGCAGGGACCGCTCCTTGGGCCCCAGTTTCTGATGGGCACGGCAAAAGCTAGGGTTAGCGTTTTCCAGAACCGTAAAAGACTCAGGATCAGGGTTAGGGTTGGGTTTACCCTCGTGCAGGAGGAGGAGGAGGAGGAGGAGGAGGAGAGGTCGGGAGGGAGGAAGAGGGAGAGGTCGCCCATGTAGTCGTCTTCTTCCTCGGCGCTTTTCCCCGCCATTGAACTGATGCGAGCAAATGGGAGAAGCAATACGCCAATGCCGCAGTGCACTTTGGTACTAGGCTTTTGACTTTTATTGGGCCGGACCCGACCCACTCCCATGCTTTAAACCTCGTCTCAGCGCTCTCGTACGGGCCCGATAAGTTGGGCCCCACACATTCCATAGGCTCCTTCTCTTCCCAACCTGGGCTTTTCTACTGAGGCCCAAACTGGTCCCAGTACGAATCTAGCCCCCCTTTTTTTCTTTTTTTAATTCTTTTCCCTTTTTTTAATTTTTTTTTTTTTTGTAATTGAGGCTTCTCTGTGTAACCCCCTGTAAAATTCCGTATTAAGACTAGACTTAGAATAAGCAGGCAAGTACAGCAAACAGTGAAAAACGATAGTTGGTGCAGAATCGGCTAGTCTGGTTTACAGGAAAATAGAATAACAAATTCAAATTAAATCTATCTTTTTTTTTCTAAATAAATTACATAATATCATGCATCCTAGCTAGGTTAGAATTAGATTCGGCATGCACTACAACTTTTCGCAAGTCAATCAAATTTTAACACATAATTAAATGATTACAGGAGCGCGTAATATAACGTTTTATATATTTGTTTTTGGTCCGAAAGGTTTGATCGATGGTCACTGTATACCTACTACTGTCTCGCGGCAGAAGGGAGAGATTCTAGTATCATCACGTGGAGTAGAACGAGAGTCTCTTATCCAAATAGTAATCAAGTAATTAGAGGCCCTCGCATCATTCCAAACAGTAATTTATTATTACCAACGGTAGATTAAATCTACTGTTGAATATTCGTTGTGGATTAGCTTCAATAATATATAGTTTCTCTCTCTTTGTTACGTCGAGTAGGAGGCCCTGGAGATAACAGCGTCATGTATGCGACATATAGCTGTTAATGCCTCTATATATATTATATATTATATAATAAACGGGAATATTTACTATTGGTGCGCGACAACTAGGCATAGTGCGACACCTTTTATATATATATAGAGAGAGGCATGCATTCTTGTATTATTAGAAAGACAAAGAATTTTTATATTTCTAACTTTCTAAGTACTTATCAAATTTAATAGGTGGTTAGAATCAGAGAGGAATGAGATATTGGAAAAAAAATTGGGTGTCTCAATTTCTCTTCTTCTCTAAATTTTCTTTAATTTATCTTTAATATCTCATCCCTCTCTCTTTTTATTCACCCATCAAATTTAATGTATGGTTAGAAAGTTAGGAGCAAAAAAACTACTGTACTTCTAATAGAACAGTAGCCCTACTCTCTCTCTCTCTCTCTCTCTCTTTATATACATATATATTAACATTTTTTTATTCCAACTAATTTAGTAATAAGATATGCAAATAAATAATTAAATCCTTTAATATTTTTGTATAGAAAGAGCACAATAACATTTAATAATTTTTATTATTACGAACATGATTATTAAATTATGCATTTAGGAGCTTTTTAATACTTGCAGTACATTTTTCTCCTGATGTATATATTCAAGCGTCAAAGGTTCAAAGTATGAAGCAAAAACATAGAAGTCAACTAATTAATACGTACCAAGCCCAAAATTAGTACTTTCTAATTTAAAGTAACGCGCATCAAAATTCGCATTATTAATTTTCTATTTTATTATTGCCATATAAAAAAAGGGGGCGGCTATAAAAGGATTCGGTCCATTGAACTTGATTCTGCTTTGAACTGGTGCACTGCATCGGAATAACAATAAAATAATCCCGCCGAGTGGGGGTCTATAGTGATTTTTCCAAAGTCGCGGGGGTAAAAAGGTAACTTCACAGGCATCGTCGTCTCCGATTGCGAATTTCAATCCCCGCTGTCGTTCAGTTTCGTCGCTCGTTTCGATCCCACCGCGGAAGGAGAGATTAAAGAGGGACGAGAGAAAACCCTCGGGCGAAATCGTCGGGCTCGAAACCCTAGGAAGAGGAGCTGCTGCTTCCGTCTCCAATTCGGTATTGATTCGTGGACCTCTTATTCCCTATTTTTGTGGGGTTTTGCTCTCTCTGCGTGTGTTCTTCGGAGTCTCTCTAATCTCGATTGCTTACATCTTTGAATGATATAGAATCGACTCGTAAAACTTGTTTTGATCGGGGTGAGTTGTTATTGGAGTAGCGAAGGTGGGGTTTTTTTATTTATTCGATGAAAGGGATGAGCTTTCTAACTCCTTTGTGTTTTTGGTGATTAATTCGATGGTTTTTGTTAGTTTTTGTATCGATTTATTATATTAGTCGCTGGGGATGATTGGGGCTTTTGAAAAGGTGGGATTTTTGAATAGTTTTTTACTTTTTTAATAAATTTTTACTGTTGAAAAAGCTCTTAGAATCGTTTGTATTAGACTAGATTACGCTTTTAACAGGACTACATATGCTAGGGTTAGAGATTATTAAATTGGTTAGCACAATTTGTAGGAAACTTTGAATTAGGGATTATTCAGATGGTGCTTGAATTTCTGAAGCTTGTTAATTTTTGCATTCTTAATGATGCCTGTGGAAGGGTTAGATTTATGTCAGCTTGGAGAAAAATGTCATTCTATATAATTTGTCTTATTGTGTTTAATTTGGTCCATTTCTCCAGGGCTTGAATGCTACCTTATAAGTTCTTCCCTTTGAAGGATTTGTCAGTCTAATAGAGGAAGAGTCGATTGGTTTGTCAAAAAAGAGGAAAAAAAAAAAAAAGGGAAGATTTTTTATGGATCACCTAGCAATCATTGCTAACGATTTGGGTGATAGTTCGGATTTCGAGGTGGATGGTGTGAGGTGCGAAAACCTGACGGAGAATGACGTTAGTGATGAAGAAATCGATGCGGAAGACCTCACGAGGCGCATGTGGAAAGACCAAATTAAGCTCAGGAGGATCAAGGAGCGGCAGAAGCTCGCTTCTCAGCTGGCTTCTTCGGACAAAACTAAGCCTAAACCCACCTCTGATCAAGCTCGAAGGAAGAAGATGTCGCGGGCCCAAGACGGGATCCTTAAATACATGTTAAAATTGATGGAGGTGTGCAATGTACGCGGGTTCGTCTACGGAATAATACCCGAAAAAGGAAAACCAGTTAGCGGGGCTTCCGATAATATTCGAGCTTGGTGGAAGGAGAAGGTTAAGTTTGATAAGAATGGGCCAGCAGCTATAGCGAAGTATGAGGCAGAGAACTTTGCTGCTGAAAATTCTCTTAGTAATGGAAGTAAAAATCATCATAGTCTAATGGATCTTCAAGATGCTACTTTGGGCTCTCTCCTTTCTTCTTTAATGCAGCATTGCAACCCACCTCAGCGTAAATATCCTTTAGAGAAGGGTGTTGCTCCCCCATGGTGGCCGACGGGTAATGAGGAGTGGTGGGCTCCTTTGGGCTTACCAAAGGGGATGAGCCCGCCTTATAAGAAGCCGCATGACCTTAAGAAGTTATGGAAAGTTGGGGTTTTGACTGGTGTGATCAAGCACATGTCTCCTAACGTTGAGAAGATTAAAACGCATGTACGGAAATCCAAGTGTTTGCAGGATAAGATGAGCGCGAAAGAGAGCTTGATTTGGCTAGGAGTGTTAAACAAAGAAGAAATGGTCCTTCACCAGCTAAGTAGTGATAATGGGGTATCTGAAATAAGTCAACGTAGTGGTCATGGGGAGCGCAGGGAGGATACAAATAGTAGTAGTAGCGAATATGATGTCGATGGCTTTGAGGAGAGAAATCCGAATTTGGTTGCGAATACTAGTGGGGAAACTTCGAGTTCAAAAAAGAAGGAAAACAGTTCGCCAAAAGATGCAGAGCAAGTTACTGAACCGAGAAAGAGAAAAAGGTCAGGTGATATGAGTTCGGCACTTATTGAGCAGCAGGCAGAAGCCACTCAGGATGAAAACCGACAAGAGAATTTGCGAAATGGGATGCCAAATATGAATCACACATACGTGCCGGTTGCGGATTATCAGCCAGTTAGTTTTGATCGGGTGAATCGTACGTATCAAACTTCACAGCATCATGACGATCTTCAAAACCAGATTATTGTTCCTGAAACTGGGGTTAATAATTATGCAAGTATTCCTCATGATGTCCCTCCAATAAACATGTATATGGGAGGACAGCCTTTACAGTATACTGAAAATGATTTATTGGAGTCTCGAGGCACTCTTCAATCTGGCAGTAGAATTGAATTTGTCTCTCCATCTAATTATTATGGGCCCTCGCAAGGAAAACAACAGCTCCAGTCTAATGTAATTGATCAGCAGATGAGAACATTGGTTTCTGAGGTACCGGTTCATAGTAGTAGTGTTTTTACGGGACATGCATTGGCAACTAGCGGAAATTCCAATGCAGTTGCTGGCGACATGCATCCATTCATGGATGAACCTTTCTACAATGAACCAGATAAGTTTGTCGGCAGTTCGTTCGAAGGGTTGTCCTTAGATTTCATCGGGATTGGCAGTCCTTCCTTAAGTGGCCTAGATGATTTGCTGCATGATGACGATATTATTGAGTATTTAGGAACATAAGTGAGTAGCTATGTTTTTATCTCTTATTTGGCTAAAATACAAAGAAACCCCTGGATATACAGCAGTCTGCACTTTACTTCCCTTGGGTAATCAAAATATATGAATAACCCTTAGGTTTATAAACCATGAAAACTTTACTCCCTTCCATAGGGAGATAAAGTGCAGGATTTTCTAATAAATCGAAGGATTATCTGTGTGGTTGGATAATAGATGGGGCGCAAAGTGCAAACTGTGATAAATCTAGGCGAGTTTTCTATACTTTACTATCCTTTTTCTTTCTGCTTGCCCTTTTAGAGTGATTGCTTAATGTTTTTACCTCTTTCTTTTTGTTCTTTTTCACTCTTCAGGTAAAGGCGTTGCATATCTCTTCAACTGACTGTTTCATAGGTTCTACTTAAAATTGTCAATGGTATACTTCAACCAAATAAAAAAAGATGGTAGTATGATCTTATTGTTCAAAATGTTTTTATAGAGATTCTGAACGATAACGGACTTGAATTCTTTTAAGAGTAATGGCCCACAAGATGGAATGCTTTTAAGAATAATGGCCCGCAAGATGGAAGGCTTTTAAGGATAATGACTCATGAAATGGAAGGCAACTTCTTCTAAGATTACCTGGCCATCCTTGAGTTGTTATATCTATCTCCTTAAGAGTTGTTTTGGTAAAATTTATTGTTATTTGGCTAGAAAATATGGCATGAATGACTTTTTCGTTTAAGCTATATTCCTGGTGTTTGAATGCAACTTGAGTAGTTTCTCTTGCTATTCACCGCAAAACCAGGAAATGGGAAACCAGAGGTAGTGAGGAGAGGAATAGCCTGCAT
Organism: Aechmea fasciata; assembly: GCA_025177825.1. NCBI lineage: Eukaryota > Viridiplantae > Streptophyta > Magnoliopsida > Poales > Bromeliaceae > Aechmea > Aechmea fasciata. The sequence goes on from CM045937.1 coordinate 6,054,862, forward strand.
AATCGAAACTGCAATGTTAGAATCTAACCATGTAAAACATGTTATATTATGTCACAGCTGATACATGATCTTCGACAACTCTTTTCACCTGCAAGCTTTATATTAGCCTCAAACTAGTAAAATCGGATGCACCAAATGCATACATCCTATCGAAGGTTTTCTAGTTGTCTTTGTCATGCATACTTGGCATTTTTATTGCTAAGTGCGTGTAAACATTAACTTCATTATTCGAGAATTTTACCTCTATAACCAGATAAGAGAGAGACTGCTCACCACAAGCAATGACTAATGAGCCTAGCCGCAGACTCACAATAACTTCGTCTTCCTTCATTCTCCATTTCATCTATTTTTCACTTTAGACTCCTGTATATGAAGTGTTAATTGTCAAGTGTGAGGTCATTAATTATACCTTTCTATGCATAGCCCTTTTCATTTTGCTTTTTACTGGGGTATAATTTCTGGCTTTTGTATCTCGGATTTTTTTCAGCTACTTTATAATGAGTTACATCTATTAACAATTTGAGAATGCTTTTCTGTTTCATTTTTCCATTCCTTTAAATAGACACAATATTTCTGAATTCTTCCCTCAATTTTACAATATTTCTACTTCTCTGTAATATCCCGAACTCGCTGCAATCCGTCGGTGATGAGAATGCTCTGAGATGCGGTCAGCGGCGGGGATGATGGTGAGGCTCAAATTGGGAATTTGAGGAAATTGAGTGAGAAAAAAGAGGGAAGGAGAGAATACAGAGAGAGATCAGATTAGGGGTAGATTGGAGATAGAGAAGAGAGGAGAGGAAATTGGGAAAAGCCGGGAGGAAGAAGAAGAATAATTGGGGAGAAAGAAAGTGTTAATTCCTTTCATTCATTGCTATCCCTTTCCCTGGTACATTTACTATTTATACCTGATGAATTTTGATGATGTGCTTCCTGAAGTCCGACCTTTCTCAGAATAGAAGCCTATATATCTTAATTTATTTTCCGTAGTGATTGTTAACACCCTTATCATGCCAAGATCCTGAAACAGTTTCCATCTTGTAAAAGCCATCCTTTTTCCAGCTTATGGCTAATTACCTTAACCTAAAGTATTACTTTGCTACCGGAATCTTGCTTGATGTGGTCTTGTCTTTTTGCTGGCTTTTATGCTTAAAGATCTCATCTATAAGATCTTGAGCATATCCTGTATAACGGTCCTAGAATCTTGCTGTATGTTTTATACTATTTGCGACTTCTTGCTCAGTGTTTTCAGAGACATTCAAGCCCTTCAGGGGTAATCCAATTTCATTTTGGTGTCAACAATGATCTACATCTTTTAATTTAGCAGGATTTACTGTATGAGAAATTCTCTGTGATGCTTTCTTTTAGTTACTTCTGCGACTGTGTCCTTAACTATCATTATTCTGTATGCGATATGAAGAAGCCTTTTGGGCTGTCTGAGAACCTACTGCACTGTAATTCTTATGGAATAATTAATCCTTAATCTTATCTTGTTCAAGTTGCCCTATCTGTTTCTTATTTTCTTTAAAGTTTCTGTAATGACCTGTCTGAGGTAATTTTTATTTTTTTTAATGCGGCATCTTCCAATTGGTGCTACCCTCCCCTAAAGGACATGTATCTATAAAATATTATGCCTTGTGACAATTGAGACCTCTTTTAGCTTTTGCTTGGCATGAGCATATTGTGACAGAGGGAATGCCCACTGCATCAAAATGTGCTTCTGTTTTTCACCTCTACAACTGGAAATTTTCACTATCGCATTGCATCAAAATGTGCTGAAAATGGGGAAAAAACCCTTTGTAATCTGAGTGTAGCTTGGGTCTGAATCTGGCTCAGATTGTGTAGTATAATCAGTATATGAATGTTTATAGCCTTGTGGGCAAGGAAGGTGATAACTAGTCTTATATAGGGTATCTTGTAGTTTCCAAGTTCACCTTTAGTTTTTAAGTTAGAAATACATGCTAGGAAGGTGATAACGACGCCTTGCCCTTCTGGCGGCGACTTGGTGGGTAACATGGACGGACAGAAACAATGCAGTTTTCAACGGAAAGTCACCCAACATCGTTAGGTCTCTCGAGCGGCTTAAACTTTTGATCAGCAACTGGAACGCCGTACTTTAATGTACCTATGCTACTTCCCTGCTAATCCTCTTTTTGATTTCTCTTTTTCTCTTTCTTTTGGTTTTTTTTCTCCGCTCTTTTGCCGGATCTTAGGAGGCCTAAGCTGCTTCCAACTTGTTTGCCTAGTTCAATCTCCTTAATGAATGAAGCAGGTAGCGTACTATCTATTCCTAAAAAAAAAAAAAAAAAAAAAAAAGAAATACATGCTAGTTGTGCCTTGTTGCTCTAACCTTATCTTCTGCTTTTGGGGCTCAAAAATTTATTACTTTTCATATATATATTTAGAGAAGTGAGAGCTACATAACATTTATATCTCAAACTAATTAAGCAAAAAAAAATTCTGAAGAAAAAAGTATAATAATTTTCTTTTAAAAGAAATGAGGGGATGGTGAATTTTAGTGACACAATTTGATTGATTGAGGATACGGTGATGTGGTACTACTATCATATTTCAGATTTTTATCATTTGCACACTTAAGATTTGAATCCACAACCACTCTTTTTAAGTGAGGAGGCTCCAACCATTGAAGTTAGAGCCCTAGAGCAGTTCGAACTGTATTAATTGTTTATCAAATATTTAATTTTTAGTTTTTAAAAATGGAGAAATACTTTTAAACTTGTGCTTCTTGAAGCAAATTAAGAAGTAATTTCAAAAACTATATATGGCTTTTAAGAATACTACCTACAATTAATCTCCTTGTTAGAGAAGAACAATCAATTAGCTAGTTAGGAGATTCATTGCTATATGGCATATGTTCTTTAGCTGAGATCTTTAGGGGAAATAAATAATAAATTTAGTAAATTAGTAGTTACTTAAACCTACTAATTAATATATAGAAGCTTCCCCAAGCCTCTCCTCTAAATTTAATAAAATAAACCAAGGATTGCCATCATGAGCTCAGAATAGCCCTAGGTCAGAAGTTAAACAGTTATACTGGTATATTTTAATAAAAATGAAACCTAGCATATATATATATATATAGAGAGAGAGAGAGAGAGAGAGAGAGAGAGAGAGAGAGAGAGTGTGTTCAACCCCCACACAATTCAAATTGAGGTTCTAATTACAAATTAAAAGTTGACAACCTAGTCCTTCTTTGTGATTTTAGATCTTCCTTTTCTAACCCTGTGTTCTTTTAACGGAGTGAATCGTCGATTCTAAAACTCTATTATCGAAAATAATTTATGAGTAATAGCGCTCTACTACTCATAATAAGATAAGAAATTTCTACTATATATATATATATATATATATATAGAGAGAGAGAGAGAGAGAGAGAGAGAGAGAGAGAGAGAGAGTCCGACTACTATACTATTATGAGTACGATCGCTCTCGTACTTATAAATCGTTTTTGATGATAGGACTTTCTAATCGACGATCAATACCATTAAAATGTGATTTGGTACTTGTTCTACATAAGCTGACCCTTTAAACCATTGTTTAACAAATAACACTATCACATTATCTGAGCAGGTGTAGTGAAATATTTGGTGGGTTATTTATTTATTTATTTTTATTCTTTTTTTATTTTCTTTTGCTGGTGAGGTTTTGATACACCTAATCCAATTATCTCCGTTTATTTATATATTTGAGAGCTCTTAATTAAAATCTTTGAAGCAGAAGCAACAAGAAACAAAGATCAATTATTCCTTCTCTTTGTCATTTTCTTAATCCATTTTTAAGCAAACAGTGGAACTCCTTTGATGTTGATACTCGATTTGAATAAAGGGAGTTGAAAGGGTGATGTTACATTAATAAGATTTAATTCTCCTTACTCAGCTACCAAATCACATTTGAAACCACATGTTAATTATCTAGCTATGACTTTAACTTACTATTATTTAATTTTCGGGCTATACGGATCGAAATTTTAAATCAATTTGTTTACTTACTCCAATATACAAATTTAAGTTTCTTTCCAAATTGAGCTCTTCTACATTAAATTTTCCAACACTACCATTAATTCTTTTTATTTTATTACAGTTTGTGAAAATGAAGCTGATATATATATATATATATATATATATATATATATATATATATATATATATATATATATATATATATATATATATATATATACAAGCATGAGTCTAACGCTTGCGTGCTTATTTTATTATGTTTCGACTTTTTCCTCAAAAAAAAAAAAAAAAAAGAAAAAAGTTTCGACTTTGCATGTTTAACTTTTTGATATCAATAAATGTAGGCCACAATGGATTGCAAAGTATAAAAATGAAAGAAAAAAAAAACTTTATTAGGTAACAAAAGGCCAAATGATATTTGGTGAAAAAAAGTTTTTTTTTTTAATGGATTTAAAGTGAGTTAAGTGGAGGCGATCCGAGTTGGATTTGGTCACAAAAAAAAAAAAAAAAAATGGTGGCACATGAGACAATATATAGAATAAAACAAGTCTATTTATTATAGATACATATTTTTTAATATCTCAAATATTTGTTTTTTTAGGTATTAATTTATCATGCGGATCCGTTTCAACTCACGGTGAAAGAAGAAGAGTCCGTATCCGAGAGTTGTTGTGAAGAAATCGACAACAGCAGAAGCCGGTGAGGTGGGCCCATCCCCTTTTATTTTTTATTTTATTTTTTTTCTTTTACCACCTAACATAAATTTTTTATTTGGAGAAACTATTTTCTGCACCCGGTGTATAATTATATATAATACACCACACCACTAAAGAAAAAAAAAAAAATATATATATATATATATATATATACATGCTACTACATTGCAGTAGTGTTGGCTACTTCATTGAAGAACTTCTCTTCAACGAAATCTCGTTGAGACAGGTTAATTTGGTGAGTTAAATTGCTCGTATTCGACTTTTAAGACCAACCGATTTAAAAAGGACCGGTAACGAAGAGCGAGGTGTTCATCTTAAAATCAATTCTAGCGGGTTATTAGATATATGCTATGTTTGGAAAAGTTATATCTTGAATAAATATCCGTTGGTTATTGAAATTATTTGTGATTGCAGTAAAAGGTTTTAAAATTCTATAATTATACATAAATATATATAAAAACTTTTTTCGGTGGTAGAGATTGCATACAATTGTTCCTTTGAGTTTTGATTTTAAGATATCAATCATGCATTAATTAACACTTGCATCCCGGTGCATGAGGAAATAAAAGTACACCTGGTGCAGGCAATGAATTACGAGGTGTGAAACGGTGGTCCAATCGGGGTGCGTCGAATCTCTTGGTTCATTAGAGCGGGCTCGGCGATCGGAGAGATCAGAGCCGGCCATTGCCGTGGGGACTTTTGACCGGCTCTCGGGGTTGTGGGGCCCGCGTCGTAACGTCCCTGGACCGGACTTTTCCAAAAAGCGGCATCCCGCGATCGCACACGTGGCCACCCTTAAAAAGGTCACCATGACGTCATGCATGCGTCAGGTCCAGGTGGCGCGCGGATCTGTTTACGAAATGACAAAAAAAAAAAGAAAAAAAAAGGACCATTAATTCATTTATTTATAACACACACACACATATACATATGTGAATACATTTTAATTAGCATCTAATTTTGATTATTATAGATTCTACTAGCTAGATAATTTTTCATGATTTTACTTTTTAGCAATTAATCTTTCAATTTATTTAATTTAAATAATTTTTTGATATAAAATTTAAGTTAGTTGCTTTTTTTAATTAATCTATAGTTACTTAAATTGTATAAAATATATTTATTAAAATTATATATATAAATAATGTATTTAAATTTTAAAGTTAAAAAAATAACTAATTGGTTCAACTCAGACAAACTAAAAGGTCTGATAGTAAAATTAAATTTTTTAAAGATTAGATAGTCAATCCAAAGTGTAATATATATATATAGCTGGGATAAGTTTTTATACACTTTTATCTAATAATTAATAGTGGAAGTATATTAATAAAATTATATGCAATTGTCCATTCATTAAGTAATAACTTAATTATAGGCAATATTAATTTTAGACAATTTAAAGCATGTTCTAGTGATAAAATTTACTAGAAAGAGAGCTCAATTTATACGTAATGCTGGGGTTCTAGGTTTCACACTTAATATTCAATTTTTGTTAAATGAATTTCGTATTGTCACCAACTATTTAGAGAAAAATTGTGAGTAACACTTGATGGATTCATAAATTCGTACGTTGTGCATTTATTGCTCCTCAATCTCATCTTATATATATTTTAATATTTATTTTTTATTTTTTAAAATATTTTGTTGTGTGAAAATTAATAGTGTAGGGGTAAACAGTAAATTAGTTATACAAAATATTTTTAAAAATAGGGGAAAAAAAGAGTATAATAAATTAGTAAAAAGCTTGAATATATATATAGAGGCTCAAAATTTTCTTTGGAAATATATAAGCAAAGAAGTACAGGGCAATGTGGTCATAGTCTACAAAGGCAAACAACCCAAACCCCTCAATCTCCCAAAATATATAATTAGGATGAAGCTCCTTCTCCATTTAATATTTTCCTCTCCTCCTCTTCTCCTCTTCTCCTCTTCATGTTCATAATAATAATAATAATAATGATAATAATAATTTAGAAGCTAGCTTTTAATTTTTATTTTTTGTCTTCGGCGCCTCTTGTCTCCACCTCCCCCTTCTCTAAAATCCTTCATTGCTTATCCTTTCCCACTCCCACATACCCATCTCCCTCTCTCCCTCTCTCTCTCTCTCTCTCTCTCTATGGAGATCTAGCTAATTATCTATGCAATATATTAACTAGCTAAGCTACGTACAAAGGAGGAGGAGGAGGAGAGGATAGTTATATATAAGAAGAAACCAAAGATAATTATATAGGAGGAGAGAGTGAAGCTGCATGTTGGTGCATGGTGGAGCTAGAGATATGTATGTGTACTGTGTGTGTATCTTAGCATGTGGGAAACAACAGACGCGCGTTGGTTTCACCATTAATGATGGGCTGGGTCTCCTGGATAATTAAGTTATAGGGAATAAGGGAGAGGAATAAGTAGTAGTGAACTCATCCATGGAGAATAGGGGGAATAAGAACAGCTATGTTGGTAAGCAGCAGCAGCAGCAGCAGCAGATCTTCTTTGGGTCCATGAACGACGCTTCATCCTCCTCCGCCTCTTCCTCCATGCATGGAAACATCATGTAATAATTATATAATCTAGTAATTACTACTCCATGGATTATTACTTGTTTATATATGGCTACTTCTACTAGTGGTGCAACCTTAATTGGAGCACCCATATATATATACATGTCCTTAATTGATTAGTTAGTCTTTCTTTTTAATTTGTTATGTATAGATTATTACTCTTCTTTTTCTTTGTTTTCTGCTTTTGTCGCCAATAAAATTCCAGTGTTACATAGAATTATTGGTCATAATTAGAAATTCGACAAAAAAAAAAAGAGATAAATTAACACACACACACACACACACATATATATATATATGGTGATTCATGATTCGTGAGTTTTGAATTGGCTGAGAAAAATCAATGTCTTAGAAATTGTTTTCTTCATGATACTTCACAAGAGAAGGAAAATTAATAATTATGATAATAATAATTGGCGCAAGAATAATATAGAGCTATGATCGATGGTTGTTTTAATTAGTTATATGGAAAATTATATATATATTTTTCAATGTTTAATTAGTTTGTTAATGATGCATAAGAAATGGTGCAGGAGTAGGGAACCTGGAGCTTATGACATGGGAGAGTTGGATCAAGCTCTTTTCATGTTTATAGAAGGGCAGGATCACTCCTCTAATTATCATCAACAACGACGTAAGTATTTTATTTTGTTTTTTCTTTTCTTTTCTTTTTCCAATATTTAATTAACTATATATACTGTTCTTAAATATTTTTGTGGCTCCCTGAGTCTCTCTTTTCCCATGTAGACTCCCTACTCTCTGCATATACCTGATTAACTCCCATGTTATCGTGTCACAAGGTCTATATATATATATATATATATGTATGTATGTATAATTAATTAAGTACAGTAAAAGGAATATATATATCATGTATATATATACGTAGCTAGTAGATTCTAATTAATTTTGGCTAGGAACATTAAAGCCCTTTTTGGGTCATGAGAAGATCATGTCCAACAGATACTTTCCAGTACTGTATATATTTGACCAGATTTTCGCAGGTGGGGCTGAAAACTAATCCTAAATTCTGAAAATTGTGATTTTTTTTCCCTCTCATATATATATATATATATATAGTTTATATTTAAATTTATATTTAGTTTTTATATTTTCTTTTTGTTTTTTATAGACTGTGACATGTAACAAACTACTCATGATTTTTTTTCCCTTTGCTTATTTCCTATGCTGCAAAGTGTACCAATGGTTTTCTGACATGCCATTACTTCCTTTTTCTTCTTATTTGACTCATCTTTCATTTTATTCTAGTTTTCCCTCTCTATATATAAATCTGAACAATCATATTTCCCTCTCTTTCTCTCTCTATAGTACTCTCTGTGTAATTAAACAACAAGTAGGTGGTGCTTCTAATATAATAGTTCCCTGGGAAGGGGTTAATGTTCTCTCTCCAATATTTGTTATAGTCTAATTCTAGCTACACTGTGATGTATGCTTTGATCTAGCTGCACCTTCAGGCTATTTGATGTTAATTGCAGGGCTTCATTATGTATGCAGAGACTTTGAACATCTTCCCATCTCAGCCCATGCATGAAGACCCATCACCAAATGTATGGTTTAATTCAATCATCAGAATAGTTGATTAATTTAGAGGCTATATATTCTCACCTTTCTTCTTATATATACTTGTCTTATTCCTTAACATTTTTCTGCTTATACTCTTGCATGTGACTGCTACTTAATTAATTAATTAACACAGGGTTGCATGCGACTTGTTTGTTTGTATATGTAGGGTGGGATTAGTTTACTCTCTCCAACAAGCAGTGGGTCCAAGAGGTCCTCAGAGCACAGCATGGAGCCTACAGCCACCCCAAGAAATGATCACCCAGCAACTTTGCCTGAGACTAGGAAGGATGCTAAGGCACCAGTGAAGGTAAAACCCTATGATCTCTCTCTCTCTCTCTCTCTCTCTCTTTCAATGATATTAGTATATAAAGATGAAACATTTATATGCATGGTAGTTAATTCCTAGCTAGTTCTTATTAATTTATACAAGTTTAGTAACATTTTTCTTCTGGTGGTTGACAGAAGGAGCCCAGCACAAGGGGCACATCAGTTTCAGAACGTGGACCCAAGACATCAGATCCCAAGGTGAGTTTGGTTCAAATATATATAGAAAGGAACCAAATTAATAGAGTTTTTTCTCATTGTTAATTGTTCTTTTCTTGTAGAAGTTAGCTATATAGGTAGCCTCAGCTTCAATTTTTCAACTAAAGTAGTGCATGTTCTTGACTCGTATTCTATACTTGTGGTTTAGGTGTTAAGGAGGCTTGCTCAGAATAGGGAAGCAGCTAGGAAAAGCAGGCTCAGAAAGAAGGTCACCTATCTAATTAATCAACTAAACAAGCACAACATATCCACTCATTATCTTATCGATCTAGCTCTCTTTGTTTTCTGATCAGTAACTCTTAAACAAGTTGGGTTTGTCCACAATAACAATTACTGTGATCTTCTTTAATATATATATCTGTTTGCATTTTCTTTTTTACTTTCAATTTCTCACATAAAAATTTCCTCCATAATCAGGCTTATGTTCAGCAACTCGAGGCTAGCAGGATAAAGCTTAGTCAGCTAGAACAAGAGCTGCAGAGAGCAAGAGCTCAGGTGCATGCTACATATATATATATATATACTAATGCACTGTTCATGTCATTTTGCACCATTAATTAAACCATGCATGCATCCATGTATTTCTTTAATCACACTACTACGTACTGTTGATAAAAGTTGCTGTATATATATATCTTTGTTATCTAGGGTTCGCTCTTTGGCAGCGGTGGACCTCTTATCGGCGATCAAGGCCTTTCGGTCAGCCTCGGCGGGCTAAGCTCAGGCATTGCCTAAACTACTTATCCTTGTGATTTGAATGCCAACAGTAACTTTAATTCTTTAATTTCCTTTTCCTTTCTTATAAGCTTTCAAATTCATTTGTATCTTGATGAATTGTTGGCCAACTTAATTCAGAAGCTGCGATGTTCAACATGGAGTATGCTCGGTGGCAAGAAGAGCACGATCGGTTGATGTGCGAGCTGAGAGCAGCGGTGCAAGAGCAGTTGCCGGAGAATGAGCTACGGTTGTTCGTGGAGAACTCGATAATGCACTACGACGAGATGATCGACCTCAAAAGCATAGTCGTCAAGTCCGACTTCTTCCATCTCATCTCCGGCGCGTGGAAGACCCCCGCGGAGCGCTGCTTCATGTGGATGGGCGACTTCCGCCCCTCCGAGCTCATCAAGGTTCCTCTTCCATGGCCTAACCCTACTGTTAATTTATCGTCCGTACTACTGATCAGTTATTTCACATGGTATCAAAGATAGAGATCCTTGAGATTGAACGGCCTAACGGATCTACTTACAAAAGAGTCTCTATTTCATTTTACATCCATATATATCGGACTTAAACAAAAGTGCTAATTAATTGACTTAAAAACCATGAAAAATCGATCTTCTAAGAACAGTAATAACAACCCGGGTGCGACTTATATGCTTAGACAATAAACATCTAATCTAGCTTTCCTTCTCATACACTACTAGGAGCCAGCTAGCTAGGGTACTGTAGCATGAAATGGTGCCTAATTAACTACTCTTAGTAATTAAGCTTACTGGGAAGAAGATGAACTAATTAACTAACGTGTTAAAGAATTAAGTAATCCCTCATTCATTTTAATTAAAGTTGGTCTCTAGAAGACATTGACATCATGAAACCTCATGCAATAAAGCACACACATATATATATATATATGGATGGGTACAAAAAGGAATAGGTAGTGTGGGCATGGGCATTGGCTGATGAGAAGTACAAGCTTTTCTCTTTCCACTAACGGCTACAAATGTGGGCCTCACATTCCCTTATTTTATAAAGCAATGTTGGTTAATGCATGGAATGGACATGGAACCAAGCCACATAATTAAAGTGAAGGCCCCTTTTTATTAATATTTATTATTGAGCCGTGCAAGCATGGTCCCTTACATGCATTCGATCTCCTTCTCTACTCATTTTCTTTTGTCTTTGACAAAGTACATGTATAGACATATATAGAAAACACTCTTTCCCCATGACTTTGATCTCTTTGAATATAAAAGATTGGGTTTGAAGATCATGGCATCTTCATGTGGTTCTCTTTCCGAAAATAGCAATATATTCAAATCAAGTTTCTAATGAACTAGGTCTTAAGAGTACTACTATATGTGTAACTTACTCATCACTGCACTTCCTATAATAAGTGGTTTAATCAATAAAATGCGCACATATTTATTTATATTTAGATCATGGTGTCCACATTCTCCAAAAAGAGAAGATCATGGCATGTTAATTAATTAATGTGGTTCTGATCATTAACATTCTGAAAATATATAGCACTTCCCCATTCAAGTGAGCAAAATCTTAGGAAATTAATTATATGCATAGCCTACTTTTCACTCTTTTTAATGAATGGTTAAAGCAAAGTTAATTGTGATCGATATTGTTTAAATTCAGATGTTGGCGAGCCGCATCGATCCATTAACAGAGCAACAGATATTAGGAGTATGCGGGCTCCAGCAGTCGACGCAGGAGACAGAGGAAGCACTCAGCCAAGGTCTCGAAGCTCTTCAACAATCGCTTTCGGACACCATCGCTTCCGATGCATTGATCAGCTGCCCGTCGAACATGGCCAACTACATGGGCCAGATGGCCATTGCCATGAACAAGCTTGCGACACTCGAAGGATTCGTCCGACAAGTAAGCACCACCATATTTACTCTACTTAATTTTTTCCTTTTCTTAAATTGTTTTCTACTCTTCTAGTTCTATGTATATTGTTTCTACGTACATATCCAACTAAACACCATGAAAACAACACTGATCAAAGAGCATTCTTAATATATATTAATTGTCTGTTAATTTTTGTTCGATAACACGTACTAGATCTTAGGTTTACTCATGTATATTAATTATAGGCAGTTGACCACTAGCTAGAGAGGGTTCACCTACTCTTGATAACAACCACAATTAATTAAGGCCACAACCACTCAATGAAATGTAACAAGTAGAGATTAATTAAATGTTTACTGTGCTGATCAGTCACATGTTTTGTTAATAACATTGTAACTATAGAGCGTGACAAATCCATTATAAGAAACTAAATGCATTGCATTTGCATGCTGCAGGCCGATAATCTCAGGCACCAGACTCTGCACCGGCTGCACCACTTACTGACGGCGCGTCAAATGGCTCGATGCTTGTTAGCCATCGCCGAGTACTTCCACCGCCTCCGTGCGCTCAGCTCCCTGTGGCTTTCGAGACCGAGGCAGGATTAATATATATACGATAAATATTTCCGTACGATTCCGACATGCGTGGATTAGTTGTTGGATAGAATTCGTGAGGAAGAATGGGGGGGAATGGAGATATGGTTATCTCCTATTAATTACAGCAGATTCTTAGTCATTAATTAGATAAGGGGAATAGAAAGGAAGGATGAGATTAATTTGTTGTATGGGAGCATGCATGCATTAATGTTAATTTGTGCACTGTTTTTCTACTTAAGCTTTGCATGGATGCATGCATGAGAGATAAATATTTGGAGAACAAGAAATTTGTCACCCTCACCCTCACCCTCACCCTCATCTCATTCATACGAAATATATATAGTACTGTACATTATTGTGGATATGGAAATATATAGAGAAACTTCTTTTGTTCTAAAGATGATATAAATATCAAATTAGATAGATCCCAATCAATGCACTGATTTCATTACGTATCATTAATTCAAATCCCGTTTTTGGAAAGGATAATTAATTAAGGCCACAGTGGAGCGCGGGCTCGGATTTCTCTGGGCCTCAACAATTAGGCCAGGCTCTTTCCGGGCAATCTTGGGTCCGGCCCTGATTGGGCCGTAAATTAATTGTCTCGAGCCGATCCGCCCCCACCTGGTCGGGTCACACCTAGCTAGGGGTCGGATTTGAAATTGTGGAATCAGAAGAAAATTGAGGTTTGAAGCTGCTGTTTCCAAGGAGGAATTATATACTGTCACACTTGCACCAGATCATCAATAACAACCCAACCACATTCATTCTTTTCAAACAAAAGTACAATAAAAATATTTTTTTTACAATTATGATGGGACATATATTCCTAAAATGAGACATTTGATTGATTTGTTACGCCACATCACCAGTATACCCGTTGCATTCTAGTATTTTTCGCTTCCAAAGATCCGGAAGCTTGTCAGATAAGTGGCTTCAAACCACCTTTTAGAGTAGAATGTACAGTTGTTTCAGAACCCAGACTAAACTGGCACACATCCATGAGTATATGGCACGCATTCAGCTGAGTATATGGATTTACTCGTACTACCAGTATTTGGCAATTAAATTTGAAGTTTCTAATTTTGCGGTGCAAGCCGTTGGAAAATCTATAATGCATCTCCGCGTAGCATTTTTATTAAATAATAATATTTTATCAAATAACACAACATCGCGTAGCAGAGTCGGCACCTTGAGGGGCCTTATAGCCCAAGTAAAATGGGCTGACTATGTTATGGCCTGTAGGTATTCTTGTATAGGGCCTAATGGACTCAAAACCGACCCATCAGGTCCCGGCATCCGAACGCACGAATCTCCACGCGATCCGAAGCACGAAAGGCTCTTAACAAATCTCATCCGTCCCATTCCTCCTCCCCCTTATAAACCTAGCTCTCTGCTAGGGTTTCCCCTTCGCCCGCTCTCTCCTCCTCCTCCTCCTCGACTCCTCGCCATTACTAGGGTTCCCAATTCCCCCACACGCACACACGCGCGCACAGAGAAAGGGGCAGCAATGGCGCCGAAGAAGGCTAGGGTTGGGAGCCGCAACCCCTCGCTGGCTCGCGGGATCGGCAAGTTCTCGCGGTCGAAGATGTACCACAAGCGCGGGATCTGGGCCATCAAGGCCAAGCACGGCGGCGTCTTCCCCCGCCACGAGCCCAAGGAGGCCGCGGCCGCGGCGGCGACGGAGAAGCCCGCCAAGTTCTACCCCGCCGACGACGTTAAGAAGCCTCTCGCCAACCGCCGCAAGCCCAAGCCCACCAAGCTCAGGTTCTTAAACCCCTAACTCCAATTACTTCTTGTATACGACGTTTTGTGTAGCGTTTTTGGACTTCGGATCGATGGTTTATTGGTTTGGATTTGTGGGATTCAGGGCGAGTATTACTCCTGGGACGGTGTTGATCCTGCTTGCTGGGAGGTTCATGGGGAAGAGAGTCGTCTTCCTCAGGCAGCTCCCATCAGGATTGCTTCTAGTCACCGGTAAGATAATCCAGTTAGCCTTATTGCTTTGAGTACGATTAAAATTTCTTGTATAGCGGAAAAATCTCGTTTTTTAATCTTTCGAGTCATTTTCTTATGTTTAGTTTGCGTTTTTAGTGGTAAATATTAGATTTGGATGAGCTGCAATTAGCATAACTTGATAATTTTCACTTTGGTAATTAGTGGCTCTCTGATCTAAGTAGGGGTATGATACTTTTGCATCCTTTTTGTGATGATGTAAGTGATGTATAGTTCGTAGTGGCTTTTTAGCTGTGCCTTTATCATCACCTTAAGTTTGCTGTGGAAGTGTTATGATGCAAGCACCTCGCATTGCCTAATGCTATGTTTAATTGTGCCGCGCGTATATAAGAGGAGTTATTATTTCAAGCGTATCTTCTTATCGATATTCTATTTTAATAATTGCACTCGGTTGTTGATTAAATTTCATTCTTTTTGAATTTTCTGGAAAATGTTTTTCCTTCTATTGTTGTTTAACCATCTGATTGAAAAGATTGGGCTTTTTGTGTTGTTGATAATTTGTTATTGTTTCATTTTTTGAAGTCATACTAATATATGGCTGTTTTTATTGCCTCTTGATTATGGAGAACATCATTTTATTGATTATAGTGTAGATATTTAATATTTAATATTGTTGGAAGTCATTGAGTTGTTTCTTGCATGCTTATCTAATTGTTTTTAAAGTCTATTGCTTTATGCTGGCAATAATGGCACTTTTTGAAGTTTTTTTATTTAAGCAAATGTCTTGATAAGCAACTGGAGATTTATCATATTTAGGTACAGTTTTTCTATTTTTTTCTTCTTCACGGCTGTATCTTTTTCGCCTTCATGGTTATATGGCTTTAGATTCCTTTCCTGTTAGATCTTCAAAATTTAGTAGGTGATAAATAGATTCTATTTTTCCTTGTAGTTTAGTACTTCTTTTCCCAATGAGAAAATAGCTCCAAAATTACCTTAAATTTGCTTAAATCGCAATGCGCTACTTCAACTTAAAATGTGGAAAATCCTCCCATGAACCATGATTGGATTTCAATCCACCACATAACCCCTATTTTTGTTAATTTGGCCGGACATCCAATAGCCACGTCATCACACAGAAGTCATGTTTTAAGTGAGATGATCTGCTTGCCCTTTCGTCTGTTCGGCTGGGGGATTAATTTTTCTGTGTGATGTTTGGCCAAATTAACACAAATGATGGCTTTGTAGTGGATTGCAGTAGAAAAATCTGTAGTGCATTTTGTGCGCTGAAACTGAAAGTCATCTCCACTTTCTGCTTGGGGATACTTTCTTCTTACGTTTTCTTTTTTACGATGTTCGTGGTCTCACAGGGCCCTTCAAGGTCAATGGAGTCCCACTTCGCC
Source organism: Aechmea fasciata (assembly GCA_025177825.1). Taxonomy (NCBI): domain Eukaryota; kingdom Viridiplantae; phylum Streptophyta; class Magnoliopsida; order Poales; family Bromeliaceae; genus Aechmea; species Aechmea fasciata. Next base: position 6,070,769 of record CM045937.1, read on the forward strand.
GTGTCAATCAAGCATATGTGATTGGAACATCGACCAAGGTTGATATTTCTGGCATTAGTGTTGAAAAGTTTGATGACAAATATTTCACCAAGGCAAAGAAGAAGAAAACAAAGAAGACCGAGGGTGAATTTTTCGAGACGGAGAAGGAGGTTTGTTGTCTACAGAATGCTAATGAACCATGTTTCCTTTTAAACTGGTGAAATGCATTGATGCCACCTAAAGTACAGCACATTTTGAAATGGGTATCTGGACTATAATGAAAGGTCAAGTATTCTAGTCAAAACTTCTACCCGTTTCAAAGTGCAGTATTTTGAGGCAGTGTCTGCGCATTTTTGTCTTTGTTGTAAAACTCGGTTGTTTCATACGTGTGTATTTCATTAAATGTAGGAAACCAAGTCATTGCCACAGGAGAAGAAAGATGATCAAAAGGTGGTCGATTCCCAGTTGATTAAGGCTATCGAATCCGTCCCCGATTTGAAAGCGTATTTATCGGCTAGGTTCTCTCTTCGATCCGGCATGAAGCCGCACGAGCTTGTTTTCTAGAAATTTATAGATGAGACGGTCGAACAGGCTTTTTCTCCTCCAGAGTGTTTGCCCTGAGATTGAAACCAAGTTATTGCATTTTTAATTTGAGCACTAGAGACTTTGTTGTTTTACTAGTATTTGGTTTGTTTATCATGCAAGATCGGTTATCTTTGTCGGAAAGTTTCTGTGATCGGACTATCTTGTTAAATTCGATTCAAAATTTTACATGTGTGTGTGTGTGTGTGTGTGTGTGGTAGTGTTTGCTTGTCTCTCTCATTTTGGAATTTAAGCAGCTGTTGTTTCAGAGCATTGTTAACTACTGCCTGTGTCTACATTAAATCTGAGCTCAGCGGAGCAGCTCTGATGGTTCTTTGAAGTCCTCTGTTGTTGAATTTGTTGGTTTCTGCTCTTTGGAGGATACCAATTCTATTACAAGAACAAATAATACGCAAACAATTATTAGTGTTCGTATTTTTTTTTTCGGTTTAACGATTCCTATCATCTAGTAAAATTCTTTTTTATTCGAGATTAGGAAAGGTAGCATGATGGTTGGTTTGATTCGAAAGATTTAGTTAGATGTCCTTTAAACTTATTTATTTACTTACTAGAATGAGAAAGGTGCTCGTGCTTAATCAAGTTTGTTGGCTATCTACATTTGGAAAGCTACAATTGTGTACGTAATTGCCAGCTTAAATGCTACAGTAGAAAACAACGATTCTTGTCGGTTGTCGCGTCCCATTAATCATGGCTCGAGCTTAAAACCCGTTCGCGCAAAAAAGCGAGCTCGGCCGAAAGCGACACAACCGGAAAGCCAAAAAGATCTCCGAGTCCCACTGTCTCCCCGGTAACTGCACCGCCAACGCACTTCTCTCGCTGAGTCGCCGTAGATAAGAAATCGCTGGGCACGCGGTGGAAAGTGTAAAGAAGGTCCACGTGGCCCCCCACTCGGTATCGGTACGAACACGACTACCACCGTGAGATTACCGCCCAGATTACTTTTTTTATAGATAAAAAAATGTATGTTTTGTCCGGCTGCTTCAAAATGCTCCAAATTTTTTTTTATATATATATATATATATATATATATATATATATATAAAGAAGGTCCACGTGCCCCCCACTCGGCACGAAGCCACGAACACGACTACCACCGTCAGATTACCGCCCATATTACTTTTTTTTATAGATAAAAAAATGTATGTTTTGTCCGGCTGCTTCAAAATGCTCAAAAAATAAAATAAAATAAAATAAAATAAAAAAAAATATATATATATATATATATATATGAGAGAAATATAACACGTTATTCGTTTTAGATTTAATTTAGCCATTTACGAGGGTTAAGGTAATATTATTTCAGAAAATATTGAAGACGAGCTAGAATACTTGCTTTTAAATTTTTAGTCCTAAGATTCATTTTATATATAAAAATAAAAAATAAAAAAATACAAGAGGTAGAAACTCCAGTAATGAATCCGAACACACTTTTTGACGTGAGTTTTTATGAATCTAAAGTGGTGAATGGACCCGATGGCGGAGGTAAGTCCACCGGAGTTGGCCGTAACTCGATTCCGCTCAGCTCTAAAAATATCTTCCTTCTTTCGCACTGCACTTTTTCGAGCTCTTTGCCTCGCTCGCGCGGCGGCCGATGGGAGGCGAACCGGGCGGCGGCGGCAGCGCCAGCGCCAGCGCCAGCGGCGGTGTTGGCGAGGAGCGGCGGGCGGCGCTGCTGCGGCGGATAACGGAGGAGGGCGGGTTCGCGTACGTGAGCTCGGCGGAGAAGGCGGCGTGCGGGGACCTGCGCGCGGCGGAGGCGGCGCGGGAGATGGCGTGGGAGCAGCTCCACTCGGGGCCCTGGCACGCCGTGGTGCCCGCGTGGCGCGACGCCTACGCCATGGCCTGCCTCCACGTCGCGGAGCTCCGCGCCGGCGCCGGGGACGGGGGCCGTCGCGAGGCGCTCCGGGCGCTCGACATGGGCCTCATCATGGGGGGCCCGCTCCTCCGCGGCGAGCTCGACGCCGCCGTTGAGAGAATCGCGGCGGAGGGTAGCGAGAAGCGGCGGGAGGAGGAGAAGGGGGACGACGCCGAGAGGTGGAAGGAGGAGCTCGCGAAGAATCAGAACTTGGAAGAGGTGAAAGATGACTTTTCCCCCCCTCCCCCCCCCTCGGCATTAGGAGATTTTAGGTTCCCTTTTCGTTTTGCTTGAATTTTATATGTTGATTCTACAGTTGGGAAGGTTAGTTTATTCTGAGATTATTTGAGGCTGCTGAATCTGACTTTGTTTATTCCCAATTGTTAGGAGAACAAACTGTTTTTTATATAAAAAAAGCTCTTTTTTTTTTTAATCATATTAGATTCTGAAAGCAGAAATAGGTGGGAAGAATTGGGTGCAGTTTAAGAGTGATGAAATTTTGGTTGCTAGGAATTCAATGTGTGATTCTGCTTTTCGATTGTGGATACCCATTTACTATTAAAAGTTCAAAATTTTTCTTTTCCTGTTTATATTGTTTGAACCTTTTTGCTTTTCCTAATGGAATTTCTGAGTAATTTATGATCACTGCTTACCATGTCCTGGATTTTTGAGTTGCTTCCTAATACTCCGCTTGTCGGATCTGCATAGCTTCTCTAATTCAGAAGTGGAAGCTACGCATTTGGAGTAAAAGGGCCTTGAGTTCCATAGTTGAGTTGGGAAGTTATTAATGAGCTTTTGAGCTTGCTAAAGTAGAAGATCTAATTTGAAGTCTCTTCTTTTCTCCACCTCGCTTCAATGTGAAGAAGCTGGGACACTTTTAATGAAAAAGTTACTCGGGAGTCTTGAAAAGCTCTACTTGAATAGCCCTTCAACAAAAGCTCGAATATGGGCTAAAGGCCTGGCGATGCACATGCATCTTGTGGCTTCATTGAGAAGTTTGAGTAAGCAGACACTCATTTACGGAGCTTTTCTTTACACTCTAATGTACTTTTGCATGGTTAGTAAGTTGGTTTCTCAGATTCGTTTAAAAGATCTCTGCCTAAAGCTCTAAGTGAGCATCACTGGATAGGAAGTAGATCCAGGACAGTCACTTTAGTTACATTATCCCGTTAAATTTTGTGGAACATACTCTTAATGACATCATGATCATTTTTTAGGTGCTTCAAGCTCTGCCGAAGAAATCTCTGTCTTGTAAGATTATTGAAAAGCGATCATCCATGTCTTTGGAAACCTTTATTAGTGATCACTTCTTACGCGAGTCTCCGGTTGTAATCAGTGGCTGTATCGACCATTGGCCGGCGCGAGCAAAATGGAAGGACATTGAATATCTGAAACAGATTGCAGGGGATCGAACTGTGCCGGTGGAGGTGAGGGCCCTTGTTTTGTACTAACTTTGATATGTCATGAATGTGAAATGAAATATCTTTGGATCTATCTTTGACTAAAAGTGAAGATTGATGTAGTTAATAACATGTTCAGGTCGGAAAGAATTACCTCTGCACCGAGTGGAAGCAAGAGCTGATCACCTTCTCCCAATTCCTGGAGAGGATTTGGTGCACCGACTGTCCGGCCAATTTGACATATCTAGCCCAGCATCCTTTGTTTGACCAAGTATTTTGTTCATAATCGTAAATCTAATTTCCAGAAAACACAAAAATAGCACCTGATATTAGATATTAGAGTGCTACTGATGTGGACGCTTTCTTGGCAGATAAGAGAGCTACGCAACGACATTATGATTCCAGATTTTTGTTTTGCTGGTGGTGGGGAACTCCAATCTCTTAATGCCTGGTTTGGCCCACTTGGGACTGTGACTCCATTACACCACGATCCCCACCATAATCTTTTTGCTCAGGTAATGGTGTGAATTTTGCTTACTTTCCTTTTTTTTTTTCAATATACTTACACATCTACCCGCTGCAAATTAATCTGTTTACATATATATATCTATATATCAGTTCAAAATTTTAACTTTTATGTCCTTCGAAAATTTATTATGTTGCATATATGTTGTGTACTTACAAAAATGTCTCATTGAAAACATTTTCTAAGGGAAACCAACTACTCCCCGTGAATTCAATAAACCCCCACCCTATGTAAATGGATGATTTTGCAGGGATATATTGATGAAGCCCTGTTTTTATGTGTCTTATTTGATTGCTTTCAGAAAATTGAAGTGATGAGTGATGCAATTGCCTAACACATTGTCCTGACTCCTGAACCGTGGACATCACGAGCAGGCGTTAATTATAGATGGCAGTGGCCATTGGAAGGATATTTATTATGTTAGTTTCTTCATAGAAACCGAAATTATTTCTCAATTATGCTACAAGTATAGTCTTGGTTTTATCACATTCGTTCTTCTCTATTTACGTTTTGAGCATCCCACCTTCCTCCCGCAATGATTTCTTTTTGGAGGCTAAAGAATCTTCTGCGTCAAAGGGAGGTAGTAAAAGAAAGATCAGGGCTGTTCTTTTAGACCACATTAAACAACTAAAAAAATATGCATTGCTACTTATATCAAATGTTAGAACTATATGTTATTTGCCTCATCTTCCGCCTTTTTCTGTGATGATGACAATATCATCTGGATTATCGGAAGCATAACAGACTGTTTATCTTTGAAGCTTCACGAAGAACATTCAAAAATAGATCGTATTTGAGGCCCGATGGTAGTTATCTTTTTATTCATGCCTCAAAATTATATACCTAATGAGTGTGTACCTCGTCCCGATGGTAAGATCCTGTTGCGACTTTTCATTTCTCACCTAAAATCAGTGATTTATCTCAACTTCAAGAATGAAGTTCCAAGAAACATGGTATGCTAATTATTTGTAAATGATGTTAATCATTTACCTCATTACGGAAGGATATCCTGCTCATGTTGCTCGTCTTTCTCAGTGAAGCTTATAACTAGTAAGGACCTTAACACACATTCAGTTACCTCACTCCTTTGCAATCCGTAATGTAATATTAACTTCTTCCGCCTCTCTTTCTCCGTCACTGCGAGTTTGGGAAAGGTTGGACAATCTGATTTCTCGTATTAATTTTCTTGACAGGTTGTTGGCAGGAAGTATATACGACTCTATCCCGCTTCAGTGTCAGATGACTTGTACCCTCATGCGGAGTCCATGCTACATAATACTAGCCGGGTAAAATCATATTTGCCGTCCAGGGACTATGTTTTCTTGTATAATTATCATTAAGTGCGTGCAAAAACGGACGAGAAGGGGGGCTTTTTTTTTTTTTTGGGTGTTAACATTCTCAAGCTAAATACGAGTCAGATAACACGAATCTCTTAGGAGATATTCGAGCTTCTTATGTGCTGATAAACAGTCCTACATATCTGCAGGTAGACCTTGACAATATTGATTCTGAGGAGTTCCCGAGAGTAGAAAATCTCGATTTCATGGACTGCATATTGGACGAAGGCGAAATGCTTTACATTCCACCCAAATGGTGGCACTATGTGCGGTCGCTTTCCCCGAGCTTCTCTGTTAGTTTCTGGTGGAGCGCGATGGCTCCCTCGTCTTCGGAGCGCACATAAGATGTGATTCATCCTCTCCTATTCTTCGGTACCATTTCCGATAGAAAAAAAAAAAGAAGAAACGGATAAAAGAACTTCGGCATAAGGGTACTATATATATATATATATGTTCTATGTGGGTAAACATTGTTACGAGAATGTAGTATTGATTTGTACATCATTATTTATTACCCACTCATGACTGAAAAGAAACTATACTCGTAGTAGTGTCGCATTTTATCTGGCGAAAATTTGTATGGTCTTGTACTGAATTTGGGATGAGATTGATAGAAAAACAACTAGCAATGGTAACAGGACAAATTTTAATTTTAATGTCTCATGTGGCAAGTGTGTGGGAACAGAGATTTTCTATTGTTTCCATTTGATTTTTTTATCATTCACTGGCTTGGTATAGAGACAGTGAACAAATTTGAGAAAGGTTATTCTTTGCTCGTTCTTAGCTCATTACTGTTACTACCTGTGATTGTGAGTTCACAATAATTTAGGCGAAGGAAAAGAAAAATAAAAATGCGCCGAAGAATGCTTTAAAGAATCGTTAAATCGAGCAAAATTATTATTATCATCTTCAATCGTTGAACTGGGGTAAATTAATTTAAAATCTCGACAATATAATCTAATTTTAAATTGAGAGGATTCGTTATAAAAGTGGCTATACAAGAGGGGTTTCTATGCAATTTTAGCGGGAACTAAATTTGGCGGGAAAATCGACATTTCCCGCCGACTCCTTTCGTTAGACCACCCGTTCTCTGAATCTCTGCGTTCTTCGTTCTCGATCGATCTCCCGAGGAGTCCATGGATCGCTACGTCGTCCCCGCTCCCCAACAAAACCCTAGATCTCCTCGCAGGTAATTTCCCCTTCTACTATATGGATCGTGTGTATCGATCCAATGGGCTATTTCTTCTTCTTCTTCTTCTTCTTCTTCTTCTTCTTTTACCCCTTTTTTGTGTTTAATTTGTTCTCGCAGTGGGAGAGCTCGATGGGCACTGAGCGCCTCAGAGATCGAAGGAAGATTCGGATTCGATTATCGACACGAATCTTCTCGGCTCCTGATTGATTCCTACGCGGAGGTGAAGTTTCAATCTCTTTTTTTTTTTTTTTTTTTTTTTTCAATTTCCCCCCCCCCCCTCTATTTTACCTTCAAATTTGTGTGTGTGTGGCTAAAGTACCAAAAGTCCCCATTTCCACTTTTAATCCGCATAGAGATTAGCCTTTTAAATAAATATTTGATCAATTTTAACTCTGTACTGTACCACTGTCCCAAATAAGTCCGAAAATTTGGCACAGAAAACTCCATTAGAATGGTAAATTACATTATTTCTAAATTGAATTTCTATCGTAGTCGCAATTTTTGTAATAGACCTAAAACTAAATAAAAGATATTTTCTTCTTTACTAAAGCTATTAAATTTAAGATTTTTTTTTTTGTCCCCGTTGTGTGTTATTTGGCACTTGCCTTGTTCATTAGAGTAATAAATGAAAATGGTTGGAAAAAAACAGTTTGTTGGATAATTTACAGCCATTGTATTAGCTCGTTTCTGCAAAGTTTTGCATCTGAAATTCAATAATCATCCGAATCATTTGGAGCTTTTTGATATAATGATAAATTGCAGGTTTGAAATTGATGCAATTTTTTTTATGCATAGTAATGAAGAGACATGCTAAAATGTAGCGGTACTCTTGACTATTTTTTTGGTTTGTTTTAAATTTATCTTGTGTTTGTTTATTACCTTGCATTCTGTGAACAGGCTAGGGCATTTGAGCACAATTACAACAACGATGGATCAAGTAGCTGTCCAACACAGGTGACTTTCATACAGCATTGCATTTTTTATTTTTTTATTTTTTGACATAATTTCTGATGATTTGCGGGTAATTTCAACCATTTTATTCTTGCGACTGCTTTATCAGCTGGCTCGGATTTTTAATGCTGCAAATCAAGACACTCCAATCTCTAGCATGAGGTCTGCGTCCTTCTTTTTCATTATTTTTCTACTTACAGACTATCTTCCAGTAACGGAAAACATGGCATCTGGACATTTCATATCGCCCATCTAAGTTGCGGTCTTCATTAGCTCTTTTATTCCATTGAAGAGTTGCAAGTCATAAATTCCCCAATCCAGTTAGTCCATGGCCAAAAACCTTCATTGCCTTCACTTTATTATTCTGTTCTCCTATGAATAGTTTCCAGAGTTTGTGTTCACCGGTTTATGTTTTTTTGGCAGGGAAGGCATTTCGGCATTGGAATTTGATGCCAAGGTAGAAAATCTGATAAGTTGGATATTAACCAAGAATTCTTGTTTATTTAAACACACTTCAGTGATTCTTTTTCCATGAAATTTATTTATTTTGTAACCACTGATGTTTACACGTAGCCCGAGTTATAAAGTTTACTTATTGTGTAATATGATCTAGTGCTTTAACCATCAAGAGGGTGAACTTGGAAAGCACTGTCACTGGCCGAGACTGGATAATTCAAGAGTAGGCATATCAGATGTAAATTTGAGGTATACACAAACATAGAAATCACGGATTTCCATGATGCTCGTACGAAACGGCATAGAATGGCACATATCATGCCGACACAGTATGTATGTTATTTTAGGACCGAAACTTGAAAGCACGACTACTTAAGAATCAGAAGTTGTGGTTGCTCTTTAGTTGTTGTGATTGTACTTGACTCAGGTGCATGTTATTTTTGGCATGATAATTTGTGCAAAAGCAATAATACTTTGCATCAGTTATTCAGGGCAAGGAAATTGACAGGAATGAACCCTTTTGTATAGCTTCTGTGTTTATGCTGCTACATTCTCTTTGTATTTTGGTTTTTTTTTATAACTTTTCTTTTCATATAGCAGCAGTCCTATACTGAAACTTCAAAATCATCATGATGATATTTTGTTTCATATTTGTAGGGCGTCTATCTTGCATCTGTAACTAAATCTGGGTGTCTAACAGTGCACGATTTTGAGACCTTGTACTGTACTACGTATGGTCCGATGTCAAGTAAGTTTCCATCCTAGAAAATTGATCGTTTAGCGCCCATGTATTACTATTTATGATTTTTGAGCTAAACAGTTTGATTTTATTGTCACTTATGTTACTTCTTTACTTGTTTTTTAGTTATAATTTGGTGATTTTATTCTTGGCAGGATATTTGGGTGAGGCGGCAAAACATTTACTGCATATTTCTACTTCCATGCCTTTAGATGCTGTTCAATGGAATCCGGAAAATCAAGATGAGGTTGAGATGAGATGATAATTTTTTCCTTTCTGCTTCTATGATGAACCATATTTTATGTCCTACTGTAATTAGAAGTAGTCGCTTGGTATTCATGCTTTATGTGCTTCTTTGACATAAATTAATGTCCTTGTTCATTTTTTGCAGATTGTTTGTGCATCTAGGCAAAATGACAAAATTGTTCTATTTGATATTGGCTATGTCTCATCCGATCCTGTTCAAGTAAGCCTCCTGCACTAATGTTTTTGGCTTCTCTCTTAGCGCTGTAGTAGTTCGTATGAAAACTTTTCCAATTTATATTTCAGCCTTCTTAACTTCAGCCTCTAGCTGCTTCGTCTTTTCCTTTTTTTTCTGTATTCTTTAAGAGTTAAGATCCTCCCGTAGCACGTCGATGGGAGAAATGTAGGAGTTCTTGTTGCTCCGGTTTGATAAATTTACAACTTTCCACTATGACAGTTATTTTAATAGATTAAGTTGCATTCTAACTTAGTGATTTGAGAGTGAGATCATATTCTTCATATGTTATGTTGTTATTGATTTGAGCTAGCTAACTGTTGTGTTTCTTTTGGACTACTACTATAGGTCCTAGAGAAAGGGAAATCTAAATTCTCTCGACTTAACTCTGAACTTAATAATGGCTTATCTGATGTGGTTTTCGCTTCGGATGGCAAATCAAGGTGGGTGGCACACTCTGCTCCTAACAGCCACACTCTGCTTGCGCATTTTGCTAATACCATAAACACTTGATTCAAAGCCGTGTTTTTTAGCCAATCATTTCGATTAAGCTTGTCGTGTACATTTCCTAACTTTGCATTCATATCAATCTTTGTTCCGTAGATTGTTTGGATCTGGGTTGGATGGTGCCGTCTATATGTGGGATCGACGGCAAAGTAATATTCACTGTCTTGAGCTTACTACATTGTCACAATGTCAACTTAATAGTATTGAATTGGACTTGGAAAATCGGGTTAGTAAATACTCTTTTGCTCTAAATCATGAGGTTTTTTTCTCGTATTTATTTGTGTTTGCACTGAAAACTGATGACAATTATGTAAGTAACTTCCATTTATGGTTAGAAGTCAAACAGGTAGAGCCCCGAATAAAGAGGTTAGGAGGAATCGTTTGTTTAGCAGTTCCAATTCGCCAGGGATCCACAAACTCGATTGCATGTTCCAATTCTAAACTCGAAGTGTTTTACAAATTAGGTAACCATGGGTTTAGTGTTCAAGACCTAGAACATCACACTTCAAAATATACCAACTACATGTGATCAGGAGATCTGCACAAGTATAAACAATTGTTCCATGGCAGATCCATTCTTTGTTCCTTTCAAATTTAAGATATTTCTTATACTTATGAACCTTACGTAGTGCAGGTTATTTTTGGGGCAAGCAGGCACGGTATTATCTATGCTTGGGACCTTCGTGGAGGAAGAACATCCTTTGCTTTTCAAAGTCATAATGAGGTGCATAAGGCAGACAAATACTCACTTGCTTTTTATCTTTTAATGCTTCCAATTTGTCTGATATTCATTGTTCACAACATGTGCTTCTGCTTTTAATTGTCGATTGCATTTTGTGAAACCTCTGCAGAATGGCAGTTTTATTACCTTATGTACCACTCAAAAAATTATGTAGATGTTTATATTTTGTGCAATGAATGTCCGAAATAAATGTTGGACCTGATTAGATTTTTTTTATTTTTTTTCCCATAGGTACCCCTTTTGACATCATTGAAGATATCATCAATGTTGGAGAAGATTACATCCTTGAAGGTATATAAAACTAACTGCGGCATTATTGTTGGCCTTTTTAATTCTCTCTTTGTTTTTTTTATGTTGGCAATTGTGTTGGAAATGGTACATGTTGATAATGGCATCTCTATCTGGTTTCTCTAGCATTTAGCTGAAGTATTTGTATGTTTACTTTGTATTGTTGTTAATTTTCAGGTGCAATCGAACATAGTTTCGAGCGAAATTCACTCACTAAATTTTGACCCATCTTGCCCTTACCAATTAGCATTCCATCTTGATGATGGCTGGTAGGTATACATATGGAGTTGTACAATTTTCAACTATTCTTTTGTATTAATATCTTCTTATTCTTTTCGTTTTTTTTTTTTTTTTTTTTTCGTTTTTCATATCCAAGTTTCCTCTAGAATGTATAACCTTTGTAAAACAAAGATAGCTCAATTTTGCTTCATGTCGAGTAAAACATCTAACGAATGAGGTTTCTTGACCTCTAGGACAAGCTTCTGTTTTTTCCAATATACGACAATGGAATATTCTTTTTAAAATTTTTTTTTTGCAAAATCTGATTGAGCCTTCCTCTATAGAGCTGCATTGTTCTATGTAGGTCTGGTGTGCTCAACATCAATACTCTCACAGTAACACACATGCACTGCCCTCCTCCTGCTTGGTTGTAAGTATGGTTCAAGTCCGTTGCTTCGCCCGAATTATATATGATTTAGACAGGGTTTAAGTTTGTATTTGTTTAATAGGGAAGGTGTGGATATGTCACTGTGCCCAAGCACAAGAAAACCATCTTGGCTCCCAACATGCTCGGTAAGCAAACCTCTTGCATGCGTAGATAGTCATTGGCAACACGCAAAGATTTCCCGAAGAATTGTTTGTGGATTAATGTGATCATTTGAAACTATTGTTCATGTTTCCGCCATTTCTTTTTTTATTGTTATTGCATATGTAGTGGAGGGAAGAGTTTGAATTGATCACGAGACAAGCAGTGCTGAGCACTCGCTGTATTTCACCTATCAATTAATTCCGTCAGTTGAAGAAAGGTAATAAATTAGAAGCCTGAAAACATATTTCTGCTTCACAGATCTATGCAGTCGGATCTTTGAGTGGTGCTGGAATATATCTTTTGGATTTCCGCCCTAATACAAACTCAGCATGCCATGTCGACTTCGAGTGAGTTCAAATTTTCTTGTCTGAATTCTTTGTTTCTATACTAAAGATCCTTCTTCTAGGATCTCTGCCTATCAAACTGTTCCACCAACATGATGATTAGCTGCTTAAAAGATAGTTTAATTCATAATTTGTTTCGATACGATGGATTGTATCAATATTTCCTATGATATTTCACTTCGTGGCATCTTCTATCTCAATGTCTTACTTGCTTCTCTCTTGCAGTGACGAACAAGAGAGCAATTCGAAGGGGCGCAGAGGAACAATTCAAAACAAGTTTGTTCCCGCATCTCAAAATGTGGTAGCTTGTGCTGCTCACCCCCTTAATCGCACCATAATTGCTGGAACTAAGGTCAGTCTCCACAAATCTATGCTATCAAGATAAAACAAATGGAGTTGACTTTCTAATCACAGTAGAAATTTGTTCATTTCAGCATTCGTCATTGCTCGTACTTTCTCAAGAGCGAAAGAGCAGTCCATGAAGCTGTAGAAAATTCGGTTCCGCATTTAATATTAAGAGACCATTAGGCTTTTCAAATTTAAACTACCAGTTGTCAACCAAATAAATATTCGACAATGTAGTTAGCAGGTACTAATACATCTCTCCTTTCCTCATTCAAGTTTGGTAGGAACATAGCTCCTGATTTTTTCTTTCAATTTAGTGGTTAGGTGATAGGGTGACAGGAACGATGCGCCGTCAAGAGAATTTCATGCCGAGTCATCTGAAGTTTGTAGAAAGCCAGAAGATTGCTTACATCTGACGGTGCAATGCATGCCCAAAATACATTTCATAACCCTACTATGATTTTACAAGAGCATTTTACAGCTGAGTGTCACTTCTTACTCGGACAATATTAAGCAATCTAATCTATATATCGTTAGTTATCAAATCAATGTATTTTGAAGGGTACATCAACATTTGCTGTGGATGCATTGGGCTATCAGAGAACAATTTATGCTTCTACAACATTTGTTTTGGTTCACCTCCTATTGATTTTTGCAGAAAATTGAAGTCACAGGAAAACAGTGTTTTCACTGTAGATGCACAGGTGGAGAATTATATGCTCAAGACAAGATACCAAAGTGTAATAAAAGCTTTTTTTTAAAAAAAAAAAAAGAAGAAAAGAAGCACAAGTATACAAACAGGGAGAGAGAGAGATTTAAAACTCTTATCGGTAGGTATATTGCTGCTAAAATGACAGAGCAAAAGAGATACAGAAGTATATACGAAGGTGGGTCGTCCTGGAGTAGCAAAATCTTAGGCACAGAGTATACACCTAAACCCTTATTACAGCAGCATTAGAACCAAGGATTTGCCCTAGAAAAATGTACAAAGATGACAAAAGGAGAAGCAAAACAACGAACCCCCTATATACCCTATGCCTCAGCAGAGAAACTCGGGAATAAAAGGAAGCAGTGGCCCAGAACAATTGGACGCCACTTGGGTCTTTAGCAATCGGCATAAAAGAAAAACAAGAAAGAAGGAAAGAGAAGAAACGGATCAGATGGACTTCCTTGTCACAAGAATGCTGGTGGAAAGAGAAGAAACGGAAGCTCATCAGCAGAAATCAGGCTTCCCATGCAGTGAAACGAAATGTTTCACTCATCGCATCGACATGAGAACGCTCGATCTCCGTGTAGCAGTAGTAGTATTCTTCTTGCAAGGCTGTGCGGCCGGCGGGGCGCGCCTCTGATTCTCCACTACAAGCCTCTGCATCTCGTCAATCAAGCTCGATAGTTTCTCATTGACTGCTGGGCTCAGGTCATTTGAAACGGATCGGGTCTGAGAAGAGGGTTCACTGGTAGGGAGGGAAAGTGGAGTGGGAGAGGGAGAGGGAGAGCTGTTAAGGCCCTCAGTTGGAGAAGTTAAAGAGGTAGTATTAGAAACATCGGAAGGGGCGACGGTATGAATCGGTGCTGTGTCCTCGTTAGAAACACTTGGTTCCTGTGGTGAAGGGGTTGTGTCTCGTGGAGGAGAAGCCGCTTCAGTGCCCTCGTGGGTCCTCTGCTGAGCTGCAGTGGCCCTTCTGAGGCTATCGTTACGCCTATGAATCGCCTAAAAAATTTCAGGAACACAAAATGAAAAAAGTTAGTCTATATATTCTACGCGGCAAATAGACAAGATGTGTAAATATAAAAGATGCAAGATAAGTGCACAGCATATCTAAGGATTGATTGCATATTTGGTCTCTGAAGCTTGACCTCGAATTCAGTTTCATCCTCAGAATTTCAAGTATATACCAATCTAATTAAGCAACAGTTTCTACTGATGAATGCTACCAAAAAACTAATTGAAAAGCTATGAGGGCACCATCGAAAGATAAGATCATTTTAAAGTAATTAATCAGTGTTTTACAATAAAATAAATATGTCAACCAGGATAGAATCCATTAATGGTAATACTATTAAACAGAATGATACCAAAACAATACAACAAACAAATAAGCCTTTCTCGCATCTCCATTTCTGAAAATTGCTGGTCCTGCCTTGAAGGTGCCCACCTTGTGGTAAATGCAACAAGAAATCAAACTAAACTACTCGATACATTCAAAAAGAAGCAGACGTAAAATTCAGAGAGCAAATCAGATTATATTCCATGAAATGTTTATAATTGATGACATTGGGGATAAAAAGTGGAAGAGTAAAAATGGAAAAACCAACAAATACATATCAATCATAGTTTTCCCTACTTATTACAACCACATTTTAATTAAATAATTCAGAGAAAATGATATCCAACAGTATCAAAACAAGAGGGGAAACTATAACTGGGAGAGAATCTATTAAAAGTAATTCTTGGCATCCTGTGAAATTGATTGATCCAATGCTAAGCAAAATAATTCCCAAAACTCATGGAACTAAGCGATTGAAGTAGAAAAAAACACCATTCAAGTCCATTTGAATAATTTTGCTTTCTAATTGTAACTACACATTAACTAAACAATTCGATTTAACTGGATCAGCACTATACAACATATTAATAAGAAATCTACCAAACAAAAAAATGGGTTTCACTCCCATTTTTCTAATCCGTAACAGAATAAACGCAAGAACAAGTAAACATGGAATCAAACTACACGGCAACAAAAGATGCAAGAAGAGACAAACGAACACGATTCAGAGAATTAAGCTGACCAAGAACAACTCCTAAAACCCTAACCATTTCGCTCCAATAACCAAATTCCCCACAAACTACTCACAAACTCACGGAATTAATGAAATCGGAGATAATGAGATCAAAAGAGAGAGGGTTTTGAGAATCTCCTTACTCTGACGATGGCCGTAATATCGCGAAGCGGCGTCCTCGGGTACCACTCGGGGAGGGGGCTCCTCCTCGTCCGGGACCGGGGGCGGCCCCACGGCGACACATTCTCCTTGTTATCCGTCGGCGAGTAGCGCCGCAAACGCCGCTTCCTCGCCGCCGCTGCCGCCGCCGCCGCCGCCGCCACAGCTCCGGGGGACGTCACCCGCCGGATAAAGAACCCGCCGGAGAGCTCCCCCACCGCGGCCGCTCCCCCTCCTCGCACCATCAACTCCCTCATCTCCGGTTATCACCACCCTTCAAACCACCAAGAAAGCCCTCAATTCACGAAACAAAAAAAAACAAAACAACAACATATTTCGACCGATCTACGAAGGAAAAGGGTTTCGATCCTCCACTCACCGGTCTATCTTCTTCTTCTTCTTCGCCCACTTCGTCTTCGTCTTCTAGGGTTAGGGTCCCCGCATCGACGCAAAGAGATGGAGAGGGAGGTAGAAGAAGCAGTAGAAATGGCCCGAGAGAGCGAGCGAGAGAAAAATGAGGTGAGAGGTGGTGAAGGGACTCGGGGAATGGAGAGAGGGAATAAGGGAAAATTTGGGTACGGTCACTCGAGGTAACGGAGCTCCGCGGCGGTGTTCAAAATTTCAAATTTCGAAAATGGGCGGTGAGAAATTGGGCATTTTTTTATTTTATTTTATTTTATGTTTTTTGGCCTACGGTGTTTTGACAGCTGTATCGTGCGGTGGGATTCGGGGTAATATGGAAAGATGGACGGTTGGATCTCGATATGGGCTAAGATTGGACCCATGTAGTGATGCACACACATTAAGGCCCATATACGGCCCATCACTAGGTTAGTTGGGTTGGACCGGACCGGGGCCATACCTATCCAAATATAGATAAATCCATTTTTTTTTTAAATGTAAATAAAAAAATTATTTAAGTAAAAATTAGATTTAGAATTTTTTAATTTTTTTTAAAAAAAAAGGAATGTTAGTAAGATCCTGAGACAAGGTTGTTACATACTCTAACACCTGCTTTAATCATTACTTAATACTAATTACTTTACTAAATCCTCTCTAATTCCTGCCGCTTTTCCTTCTATGCGATCTCCATCGATCGCCCACTCCGCATAAATCGATCCGATGCGACCACCTCCTCCTCTTCCTCCTCCTCCTCCTCCTCCTTCGACCATCTTCTAGAAGCTTCGGACCGAAGAGGATCGATTCCCATGGCGTGGGAGTTCATCCTGTGGATCTTCTCCTTCGTCTCCGTCATCTCCCTCATCGCCATGACCGCGTATCAGGTCACCTCCCTCAAACCCTAACCCCAGTTTGCTGTCGAAACCGGAGTTCGTGTGCTTGATTTCTATCTCGATCGCATTGTTGCTTTGGAGTTGATTAGTGAGCTCGTGAGCTCTCGATCATTCTTTTTTGGTTCGAAGTTTTGGGATTATTGATCGAGAGTTGGCTGTTTCTTAGGTGTTATGTTAACAATTTCGATCTATTTTGTGCCGAACACTGATGGAAAGTTGTGTTTTTCGATCTGTTTTGAGTGTTTGGATTGGAAGTATAACGAATCCATAACTTAGACGGTGGGTTTTGTTTAATTTGATTGTGTCAAATCAGATCATAAGCAACTGTTTGAGTTCAATTGATACTTAAGGCGATTCCAAATTGGTATTTTATGGTGACTAGCTATCTGAGGATTAGGATTTGTTCAAGTATTAACCCCTAATCGAGAGCTATTTCCAGTGTCGCCTCCTGATGGATTAATTAATATACGGTTTATGAGGCAGCTGAGAATCCACTGGGCCCTGTAAAATTTAGGTGGAATATGAGTTCCTTTAGTTTTAAACACGATGCCCTTTGGTTGTTTGCCTTATTCCCACTTTTATCATGTGAATTATGTGGTTTTTGTAGATTAACTACTTAGCTCGTTGTGATTTTACGCAATTAATTATTGGTCTTTTAGATGCACTAATAATCATCTTAAGTTACTTGGATCAAAGTTTCACTTTTAAGTAGGATCTCTGCTTGTTTTATGCAGTAGGCTATGATTTATTTTTGGAAGTGTTTCTATCAATAGTGTGTGAAATAAGCTAAATTACTGCATGATTATATTTTCATCATTTACATGCTTGGGATGTTATAATGTATGTTTTCTTTTATTCTTTTGGTCTTTTCATTCTATAAATAGTCGTGCTGCATCTCAGTTTTGTACAATCAGGAAGAATCGTACAAAATAGTATCTGCAGTATTATTTGCCAAGAGCCTTTCTCTCTTTCTTAGTTTCTTCAGATGATGTGCAGGTTCAGGTTCGATCTTTTTTAATTAGTATAAATGCTTAATGCCTAGAAACATTTTTCTTTTCTTGTCTTTTTTAGTTTTTTTGCCAATGGTGTGCATTGATACCAGTTAGCAATTCCTTTGTAGTTCTAATTGTTTTAGGGATTAGTTTATTGCAGTTGGATGATGAGGGTCTTTTCTTAAAATTGTTTCCAAAAATTCAGGTGTGTTCTTCTTGGTTGACTCCTTTCTAATTATATCTTTATGCTTGTGACCAGCTTATTTGCTTATCAGATTTGGAGTTCGACTACATCAACCCATATGATTTATCATCTCGTATCAATTCCGTTGTCATTCCAGAATACATCGTTCAAGGACTCCTATGCACTTCTTTTCTCCTAACATGGCATTGGTTTCCCTTCCTAATAACTGCGCCTGTTACATACTACCATGTGAAACTGTATGTATTATTTCTTGCGTTCTCGGAAAATGTCAAGTTCATTCGTATGATGCATGCCTTTATATTGCCTATATAAACACAATTCAATGAATTCATTTGAGTAATTTACAAGATTTATGGAATTTCAAATCTTACCTGTTGTCTGCCTATATTCTAAAGATTGGATATTTATGTCAAATTTCTTTTTCAGGTTTATGAACCAGAAACATCTTATAGATGTTACCGAGATTTTCCGGCAACTTAATGGGGAGAAGAAGCAAAGGTTGATCAAGCTCGGTTTCTACTTGAGCTTATTTATCATAGTGATTTATAGGTACGCTTCTCCCTAGTGTATCATAGATTGCTCGTTGTGTCTTGTACGTTTTAATCATCCGGACCTGTGCAGTTCTTGGCTTAAGAATAATTTATTTTTACTCAATTTATGTGATTGGTGTGGAAAAATCAAGTACGAGTGACACGATCTTGCTGCAAATTACTTAACAAGAAATCTCCTGCAAATACCGGTTTCTATTATTCATGTTCTTTTTTCCTCGTTAGGTGGTCATCTTATAATCCTTCTGAAAGTAGCCTGGCATCTATATTGGCTTTAATGACTGAAATACAAATAGATTCCATGTTGATTACTATTAGGTAACATAGTATTTACTACCATCCTAAATTCATATTTAAAACATCCGTTCATCTGGTTTGAACTTGCCCATTTAGGCTTGTGATAACAGCCGTTGCCCTACTTATGGAGGAAGATGTGAATCTTTTGGACTCTGGAACTCTATAGAGCCTGTCAACTAAGATTCTCAGGTATGCTTGTGCATTTATTACATGACAGAAATAAGTATGATTAATCTTATCTGTTAAATCATTGATGAAAGAATGGTAGTCTTTAGGCACTACAATCATTCGATCATCATCGAGTAACTAGTACGTTTTAAGCTATTACCTTTAAAGTCAGTTTATCTAGATCTCAATTCTTAGAACCGAATTGAACTGACCGAAATGAGTAAGTTTGGCTTTGATTAATTGTTTTTGACCGAATTATGCTCATCCCTAGCAATTATTTCTAATGTTTATGGAAGGAAGCTTCTAATAAAAGTAGCAAATGTTAGGTGCAGCACCTTCAGACCTTGTGATGCGTACCTGCTGATTGTGCTTGATAATTTTCTGTCGAGGGTCCCGACTATCATGTAAGTATGTAACCACTTCATGTGCGTGCGCAAGCTGTTTCGTACACTATAATCGGACAAATTGATTTGGTGATAGCCACTTTCCATGAACCTTCTTTTATGTCGCTTTTCATTTGGAATCTATTCTTTCTGTTTCTCTTTTACTAGAAGAGATGGTGAGGACTATGGGACATTTGAAAGGCTGTTGATGTCTGACCACCATGCTATATCACGTTTGCTTTTGATTAGGAAAGCTGAATTGACAAAAAGCTTGGTGGAGATGCTGCATAGGGACTTTGGTTTGTATAATCTGGAATTGAGAAAAGCGCAAGTTAATCAATTCGACTTTGTTATCTATTGCGATTTCAGTTTGATTTTCTCTGGGTTTTGATTAGCATGATTTTTGATGCTTTAAAGTTTTTAAGATCATCCTGTGGTGTATACAACTATACATAGGTATAAGTGGGGAATACACCTTTGTGGAGGCAAATGGGACTTATAAATGAAGGAAAACACAAAATATGAAAGAAGATAAACTATGCATGCAATTGTTACTGAACTATATCTCCTTTGTGGAAGGAGGAGGAAGCTCACTTTTTTGATAAAACCATTCAACAAAACACTACAATTCACCTTCAAAAAAGAACTGAGTTCTACGAAGGCATCATAAACTTTTTCTTGAACTCCTCTTATGTACCTGTAGAACGCAAAAACATATTCCAGTTTTTATGGTGTTCATTCGAGACTCGTCTCGATAGACAAAACACTCGGAGGACCAGCGACATAGAGCGACTGCAGCGTCCGAACAACCTCGTCCATTGCCGGCCTTATCTGAGGCATCACCGACGTGCATCGGAGGGCGAGATCCAGAGCTCGCAACATCTCCCGTTGGGCCACACCGGAGATCCTCCGGTCGAGCACTTGTAAAGATCCGTCGGTCGTGTTCACTTTCCTTCTCACCCATTTCACAATATCAACAGACTCCCTCGACGCAGGTTGTTCTGCAGGCCTTCCGGTGATCAGTTCTAATAGAATGACGCCGAAGCTGTAAACATCTGTGAGATCTGTTGCTTTTTTATTACAACCATGTTCTGCAAATAAAGAGGAAATTGCAGAAATATGTCATTGATAAAGTTGAAACCTGGAAGCTCATATGACCGTAAACTTAAGATACTATAGCTTAGCAATCTTGATCTAGCCAAATAGATGTCTAATCAATAAGAGCTACAGAGTTCCAACAACAAGAACTGAAAAAGGTTTTTCGGAAAAAAGAAGAAGCTGCAGCACAATTCTCAAGTGTGTACTTATACCTGGGGCTATATAGCAGCAAGAGCTCAACTCAGAAGCCATGGACAGCCGATACGATGCCTCCCCAAGAACACGGTCGAGCCCGAATCCAGTAATTCTCGGTTCAAGATCATCGTCAAGGAGAACATTATTCGACTTCAAATCTCGGTGGAGCATACGCGGGACGTAGTCCTTGTGTAGGTAGACCAAGCCTCGAGCAATTCCGAGAGCAATTTTAACGCGCTCGTTCCACTCCAACACAAAATCCGATCTATATAACACATCCCCCAAGCTCCCATTCTCCGCGTATTCGTAAACGATGAGCACTTCTCCTTCTGAGAAGCAGAAGCCCAACACTTTGTTAATGTTTCTGTGCCTTGCCTTAGCCAATAGTTTCATCTCGGACTTTATACCCCTCAGAGACAGATTACCAGAGTTAACCAGCCTCTTCACAGCAACAAATTCCCCACAATGTAGCTTAATTACGTAAACTTTACCAAATGCTCCTCTACCTCTAACATTTTTGTCATTCAGACCCGCGAACAATTCCTCTTCGGCAACTTTGAGAGGGTAAAAGAACACGAATTTCCAGCAATCGGTGTTCGCCTTCTCTTCGAACTTCTGATAAACTGCAAAATAGCCTGCGGCGAACAATAAGAATCCGAGAATAGCTAACACTAAGATCAAAACTAATATCAATTTGCCAGTTCGCCGACTTGTTCTTTTCGAAGGCAAATCGCATTGATTGGGTAATCCGGGTCCGCATAAATCCGGGTTTCCTTGTAAATACGAGGCAGGTAGACCGGAAATCAGCGAGGGGGGAACGTTGCCGGAGAGTTGATTGAAGGACACATTGAACAGGGCAAGCTTCAGATTCGAGAGCTCCTGCGGGATCTCGCCGCTAAGTTTATTACTCGACAGGTCGATATACGTAAGCACCGGCAAATGCCCAAGAGAAGGAGGGATTTTGCCGGTGAAACTGTTATCTGCTAGATATAAAGATACCAACCTTTTACAGTTTCTAAGCTCCGGGATCGGACCTGAGAGAGAATTATGGGAGAGATTAATGATACTCAAAACAGGCGAGTCGCAGAAATTCTCAGGGAGGGATCCGTTGAATCGGTTGAGCGAAGCGGAGAACCTGTATAATGTGCTAATCAGCCCCAAATTCTGCGGAATCCCACCGCCGAAGCTGTTGTTGTCGATCTGAACTTGCTCGAGACGAGGCGGAATCGAAGCTAGCTCGGGAATCTGCCCCGAAAATCGGTTGTTTTCGGCTCTGACGAGCCTTATATCAGGTAATGACCATAGCCCGGATGGGAAAACTCCACCAAATCCATTGTTCTGCACTTGAAACCTCTGAAGAGCAGAGCAATTCGCTAAACTAGTGTTGGGTATGACTCCGATGAAAGAGTTATCATGAAGACTAAGATCCACAAGTGCTCTTCCGAAGCAAACATCATCAGGGAATAGCCCAGAGAGCTTATTCTGAGACAAATCCAAAGTCACCAACTTTGGGTTACCGAAACCGAAACCCAGAGGGATGTTACCTGTGAAATTGTTCTGGGACAGGTCTAAGACCTCCAATTCAGAGAGGCTCGGAAAGGTGAAAGGGATTTTCCCATAAAAACCCGAATTTTGCATCGAAATCGACCGCAGTTTCCCCAGATTCCCAATCTCCTCGGGCAGTTCCGATCCCAAGTTCGGATTTTGGGACAAATCGAGAACAACCAACTGGGTCAAATTGGCGAAAATGGAGGGATCCACCGTGCCCGCGAAGAGATTGGCCCCCAGGTCGAGAACCTGGAGCCCGATCAACAATCCCAAGCTCAGCGGGATCCGACCCTCGAATCGGTTGGAGCTCAGATCGAGGGATTGGAGCGAGGCGAGGTCGGAGATCTGGTCGGGGAGGGTGCCCCAGAAGGAGTTGTGGGAGAGGTTGAGGGTGCGCAAACCGGTGCACTGGGAGAGGTGGAGGGGGATGGAGGAGTTGAAGTTGTTGTGGGCGAGGTTGAGGGAGGAGAGGTGGGGGAAGAGGCACGCGGAGGCGGAGATGTCCCCGGAGAGGTTGAGGTGCGGGAGCTCCAAGGAGGTCACCGTGTTAATGTCGGAGCAGCTGACCCCGGTCCAGTTGCAAAAATGCCTCTTTGGGGACGTTTCCGGGGACCAGTCGGAGAGGGCGGAGGCCGGGTCGTTAATGGCGGATTTGAAGTCGAGGAGGAGCTCTTCTTCGTGCTGCTCTTGTGTAGAACACGAAGTGGGCGTTACAAGGAAGAAGAAGAAGAAGACGACGAAGACAAGAGTAGCAGTAAAGGTGTTAGTGGTGGCCATGGGAGGAGCTCCTCTCTCTCTCTCCCTCTCTGTCTCTGTGTTGCGTATCCTATAATGGTGATGGTATCTTCTTCTTCTTGTTGTAAAATGGTGGGTGGTGGTGAGAGAGAAGGAGAGTGGAGTGGAAAATGGTGATTTGTTGAGGGAGTAGTAGTAGTTAATGCAGAGTACAGCGTTTGCTGTGTATTTGCAGTGATAGGACTCTGTCATTTATTTATGCGTCCTTTGTAGCTTTTCCCAGAGATGCGTTCTCCTCTCTACTTGTAGTTGGCGCCTACCTTATTACTTTATTCTTATTTTATTTTTTTCCCATCTTTTACTCTTGTTTCCTCTCGAATCCTCTCTACAGTTCATATGCGCAAAAAATTTAGTAACATAAAATATGTTTTAGGTGAAACACATTTGATCTCCTTAATTTGCATCCACCACTTGTATGCAAAAATTATTTCGTATATAAAATTTTCCTGAGGTTGTAGACGATTGATTGCCTTTGTTTATTGCATATTTTTGTGTTGTTATAAATGTGTCGTGTCTTACAATTAATTCTCACACTATATTAATGGCGCCTATCTTAATTTTTAAGGTACGATGCTACGCACAACAGTACTAACTAGTAATAACTCTCCCAAATTAATGCTTCAAAAGCTACAACAGTGGAATCTGTGAGGGGACTCATTGTAAGGTTTGTGTATAAATGCGTGAATTTGTCGTTTGGATTGGATTTTTATCTGGGCTTTCACGAGGGACAGAAACGCAGGTCAAAATGCACGTTACATGCAATATTAAAAAGGTTGGTCTTTTTTTGGCTCGAAGCTGCTCGTGACCAAAAGTTCAACTCCTCATTTAATTTCCACCAGGACCCACTTTATTATTATCATTGTTATACGATAATTACTAGATAAGATGCGGTTGAATATATAAATTACGCCACAGAAGATAAAGAGTTTTTTATGAATTACATTTGGTTGCATTGATGAAGACACCAACATTCATGAATTAAAAAGAAATTTATTTGTCAAACACGCTGAGGTCAATTTGTCGCCGTTTATATCACAAAGCACTGTAGCCAAATACTAGCCGACGAAATAAATGCCAAAATAGCATCTTAAAAGTGTTACGATTTCTATGAGATCAGTCCAAGATGTTGTAATCTCAAGAGATTATGAGTGTATGAGTCGATAGGTATATATCGAAGTGCGCATAGATAACGAATGTAAAGGCAATTGTGCAATAACAATTAACAACTGCTTTCTATACCGACCGTCCCTAGAGTAAGTGACAAACGGCTTAGTGGTTGGTATTCGAGGTCCCAAGTTCGAATCCTGATTGATTCACATTTCTAGCTAAATTTATTACTAAATGAAATAAACGAAACGGATAGCGTGCTATCGATCTCTCAAAAATAAAAAAAAATAAAAAAAAAAAAAAAACTCTTTATATCTTGGTGATCGGCCGACAATTAGCGAATAAACACGGTATTATCTATATATATTTAAAAAGTGGATATAAATCTGATGGCGTGAAATTTTTAAAGAAGATTCGTTTCTAATCATGTGGATATATTTTGGGGGTTAAAAAAAAAAAGAAAAAAGGGTGAATTGATAAGGCCCAATCCTAAGAGTCCACGAGGATGGGGGAGAGGGCCCACTAATCAATCATTTGTCTTTCCAAATCCACCTCTTCTTCGTTTTACCCGTCCTTTCGACAAAAAAACACCACAACAATGGCGATGGCGGAGACCACCACCACCACCACCACCACAAGAATGGCGGCGACATGGGTGGAGAGGAGCGTGGTGCTCACCCACGTGCTGACCCACCCGACGACGACCCCGTGCCTCCATTCGCAGCTCCTCGTCGCCTCCCGAGTCCCCTGCTTCCTCCGCTGGGAGTTCCCTCCCTTCCTCCTCTGCTCCGATTCCGATTCCGGTCTCCTCCTCCTCCTCCGATGGTGCCTCGGCTCCCTCTTCCTCCCCCTCCCCCGCTCCTCCTCCTGGCGCTCCAAGTGCCCCTTCCAGCAGCCCCCGCCGCTCCGCCTCTCCGCCGCCGTCGAACCCCCGCCTGATCGCTGGACCTCCGGAGAGCGCCGCGCCTACCTCCGCCGCCTCCGCCTCCGCCGCCGGGGCCTCCGCCCCCTCGGCCTCCGCCTCCCCGCTCCTCCTCCTCGGCGCCCCCAACCTCGCCCTCCTCGCCCTCCTCCTCTGGGAACCCCTCTGCATCCTCCGCCGCATCCCCCCTCCCCAAAACCCTAGAATCCAAAGGACGAGAGGAGTACTCAGATGTGCGCATACGGTCCCCTCTTTCCTTATTCATCCCCCCCCCCTACAACAATCTCGTCCCCCATTCTTTTTTTTTAATTTTTTGCATCGTACTGCATGCAAATTTTTGCTTCTAAGTTCTAACCACCAAAGAATATTATTATTATTATTACTAGGAACCAAAAAAAAAAAAAAGAAGGTTGGTCGGTCTAAGTTTTTAAATATAATAACCATTCGCATTAATTAGGTCCCTCATAATAAAAACCTCCTTTTGTTGCTCTTGTATTTGTTTTTGTTGTTGTTGTTGGTGCTTCGCTTTCACTTTTGGTTCTAACTTTTCATGCTAAAAAGTATATATTCATTATTATTATTATTATTATTATTTATTATCGGCTATTAATCTTTTGAATGAATAATATAGTGTCTTGCAGCGTTAAAATTATCTTCTGTAACCTCAGAAGTTAAAAACATATAAAAGTATGATTCTATATTTTTGTATCGTATTTTCTCACTCCACTGCAGGTATCGTAATTCCAAGCAGAACGTAAACCTATATGAATGATAATAATAGAGTTATAACATCCTAAGATGCCAGGTATCTTGCTTGTGTATTAAGGTAAACAGGCCTGTGACCAGGCTTTTCATCTATAGTCTATAGGGTAAGTTAAAAAGGGGAACAAACGTGACATTCTATCTGATGCATGATTAGTTAAAAGAGTTGGAGGATAATGGAGATCTGAAGCTGCACTTTTGCTTGAAAACAAGCAAGATTAATTATTAAGAAATTAATAAAAGGGTACATGCTTCATACTGCAACAAATTTTCCAATTTATTCAATCAATAAGAGAAATAATGAAACTACAACTTGTGATCTCTCTTGTGTGTCTTCTGTGGGCAATTAAGAATACAAGAACACCTATATATATATTTTTTAAAAAAATTTTCCTTTCATTAGTGTGTATCTACCTCCTATGCCCTAAATTATGTTCTTTTTTGGATCAAACTTGGTAGCCCACCATGGCCTCTGATCTCCAGTGCTCGGCCTTCTCAAACCCATTGGTGTAATATTCGAAATCGTCGACCGTCCGATCGATCTCCTCTTCGGTGTTCATCACAAAGGGCCCTAGCTGGGCCACCGGCTCGCCCAACGGCTCGCCGCCGATGAGCACGAACCGAACCGGCTTCGCCGACTTGTTCCACACCTCGAGCCCATCACCCTGGCCCAATAGGAGAAGGTGGTGCGGGCCGACCGGGCCGGATCTTTCCGCGCCGAAGACTCCCTCGCCTTCGAGGGTGTACACGAACGCGTTCCACGCCGGCGGGACGGGCTGCCGGAGGTGGGCCGACGGCTTGAGGGTGAAGTCCAAGTACATGGTCGGCGTCCGCGTGTAGACCGGGGATTGGAGGCCCATGGACCGGCCCGCTATAACGCGGACCGCGATTCCGTTCTTCGATGCCGATGCGATGTCCTTGCTCTGTATCTCTTGGTATCTTGGCTCGATCCTGCAACCGATGATAATTGACTCGAACTCAGACCACATAAACAATCAACTAACTACGCTAAACAGTGATGTCCGAATAACTCAGGTGGAACATAACAGAACGGTAGCTGTAACATATTTTCAAAGTTAGGACAAAAGTAGTACATATATAGGAAAAAAGAGGTAACTCCTTTCAAGTAATAATTAATTAATGCTAGAAAAAACATGCATCTATCACTGTCCATATAATTAGTTCAATCGCAGGAAACATCCAGGATCCAGGTTAATATAAGTTGCTTGAAAGGGACACTTCACTTATTTTAATATTTCATATATATGTGCTCCATATTATATATACTTACGTCTCTCTAATAATTAAGTCCTCGACAGCAATTTAGCACATTTTAATTGCTGTCCTTAATTCACCATTAATTGAATTTCCGTAGCTGGATATTGTTGACCTCCTCTATCAAAGTTCATACTAAATATATATGTATATTTATACAGAGAACAGGTATAGGCTAGCTACGGTGGAGAATATAAAGTTAGGACGCTAAGTACTAAATTACAAGTAAAAAATTTTGATTTTGCTAACCAAACCTTCAATTTGTTTGATTTGAGTTTCTCGCGCCGTTTATCTTCACATATTTAGTTAGCATACTACGTACAATTTTTACAGATATAAGTTTCTTAAAATAAATAGTTAACTTAAAATTTGATGTTAAAGTATCGTTTGACCGACTCAAATTATTTATATATATATATATTTTGTGTACATTTTTATATGCGTTATACTGACATTTTGTTGGCGGAGGAGAGGTTGACCCAGAGCTGGAGGCCCTTGGAGGTGCCCGGGCCGGCGGGCATCTCCGAGTGCACGATCCCGCGCCCGGCCGTCATCCATTGCAGGTCGCCGGCCTTTATCGTGCCCTTGTGCCCTTCGAAATCTTCATGAGTAACTGCTCCCTGTAATAATTGAAATTACACACAACAAAATACATATACTTAGTACGTATATATATATATATATACGTGATCTTTTAGATAGAGAGAGAGGGAGAAAGAGAGAGAGAGAGAGAGATTGTGTAGAATTAAATGAGCACCTCTAGCATGTAGGTGACAGTTTCAAATCCTGCAATTGGAAACAGTTGGAGTATTAATTACAAGGTATATATGATCAATTAGATCGAACCTTAATAAATAAATATATATATCTATCTATGGTTGTGGATCACCTGTGTCTCTGGATATATATATATAGTGCTATTAGAAGAAGCCGCGTGCTATTTTTCGGTAATAAAATTAGAATAACCAAACTAAATAATTCAAACTTTTAAAACTCAAAATCTCATTTTCTCTGTCTCATGACACCATAAGTTTCAAAAAAATTATTTAATAAACGAACACAATTATTGCAAGTAGCAAGTAGAAGCAGAGCCAAATTAATCAATCAGTTGTAATTAATTATTGTGTATATATATAATAATATAATGCATATATATTTATTTACGTACCTCTGTGGGGATGATCAGGAAATCCAGCTGGAGCAGTAACTGCAGGCATCGGGGCAGAGAAAAGGACATTTAGATTAACTAAAAAGAGGGGGGAAAAAATGAAAATAAAAATAATAATGCTACATAAAAAAAAACGCGATCTCATTGGAGTGACCAATTGGGGAAATTAATCAAGAAAAACCCACCTGAAAACTCATCCAAAACAAGGAATGGATCGAAGTACTTGAGTTCGAACCTGCAGATTTAATTAATTTATAACCAGAACCATAAAAAAATAAAAATAATAATAATAATAATAATTAAGAAATATATAAAATTATAATCTTTGGATATATATATTGATGATGTATTGATGCAGCAGCAGCAGCAGCAGGTAAGTAGGTAGGGGTACCTTCCGATGCTCCGCCTAACGACGGCTCCGACTCCTTCGTGCTGCGGCCGCGCCTGGAACTTCCTCGCCACGTGGCGCGGCTTCGTGATCAGCTCGGGTGAGGCCACCTGATCTAGTACTGCTTCCGCCATTGATAGTTAATTAATAATAACTGATGCTAAGAGCTCAATTTTGCAACGTTGATTTAATCCGGATTTTTGTATTTGAATTTGAATTCTCTTCGAAATGATCGGTGTTTAATTTTGTGTTTGAGAAGAGAGAGAGAGAGAGGGGGGGGGAGAGATGATATTATGGGAGAATGAGATGGGGGTGGAGTCTCCTCATATATATATAAGAGAATCTAGAGAGAGAGAGAGAAACGTTTTTTTTATATTTATTTTATATTTTTGGGTCAAAGGGTGTATATATATTATACACATCATTGGACGTACATGTTGCATCAGGGTATACTATATACTACGTTAAAACCCGGCCCAATGCGAGGCGTCGTCATGCTGATGCAGTGATGACGCAAGCTTTACACACATATATGTTTGTGTTGTGTTTTCCTGGGAAGCTCATATTTTTAGTATCTACTTAATTGCTGATGTGTCGTGTTAATCTGTGTTATCCATAGTCAATCTCTGGATGACACGTTAGCATATTAATATTACGGTAATATGTGGAGATAATAAGAACTAAGCTACAATACTATCAACAGCACTAAGTTATCGATGCTTATTAATTTTTTAATCCCTTGGATTAAAAACGCGTTAGAATAATATGGGTCTCAAGGTTGAGTGGGTGGTTGGTTGAATTGTATAATCTAACGGATAAAAATAATTAAAAAATTAATTTAATGATAAAAAATTGATAAAGACTAAGTCATTGATACAATCGATAGTCATTAATTTATAAGTTAAAGATTTTCTTTAAATGAGAAAAATAATAAGGCAAAATCTGAGTATCAGCTTAGAGTCGCGCGTTGAACAATTAATACATTTTTGACTAGCGATTTAAAATCATTATGTTTTTATTTTATAATTTTAAATTTTAAATATTAAATTTTTAAATCAATTAATATACCAGATACGATGAACACTGTTATCTTAATAATATTTTCATATATGCATTGAGATATATAACATGCTAGCGCGGGCTATGTTCTTCGAATTTTTTATTTTTTTATTATTTTTGGTTATCATCGTAATTAATGAGGATCGAGCAAATTTTAAAAATATGATGATGATGATTGTGGTGCATCATCATGATGATATATCATATACACCCTTTATTATACAACCACATATGTACTCCGCCGCTTTAGAATCCGTGCAAGCTCTCTTTTTCCCCTTTTTTTAAAAAAAAAAAAAAATTCTTATATGCATGGGAACGGGCGAAGATGCGCGCATCTCGGATCCCATCCGCGTTGACTCGACGCGAGGTTCGGACACGCGGTGTGCTACTCCGCCGCCGCGATCTCGTTAAAGCCGTTCTATTACGAGTACGCGCTTCTGATTGGCGGAGGGAGCGCTCCCTGGATACCCCGCGCGGAGCATCGTACCGCGCGATCACGCAATGGTGACGTCACAATGACTGTTGTTAACTTGTAATTATTATTATTATTATTATAAGATTAATATACGCGAATGCTATGGACGCGGATCCGAGGGGCGCGATGAGGGATTAGTTTTTATAATAATATATTTTTTATTTTGAGTTAATTTTAGGCGCATTAAAATTGTTTGGAAAAAGAAAGGAATTTTCGTCATTCCACTCTACTGTTTAGCAGATTCGAATGTGATACAAAAATTATTATTTTATTTTTATTAATATTAATTAATTTTTGTTTATCGTTTTATTT
The DNA here is from genome assembly GCA_025177825.1 of Aechmea fasciata. Classification (NCBI taxonomy): domain Eukaryota; kingdom Viridiplantae; phylum Streptophyta; class Magnoliopsida; order Poales; family Bromeliaceae; genus Aechmea; species Aechmea fasciata. The sequence continues at coordinate 6,101,248 of CM045937.1, forward strand.
CAAACAGATCGGGACGGAAGCTTCATTCGAATCCATTTACATCACTATATAAGACGGTCATTTAATTAATTAAGACCTATCGTATCTCAAATAATATTGTGTGGGGGGGGGAAAAGATTAAAGGAGACTAAAAGAGCCACGTAGAACTCCATCCATCCTTTCATTTTTTTTAAAAGAAAAAAAAAAATTCTGAGAAGGCCTTTACAATATCTGTATGTTTAGGAAACCAAGTGATGGGATTTTTTTTTTTCTTAGAAAGAAAAAGAGGAAAAAAAGTGTTAAATGAGGAGCAATTTATTCTTTTTTGGAAATCCCTTGTTTAATATATGGTATGTAATTCGAACGAAAAAGTAATTATGTTAAAATGAAATGAAATACTGATAATATTCGAATATTAATATTGGATAAATTACACAACTCATGGAATTGGAATCATCTCAATCAGAAAAATGGTGGGCATCAAAAGCAATAACTTGGCAACACGTAACTGCTATTTGTTTTTTTTGTGGGTGAGAAAAACATTTGTTCGTTGCCTCTTACACTTAGCCAAGTGGCTTTGACTTATCAAAACCTGCTTCTTTTTTTTATTTTTATTTTTATTATTATTTTATCTCCTTTTGTTTTTTTGTTTTGTTTTGTTTTTTTAAGAAAAGAAACCAAAGCTTTCTTATAAAGAGTCATCCCTAGGATTTTGAGATGTTTGATTTGACTAGAAGATGGCAGAGTCGGCCCGGCTAAAATTACCTGGGTTGAGGGGAGGTCACACCACATGCCCACATGAAAGCACTTCTCCTGTAACTGCTTAAATTCAATATAGCACTTCAGGCTTAATTTGGTATTGAAGTCTATCTAACGCTATTAAATAAAATAAAGTATATGAGCATATCTCGTGTTCTATAGGTGAGATTAAAATACATCGTAAATGTAACTCATCACGAAATGCATAACGCAATATTCGTACTTTTTCACCGTATGTAACGCAATCTCATTGTAATCCCAAACGAAGTCTTTGTAATCCTCCGCGCATGTGAATTTGGGTGTTACCAAATTTTGTAGTTTTGGGATGCTCTGAATCCAACTATAAAATGCAACACGTGCAGTTCGTGTTGTTTCGCGTTAAATTAATTGGTCAGATACTGAAAGGATGCAGCGTACCAACTTATAGGCTGTGTTTGGTTGGAGGGATATCCCAGAACAAGACGGGATATCCCTCTTTATCCCGCCAAACGAAATGCTCCTGGGAACAACTGGGTTGTTCCCAGCTTAACGGGCTGTTCCCGGTTGTTCCGGGAATAGCCCGTTAAGCTTGTTCTCCCTTTTAGGGAGAACAAGCTGGAGAACAAGCTGGTTTTGGTTTTTGTTTTTTGTTTTTTTTTTTGTTTGTTTTCTCTATTATGCCTTTTAATTTTTTATATTTTATTTTAGTTAATTTTAAATAAATTAAATGAATGTACAAATTTAATAAATAAATATATTAATATAAATATTATATTTATGATAATATATTTATATTTAAATTTTATTATATAATATATATTAATTAAATTTGATATATTTTTTATTTTATTAAGTTTTATCATTTATATATTAATATTTAATTATTTTATTTTTATATTAAATATTATATACATAAAATTATTTTTTCATATATATATATATATATATATATATTTGTATTGAAATTTATACTAATTATTAATTAAAATTATAAGGATATTATTAGTATTATACTTTATTCATTAATATATTATGAATAAATTATATAAAATAAATTATTATATATAATAAAATAAAATATAATATTTTAAATTAGATTGTTACATAAAATATTTTATTATAATTTACTATATGAAATAATTTTATATAAAATATACTAATAGAAATTAATTATTTTATTTTTAAAAATATATTTAGACGTTGTTCTAGACTTTTTATCCAAACGCTATTAAGGATATCCTCTAGAATATCCTCGAATGCATCCAAACACAAATTTACAATTGTTCTATCTTGTACCGAAATATCCCCTGTTCTCGGGAACAACAAAAGTTGTTCTCCAAAATTTAGTTCTCCAACCAAACGCAGCCATAGAGAATCAGATATTATTGCAAGAAAGTAAATGGGCAACGAAAGGGAACTGAAGAAGCAAAAGAATGAGTACTAATCCTGAGAAAATTTCTTCCAAATGATGTGTAGTCTTATCAATTTACATAATTGTTTTGCTTAAACCACTGTGTGAAGCACTATCTACACAATGTCGATCATCAAGCGAACAGTCGGTGTCGTCTTTACATAATGTACAAGGAATAACTGGAAGAAGATTAGATTAACAAGAGACCGCACGGCACCGCACCGCGTCTAAACAAAAGTGTTTCATCGACAAACACTTTCGCTTCAAGATCATCCTCTTTGATTGGAGATTAACCTCGCGGATGTGCGTGAGGAATCTTTAGTGTCGGAAAACTTTTCTGATGATCACCAGTATGCTTGTTTATGTTTGACCTTTAGGGTTTGCGGTGGAAGTTTATAAACTGGTGGTTGCTTGCAGAGACTCCAAGACACATTGTTCTCCGGTTAAGCATTCGACCAATCCTACAGAAATGGTAAGAATTTTGTGAGTTAATATATCTGCTTCTAGAATCATACCATGTCAACTCGTTTATCTGGCCGGTTAAGAACTCTTGTAAAGTGCTGTTGAGTAAAACTGTTTAGATGAGTACTAACAACTTTTTCCTTTGACATTCTTCCCAACAGCTTGAAGAAGATATATCAGAAGCTTCAAATTTGAGCTTCTCGCCAAAATGAAAGCTCCAAACATTTCTCTAGCAACCGCCTGGTTGCTGATTTTCAACACAAAGGCTAATTTAGAAGTGAAACCAAATAGGAGCTGGTAATTTGAAGGTTACGCTGAGTAGCATAAAAGATCAGTTTTTTTTTTCTCTTTTACCGTTGGTGTAATGGCGACAATCATGTTTACCAACAATCAGATCACTCGGCCACCTTTCGCTGAATGTGTTGGCCTTGTCAACGGCATTACTATCGGAAAACCCAACGAACCAGCACCTACTTTTAGGCACCCTGTGCAGCTTCCTCTTTAGAATGACTCCTACAGAAAAGAATCAAGCATAAATGTCTGTGTGAAGAAAACCAATCATGCCATTTAGTTGGAGTTCTTTTTTATTAAGAGCGAAAATTAATTGTCATATGAATCGAGCTATATTTTGTTTGCAAGAGCAATGAAAACAGTTTTGCAAAAAGAAACTGTTAAAGTACACCAAGACGATCCATTTTTTCGTTTAAAATACTTATTAATAAACATGTTTCAGTGCAGAGAATTAGGATCTGATTCAATGGCGGTCTCCAACTGATTAAGGCTATCATCAGCACTTTCCATTACTGGTTTAATTTTTCACCATTTTGTAGAGTACTATTTCGTAATTTAATTACATCAGCCAAGGCCCAAGGGAATGCAAAACCATACAAGTATTTGTCTAATTTCCTATTTCTGTTAAAATTTAGGTTGAGCCCTGGTGGTTTGAATCCAGCAAAACTGTCTCGATATCTAGTGCTGTCGTGTTCAGGCTAGAGAGAGAATATGGCCTGTAAAATGGTATATATATTCCATTTGTGCATTCCTCAAGAAGCATAAAAAAGAAAGTTACATCGTTGCGCATTGTTTGAGACATATGTTACCATTGGATATTACAATAATTATCAGCTACAAAAACTAAGGATTCCAGGTGAAAAGAAACGCGTAGAAATTGCAAAAAATCAATATGCTAGAGAATTCTATAAGATTGTAAAGAATTATGAATGACTTAAGTTAAAAGTAGAAATCACTGAAAATAGAGAGAAACATCGGTTGCAAAATGGAGGGAAAAACTACCAGGTATTGGCCTCTGCAAAGGCACCGAAATAGCTGCAAACACATCCTCCGGATCTTGCGGTTGAAAATCGAAAACATATGCCTGCAGGAAGAGAAGGAAAAAATCAAAAAAAAAAAAAAATCCATCTGATCATTACTTTGCAATTTGAGTTGTGAAGACACCAACAAAGCACCACATCTAATCATAAAAGATTTTCAAGGTGTATGTCTAAATAGCAACTTCCAAATGAATTTACACAATTTCGCATATCCACAGGGTGTATTATTGCACACAAAGAAAAAAAAAAAAGAACTACTTTTCTGAGAAACCGAGAATATGACACGGACAATAGATAACTAGTTAAGTATTTCTGCAAACCTTAGAAAAAAGAAAAGTTCAGAGAATGCTTTCCGATGGTATATAGTCACGCATCCAATACAAATACACTCTTATTAATGATTCTACTGCACTAGAAATGTTACAATTCCATAAAAAATGAATGCAATGGTCAAAGAACTCTGTAAAGTGGCATTAAAAAAATCAGATTTTGGGGAGTATTCAATGCCGAAAAGAGTCGTATCATCTATTTGGAACCAAAACGAGAACTACTTATATTCGCGTTGTGTTCCAATCATACTGCAAGTTTCGAATTTCTGATTCACGCAATTTATCGAACAGTTGCAGGGCAAAGTACGACGCCCCCCAAAACACAAAAGACTAGCTACCGATCATGAGTCCAAATGACAACCCATTCGACCAAATGAATCAAAAATTAAGCAAAAAAAAAAAAATTGATTTAAAGGATTTGAGGGGGGTTACCTGGGATTGTGAATGGAGGGGTTTGATGATGACCATGAAGTGGTGGAGATCCCAAAAGCCCAAAGAGTATGCGGCGGAGAAGAGCATCTGGGCGGGACCCTTCGGCGCTCGCAGGGGTACCGCCGCCACGTATACTGCTTCTCCAACGCACTTCCCCCCCTGCTTCTGCTTCTGCCTCTGCTGCTGCGGCGGAGAAGCGCAACTGGGCGAAGCCAAAAGCCTCGCAGAAGCCATTCACCGACCAATTCTCGATGTAGCAACCACGCCGGGAAAAAGATCTGCTTTTTGAGCACACAATTGCAACTTAGTCCCTCATCTGTTTTCATAAACGCTTTAGTCGCTAATCTTTTCGCTCAATCATCGCACTCCCTAAACTTTTGTTAACATAACGGAGTTTTAACTTTTAACTCTGGTAAACTGAAATGAAATTGTTATTATATTGAATGGTAACTGAACCTGATAATTTTGAATCGTATTTATGAAAGATGAAAAACTTAGGGGTTACTACTTCGCAATATCATCCAAGTGCAAGAACAAACCATACATTTAGTAGTGTATCATTAGACATCGATCGCCTGTGCAATGCACACTTAACATAAAAAAAAAAAAAAAAGAAAATGTTCAGTAGTTGTTGGGTTTCAAGAGCAATAGCTTCATTTTAAAGTTTCTACTTTTCGCTGCAGCGAAACGATTATAGAAATTGAGGTGATCAGCATTCTTCATCACCATCTGAAGCCTGAATCAAGTTAGTTCGCCAGATTTGCCGGTCAATTTCGCCCAATCAAATCAAGTAATGAAGTAACCCATCAATCATTAGTGTAAACTGATGTACCTACGTTTACTCTTCAAATGTTACAGAAAAAGATCCCTCTCTTTCTCCCAGCAGGATAAAATTAACAAAATGACCCAAATCCCACAAGCCCGAAAATAATAACAGTAACACCACCAAAAGGAAAAAGAAATCGCCAGAAATTACAAAAGGTAACAGAAAGCAGTCCCCCGGAGAGTCTCAAACTAGGAGCAGAGACGCGCAGATCGCTGCCGCGATCAGCATGAATATCGATGTGGCGGCACGCACGGCGCCGGCAGGCTGCGAGCCGGGCGCGGGGGCCAGTGTGGCGTTAGCGAGAGGTGGCTCCACGACATCGGAGTCTGTCAGGACGGGCATCGGGGGCAGGGCTGGTGGCTGGGCTGGAGCAGTGATTAGCTGGAGGAGCGCGCCGGCCTGGACCGGACCCATGTAGCTCGGCGTGCTGTTCCCCATGTTCATACAAAGATTCCCTGCACAAGCATAGGACCAGAGAGTTAAAGAGTAATAAGATTTAAAGAAACCATATAAATCGAGACTCACGAACTACATTCATATCGCGACCCGGAGAAAGAAAATGAAAAAGGCGAATAAGCTAATCTTTTTGTCATGTTTTGCAACTTCATATTTTCTTTTGCAGTTTCAACTAGACTACCAACTTTCAAGAATCAAAATCCGCTGACGTTTTCTATTTCTCCTTTTCCTGCGATTATTTGATTTTCATCTGATGAAATGTAAGTGCATCCTAGTCCGAAGCACTTGGGTGATTTATTTTTTGAAACTGAGATTAGGGAAGGAAAAAGCGGGAACATACTTTTGTATCTTCTTGCTGTGGCAACGAAATCAGTGATGACCCCATCCACCCCAGCTCCCTGGAAATACGAATTGATCTGCACCGTCGGATCAGAAAAGAAATCCCAAGCTTGCGAAACAAACTCATTTCTTAAAACATAAGTGTAAACCGACAAGCCGGCTTTCTGCAGGTGGCTAACGAGGTTGGTTTGGGCCATGATGAATTTTAGGTTTTCGGGGAAGACCGATTTTTTATCAACAGCCACAGCATCGGCAAACTTCTTTATATCAGCAAGAGCCGTCGGAGTGGCGTCGTTGATCGACTCATCGATTAAGTAAACAAGATTGTACTTAGTTTGTTGCTTGAATTTGACCAGGACTGAGCTGTTGGAGGACTGAATCATGACTTGTAGTGTGGTCTGATTGTTGTAGCCTGCGTCGCTTAGGGTATGGATTACAGCATCTGTCAAGCTAAACCCTAGTTTCTGGGCCATGAATGCAGCGTTCTGTGGAAAAGAAAGTAATCCAGCTGTAAATTAAAGTACCAAGCCCCCAAATTTGGAGAAAGGTGAAAAGATTAGATCTTATGTTCGTTGTAATGTGTTTTTGAAATGAGCATATGAATTTTGAAAAATTTCAATTTTACTACGACCTAATTTTGAGTTTAGAAAACTCCATCATGTAACGTCGAAACTTACCAAGAGAACATCTGGTCAAGTAACAGAATACTCCAAAAAAGCTAAACATACTAATAAAATTCTGATCGAAGGTACTGAAACAGAAAATAGCATGACTATAAGATTGCGTTGTAAAATAAAAAAAAAAATAATTAAAGTTCAATAAACTATTTAAAAGAAAATGTCCTACTGTTAGTTGGATATTATGATTCTTCATTTACGTAAGGTAGTTTGCGAGCAGAGGGCAAACGACATTAGATCTAACATTTCTAGCTATAATTCTCACCTCTACAGTAATCAAAACTCCGGATAAATCCTTGTCCTTTGCGAAGGCCAAAAATTCAGATAACTTCATGAAATTTCCTGCATTTTTGTATCTTGGGTTTCTTTGCAGCTGGTAAGTGCTCTCCGGGGCTGAAATCATAGCTGCAAAAGAAAGAAAAACAATTATTAAAAAATTGTGCGTGAAGATATCGAAAGTAAAATAAACTGCATTTTCTTAAACTGTGTGACAGAATTCTATGTCATTACTTATGTTAGACTTAGATTTGTCAAAATCAACTTACGTTGTAAGGTCTTAATCTCAGCCCAAGTGAGATTGAAGGTGAAAATTCCAGCACCACTCTGAAGCTCCGGGATAATGGAGGTGAGACTGCTGAAGCTTGATAAGGAAACAGTAGTATCATCCATCAAATTAATAGAACTCATGCAAATAGGTATCCCATCTTTAGTTACTTGAACGGGACAGTCAATAACATCAGCGCCATCATCAACTGCTTTTTGATAAGCCAAATTGGTACAGTCCGGGTAGTCTCCACTTGCACCGTAGTGTGAGATAATTACAGGCTTTCCTGCAGTTTAATAGTAAGAAGAAGAGTTAGAGTCAGTAAATTATTACACTGCAGAAACTCGAGAATAAAAGAGACATACCGTGATCCAAACTGCTTTTGTTTAATCCGGAGAAGCAACCTGCATAGACGGAGACGTGCATAAATTCACTAGGTAAGGAAATTTTATTTTGCTCCAACACGAAGGACAAATTAATTGCCCTTTATGAACTTCAGCAAGTATAATAATGGATAGTTACACAGAAGGTGTAACTAGAAATCATAGGTTAGCGCCCACCTAAACCAAGCAATGTTTCCATCAATCCACATTGCTGACAACAAGGAAATATCTTCTAATGTAATATTAATAAGAAGAATTCTATTGTCCTGTTAAGTTACTAAAACAATCATATGCCACTTGCTGCAATGATAGTTCTCTCGACTATGATATCAGAATTGTAGCATAAACTGCAAACCACATATCTGCCAACAATTATTCACGTAAAAGCAAATATTCATAATAATATATAATTAGAAACATACCTACAGCCTCTGATGGGGTTATAGGGAAGTCCGACACCACACCATCGACAGAGAAAATGCCATTGTCAATGAAATTGAGATACTCGGCCAACGGATCATAACTGTAGTTGTAGCTAAACGAGTTGTCATTCGCAAAATCTGCAGCATAAATTTCCAGCCCGGCTTTATGGGCATCAGTCACAACCGAAGTAGAGGGCTGTAAATAATTGTCGGATGTCACAGGCCATATATAGTTTTTCGGAACAAGAATCCCGGATGCGAAGGTCTTAATGAAAGTAAGGTTCTTCAACAGTGAACCGTATGTTTGGTTCGTCGAAGGTTCAGCAATTGTTGCATCAAGAAAGCGGAAGACGCGCTTCGTTTTGCTGCTTACTCTCGCGGCTATGCTGGTGAGGAAGGCGACTTCAGGAGATGAGATATAGCTTATAACAACACGCTTTGATACTGCTATAATATAGTTTCTCATGCTAAGATTGTGTTGGGTGTAGAACATGTCATGCTGCATTTATTTATTTTTTTTTAAAAAAAAAACATTGAAATTAGTTGTATAGTTAATTGAAAGAGAAAATTACGAGAAGGATTAATTAGTGATTAGTGTAAGAGATCACCTGCACATTCAACCAAAGAGCGGGTGGCTTGAATTGAGATTCGATATCATCAACCGTGAGTATAGCGTAAAGGCTGGAGTCGAATCGGTCGGTGCGAGTATAGATGGACTGTCGTACTGCTCAAGTTGTAAAGGTGATCAGGATTGTAATATACATACAATACAACATCAAAGGGAATGCATGCATCTACACAATCTAAAAACATAAACATACAGAGACTACATAAAATCTTTCATAATGCACCCAATTTCTGGTAGTTTCTGTATGCACAGAGCAACCCTGTTTTAGCCTGACATAGACAAAAGTAACTTCAAATACTCCCACTTACGAGCAACTTGCGATAGCTCAGTGCTGTTATAGTCCACAGGAAACCACCCTGACGTCGGCACGCCGTTAACAACATAGTTCTTTTGTCCGTTGGGATAAAAGTTTTGAATATCCGTGCAATTGTCCAACTTCAAATCAGGCAGGCAAATTCCAATGCCATCCTTTGTGAGCCGCACGTCACACCATAAAGTTGTGGCGGGTGAACTGGCGATCAATGCGAAACTATATGCGTATGCGCTGGAATCAGGGAATAACCCCGAGAAGCCGCCCTTAGCTATTATAGCTGGAGCATTACCTGCATTAGAAGAAGCAAGGAAAGAACACCACTTGTTAACTATAAGTCATAATATACTTGAATCAAAATAAATCAAAAAGAACAAACAGCTTAGTGAGAGGATCAAACCGATTTGTCCCATCAACTCATTGTTCAAAACTTGCTTTCTTACAATATATCACTTGATCATTTTGATCAGCACAGTTGATAATTGTACAATAGAACACAAATTGAGCAAAATCTAAAATTATTACCACTTTTCTCATTAGATGAAAAGGAAACGATCAGTAAATAGTCGGGTTTAAACCGTATCTTTCTCAATTCATTTATAAATAAAAAAGAATAAATCACAACCTATAAATAATCGGAGATTTAGGAGATCTAATTACAACTACAGACCAAATCCCACAAGCTCCGATCACACAAATCCACTAAACATCTATTATTTCCCATTCCATCAAAATAGAGAAACCCAAAAACAGATGCTCCTCAAGAACAACTATAGCATGCTTTGATTGACCATTTTTTCCCCATCATTCCCTCAAAACAACGCCGCCCCTAAAACAAAAACAAAAAAAAACCACAGATTCACCTCACACAAAGATGTACCGAAACTCGTCACAAACCCATCAAAGAAACCAACCCAAACAACCAAAAAACAAGTTTTTTAAAAAGAAAAAGTTACAGAAAAAATAAGAAAACGAGAGGGGAGAAAGAGAGAGATATACCACTCAGGGTCATCCATGGAGAAGCTTTGCCTCCCTGAGCGGCTACAAAGCCCAGCTGGAGCTGCTGCAGCAGCAGGAATGCAACAAGGAAGGAGGAGAACTCCCACCTAGAAATGCTCCCCCACATTGTACCCACAAAACCCAGATCACCAAATCCCCCGATGATCACAAAGCTCCTCAAACCAAGAGCAGCTACGGAGCTTCCGAGAGAGCGAAAACGGAGAAATGCGCTCTCCACGGGGATGAGGATGGAGATGAACCAAGCTCTGAAACAATGGTGGCCGAGGAGAAATGTTAAAGAGAGAGAGAGAGAGGTGATCAGGTGAAGGTGGGGTTGGTCCAGTTCATTGTGTTGGTGTTTTTTTTTTTTTTTTTTCTTTTTCCTCTTAGGGGGGCCATTTTTATAAATAGAACTGTTTAAACTACTCTTTTTATTTTTTATTTTTTGTTTTCTTTTTTTTGTTGTTATTTTCGGGGTTGGTTTTTGTTATTTGTTATTTGTTATTTGGTTTTAGTGGGAAAAAAAAAAATTGTAAAAAAAATGTTTGGGAAAAAAGACATGCTCTGCATGTCTCGGCGCCGATTTTGGCTTCTTGGCGGCTTCAAGCGAAGTTTCAGGCTTATTCTTTGCTCAGATTTTTCCTTATAATTACATATATGCCCTTCTTCATCAAAACTTACTAAATTTCTTTGTTAATAAAATTATAATCAGCAAAAAAAAAAAAAAAAACATACATATAGTTTCGCACTATCTTATTTTAGTATATATAATATTTTAAAATATATCACTTTCGTATCTCATAATTTTATTATTATTATTATTATTCACACTAATTTTTTTTCGTAAAATTAATGATAAAGTTGAAACTACGGGTACTAAAGTTAATATTTTATAAATTATAGGTGACATATGTAAAGTTTTTGTATATGATTTAACGAAAAGTTAACAGAAAAACTGACGAAAAAAAAAAAATCACATGATATTAAATTAATATACTTTAAAATATAAAATACTAAAATAAAAAAATATAAAATTACAGAAATAATTTTTTCTTTAAAATTTGGAACTCACGTCTACATTAATATCTTATTCACTCATTTTGTGAAAATACAAGCTTGTATTTTTCACACAACATATATTTTGACCGATTTTATTATTATTGATTATTGATCGGCTCAACTAAATTTAAAAATCACGAAAATATAAAATATAATTCATTGGACATTGTTTCGCATTAAAATATTTTATTTTTATTATGCGAAATATATGAACTGTCATTCCATGGGAGCCACGACCATACTTATTAAACAAATGATGCGAAATCGCATAAATAATGTGTGTTGATTTTATTTAAAATAAATTGCTAATTATATCTCCGCAACTAAAAAATATATGTATTTTAATTAGCAATAATATGTTTGACTATTATTGTGTTTGTTGCAAACTAATTAAACTTGGTATTGTGGAAGATCATAATTTATATGCTTGCTTTGAAAAGAAATTTTAATATGTAAATGATCTGCGCACGTTATTATTGAAAAATAGTATATTAATAAATTAAATTGATTTAATCAAGTACATTTTTGAGAAAGGAGATTATTTTTTTCCATTGGAATGATCAAGAGAGGACTATTTTAAATTCGAGTTATTCGAGTTATTTTTTACTGTTACAGGAAAAATTAAGGAGCCATAAAGTTTAAATTAAGCTATTGTGTATTTTTAGTAGGATAGTAAAAAAAAAAAACTCTTCATTCAAATAAAAAAAATTAAATAAATGATGTGAAAAGGTGGGACAAATAAATCTTGCCGAGGCGTGTTGTTCAATAACTTTTTGGTTCAAAAATAATAATGGGAGTATTCATGCATTACATAAAAAAAAAAAAAAATGTATGAATACTCCTCCCTATACTATCTAACTATTGCAATTTAGTAGCTAATTTTTTTTGCTTAAATATTTTATTTTTATAAACATTAATTTTTGCATATTTTATTTCCATTCCTGTAATTAAAAAATCAGAGTATATTTTCTATAAAATGGCCTTTTAAACTCTACATAATAAGAACTATTTAAAAAAAAACTATTTTACATAATATATATATAGATAATTAAGCAGGTGATCGTACTAATTTTTACTCTTTTTTTTTTAAGTACAAGGTTTATACATCCATGTGTTACCCTCAAAATGGAAAACACATTATTATTATTGTTATTATTATTATTATTTGAAAATAATTATGACAATGTTAAGGGGCCACATAACATAGAATCATCATTAGATTTATTTATTTTCACAACTTAGAAGAGTAAAAATCACTAATTTACAACATTACAAATATGTAAAAGCATAATCCAAGCATATTCACTTACCACTTTTGAGTAGTAAATAAAATTTACCAACACTAATAAATGGGCCCTATTTCAAAAACCACTAATAATAAATGGACTTTATTATTTTATCTACCAAACAAACATATTCCAAGATTTATGTCTCTTTAAAGTTTAAATTGGATATTGGATGATATGGGATGATATCCCGATGCGCTGTACTTTTAAAAATAATAATAAAAATTTATTAAACGTATGTAAAATTGTATTTAATTTCAGGATTTATTTTATACAGATTTCTATAAAATTAAACTTTATGAAAATATATTTATCATTTACTATATTTACTCATTTTTAAAAACTTTTTACTCTATTCAGTTTAAAGATTTTATTAGTTTTAATAATAATTATGCTAAGTTTAACTACTTTAGCTGACTAATTCTAACAATAAAAGTAAATATTTCGTTAACAAATGTCGAGAAGGATATAATTTTTTTTAAAAAAATTACAAATTTAGCCAGCTAGAATACTTTAAATAAATTTAAAAAAAATTAACAAGATTTAAAAAATAAATAATAAAAAATAAAAAAGGGGTCAATGTGCATTTTTCACATTTAATTAAATAATTAATAATAATATATTTAATGCTGTATAATAACAATGCCCCTTGACTGACACCGTCTTCCTCCGTGTACCACCAGTCTCTGGAAACATGTGGCGTCATCAATCAAAAAGTCCAGCTGTAATCCCATCAAACGCAATCAGCGCCGTACGTTTACCCCCCCCCCCCTGTGTCGCATGGCTGTGGACGGCTGAGATCCATCGGGGGACCGTTGAACGGTGGATCGCGCGCCAAACACCGTGATTCCGCGTCCTTCGCCCGCCCATGTTGTCGACATCGCAATATTAGCGGCTCGGATTGAGCCGCGGCTTAGAATCGGTTCGGCTCGGCCACGTGGCAATAAATACTTGCTTGCACCCGGTGCATCCGTGCAACTCATGCGCCTAAATTATTAGGTACAAATAAATGCTACTTATCCGAAATATAAACTATACTGAGTAATTAGCACCAAATATTTTAAAATTTTAATTCTACTATTAAATTTTTTTAATTTATTTTATTTGAGTCGGTCAGCATAACTTTGACTTAAAATTTAAATATATCGTTTATTTTTATAGATTTAATTATTATATCTCATACAATTCATTGAAATAAATAATTAACTTAAATTTTAAAGTCAGAGCACCTTTACCGAACTCGACTCAAATAAATTAAAATGCTTTGATAGTAAAATTTAAATTTAAAGATTGGATAGTAAATTTAAAATAATTCATAGTTTATATACGTTTTGTAACATATTATTAATTAAATTATATGTCAAGGAGATCAATTTTTTATTATGTAAGAATCAAATAATCTCAAAAATTAATAGTGCATGACAAGGGATCATTCAACTTAATAAAAATAAATATTCAATATTTCAGATCACTTGCACGTAGATGTTTTGAATGTTTAAAAAAAAATTTAATGAATTGAATTGTAATTAGAACACTCACAAGTAGAGTTCTCATGGTTTGGCTCACGGTGCACAGGGTCCATGCAATAAATTTTTTCCCTCGTGCGGACCAGCTCGAGCTAGCCGTGGTCCATTAGGGGAGCCTCTCTCTCATACGGACACGTGTCGCAAATCGAACGGACAGTCCCGGAGCCCGTGGGACCCCCTGGGGGGGGGGTGGTTCGCTCCATGTGGCCCGTTTCCCTTTTTCCCAAAAAAGGCACAAAAATGAGTAAATTAATTACCTCACCAATAAATGGTTTTTTTTTTTTTTTTTTTTTTTGGGAGAGGGGGAGGATATATATTTAAATTAAAGTTATGAAATAATGCGAGACATAAAAGTTATATTTATTTATATATATATAACTTTTTGAGAAAATCCAAAAGTATCCACATAATACTTTTCCAATTATTCAAAACTATTTGTTTTCTCCAAAGCTGTGAACTTTAAATAATTAAACTCCACATTACATGTAAAACTAAAAAAGTTAGATATATATCTAGTTAACAATGTTTTGTTTCATCATTAGTTTTTTTTATAAATGGCATTAACATAATAATCTCGAGGAGTTTCATTTATATATTGCTCACACGTAGTGCAAAGTAGAATAAGTAGGAAGAATAAAAAGTTAAATTATTTTTAAAAAAGTCTTATAGTACGTAATTAATGTGACGTTTATGAGAGATCCGTTGATCTTTTTTTCCTTCGACTTTAAATATGTTAAACATTTTTACACAAGTAAATTAAAGATTTGGTAAGAAAAAAAAGTACGTTACATTGATCTTCTTATGATCTAGCTAATAAATAAAAGAGTTTATTAATCTCTTATAATAATAATAATAAATATTTCATTGTAGCTTCTAATTAGTTGACTTGGTCCCATTGCCATATGAGAACGTGCACTGCATTAATCAAACACTTGATATATATATATATATTGCAAATAAACTATATATATATATATATATATATATATATATATATATATATATATATATATATATATATATATATAGCGATTCGTTATCTTAATGTTTGTAGTATAATTTAATCCCCAATTAATTAAGAAAATATTAAATGAGAACATGGCATATGTTGAGATTATAGTCCTTGGCCAAGAATAATAATAATTAATATAAAATTTGGAGTGTAATGTGTAGATTGGGTCATGCATGGTTTTCATGATTGGTTGGAGAGATTTGTTTTGCTAGGATTTGGTGGAGGCCACATGACATGTAATAAGTTTTAAGTGGATCCCAACTTTAATTAGCACATTTTATATCCCTTTTATATTAACCTCCTCTTTGATAACCTGTTTATTATTATTAACATTTAAAAAAAATCTCAACAAATAGAATTTTAAAATTTGGTAATTAATAATCTTGCGTCTGAATCATGTTAGAAATGCCGTGTTAAAAGCATTAAAGTAAGGTCAAATTAAATCAACGGTAAAATGACTATGTTTTAATCAATTGTTAGATTTGATACTAATGTTTGATGTTGATTATACGGGTATATATTTAGAGAAATACTAAAATGCACAAATATGTATAATTTTTAAACTGGTGAAGTTTATTATTGTTACATAGTGTGATATAAATGATGATTAATAGATAAATAATAATTTGTTTTCACTCCACCTTACACGGCAAAGCTACTTATGGGGCTCAGCGTACATTGGACCACCCAATAATAATAATAATAATAATAATGTTTTAAATTAAGCTTAGGCTTATTATAATTCTCAATCCAGTTACTTATTATTATTATTATTATTATTGTTATTATTATTTTACTTATCGATGGAAATTGAAAAGTGTAAAATAAAAAAATTAGCTTTATTTTCACATAAGTTTGTTTTCAATATTAAAAAGTAAAGTGTAATTTATGATTGCCCAAGCGATCAAATTTGGAAACAAATAGTAATAATAATAGACTAAATTACAGAAAGTCTGTTTAATTATAAATATATATATTTTTTCACTTTTTCTCTTTAATTTTTCAAAAATCTACATTTTATATGCTCAACATTTTATGTTATTGTATATGGCACTCCTCCGTCAGAGTTTTATTATTATTCTGCCAATTTCTTATAATTTATATCAAAAATATCTTTTAAAAAACATAAATATATTATTTTTTTTTAAAAAAAAGTAAGGATAATTTGACTATTTTGTCATTTTCATTAACGTCAAATCTTTTGAAATATTTTTGAAATTTTAAGAAAGCAAAATGAAGATTTTTGAAAATCAAAAAAAAAAACGAGTATTTATATTTTTGTTTGTATATTTTAACCATAACCATAATAATAATAATTTGTCAACTTCTGGGAACCAGATATTTTACCAAATCTAAGTGGACGTAATTAATAATTAATTATCAGTTAAAATTTATAGATAGTATAGGGCCTATTCATATACTTTACTCTTGATAATTATTAATTTATAATTTAATACATTATGTTCGATACCAACTAATAATTTAAATAATAATAATAATAAATAAAATCCAACAATCGAATCCAGCACATGCCAGATGGGCTCGGGCCCCACACGGCACGAGGTACTGGAACCCACTTCGAGCGAGCCAATAGGTCGCTGCCACGTAGGTTGTCCCTACCCCGCGTGGGACCTACCTTTTTTGCCCAGAACATCGGTCCCTATATGGGAATGTTATTGGATAAGGAGGAGTTGGCGACGCACCCGATGCCGCGTAAATTGGTAGGTTGTGGGGTACATTTTGGATAACTCATAGGCTTGGTTTCGAATTGCGGGGTACTGCGAGTTACATGCGCTGAAAAAGTACGATAGAAAAGTATTCTGTTTAATTTTTTTACATAATATTATGTTCAACATATCACGATGAGTCGATTACGAGCGGTTTTACTGGAGAACGCAGAAGCATATCTCTACACTTCGATTATAAATAGCCAAAATAATTAAAAATCAATGAAATTTATTACATACATGCATAATCAATTTCTTTATCATCACTATTCTCTCTCACACACTTTTTCGTCTTTTGGTTTAAACTAGAGAAGATAATAATTTTTACTTGTGTGGATTTAAATTCACATGTCTCAAAAAACCCTATTATATAGCTTGTATTTTTAGGAAAATATATAGAGGAAACATTTTTTTGGACCATTCCCAGAAGGGCACAAACAAGCCTACATAATCACAGCTAAGAACAGAGCTTCAACCAACATGTGAAGAAGCTGGCACAGAATGGGACAACATGAGCTTCTTAATTAAACTCCTAACTACTAGAAAGATCAAAAGTTAATTCTCTTTAATTATGGACTAATTCTCTCCATGATCCAAATTACAAAATATGTTTTTTTTTTCCGAGTTTTCGAGTATGTTTCCTTTTACATTCGATCGATCTTTCAAGTAATTAAATATGTTATCGGAACTTATCATGAGCTTTTGTTATCTCGTGAGATTGTGAAATATTTCAATCCCCACCTTCTCAGTGTCAAATAATTCTTTAAATATAATGAACATAGTTTTTTAAGAAATCGCAAGATACCGTAGAGAAGTAACTTTTATAATAAATCAATTATCGCATTAACTTATGCATCAATTTGCATTTGCACCTCATTTGGATTTTTTCACGGTTAGTTTGAACCCCTTGTAAATAATAATTAAATTTTATAAATTTTAATATTAGTAATAAAATTTGCTCTGCTAATAACATTACCTTCGAGATGGGGCCGAAGGAGACCAAGATGTGGAGATATATTTTATGAGCCCATGGCCCATGATACTGTTGAGGCCTTTTTGGGCCCCCCTCTCTCTCTTTCTCCCTTTCTCTCTCTCTCTCTTAATTAAGCCAATTAAGAAGCCAAAGTGGGCTTCTATTGGGGCAAATATTTAATGGGCATCGTCCCCACACTTTTAGTTTGGGGACAATCGGGACGATGCCGATGGGCGCCACATGGCCGGCATGCGCCAATCCTCGCCCTCCCTTCCTCTCCATCAGCTTTTTTTCTCCCCCCCTTCGTAGGGTAGGGCGAGGACTCGCGGCGCCCATCTGCATCGTCTCCAAACTTTTAGTTTGGGAACGATATCTATACAATTTTTTCCCCTTACATTAGGTTTTCTTTTTTTCTGTCAATAACTGAATATTCGTAGTTATTTGTGACTGAGTGCATGTCATTTTGTATTACTTTATGGTGCAACTCATTTGGGGCGATCTGTTGCCTAATTTTATAAGGAGATCTACATTCTCAATTTCGTAACTTCGATGCTACATTTTGTGATAAATATGCATTCGTTTTCACGCGTAATAATGAGTCTAATAATTAGATTAGATTAGCAGCGTGTCGAGCAGTTTAGTAAGACAACGCAAGGCTGATCTTAATCTGACCTAATCTGTGGGCATTAAAGTGACTCGGTAGTAGAAGAATCGATGGAGCCTAACAAATTTATATATATACTTAATAGGAACATATCATATTTATTTAACCAAATTTAATAAATTTATCGGTCGATAGTAAATTATATTTTAACCTTTTTTTTTTTTTTTTTTTTTTGTATTCTAGGAAACAGAAGAGTACAGGCACAATCAATCAGATGTGCAGAGAATTGATGGATGGCACGCCAACATCCTCATTTTTCCTCAATAATTAATTTATTCATAATAATAATAATAAAAATAATAATTCAATCCAAATTCATATAAAAGTTCTAGCCCCTTCATGTGCTCATGCCCTCCGAGCTAATTATTTGTTCACTACCCAAAGCCCAAAGGTGCCTTAAAGAAGGTGTCACGGGGCACCTCTCCTAGAAATTATTGCCTAGACCCGGTGCACCACGTCATCCGCGAACCGGTTACTAAATTTGTCACTCACTTATTTCAATCACTATCATCTTATGATTAGATTGCTGGAACAACATACGATAGGGATAGATGCTGGTGCTGGCTGGTTTAAAGACCAAATTGAAGGGATTCGGGTTATGAGCGTGAAGAAGCACGATTTTAAGTTCTAAAGTATGAATTATATTGAAGCTCTATTTATTTATGGCACTTAATTTTGATTTATTGCTAATTAGTTATTAAATTTTAATTTATATTGTACTGGAATTTCTTTATCAAAATTTTGTATATAGTTTATCTATATCTATATCTATAATATGAATGAATTCTGTGGCGACTAATTTGGGCATCACCTTGCCATTGCTCGATGATAATATAGTGCTGACGTTGTGGCTTCTAATAAAATTTACTGTAATTTTTTTTTTTTCAGAAGCTGGAATTGAATCTCTATAATATTATACTCAGAGCATGCGTCCCAGTTAGGAGTCTAAGCCCTCAAATTTCATAGAAGTGCCTTATCATTGAGATATAGCGACGGCCACCTCGATTTACCTATGTTGGCAGATCATTAGGCGGTCCACGGACGGCGTGGTAGACCAAGTCCATTAAAAAAGAAAATCCCTCTTTCTCTCTCTCAATTCATAACTCCCCCTCCCCTGTCACGAGAGCTCCACAACCATTTTGTAGTAGTAGTAGTAGTGACCATCACGTTCTCTCTCTCCATTAAAAAAAAAAAAGAAAAAAAGAAAAAAAGAAAAAAGAATACCCACTTCGTCTCCTCCCCTGTTCCTTCATTATAACACCCTTTCTCCTCGGTTTCCCTCTCTCTCTCTGTCTCTCTCTCTCTCTCTCTCTCTGTTTGGAGCATTTCCCCCCATTCCACGTCGCCACCTTTTTGTTCCCTTCCCCTTATCCTCTTCTGGGGTTTACCCTCCCTCTTTGTCCCCCCTTTTTGCGTGTTTTGGACCGTTGGAGAGGTGGGGGGGGGGTGGGGGGGGGGGAGGAGTTTTACTGGATCTCCATTAGCTCCTCTGTTTTCTCTTTCGTAGTGCTCATTGTGGGGGCGCCATGTCTCTAGCCATTGGAGCAGCACGCTCGAGCTCGACGAAGATGGGTTTGGAGGGGGAGGAGAGGGAGGGGGAGAGCGCGGATGAGAGGCTCAACAGGCAGATGAGCGAGGCCTCCATTTACGCCACTGAGGAGGATGATGATGATGATGAAGAAGCACAAGGGATCAAAGGGGCTAAAGTGATTGATTTGGGGCCCAGAGTTAGTATCAAGGATCAACTTGAGAAAGATAAGGTATATAAATCTCTGCGAAAAATTCCATTTTGACTACTAGTCTTTTCTGAATGTACAAAACAATCCGCGCACTCTCTCATTCGACGTAACCTCTTTTTGAAAAAATACTCGCCGTACATTCCATGTAAAAGTGTCCGCTTTATTTTTTTTGGATCTAAAGGTTAAAACATTCTTTTAGATTTTTTAGTTTTTTTATAAAAAAAAGAGAAAAATTTGACGCATTATCAAAAGAATTGAAAGTTAGATAAAAAACAGTGAGATTCAAATTTACTTTTGCTATTATTATTGGCATAGTGACTTTGTAACTTTTTACTGTTCTTTGTCGCATGCAGGATGATGAGAGCCTGAGGAGGTGGAAGGAGCAGCTTTTGGGGAGTGTAGATTTGAGCTCTGTTGGAGGTAAAACATCCACTCTCCTTTGTCCCCAGCTTTTTCCCTTTTCTGGGTTGAAATTTTAAAGCAGCAATCCACACTCTTTTGACAGAAACATTGGATCCAGAAGTTAAGATCTTGAGCCTATCAATCGTATCACCCGGCCGGCCCGACATCGTTCTCCCGCTCCCCGTCGAGCCGAATTCGAAGGGAGTGTGGTTCACTCTCAAAGAAGGGAGCCATTACAGGCTCAAGTTCACCTTCTCTGTGAGCAACAACATTGTCTCTGGTCTCAGATACACCAGCACAGTTTGGAAAACCGGCATTAAGGGTGATCAGATCACATCTCTAATTAATCTTACTAACATTTACATTCTTTATGTTGTTGGTAATTAGTTGCACCTGAGCTCAGTTTCAGTTTCGTCCGCGACACCATTCGATTGTTACGAATAGGTTGCATTAAATTGGCAAGTTATATCATATGGTGATTGATTGAGTGGGCAATTGGTATTGCTTTGAAATATGTTGTTCATTTTTTTATTTTCAGTGGACAAAACAAAGGAAATGCTGGGGACCTTTAGTCCTCAGCTTCAGCCTTACACATATGAGGCACCTGAAGAGACCACTCCCTCTGGTATTTTCGCGAGGGGATCGTATTCCGCAAGAACTAAGGTAAAACTGGTCCTCGTGCAAAAAGGAAAACAAAATGAAATGAAAAGGAAAAGAGACGAATTTAAAACTTTTTTTAAGTCCTTCATGCATCTTGCTTTGATCTTCGAGTACTTCCGAGATATTGTATGTTTTTCTTATATATGCTCAAGATCAAGGTACTGATCGAGTTTTTACTTGTTTATTAATCTGTTTCTGTGGTTTTCTTGTGTCAGTTTGTGGACGACGACGGGAAATGTTACCTGGAGATCAATTACACATTCGACATACGACGAGAGTGGCCGTCAACTGCAAACTGAGCACGCCCTTCATCACCGTTCTCGGCGAAATGCCGTGATTGTCCTTTCCCCTTCCGTTTGTCTACGACTGTGTGGTGGTGTAGTTGAAGGAACCTATTTGAGTTGTAATTTGTTTTACTCCATTTTCCTTCATTGTTAGGTTTAATCATGATCTGTACATTGAATTGTTGGACTATTGTGGACAATGTAGACGCCGCCGACGAAACTACTTAAATTGTGTTCTCCAACTTGTTGGTTGGCCCTGTTCTTGTGCATGTACATGAGCTGATGTTTTTGGTTTCATGAGATCACGTCGAATTGTTTCTGAATATTTTCACATAACTGTCGAACCGGAAGTTAATCGCAATTTTAGCTGCCCTTTTTAATCCAATTACGCATAAAATATGCGCAAATTGAAAACATTTCCAATTTATATCTTTCTTTTAGCTTGAAGACCTATTTCCATTAACAAAAACACTTCTACAGAAGTACTGTTTAATACATCAAAAGTTTTCAAATACGCGAAGCGCTTTTTACCATGCAGCTTCTGCATCTTATTGGATCCTTAGTTCTCTTTTGTTTGCTAATAATTCAGAAACAAAAGTTACATATAATCCACATAACAGTAGTTAATCCCCGTCGCGGTCAAAAGATTAATTAATTTGACTCTTCGCATTTATCGATCACGGTGCCTCGAACAACGCGCCATCCTGTAAGATTTTGATTAGCTTTAATTATGTCTCTCAACCTGTTTCTCTTTTTGGATCAAATATTATGTTATAAAAGCACAAGAACTTGGAATTACATTATGCAAACTAGAGTCTGCATTTGATGCTGTTGCTTCCACAAATTCGTTCGCAAGTGCTGCAGAATTTGACACTATATTTAGTCGGCGATGCAGGTGATTTCGTTGCCGACTTCTCCTCCAACGCCGAGTTAATGGGCCGGGCCCAGTGTGAAAACAGAACTAATCCATAGTTTTATTTTATTTTTTTTAATTTTGGTACAAATGCATGGAGGACTCTCAACTATGTTAAATTTTGAAATAGCTCCCAACCCTTTTTTTTTTTCTTCTTCTCTTTAAATCTAAAAATTAACTTAAAAGTTTATTAAATTTTGCCATTGAAATAACAACTACCCCAAAAAAGTATGTACTTGGAGCTTTTATTTAAGATTAACCACCTCTAACTATAACTCAGTTGTTTTTTAAATTTTAACCTTTGACTTTTTCGGATAAAATTATTTAGAGATCTTTCAACTATAGACAATCCTAAAATAGCTCCCGTTATTTCTTAAATCAATTGATAAATTTATTAAATTTAACGGCTTTAATAACTTCTTTCAAAAAATAAAACTACGCTAATCGATTATCAAATTTAATTAAAAGTTTATCTTATCTAACTATTAAATCTCAAATAAAAAAAGAAAGAAATATGCATAAAGTTTTTACTCTAGCCTTCTAAGGAGACAAAAATTTATATCTATTTACTTATCTTATTAATATTTTCAAACTTAAAATTTTTTAAATTGAAAAAATAAATTTTAAACTCTTATTAATAAATGATGGGATGTAACTGTGTGAGAGGTACACTTTAGGAAAAAAAAATTTTGAGGGGACCTGTTTCAGAATAGTGTATAGGTGAGGGAGTTCCTTAAATTTGTAACCTCATTTTTTTTTTTATGCGTTCCCACTACATTTTCATTTCCATTCGCCCCCACGAAGCTCGGATTCATCAACAACGTAGAAAAAAAGAAGAAGATAGATCAATAGGGAAATAATAATCTCAACAATAAAGAGATTACCAAAATCACGCGTTCCTAATCTTCGATCCACACAGGTGTGTTTATTTTATTTTATTTTCTATAGTTTCATTAGTTTTGATGTAATTAGCACGATGATTCCAATCGAAGATCGTTGAATTGGTCCCTGTGTTGTGTTGTGGTTTTATTTTATTTTTTTTTCTATTGGATTTTGATCTTTTTCTTTCTGTGTCGAAAACTTGGATCTGAATTAGGTTTTTTTGCTGATAGGATCATAAATAGTGAAAAATTGGGGATTAATTGAGGGGAAAATCATGTCGGGGTTCGTCGGGGTCCTCGTCTCCGATCCCTGGCTCCAGAGCCAATTCACTCAGGTCGAGCTTCGAGGGCTCAATTCCAAAGTAAGCAATCCAATCCAATGCAAACACTTTGTCTTTTCTCTTTCTTTTTTTTTCCTTTTCTTAATTATGTTTCTCATTATTGTGTGAATCTTATTGTTCATGTTGGGTTGGATTGGATTGGATTGGATTTGATAGTTCCTTTCTACGAAGAGAGAAACTGGACATGTAATGGTCAAGGATTTGCCGCCATTAATGGCGAAATTGAAAGGTCTCAAGGATGTGCTAACAGAGGAAGAGATTGGTGCAATTCTCGGCGAGACTTATTCCGGCAACACTCAGGAGATTGAATTCGAGACGTTCCTACGGGTATTTTTTGGATTTCAGTTTGTGATTTGTAATCTAGTTTTCGGCTGAAATGTATAGATTATAGAATTTATCTGAAGTGTAGCACATTTTTGAATGGCTACTTGGAGCCTTAAACGTTTTGATTTTACTGCTAACTTTACAGTTATTGTGATCTTAGCTATTCCACCAAGTTTGGAACTTATGAAATTTCCCGTTCGTTAGCTTTAAACGTTAGATTTACATAACGTTTTGATTTTTTTTTTTTTTTTTTTTGTGTGGAAGCCATGTTGCTTCCCGCAAGTTGCGAAATTCACGTTCTTAATGAATGAAGCGGTAGCATGCTACCTTTATCTCAAAAAAAAGGAATTTATGTAAATCAAATAGCCTTGTTATGCAGTGAAATCGGTATGCATTTCAAAATGCACTATAGTTCAAGTAACGTTTGTTCTTTTTTTTCCTTCGCCCCCCTACCTCTATATTGAAAATTGCAGTAGTAGTTGAATTTGGCATATGATTTGATATTTAGAATTTGTCATGCGGCAGGAGTTTTTGAATCTTCAAGGACGGGCGAATTCTAAACTTGGTGGCACGAAGAATTCATCTTCATTCCTGAAAGCGACCACTACGACGCTCTTACACACTATTAATGAATCGGAGAAGGCATCTTATGTGGCGCATATCAATAGTTATCTAGGCGATGATCCATTCTTGAAGAAATATCTGCCGTTGGATCCGGCAACAAATGATTTGTTCAACCTTGTGACAGATGGTGTTCTCCTGTGGTGTGTAATTTCAAGCTATGATGTGCTTTTGCTTTCTTTTCCTAGATATTCTAGTACTTATTATATGGTGAAACTCCAAACTACAATGTGGATCAAACTTTGTAGTGGAAACTAGATTTTTAGTTAACACCTATTTTTTGTGATATTTGGATTTAGATAGTAGAACTTAGTTTGAAAAAACAAATGCCAGTTTTAATGTGAGGTTTTTTCTTGTATTAGGAGTTAATAAAATAATTTCTTATATTTATTGTTTTTGTCTCTCATTTTATCAGTAAATTGATCAATGTTGCTGTGTCGGGGACGATAGATGAGAGAGCAATTAACACGAAACGGGTTCTCAACCCATGGGAGAGGAATGAGAATCATACTCTCTGCCTCAATTCTGCGAAGGCTATTGGATGCACTGTTGTTAACATTGGAACTCAGGACTTGGTCGAAGGGAGAGTAAGTAGATTCAAGAACCTTGTTGTTACCTTCAATTTTTGTCTAAATATACCAGACTTCAATCTGTCTTAAGGATCTAATTGTAAGACCAATTCTTCTTAAATTTGTGTTCTACCTGTCTTGTTTGTGTACTGTGAAGTTAGCGTCTTTTATACTTTAGCCTGCCTATCTGTGAATAAACTGCTTATGACGATTGATTCTGTATTATTAAGTTGTTGCTCTTAGTAATATTTTTTGAGATTTAGTTTCAGATTCTTCAGATTGAAGTGATATCATTTATTTTTTTGCAGCCTCATTTGGTTCTTGGATTGATCTCTCAAATCATAAAGGTAAGGGCTGGGAACATTTTATGCCCTCTCTGCACCGGGAATAAATCCTTATTTGCAGCATCAACAATTTGTTAGGCTATATCATATTTATTTTCCCTTGGACTAACAGTGCATCATGCTCAAACGGGAAATTTTCAATGGTAATATGTCGCGGATACTGATTTATTGTTAATTACTGCTTGGTCCTTCTATCAGATACAACTGTTAGCTGATCTGAACCTCAAGAAGACACCCCAACTGGTTGAGTTGGTAGATGACAGCAAGGTTGGTTCACATAAGATTACTGATGCTCTCTCTCTTTCTCTCTGTTTTTTTTTTTTGCAGGTTATTTCAGTAAATTAACCTGACTAACTTTATGCTGGTGCGTTTTATATAGGATGTGGACGAGCTGTTGTGCATGGCGCCAGAAAAGATGTTACTTAAGTGGATGAATTTTCACCTTAAGAAAGCAGGCTACAAGAAAACTGTTACAAATTTCTCCTCAGATGTGAAGGTACATATTGAAAAAAGAATATTTGGTGTTTGCTTAATTGCTATTATGTTTTATTTGATTCTTTTAGTGAATTGGATTGGTTATTGTCCTTCCTGTTTTTTTTTCATTCACCATACTTATTTTCGTGCTGTTTTGTTCTCACAGTCCAATTTATTTGCAGGATGGAGAAGCCTATGCTTACCTTCTTAATGCTCTTGCGCCTGAGCATTCTACTCAAAATACCTTGGATACTAAAGATCCTAATGAAAGGGCAAAAATGGTACTTGAGCAGGCCGAGAAGTTGGATTGCAAAAGATACTTAACTCCCAAGGATATTGTTGAAGGCTCTGCTAATCTCAATCTTGCATTTGTTGCACAAGTTTTCCAGCATAGGTGAGTATTCAAATTCTTCTTTTGGCTTTGAAACTTTTTGAATCTTTGTGCTTCTGCGATATAGAGTTTTGTGCCATGTGAGCTATTACCAGTTGTACTGCAATGGCTGCAAATCTTGATCTCCAAATTTACATTTTAACATTATCATGATTTCAAAGGAGGCAGTCTTTGTTGTTTGTTGTTTGATCTACTAAGGATTTATATTATTTTCCGGTTTACATGACCCTTGAATATATATGGTATGAAAAGATGGCCAAAATGAAACAGAATAGTTAAGATGCATTTTCTCTTCGTAGACATTTTCTAATGATTATGCTTTTTGCCTTTATGAAAATAGTTACTGATATGAAAATATACTCAACAAGAAATCACTGAAATGGGAATGCCAAACATTGACATACTGAATAATATTCGAATTGTGTATGCAGGAATGGTTTATCCACCGACAACAAACAGATAAACTTTGCACAGACAACACCTGATGATGTCCAAGTATCAAGGGAAGAGAGAGCCTTTCGAATGTGGATTAACAGTCTTGGAATCGCTACTTATGTTAACAATTTATTTGAGGATGTCAGAAATGGGTAAGTTAATTTATAAGATAATCATATTTCTCTAGTCTTATTCGCTAAATGGTTAAACTCACGGTGCAGATGGGTTTTCTTGGAAGTTCTGGACAAAATTTCTCCAGGATCAGTCAATTGGAAGCAAGCTTCAAAACCGCCGATCAAGATGCCATTTAGGAAAGTTGAGAACTGTAATCAAGTTATAAAGATCGGGAAGCAGTTGAATTTTTCTCTAGTGAATGTAGCTGGGAATGATATCGTACAGGGAAACAAAAAGCTGATTCTTGGTAAGATTGCCTTATGATAAATACCCTATAGGATTCGACTTAATTGTTCCTCATGTCTATGTTCTCTAAAAATGATTTTGTTCTATTTTTTTGAAGAAATTGGGAATACTTATTTCGGTTGTACGGAGAGGGGAAGCATTGCATCTTAAGTTACTTTTTCTGAAACTTGACATCTTTTTACTGACCTTTTCTTCTACTCCGACTCCATTTGGCTAATGTTACAAAGCTGCCTTTGAGCCTTATGGTTCATGCCCTCAAAAATTTGAAACACTTTTTAGCATACTATTTGACCCTTCTTTTTGCTTCCTTTCAGCATTTTTGTGGCAATTGATGAGATCCAATATACTTCAATTGCTAAAGAACTTGAGATTCCACTCTCAAGAAAAAGAGATAACTGACGCCGACATCTTAAATTGGGCAAATGGCAAAGTGAAGGGATCTGGCAGAACTTCTCATATGGAAAGCTTCAAGGTATTCTCAATTCTTTCTGAGTTTTTCCCCTATCTTTTTTTGAATTATTACTTTCAGAAATCTACTTACTATGTGCTTATTTTCTTTCTTTAGGATAGGAATCTCTCAAATGGAATCTTTTTCCTTGAACTCCTTAGTACTGTGGAGCCAAGGGTTGTAAACTGGAAAGTAGTGACAAAGGGCGAAGATGGTGTGCTCTTTTCTTTCCATTACTCCTGAGATCTAATATATGAGAAGTCATTAGTAGCAGGACTTACATGTTTAGTTTTGAAAAATGAAACTGTCGGAAAAGAACAATTATAAGAAGGAAATATCCATGGGACTTGGTATTTTTACATAAAAGTATCCTTCATTTCTGTTTTGAGTAACTTAATCTATCATTTTATTACAGAGGAGGAAAAGAAGTTGAATGCTACATACATCATCAGTGTTGCTAGAAAGCTCGGATGTTCTGTCTTCTTGTTGCCAGAAGACATCATTGAGGTAACATTCTAAAACTAGTAAAATGATGATTACTTAATGCTGTATAATTTATTGAACTTCCCGATAATGTGGTCAATTTGGTATCAGTGATCCAAATATACTCCATCCTTGTATCTCCTGATGGATACGCCTTTTCCTTTTTTTCTTTTTCTTTTTTTTTTTTACTTTTTTATTTCTTTATGATAACACGCTGCTGCTCTTTATGACAGGTGAATCAGAAGATGATCCTTACACTTACCGCGAGCATCATGTATTGGAGTCTTCAGAAACAACTGCCTGCCGAAAACTCTGAACCCTCGGAACCCTCGGAACCCTCAGCGCCCTCTGCTGAGGCTTCAGAGATTCCAAATATGGATGCCACTCTGCAGAAAACCCCCTCGACAGATGGAGAGGAAGGAAGTATTGCAGAAAATATTTCAAACTTGTCAATTGAAGATGCTGCTTCGAACACCTTGGCTGAAAATGATGAAAATACTGATGGTTAAGTGAAAAGGAGATGCAAACCATTCAAAGAATAGGAGAATTGAGTTTTCGTTGATTCTTCATCTTCACATATCAAATGGGAGCAGCATTCTTTGTATCTAGAGTGCCTCAACCAAAAGAAACTCTCTTGATTTTTTATTTTTTTTTTTGCTTTTTTCAATTCTTTTATTTGCATGCTTTGGCTGGCTTGTTCGAGGAAGGTTCCTAAATGTGTTTATAGGTTTTTTGATTCTGCAATAGGTATTTTTCAGCCATTCATTGGTTTCTCTTCGTTTATTGTCGAAAAACCTATAATTTTTTCCCTTTTCGAGTGAAGATTGTTTCCTGATGTAATATCTGCAGCATATGAATTTTGTCAGTTATTGTATGAGAAATCTGTTTATTGAAACAAAAAAAAAAAAATGAAGAGGAAGAGAGAGAAAGAAAATTATACAAGGAGGGTTAATTTTGTTTTTGGGAGAATCTTTTATGGTTCTTATTTCCATGTGTGGTACCAATTAGACTTTGCATTATTTCAAGCGTTATAAGCTGCAATAACAGCTTAAACTGCTTGTAAGCTGTCATACATAGTTTCTTCATCACATGAGAAATTTGGTGAAGGGCCTGCCCCAGAATTGAATGAAGAATTGTAAGTATACTTGTTTCGGCTTTTCGCTGTTAGAAGCACTAACATTCTTTTTCATTAAAATCTCACATAACTTTGCTGCAACAAAACTAGAAGATACAACTTGTGTTGGGTTGTAGAAGTTCATTTTAAGTGCTTATTAGGAGGTTCATTTATTAAGCTTTTGAAATGATGAAAGAACCGAATACTCCAAATTAACTTTTCATTTACTAAATGGTTTTTTGTGGTAGAGAAGCAATTTCATACATAATGTAAACCCGTCAATTCACAATCAAACATAATATATATCCGTCTAATCATAAAATGACATAAAATGATGATGATACGATTATTATGCAATTCATTTTTCAAAATTCTAAAATAGTTATAAGAGTCAAGCCACAAGGATTCAGTATGGAGTTAACGGGTAGGGCCCCAAATTGGTTCAAAAAAATCCAATAACCCGAGAATTTGCGTCTCCACGTCGCAGCATAATATCGAAGGACACGGCACCGCGTTGCCGAGTTATCGTTGCGCTCTCGGCGATTCGGCGCCTCCTCCTCTCTCCCTCTCTCTCTCTCTCTCTCTCTCTCTCTCTCTCATTCCCCCCCAAATCCTTCTCTCACTTCCCCTTCGCCTTCAAATCCCTCCCTCCCTCCTTCTCTTTCTCTCTCTTCGCGACCTCGAAACCCTAACGCGGCCTTCGCTCCTCCTCGCCAAAGTCGGTGCCGAATCCACCTCTGCGATCCATAATCAAGTGAGTGATCTCGGCGCTTTGCTTTTCAATCGAAGCTGCAATGGTTTGCGTTCCCGGCTTAATTGAGACCCAATTACTCGTCTTCTCTGCTAGTTTGGTAGTGAAATCTCTAATTTTTACGAAAACTTTGAAGAAATTGTTTTTGAAATGTAGCATATGAACGATAAGATGATGATTTGAGCTCAGTTACATCTGAATTTGGCCTCTTTGAACTAGCAAATAAGTCTTTTGTGTTAAATTTGCAATCTTGTGCCATTGGAATGTTTGGATCTTGCCATTTGATTTTAGATTCTACCATTATAAGTAGAAAATCCATAGTTTTTTTTTTTATGATTCAGTTGGTTGGTAATATTCTAGATATTGGTTTTAGTTGATTTTGCTCCTTACGAGCATCAGCATGTTATCATGAAACTACTACACGTTGGCATTCAAGTAATAACCATTTTAGCACAATTTTCCTCGATAAGTTATTAAAGTTTTGATAAGTTTTAGAAAACTAGATATAAGTTGGTGCACTCAATTTATCTTCCATGTTGATTTAGTAATAACGATTTAGAAGTACAATAGATCAAATTTACCAATCAATTTTACTGTATCTGTTGATTTTACTCTAAACTATGGATTAATGTGTTTCTATACTACTTTCGCACATCTCATAACCTCTGGCTAGTTTGATAGTTGATGCTCAAATCATGAAGCAAGATAAAAAGAAAGTTAGCTACCGAAAGTAGGCAGCAAATAATCACATGGAGAGTATTTGCAAACATATAAGTTAATGGATTTCGGTGTTAAGTTCGGTTTATTATATGTGGCTAATGCGAGAAATAGTGATTGACTTGGATTATAAAGATTAGTGATTAGTGATTTCTTAGAGTTTGAGTAGCTAATCATATCTGGTAGGAGGAAAATGTGATCTATACTTACGATCAGATCGAAACCCCATGTGTCCAAAAGTGCGAATAGATGCCATCCTTGTTCTTCTTCTATGTAGGACTTGAGACTGTACCTTGACAATGGAAGCACCCTTTTTTTTGTTTGTTTGTACCAGGTATAAAGGTTAGCTCATATTTATTTTGTTATTTTCGTGAATTCTTTGCATTGAATATCTACATATTTATAAAATTCATTCTCCTCATGCTTGGTTAGATGGCAGAGCAACTAGACCCTGGTCCAATTGACAAATCCGTGCTGACAGATCAAGAACGCCATCGATCATGTGCCCTTGAAACTAAAAAGGTAGAATCCACCTCTAGTGGCTTTGCTTTCATAACACCATTTTCTTTTTCTGATAAGAGTTTTTAATGTACAAATATTTGTTATCTAGTATATCAAACCCATCAGATTTGTCGAGCATGGGCGAAAGCTGAACTTATGGGAGATGAAACACAGAGGAGTATTAGCACTCTTAAAGAGAGCAGGTTTTTATTATTTATCTAGATTAAAGCGGGTCCATCTAGACCATGCATTACTAAATGCCATTGTTGAGAGGTGGAGGAGGGAGACACAGACTTTCCACTTACGCCATGGGGAAATCACCATTTTATTAAAAGATGTGGCCATTCTATCCGGCCTTCGCGTTGATGGGGCTCCGGTCACTGGCCGGACTGATTACCAATGGGAACAACTTTGCAAGGACCTGCTAGGTCAAGTACCTGACCAGCTAAAGGGCGGATGCGTCAAGATCGATTGGCTTTATCAACAATATCATGAAATACCATCCGATGCAGGTCAAGATCAGATCGAATATACAGCTAGGGCCTACATCATGTACCAAATCGCATGCAGCTTATTCCCAGATCCTAGTGGTAATCGGGTTCACTTAAAGTACCTGGCTCTCTTAAGAGATTTTGATGAATGTGGTAAAATGGCGTGGGGTGCTGCAGCGCTTGCCTATCTTTATAGAGAATTAGGGAAGGCCAGTCTGGTAGGAAAAGCTGAGTGTTGTGGCTTTCTTACACTACTTCAGGTACTCATCAACTCTTTTGCCCTTGGAGAGTTTCTTTTAGGTACCAGATAGCCTCTGTACTACCTGATATTTCCGCTCAATCCCTAAACTTTTTCTTTAAACACTTCATTCCTGGACTTTCTTATGTATGCCAATTCCATATCTGGCTTCATGATAATTTTGATAAGAATGGACAATTTTTAATAAAATTACTATTTTAATCATGTTTTAATAACACTGAAACAAGGAAATCATACTGCAGAAGGGGTAAAATGTTCAGTTTATAGGAAAAAACATTGATTTTTTGGAAGTTAGGGATGAATCTGCAGTATGCCAGAAAGTTTTGGTATATGTGTTTAAGTAAAAAGTTGAGGGAAGTCGCTACATCAGGATAGTACGGGGTCTATCCATAAGTTTTACCGTTTTCTATACTATGAACGAGTAATTTGCAATATTCTCAGGTATGGGTGTGGGAGCACTTGCATGTGGGCCGCCCTCAGCGTCTAAAAAATGGGAACTGGGATGCCATGCTAGATGATAAGCCATTGGGTTGTAGGTAGTTGTCGCTAAAATGCTATTAAATGAAAATAATAGGTCGCATTTTGTTGATTTGATATATTCTTTTTCTAGGTGGAATGCCCCATTACGATGGCGAGAGAATGTCAAGACCTCAGATATTGAGTTTTATCGCAATGAGCTTGATATTCAGATGGAGTCTCAGGTTTCGCTTCATTACCCCATTTTAGTTAGGGTAAATGCTGTTCAGTGCTACAATTGGGTCCCTAAATGCACACCCTTCCGGTTAAATCCCTTTGCCAATCAGGCAGAAATAACTACATACCATCTAATAACCACTCAAGCAACTTTTAACCTTTTAGAATCACGATTTTGTGGGAATTTAAAATGCAACTTTGTAGAAGTTGAAATGAAGTGCAATGCCTAGGGACCGAACAATAAAATTGCAATAGTTGGTCGCCAAACCTAACCTCAGCCCCCTATTGCAGTTTACTCTCTATAAGTTAAGGATACATTATTGAATTCTTTTAAAATGGTGTAGGTAATATGGGATCCTTATACATCTGATTTGATGGCTAAATTACCCTCATTTTGCAAAAGTGGATCGGATGTATGGCGATCGAAGGCACCTTTAATTTGTTATGAAATTGTTGAAATGCATGTTCCGGATCGTGTATTTAGACAATTTGGGATGATACAACATATCCCTGTGCCCGTGGAGGTAGTAGACCGATTAACTAGACAAGGTAGATCAGAAGAGAATTGGTCTCAATACCATGAGCAATATATAAAACGGTGGGAGGATAGGCTATCCACTGTGGTCAAAGAACAAGAATCTGAGGACCTAGACCCACTGAAAGCATTGGAAAAGTATATGAAGTGGTATTGGAACATCACCCGCCGTTGGATCTCTACGCCAGTTGATCGCCCCGCCGTATCGTACCAGCCTCAAGGCCAAGTCGAGAGAGTTCTGGTATGTGGATTCCAGCACTTGAGTGGATGTTTTAAAGGCTTTTTTATTTATGATACTTTAGATTTGTGGATAACTGCGTAATACGTAATAATATATGTTGAGTACTCCTCCAAAGTGCTCCCCCCCCCCGCTTTTCCTGAACAAAACACCATTATATTGAGTTGGCGAGTTGTTCAATTTGTGGGGAAAAGCTGGTTTTTGTACTCGAAAAGGTTTTTACTAAGAGGAGCTTTCTTAAATAAAAGGCTAGATATCTGATCCAGAAATTAAGTTTGTGAATAGGATATATGAAAATTCAGGCTTGCAGTGATAAATCTAAAGAATATTTACACATGAAAATTCAATATGTAACAAGGGTATGTGTGTATATATATATATATGTAAGGCCTTACCAGTAAAAGTAGTTTTGCAGAGATATCTTTTTATATATTTTGTTGTACTTGTCTTTCTCCTTAAACATTTTGTAGGTGAATTTAGTGGTGGACATTCAAGAACGAATCAAAGACATTCTAGCCAACACGACGGTGCCCCAGGATGTCGCAGAGACTCTCAATCAGATTGAGGGGCGCATCAGCTCTGTATTAGATGGGTTTAAGCTGCTCCATGTTTCTTGCTCACTACCGATCTCAAAATGCAATATTCGAACTAACTGTTCGCAAGAACACCAAAATAGCGGAGACCAACCAGCAAATGATCAAACTCGACTGTCTTCTCCTCTAGCTCATTCAACTGATGATCAACTCACTGTAGCTACAACAGCACTCGTCGAGCTCGGCCCACCAGCACTTGGATCTCCTGTTGCAGACTCGAATGCTACCATTACTCCCCCCGTTATTTCAGAATTGCCCTCGTCTTCTCCAACTTTAACTGTACCTTCGCCTCCTCCCTCTGCTCCATCCATTCCTGCTGCACCTAGCCAAGAGAATGCTTTACCCCTTGTCCCCGCGAATAGAGAGATGGTGCCTTCTACGTCTACTTGCGTCACCACCACGAGGGCAAAATTGTCAACTCCTTCCCGGTCTGAAGCCCTATCTGCTATAACTGCTCTCATCCAGGCTTCCGAGGCTCTTGCCAAAGCCGCAAAGGCGCTGACTTGGCAGGACTTCGCGGAGGGCGAAGATCGCGTGACTGACATACAAATAGAGAACAATAACCGCGATGTCGTGACTCATAGTTCTGATGTCTTGCACCTGGATCGGATGGATGCTGCGATCTTAATGCGAACGGGCGGCCAGGATGTTGCTGGCGCGAGCGATAAGCAGGGCGAGGTACAAAAGTGCAAGGAAAATAGAGTGGAAAGCAGTAGCGGTGGCGAGGCCGAGAAGGATAAGGAAAAGGAAAATGGAGTAGATAGCAGTAGCGGTGTAAAAGCACAAGGAAAACGTGGATATGGGGAGTCGACGATACATGATGAGGATGAGATGGTTCTGAAAGCTATGTGGGATCGCGGCCGAGCTATGAGGAAGAAGAAAACGAAGAGGGTCCATTCGTAGCACCTTCGTAGCTCCAGGCCTACTGTGTAAATGAATCCAAATCATCAATCTCTTCTTTGTAATCCGCTCTAGCACCATACAGAATATCGACATCTCTAACAGATTAGTCCTGAAGGAAGGATAATCACAACATGTTCTTTTCTCTCACTGTTGTCACCTTTACCATGAAGAGCAATTCTTTTCGAAAAACTAGGATGTCTTTCTCTATGTTGCAGCTCAACTTTTGTTCTTTCCTTTTCCTCTTCTTTTCGAGTAGTCGAATGCGATCCAATGAAGCTGTATAACACTTGTTGGTTTCGTTAATTTCCGTATATCTTCATCATATTTCGCTTTATGTTCAAATCTCCTAAGCAGTTCTATGTTGACTTCTCTTTTGAAATGAAGTGAGTTACATGCAATTGATAGGCGGATTTTGCGTACATCTTCGTTGAAATGGTTTATTAAGTTCCAGTTTCCTCCCTGTTTTGATTTGATTTTGATCATGTAAAGCCCTATATCTATGTGAAGAAACTTTTTTCTTTTTTTTTTTTCAAATTTTTTAATTTTTGTTTAACTCTGTCCTGTTTTTTCAAGCAAAAGGATATATGACATTATTTACTGCTAGAGCACGTGGCTTTGAGAATCCTATGTAAGAATCCATTCTTAAAACAAATAATAATTCGAATTTTAGTAAATAATAATAATAATAAATATCTTCTAAACATTTATTTATTTATTAAAAAACCCACATCCCTCCCTGAGACAGGGACTTTAAAAACTCGGAAACGTTGTCGGGTTGGATTCGAAAGAGGGATCACTTCGAGACCCGTACGTAGGAAAAAATCCAATCCACAGTTGGGCGAAATGACCGTTTTACCCCCCCGAATCTCCACCTATTTACTGGAGTGCCACGGATGTGGTTTGTGGGGCCCACACGACAGCAACGTCAGATTCGGCGGGCCCCACCATCCCACGTTGGTGGCCTGCTATTGGCGGTCCCCCCCCACCCCCCCAATATTTTTCCCTTTTTTGGTTTAATAAAAAAGTCAAGCC
The DNA here is from genome assembly GCA_025177825.1 of Aechmea fasciata. Lineage (NCBI taxonomy): Eukaryota > Viridiplantae > Streptophyta > Magnoliopsida > Poales > Bromeliaceae > Aechmea > Aechmea fasciata. The sequence continues at coordinate 6,137,317 of CM045937.1, forward strand.
CTAGCTTTCACAGTGGACTTTTTCACCACCCCTGGTTTTCTTTTTTTTAAAAAAAAATATAAATATTATATTATTTATTTATAATGTTGCATCATTCAATCAATGCAACGTTTGAAGTTTGGTCGGCCCTGGTGACCTATAAAATCTGCATCTAAGAAGCAACTCAAAAAAAAATATTTCATAATTACTTAAAAATTTAATGCCTTTTCTTCTTTCTCTCTTTGTCCCTTTTGTTTTTGTTTTTGTTTCAGCCTCTTTTTTATTTTATTTATTTTCTGATTTTTCTTTACGTCTCACTTTCTTATTCTACATCAATTTTTTTATTATTATTGTAAATTAAGTTTTATTACTATAAAGTAAAACTGTTCTACGTACCTAGCTAGTCCATTTATACTGATAACTCATTGAATTCATATTATTAGCCTAAAATGTTTACTAAAGCATTTGATTCTTATATTTTTTTATAGACAATCATTTTCTCATCTAATGTATGAAACTATATATATATTAACCATTAGATTAGATTAGGTGGAAACAATATTCTCTTTACTATATGTGAGCAGGAGGGACAAGAAACCAACAAGAAAACACACCAAGTGGGAAACAAAAAGGCCTCCTTTTCTTTTCTTTGGGTCCCCTCATTTTGGTCAGCAAAAACACAACCCTAGCTTAATTATATTAGTGCCCTCCCTCAAACATCTTCTTGGGAACATCCTCTCTCTCTCTCTCTCTCTCTCTCTCTCTCTCTCTCTCTCTCTCTCTCATATATAGTTTCTTAAATACCATTAAAAAGTTGTCACATATATAGTAAGTGTTTGGATTAATTGTCTCCCTTTTACTCCTCTTCTCTCATCTCTCATTACCTATACATATATATATATATATATATATCCACACCTTGAATTTTCTCTCAAAAGTACACCATGGAGGGGGATGAGTTTCATGCTATGCCTTGTAAAAGTCATGTTCTCTTCTTCTTGCTTGTCGGCTCCGAAGGCCCCTTCCGGTGACCGTCGACGACATGTCGTCGAGGAAACATGCGAAAATCGTACTAAGGAAGAGGAGATCATGATCACCAACTGAAGAAGAATTCTTTCGAAGTCGATCGATCGATGGCGTACAAGGGAAAGCCAGGCATTAATTTCTATTACTTTTTTTTTTCTCTCCTTTTTTGCTTTAATCTTTGCAATTATGTTCCTTTTATCATGAGCAAATTAATATAGTTTTTGAACAAATGCTAACAAGATGTATCAGATGAATCTGTAATAATATTTGACTGGTTTTCCTTCTCATCTTCTTCATCTTTGGATTATATTTTTTCCAACTTTAATTTATGCTTGCTCAGAATATATATATAGCTTCTAGTTGTAAATATACATAATAATTTCCCCCTCACATGCATAACAACAGTGTTAAAAAAGACATCAATAAGACCCCACAATAAAAGAGAGAAAGGGAAAAAGATGATGGAAAATTTGACCTTTAATTTGTTGCACTCTTTTATGATTTCATTTCCTGTTGCAATCATGCATGAATAAGAGCCTAACAAAATACATACATATTTTAATTTGTTCCTATTTTTTTATGCACAATTATGTATGATCACAGATTCTTTTTAATTTCTCTACTTTGAATAACTATGCCATCAACTTAAGACACCCTTTAAGTTAGTTGAGCTCTATGATTGAATGGTTGTTGATAACTTATTATATATGTATTTTTGTTCCTTATTTTCTCTTCTAACATTTGTACATTGGGCTACATATATATATATATATATATATATGTGTGTGTGTGTGTGTGTGTGTGTGTGTACAATATCTTTTGTCCCAACCACCATGGCATTTGCACAAATATTTTCCACTTATTTATGTTATTATATATGTACCATATAGCATTTGTATAATTAATCATGCTCTTATAATTAATTAATATATATATGTGTGTGTGTGTGTACAATATCTTTTGTCCCAACCACCATGGCATTTTCACAAATATGTTCCACTTGTTTATGTTATTATATATGTACCATATAGCATTTGTATAATTAATCATGCTCTTATAATTAATTAATCCGATATACCGATCGATCGATCGATGTTGTCGCATTTTCGGACCCACGTTTTACGTGCAACCTTGGAGTTGCTGATTGATTTGCATGAAAATGAAACCACCCATCGGATCATTCTAATATTGTATTATGCTTAATTATTATATAGTTAATCCTAAACTAGCTAGTCGATCACACTAGGCTATAATTAACCCACTAATTAATTAATTTATTAGATAATTAATTAAGCTACCGAGCTGCTTTGTTTTGACTTTAGGATCAGCCCCCAATGGGGTCCATAATTAAGATGCCTTGAGAATTGGTATCCTAGGGTTTGAAAGGGAAATTAAGGAGTGATACTAGTAATATTTTTAAAAATTTCATTTTTAGGGGTTTGGTTAATTATTTCATGAATTATTGCATATAATAAATCTCCTTGTTTTATTGTGAATATTTTTTATAGTAGAGTGTGTCGCATTAAACTATACTGAAAAAACAAACTTCAATTTGAAACTTTTAGTTCCAATATAGAAATTTTTTTTTAATATAATACATATTTTTTAATAGTATTTGTTAGCTTTAATGCTCTATAGCACTATATACCACTTTGTCAAATATCATTTTTTATCCTGTTAATTTAATCCCATCCCAAAAAGTTCGCACAATAATCATCAAAATAATTGCATATATTTCATCTTGGTGTTATTATTGTTAATTATTGCAATTATTATTAAAATATTAGCTCTGAAAAAGGAAATATATAAATTAACAAAGTTTGTTTCCCTAATCAAATCAATCGTGGACCTTGCTCCTGTAGCATATTAATGAAAGCCTTTTTGTCATGAGTGCACATTTATTGGAGGATCCCACAATTAATATGATACTCTTATATATAGGATCAAACATTTGCACATTCAACTCCTTGATCATATTTTGGCATATACGATAGGATTAGATGAGAGAGTGACTGCATGCACGTGGTCGCGCGGGACTGTTGATCAGTTTGGTTAAATTAAAATCAGAGTCAGTCTTAAGCACGCTCCTTCCATTTTAAAGATGTTCTGAGGATCGATTCTTACATTCTCATACCGTTGTTTTTTATTCTATTGCCTTTTCTCTCATCTCTTCAATCAGTTTAGCATCGATCGGAGCGTTACAATTTACTCGCAAATACACAGGTGTTAAGGCTAAGCCCTAACCCTAATTAACTTGGTCCAATTTGTTTTATGCTAGATTTGGCCCTTTGGGCACAGTTGAAACATATGCTATGCCCATGTGTGACAGACAGAATCTTGTGACAGTGAATTTTGTACACAATGTTGCAGACATGCTATATATGCTAAAATGTTATTCTTTACTTCCACAAGACCTACAAAAAAAGTTATTTTTACTTGAAGAAGTAGCACTTTTTATATATTGATTGTCATTGAATTATTTTAGGAGAAAGGTAAGATGTGAAATTCATTTATACCTCAACCACTTAAACATGTTACAACACCATGCATTTTTCACTTGCATTAATTACATTATTATTAATTACTACTACTACTACTACCAAGATGATGAAGATGAGGATCGAGGAACAAGTACATCTCCTCTCACACATAATCATCACCCCTTTTATTTTTTACTCCACACTAGAGCACAACATGTTTTAATTAGAGTACAAGACCAGTGAAAACTGAAATGCATGGTGAAATTTGCGCAAAAGTCCAAATACTTTTCTAGTTTCGCACCTCCGGAATGTATTCCGGGTCGCGGACATCCGCCGGGTGCGCGCAGCACTGGCACCCGCCGTAGTACCCACGGCGGCAGCACCCGAAGCGGCAGTACCCGCCGCGGCCCGGATATCCCCCGTGTCCACGGCCCGGATCTCCGCCGTACCCGCGACCGGGATAGCCGCCGCCGCCACCGCCCCCCGGGTAGCCACCGCCGCCGCCGCCCCCCGGGTAGCCGCCGCCTCGGTTGTAGCCTCCATCGTCGTGGTCGTAGTTGCCGTCGAGGTCGCGGTCGCGGTCTTGCACGTGTGCCGCAGCCTCACTCGCTTTCTTCTCATCTGCATATTCATGGGCCATGCATGCAAAGTGTGGGTGGGTGTTTACACATATATACCAGAATCCAACATAGTAATACATATATGAAGAAGCTTTAGCTACCAACTAATATAAGATGTATTCAGTAGTTTCAGAATCTAGCTAGAAGTAGAAGCTTCATATTTGAGTTTCTTGAGCTAGGGTGTCCATGCAAATGCTTATTTCGGCACTTCGCATCAGTCAAAAGCTCTAGACTTTTTAGTTTGCAGAACGACAGTACTTCAGAGCCAGGCAAATGGTATAAAGTATGCGGTCGAACTCACGGGTTTCCTCAGTGAGCTCGCGAGCGGCGACCTCCGACGAGGCGAGGAGAGCGGCCGCGGCCAAGAGAACAGCAAGCACAAGGAGAGCCTTAGGAGCCATGCTTAAGCTATTCCAAATGAAGATCTATAGCAAGCAAGTGTGAGGATATATACCTAGTGCTATGCTCTCCTCTTCTATTTATAGACAAAAAAAAAATTGTAAGAAGAGGAAATGGATCAGAAGCTCCTCTATCTCATTTAAGAGCTTCTGATGGGTGATGCCATATGCAGTTGGGAGATGGAACCTCCATTATTACATGCATGCATGATCAGTATATATAAAAATATATTGTTCATGATTTACATCAGTGCATGTGTTATTTAGAGTGGGCATAGAAGGTGTATGTGCATGGAGAGTTATGTACATATCTACATGGAGTTATATATTTTGTTTGACCATTGAAGCTCATCCAACTTGTCAGTAGCAGTAAAGTGTACAATAAATTACAAAGAGATTAAAAAAAAACAAAAGGAAATTGTTGTCGGCTATGAATATAATATGAACAATGAACAATATCATGCAAAAAAAAGGAATTAAAAAAAAAGAAGGAAGTAATAAACATAGAAAACTAGAGAAGCATATGAGACCTGGTGCAAAGAATAAGATAAAGGATGCTTATAACAGCTGATCAGTAACAACGAACTGCAGAGTACTTACATGATTAACCGACAAACAAGTCTCAAGTTTAATCCTAATCATGGTTATTAATTTCCATGCAACGACATTTCACTGTGTGCGCATTGGAGATAAACTCGATCTCTACGAAAAACAACCCATTAATTAATCCAATAAGTTTCGTACTCTTTTTATTATTTCCAACAATACGGATCGAGCACCATACATATCTCTACAGAGAATGATACGAATTTTCCGATACATTTTCTGAGAAGGGTGCAGCATCCATATATAAACACACAGCATTTCCAAGAAGATAGAGTTAGTTGAAGGGCAAAAAACAATATCGATCAGATACCGAAAATGTCAAAAGCTGTAAGGTTCAAATTTGTAAAGTAAACATGACACTCAATTTTCTTTTCTTTCTCAAGAATTGAGAAATAGCAAAAAGAAGAGAGGCATTTTTTGCACCTAGTCATTCATTTATCCAATCTAGCTATGTATTTGTCGTAGAACTTCGCTGCTCGCTCGAGGTCTCCGAGCTCAGTGTAGCAGTCGGCTATTGCGCCATATGCCTCTGTACTGCCGGAGTCTTCCCCTACTTTTTTGGATATCTCCAAAACCCTTGAGTGGTATTTTATAGCCTCCCTGTACTTTCCCTGCCTCTGTAGGGATGCACCTGAAGGGCAAAATGGCGATTGCGATTAAGGGAGAGAGAGACAGAGAGAGAGAGAGAATATACTACGACTTATAATTAAACATCAACAGTTATCGAGAAGTTATAGGAAAAACGAAACCTAATCCACGAGCAGCTTTCTTCTCCTCGAGATGTTCCCCCAAGCTCCGAGCGAGCACGAAAGCGGCCTTGAACTCCACGAACGCCTTGTCGAGTTCTTGATTCCTCAAGAATTTCTTTCCAGTTTTCAAAATTCTCATCAATTCCTGCTTATTAGGATCGACGATCACTTCGCTCTCTGCGATTCTACCGACTGGTGCGTACGTCAAACTCGGAGCGTACGACTCTATCTTCGCTTGTCTTCTTAGCGCGGTGTTGATCTGGCGTAGCTGGTCATTCACGCGCTCCAGCTCTTCTCTTCTCTGCCGTGCCAGCAATCCTATCGGGGCATATTGTTAGCATCATAATTGCGAAAACAAAAACCCGAGAATGGGAATCAACGGTGAGCGATGAAACAAATTTTCAAAGAGAGAGTAGTTGCATGTGAAAATGCGATACATTTATCTTACCCGTGACAGTAGCCCCTATCATAGCAACAGCAAAGAAAAGTGGCATTTTAGTAAATGAGCTCTCTCCCTGACATTGTTCCGCTAAAGCTTCAAGAGGCGAAACGAGCATCAACGCGCCTGCAACAACAATAGCCCTGGAGAAGCCAAATGACACCACTTTCTGCAGCAAAATTTCATCGATTGCAAAAAATGAAAAACAATAGCCACATTGTAAAATTACTATACAGAGAAATCGATACAACACTCGGAAAAAAATGAACTAAAACCTTCTAAACATGCAAACTGCAACAACGGATTACAATTAGAACTATAAACATACCTTCCGATATAACATTTCACATCAACATCTCGAAACATACTCTCCTATATATATATATATATATATATATATATATATATATATATATATATACATATATATATATATATATGTTTTCAGAGTGCATTTTAAAGCGTAGTAAAGCAACAGAGAGAAATAAAACATGACGATTCACCGCCATACCTGATGACTAGATAGGCATTCGGCGACAACATAGAACAATCCCGACAATCTCCTATTGGCGTCTTCCGGCTTAACTAGCCGGAAAGCATCTGGCCCAATTTCTACGGAATCACGGCGCGGTAGGCTCCGGCATTTTCCATGTTGCGCTCCAGCATCCATCGGGAACAACGTCACCCTTCTCTTTATCAACGGACGAAACACCATCTCCTCTGAAATTTCAAATACAATTCAGTATCAGCTAAATGCGAGGAGCACCTCTGAAATTTCAAATACAATTCAGTATCAGCTAAATGCGAGGAGCACCGCTACACACAGAACAAAATTTCCGACAGTAGTACGAGAACATCATTAACTGACACATACCGGTTTCATTTTACCCGAACTACTGAGCAAATTATTCTACTGTTTTTCAACTCACAGATTCGGTCCGAAAACAAACTTGTCGAAAGTTTAATAAACCGAATCATCTGCTAAGCAAGAAAAATATATAGCCGGTAAAACAAATTACACCGAGTCGCGGATTTCATTAGTAAATATCACCTTATAGAGGCCTACAATGAAAAGCATGAACCTTGTTTCAATTATTCTCCCGCATTAAAAATTACATGGATTATCGTCGAATTCAATTATGAAACTTTGCAGAACCAAATTGGGAGATAAACTTAGTTATAATTAATGCAGTATAATCATATAAATTGAATAAAATTTTTCGACAAAGTGTCAATTTAGATGGTAACAATATAGGAGATCATCTATTTTTTAATTTGTAAATTAAATAGCGGTTGAGACGTGAAACAATGTAACATACCAATTCGTTTTAGTGAAATAATTCGCCGATGATTCTAAATTTTTTGGATTTATTTGAAACAGCTAACACAGTGCAAGTAAATTTTAATCCAAGTGAGTAAATGAAACATCGCCTATTTTAAAGTGCAAAGGGAACTTTTGTAATTAAGCCTAGTTTTGAGTACCAAGGACTAAAGTGAAACAAACATAGAGATGAAGGACGAAGAGTGCAATTTTGCGCAAAACCCCTAAATCCACAACAAAACACCAATAATAAGTAATAACATCATCATCATCAACAAGGGAATATCTCTAATTCATAATATCATTTCGAATGCGACTCAAAATTTGAAAAAGAGAGAGAGAGAGAGAGAGAGAGAGAGAGAGAACAAAAATAAAATAAAAGGGAAAAAAAAAACCCCCGTAGATTCACCGACCGGGGCTTGCGCGAAATCCGAGGCAGGATTGCGGCGGCTGCACGAAGCGCCGGAGAGCGTCGCCGGATCGCATCCTTTTGTCGACACCGCGGAGCTCCGCCGCCGCCGCCGCCGCCGCCGAAGCCGCCATTTTTGTTTTTGTTTTTGTTTTTTGTTTTTGGGGTGGGGGGTGGATCCGACGGTGGATGTGTCGCCGCTGTCGCGCACGATGGGTTCGGTGAGAGGGGCTCGCTGAAGACTCCGCCCACGTGGTCACTGGTCAGATATCGCATGCGGCCGCGGTCGCATATCGATGGTCACGTGTTTTTTTTTTTTTTCTTTTTCCTTTTTTCTGTTTCTTATTTTTACTTTTTTTATATAGGGTTTTTTTTTCACATTTAGCCCCGACAAATTTTTATTTTAAACATAGCCCTGTTAAAATTTAATTTGTAAAAATGATCACACTGTGCTTATCCTAGTGCCACGTGTGCACCACCACGCGCCACCGGACGTCACGCGATGCGATTCCAATCATAAGGTTAAACACGAACGATGAATGGTTCACCATGTTTCATATTTGTATTCTTTTTTTTTTTTTTTCAAAAATTCGAATCTGAATCCGAAAATCAAATAAAAACCAAAACCTGGATCCGAACCCGACGGATTTTAAAAATTCATACACATATCCATAACGGACCAAAAACTCGAAACCCAAACCTGAACCCAGCGGGTTTTAAAAATCTATACCGTTGAATAAAGATCTAATGAATAAAAATTATTAAATATTTTATATATTGTATAAATAAATAAAATAAATTATGTATATAATATATAATCATCGACCCTACAAATTTTCATCAGGGTTAAAAACTTGGTAGTAAAAAGGGTGTTTTACTACTAATAGTATTCCACCTAATTTTATATATATATATATATATATATATATATATATATATATATATATATATATATATATATATAGAGTTGAGCTAGAATACTCTTAAGATCTAGCACATTTTACTCTCGAGTTGTTTTCGATGATAGAGCTTCCAAATTGATGATCGGCCGTTGAACATGATCTATACCACTTAAAGTGTTTAGAAATCAAATTTCAAATATTTTCAACATCATTTGCCTAATGATCAAAGGGTTTCAAAATTTGTAATTTTAATGGTGGATAAGAAACGTTTTCTCGTTTAACGGTGTAAAGATATCCAAATTAATTGAATTTTTGTTAGAAAATTCTTTAAACTATTTAAAACAATATCTATACTCTTGATTTTGATTACAAGACTCCTATCATCATTTTTTAAAGAATATTTATTTTCAACCATTCATTTTCTGTTCACTAGATGGATACAAGAACAATATCGAAAGTGCGTGAAATTTGATTTCTAGGTAGTTTAAATGGTTTAGATCATATTTAACGGAGCCGATCGTCAAATTGAAAGCTCTATCATCGAAAACAACTCGAGAGTAAAATGGGCTCAGTACTCTTAAGAGTATTCTAGCTCAACTCTATATATATATATATATATATATATATATATATATATATATATATATATATATATATATAAATACTATCTATTAATAGCAAAGTCATTGGTGCTACCAAGTTTTGGCCATTAGATTGAGAGATGTGCGGTTAGGATGATGTGGGTCCCAGGGTTAAGTGGATGGTTGGTTGAATAGTATGATCTAACGGGTGAAAATCATCAAAGGGGTGGATCTAACGGTGAAAAACTTGATAGCACCAAATGCTTCGTCTTATTGATAGCATAGTATATATATATATATATATATATATATATATATATATATATATATATATATATATATATATATAGAGTTAAGCTAGAATACTCTCAAAAGCACCATGAGGTGGTGCTTTTTGAATTTTTAATCATTGGATGGATAGATGTGGGGTTGAGATGATGGTGGTAGGTGGTGGTAGGTGGTGGTTGATGGAATAGTATTTGATCCAGGGGTATTAGTAATTGAGATGTAGATCCAATGGCTAGAAATTTAGAAGCACCAAGAGCTTGGTGCTTCTAAAAGTATTCTAGCTCTACTCTATATGAGTGCTCTACTCTATATATATATATATATATATATATATATAGAGTTAGAATACTCTCAAAAGCATCAAAGGCTTGGTGCTTTTGAGTTTTTAGTCGTTGGTTGGAGAGATGTATGGTTGAGATGATGGTGGTAGGTGGTAATAAATGGTGGTAGGTGGTGGTAGGTGGAATAGTGTTTGATCCAAGGGTATTAGTAAACAAAAATAGATCCACATTAGAAACTCAAAAGCACCAAGGGATTGGTGCTTTTGAGGTATTCTAGCTCAACTATATATATATATATATATATATATATATATATATATATATTCTAATAATGTAACAGACACAATCATATAAGAATTTTTTTTTTTGGGCATTTAGCCCCCATAAATTTTATTTTAATAATAGCCCGCAAATTTAATTTATAAAAATGACTCATAAAAAACTAGAGGATTAATTCATCTTATTTTTATTTAGAGACAGTGCGTATTCTTTACAATATAAATATTGAAAAGAGTAATAGAGAATAGTGATGTCAATAAATATGAATATTGGAAATATTATTTAAATCTAAATCAGAATAAATTATTTATATATATATATATATATATATATATATATATATATATATGTAACTAAAAGCATTACGCTATTAATAACCATTCTAACCATTGGATTGAGAGATATGCAGAGTTTAGGATGATTGGGCCGAAAGGTTGTGACGACGCGTTGCTAGATGATGCACTAAAATGAGTGGTTGGTTGAATAGTATGATCTAACGGGTGAAAATTATCAAAGGGGTGGATCTAACCGGAAAACTCGAGACCAAAATGCAGTTATCGATAATATCACAGACTCTATATATATATATATATATATATATATATATATATATATATATATATATATATATATATATATATAGAAATAATGCTTATTAATAAAGACAGTATCACATTCTAAGTTTACAACCATCCATCAATTTGATGGATGGTTAAAATGAGAGAGAGAAGAAAAATTGCGGAGATATTCAAAAACACTCTTTTTACTACCAAATTTTTACTCTGTTTGATATTAATTTATTTTGATTCAATTTTATCGCATAATTAATTAATTTAGTAGAAACACATCCCTCTCTCTCCTCTCCTTCCCTCCCCCAACCCCTTTTCCCAATCTCTCTCCTCCCGCACATCCCTCCTTCTTCTTCCTCTCCCTTCTTCCTCCTTTTCTCTAGCCCTAAACCCTAAGCTCAACCCTAATTCCTCGTTCTTTTAAAGCCCTAGACGAGGACGATGAGCATGGATCTGGTGCTGAAGCCCGCGTGCGAGGGCTGCGGCTCGACCTCCGACCTCTACGGCACCAACTGCAAACACACCACGCTCTGCCTCTCCTGCGGCAAATCCAAGGCCCAGAACCGCGCCCGGTGCATCATCTGTGGCGCCCCCATCACCAACCTCATCCGGGTATCCATGGCGCTCCCGATCCCTTCCTCCTCTTTCTCTTTAGGGTTTTGGGAATCGATTTGTGCACCTATGTCCCAATTAGCGTCTATTTGGCTTATAAATTTAGTCAGCATGTGTACGATCATTGTAGTCCGTTAAAGTAGCTAATTGCTTTCGCTCGTGCTCAGGTTCATGTATTTGTAATTATACCGAAGTTCTAGTTGGTGATTTCGCAGTTACTTGGAGTGCTCATTTATATGATCGTGATAACGGTTCCAAAGGGAACAACTCAATTAGATGAAAAAAAGGAAGCCCTTAGTATGAAATCTTTGCACTGGAGATTTACTTACTTACAAAGACTCTTTTAGCAGTAGGGTTTTGCCGGCTACTCTAGAAGCTTCCAATTGATAATTTTGTCGTCGGTCGGTGAATTGATATTATAGTGATTATAATGTTTCGCTTGGATTCAATTGCTATGGATTTCACTTGAACTTGTAAATAATGTAGATGAAAGCTTCCAGAGAAACCCTTAGCTGATTTTTGTTGCCGTATGTTTAAGTTTTTACTGGTAGAAGAAAATAAGAGTCCAATTCTAAGCTCTCAAAAGTGACATAACTCAATTAGATGATTAAATTTTTCTGTGTGTTTGATCATTGATTCATCACTATTGATTTACTTATACCTACAAGGCTACAAGGACATGTTTATGGCCTTTGACTCCTATTTTAAAAGACTAACACACATTTCCATTATTGTCTGTACTACTTGTTTAACGCGACCAATAGGGTATTCCTGCAATGGTGGTTCATACAAAAAAGAAAAAGAAAATGAAATCATGTGTGTTTAACTTTATCAAGGTTTTGCTTATTGCGAACATGTTTATATTCCTCCTGTTAATCCAATATTTTTTCCCCCTCTTTAGATTGCTGTAATGCCTGTTTCACTTACAGGAATATAATGTCCGGGCAAATGCCACCATGGATAAGTCTTTTTCTATTGGCAGATTTGTTACTGGTCTGCCACCTTTTTCCAAGAAAAAGAGTGCAGAGAACAAGTGGTCTCTTCACAAGGAAGGTCTTCAAGGACGGCAATTAACTGATACTTTGCGGGTATCTGGAATCTCGACTATCATTATTTAATAATTGAACTTCATTGGAATCATTACATCTTGTTACCGGCATTTGTTCTTGATAACTTCTATCTGTGACTGCCAATGATATAAATCAGGAGAAATACAAGAATAAACCATGGATTCTGGAAGATGAGACCGGTCAGTATCAGTATCAAGGCCCACTTGAAGGATCGCAGTCTTCAACTGCAACATACTATCTGCTGATGTTGCACGGGAAGGAGTTCTTAGCTTTTCCTGCTGGTTCCTGGTATGCATTTGCTATGTATAACTTCAATGGTTCTTCTCTGTCGTTGTGTTTCATTGCTTACTTATTATCCCATGTCTTTCTATTATATTGTAAGAGCAATAGTATTTAAAGGCAGTTTAAAAGTTCACCAATTATAATGAACACGTGTATACCCGCCTGCAGTATACGCACACTGATACACATATGTAATGCAAGTTATAAGCAATTTCAATGGTGATATTTCCTATGGCTTGATAGTGGATATATCAAAAGTAGGCTCACAGGTAATTTTAATCTCTTTCCAGGTACAACTTTAGCAAAATTGCACAGTACAAGCAATTGACATTGGAGGAGGCTGAAGAGAAGATGAATAAGAGGAAGCACAATGCAACTGGATATGAAAGATGGATGATGAAGGCAGCAACTAATGGAGCTGCTGCTTTTGGTGAAACGAAGAAGACTGAGAGCGCAGGGAGTGAACGGTCAGATGTTGGTCGCCCTAAGAAAGGTAAAAGCAATGAAGATGAAGATCATTCTGATAAGGGTGAGGACAATGAGGAAGAGGAGGCAGCCAGGAAGAACAGGCTTGAGCTCAATAAAAAGGGCGTTGATGATGATGATGATGAAGGTGGAAAGGGTGACTTTGATTTGGATGACGATGATATTGAGAAAGGTCAGTTATCATAATTGACATGATAGTAGTTTTGTAAATGTTTTTTTTTTTTTAAAATTTGTTTTGTACTTCATGAATCTTAGAAGCCTGTTCTCTAGTCATTGATCTGTATGTTAGTGATATATTTCTCCTCATCAGGTGATGATTGGGAGCATGAAGAGATATTCACTGATGATGATGAAGCCGTGGGTAATGATCCAGAAGAACGGGAAGATCTAGCTCCCGAGATTCCTGCTCCACCAGAAATTAAGCAGGTACAACTAGGATATATCTAGAGAGTGGAAACATTTGAGAGTTGATGTCTTTAACAGATTGTATCATGAAATCTAGGATTTCAGACGTTGGTAGCTCAACAATCATATTTTTAAGAGAATACCTCTGATAAGAGCTCTACAAAAATTAAGAGGGTTTCCTATAATATTAAAAAGTCTAAGACTATTAGGCCTATTAAATAACTTAATTTTGTGGATGTCAGCATTTGTACTTGTTTTGCACTTTACTCCATCATGCTGCCGCCCCCCGACCCCCCACCAAAAAAAAGAGAGATCAGCCAGAAAGACAAAAGTAATAAAAACGCTGTTTGCTGTCTGCAGATATATTTGTTTACTTCACTACATAAGAATTTATCTTGAGTTTTTTTTTTCCTTATTTTAGAAAGAGGGGGTGGTGAGGTGATGGTGATTTATCTTAGTAGTTAGTGGTTGTTTGAAGGCCATGATGATTTATCCAAGTACTTTATTGGTTGTTCTATGATTAACTGATTCGACTAATTTTGTAATTTCTTATTCATTCGTTTTTGACAGACAGAACCATCTTAACTATTATGTTTCTTTTGCTTATTTGATATTATCTTCCATTTCCAATCAGGAATGGCTTCCGATAAAAATAACCGCTACATAAAATCACTAATGTTACCTTACCTAAATCAACTATACGCTTAGGATGATGATGACGAGGATGAAGAAGAAGAGGGTGGCTTGAGCAAGTCTGGAAAGGAATTGAAGAAATTGCTTGGGAAGGCTGCTGGGTTGAATGAATCAGATGCTGAGGAAGACAACGAGGAAGATGTAAACTATGAGGAAGATGTAATCTTATTTTACCTTTGACAACTTGCATGCCTCTTATAAACAGATGCTCTAATTTTGTCTCTTAAACACTAATATTAGTTTGAACTCTCTAGTTGTGCTTTTTAACTCTGTATTGCGTTTTCTTTTGCATATATAACCCTGTAAATTGCATATGTACTGCTTTAAAGTTGATATTTGCATGTGTACTCTTGAAAACATTGCTTATTTGCATATGCCCCTCCCATAGGTATATACTTTGCTTTCATACCCCTGACGAGGGTGTGAATGCAAATAAATAGAGTTTCCGGAGGCAGATGTGCAAATACCAACTTTGGAAACATATTTATGCAATTTTGTGTATTTGCAGGGGCGTATATGCAAAAGACTCCTTTCACTTGTTGGATCTATGCACAATCACTTATTTGATTTTCTTATGCCCATGTTTTTAGGCGTACATAGTCTACAATCATTATGATGAATAGTGCTCTGATCATTTTTTTTTAATTTATTTTTATTTTGATTATATAGGAAGAGGAGACATCCCCTGTTCTCGTTCCAAAACATAAAGAAGCACCCAAAGATGAACCTGCAGAGAACAGCCCATCAAAGCCAACTCCTCCTTCGGGATCCGCGCGTAGTACGCCATCTGCATCCAAATCATCAAAGTCAAAGAGGAAGGCCGGAAGTGATGATGCAAAGTCTGCTAATGGTGCAACCGCAAAGAAGGTGAAGACTGAAAGTGTAAGTTGACCAATTTATCATTCTACTTAGATGAGAAACCGGGCCTTTTTTCCATATATCCTTGCAAAATCATCTTTTGTTATACCCCTTAAAATCCTCCCTCAAAAGTGTCATCTCTTAAAAAATTACCCTCAAGTAGGTGAATGATCCAGTTCATGGGAGAGTTGGTTTCGTGTTAGTTAAAGTTTATTCGAAGAGGGTTGTTATTGTTACTACAGCGGTATATAGTGAAAAACATTAAGGAAGTATATAAGTGGAACAAAAGTAGTAGGACAGTATGTATTTCAAATTGAGGTGACTATTATTTGTTTGCTTGAGCCTAACTGTCGAAGTGTTGAAGTTTCAAAGTAATGAAACACTAATTCCAGAGAACTTGACTTTCGCTCAAGGGGTACTTCCTACTTAAATATTCTTCTTACTTCCAACCAAGCACTCAAGTTTTGAAGGGCATATATGAAAATTCAGGTTGTGCAACAATATGTTTTGTATAAATAGATAATTTTGAAGGAGATAGATATGAATCTGTTGACTTTGAGAAATCTTACATCTTATCATTTTCTGGATTGGCTGTACTGTTATAAAGTTACATTATTTTGAATAATGAGACTTGTGTCTTTGTTGGATCAGGAAACAAAAGTGAAGGATGAGACACCATCTTCATCAAAATCCAGTGCTGCATCTCAGAAAGCACCCGCTTCGGCAGCTGCTCGATCTGGAACTACACCCTCTACTGCTCCTGTTACAGAGGAAGAAATCAGGAGTGCTCTTCTTTCAATAACACCGGTAACAACACAGGATCTAGTTGCCAGATTCAAAGCTAGGCTAAAATCGAAGGAGGTAGGTTTTCTATTTATCTGCCTACTAGTACCGGAAGTTCGTATTAGCATCTTTTTTCTACAATTTAATGCTGTTTGCTGCCTGCCGTGATAAATTTTACATGCTATAAATTAAGAAACATCCACCCTACTTTCTCCGTTTATTATTAGGACTAGTGGAATCATATCCTTTTCTGGTATGCTTTTGATTATCATAAGACCGTAGGAGTTACTCTTTTTCTCTAACGTATATTTTTATTTCTTAAATGTACTTAAGTTCACATTTTCTTTATATTTGGAGGCCGAGTTTCTTGTTTCCTGTGTTTGTATCTCATAAATATTTCTAACTATCTTCAGTATACAAAGGTAAAAAATATTCAGATTCTTCCTTGAGTTAAAAGCAGAAGAGATTATGTTACAATTCATATATTACAAGCTACTTCAATTAGGTTAAAACGGATCTTATCTGATGAACGATATAGCCTGCGGTTTTTGCAATCTTTGGCATGCTAATATATCTCGTGAATATGCTTTGTTTCAGGATAAGGCGGCTTTTGCGGACATTCTGCGGAGGATATCTAAAATTCAGAAGACCAACGGTCACAGCTACGTTATTCTCAAAGATAGTAAGTAAATTTTATAGTTGGCCTGGTACATCGATGTATCGAGGATCTAAGAGCTTCGAGTCTGTAAGAAACAATGCAGGTTTTTTTTTTTTTTTTTCAACTGTTGTAATATTCTACATTTTTTACTTTTGGTTCCTTTTAATATGGAACACTCCAAAAGATTACTTGTGCATTAAGGAGAACATGCAAGCTTCTAATCCTGTTAAGTGTTTCAGGATTCAGTGGCCACTCTCGGTTGTTACCTCGTGTGTTTTACGTAACATGGTAGGTTGTATTTTCCACTTACAAACACGACACACAGTATAGTAAGATACACAAACTAATTTGGATAAATAGAGAACTATGTTTGATATGATGAAGAATGTTTATTTGTATGTACTCTTTTTTCGCATCCCGTTGAGATGGAGTTATATATGTTGGATACACCAAGAGCTGTATGTGTTATAATTACAATTCATCTGCTTATCATACCAGTACTTAAAAGATGTGTAGTTATACTCGAATATCTCATCATCAATTATTACAAAAAGGTTCTCGAGAAGGAAAAAGCAAGATTGATACAGCAAGTTGAGAAAGAGTTCATATACTAACTGATGGTCATTGTTTATGAATGAACAATTAAACCTCATTATTTAGTAAAAGAATTTACCCGGAGGATAATCTAAATTGTGCATATTAGTACAGGGGAATTGATGCTGCCAAAACGAAATTCATTGTATCAAACCAAGCTTTATAGCTCTAGCAACAGTGAAAATTATTTTGGCGAAATTCATTCCCTTAGCACAAATGTTGTGCACTGCAGTAAATTATTTAGATGTATTCTTCTGGATTTGTTCGGCTTTTAATGAGAGGAACTCCATCTTCCCTCCATACCACGCGATCTTCGCATAACGCAGCTACCGCCTCCACATAAACCTTGTGCTCCTGGAATTCACATTGTGTTTGTTAAAAATATAAAAAATGTGACCAATTGTTAATAAGCCATTCAAGTACTCAAAATGAAACTTTAACCAAGTTGAAAGATACCTCTTTAAGCACTCTTGCAGCTAATTGCTCGGGGCTGTCGTCGGCCAAAACCGGCACAGCCCTCTGAGCGAGAATCCGACCGGTGTCATAATGTTCATCCACAAAGTGGACGGTCGGGCCCGAGTATCTGCGAGTAATGGACAACAAGCATTGGCATAGTCATCACAAGATGAGTGTGGTCTCATGTTTACTTCTATCAATACCTGGCACCAGAGGCAATGACAGCTCTATGCACCTTCAAACCGTAAAACCCTTTTCCTCCAAATGCCGGTAGGAGCGAAGGATGGATGTTTAAAATGGATTTTGGAAACGCCCGTACTAGTTCGACAGGTATGAGTTTCAAGTAACCGGCAAGGAGAAGAAAATCGACCTCGAATTTCCTGTTTGGCGTAATAAAGATGCGCAAGCATGAGATCCAGTTTGTACACAAAGCATGTTAATAATTGAACCAGCTTAGATAGAAAGTTGGTAGCAGGATAGTTCGAGAAGACACCGAAAATGTCACTGGCATAAAGAAAGCAAACTGACCTTAGAGCACTTATTAGTTCATCGGTTGATAAACCCTCCGACGATGATTTAGACTTAGGGAAGAAAATAACTGCGATGCCGTTGTTTCTTGCATATTCAGCTCCTCCACAACCTGGCATGCCAGTGCAAGTGAAAAAAGGATCTGGCGAGAAACTTGTTGAACACAGTTCATACTTTTTGCAGGATAACTATAATACAGATAAATTAGACAAAAAGAGAAATTTTACTAGTCCAACAGGCATATAGCTTATACTACTTCAATAGAACAAAACTACTAACTAGATTCACAGAGAACATATAAAGTAGATTAACATGAACAGTTACATCTTCTTTTCGTGGAAAAGGGTAGAAAACTCACTGGGTTTATCTGTGACTAGAACAGCAACATCTCCGTGAATCGACCCATCGAGAGTAGCTGCATGAATCGACTTGAAATTCGAACCTCCGCCAGAGACAAAAATGGCAAGCCTTTTCCTCCATGGCCCACTTCCCGAATCGTCCCCTTTAGTAGCATTTCCTTCTGTCGGAGCATAACATCGACATTCTAAGCCTTTCTGACTGATCAATGTCTTCTGATGATGTTGTTCTCCAGCAGAGTATGCATTATACGAAAGGAATTTTTGCTGTATCGGAAAGCAAAGGATCTGCTGGGAAGAGGATCTAGTCCTTGGGTGTTTCTGGGATGGTTGGATCGCCGTTAGAGAAAACCCCGACCCAACACCTGAGCTTAAAGTATCCATTCGACAAACCGTAAATCAGTTCATACTCATATTTAAACTGCTTCCCCCCTGATTGAGCATAAACCAAAAACAATGAGTGACGGTACGAGTAAGATTAAGCTGTGAACAAATAATATTGTCAATAATACTACGATTACCAGTAATAGAGGAAACAATCACACCAATTGTTACATTTGATTTGCGTACTCTAAAGGTGAATCGAAAGTTAACAACAAATTTGCCTTGCGTCGATATGAACAAAACTAAAAAGGCGCGAGCACGCCAAGCTAAAGAATACACATTCATCTCTGCCAATGCTTTCTACAAGCACCTAGTCCTTAGTGCTTGATTCGAAACTGATTCCAATACAAACTTTACCAAAAGCAATGTTTTGAGATCGGTATCCCAACTTTGTAAAATTTTGATTTTTTATGGCCCCTGCCTTGCACTATGTTTGATTTCAGTATGTCACCATCAAATTTTGAGGAAATAATTTGCAATCTAAGAGAATATTACGCCATTTGAAGTAAAAATCACTGAGTTGTAACTGTAAAATCGGAAACTTTCCAATAGAACTCGATCAAAAACATCCTGAAAAATTCTGCTGAAATCGAAAGGAACGTAAGATAGGGTAGTAAAAGGTCGATTCGGAATTGGGGATTGAAGGGTTAGAGAGAGAGAGAGAGAGAGTAGCTATTACCTTCGAGCAAGATGCGGCGAGGGGAGAGAGAGAGAGAGAGAGAGAGAGAGAGAACTAGGGTTTATGGGGGGGAGAAGCTGAGGTGTGAGAAAGTGTCACGTGAACCGGGTCCACCAGGTCATCAAAGACCGCACTAAGCGGGTCCGGTTACCGGTTTACGAGACCCGTCACCCGCGAAGGCGTAGTTACATCACTCCATTTCCTCTCGACGATGGCGAGCGACGACGAAGAGGGAGAGAGCCCCCCATCGCTCCCTCACAACCCCACAAACAATCCCCACCATACCCTTCGCCACAAACCACAAACCCTAACCCTCAATCCCCTTCTCCCCTCGATCGCTTTCTCTCCCACCCGGCGCGATGGCGATGGCGATGGCGATGGCGATGGAGATGGAGATGGGGGGAGGACTGAGGAGGAGC
This sequence comes from Aechmea fasciata, assembly GCA_025177825.1. Lineage (NCBI taxonomy): Eukaryota > Viridiplantae > Streptophyta > Magnoliopsida > Poales > Bromeliaceae > Aechmea > Aechmea fasciata. The sequence goes on from CM045937.1 coordinate 6,157,507, forward strand.
TCCTTACATTAATTTCTAGGTTTTCGCTCGGAATCGGAGGAAGCGGTGGGTTTCAATGGCTTCTTCTTCTTCTTCTTCCTCTACTACTACTAATACGGAAGTTTTGGAGGGTTTGGAGTACACGACCACGTTGGTGGTGGGCGTGGTTTGCAGTGTCATTGTCGTCATATCTCTCATTGTTCTCAGAATGCGACTTCCGAGCAGGTTACGAGCTCCGCCGAACGCTCGACGGCTCGCTTCCTTGGAGGAGATAGTTCTCTATCGGCCAAGGGAAAGTTCGGAAATGGAAGAAGAGGGACTCTAGTAGAAGCATTTTAATGGTCCCTTGCATCAAAGAGACAAAGAGCTTTAGTCTATGATTACTCTATGAATTGTATATGCACAATAACACGCATTAGTGGTCGATGTTAGCTTCCGCTGGTGTTTCGCTTACTCGACTCGAATTACAAAACAGTGATTAGGATCGCGTGAGAAGCATTGAGCCTTGACATTAGAGGCTATATTAGCATTCGGAATTGGATTGGACAGGATATTCTAAGTTTGATAGGATAAGAGGAGGCGAGCAATGTCGAAAAGTAGTAACTCAAATACAATATGTTGGAGTTGAATGGTGTGCATGTGTTTTGGTGCGCATCCAACCGTGCAGTACGCTCGCATTCAATCTCAAGTTCATGAAGAACTTGTATAAAACCTGGAGCACGTAGCAAGAGGTCTCAAAAGATTTTGTATTTAAAATCAAAGATGTTTCAAATGCAAATATTTCACTAATCATAACATATACGGCGGCAAGAAAGGATCTCCAAACCTCAGCTTTAAGTAGCAATCTTTTGGCGTAGAACTAACGAGTCCAGATATATAGACCGATCAATTAAGTGTTTGGGCCGGGAAAAAGCCCATGGACTGTACAGTAGCCAATAGATTCGGCCCGAATCGCGTCGCATCGAGTTTTGGTCCCGTATTGGGCCGGGCTATATTGTGATGGCTAGTTTAAAAATCGGGAGTCCGGTCACCCCCGGTGTGCTCACCCCCTCCACAGCTTCACCTCGATCGCCGCAAAATAAATTTTTTCGTTCACCGCGCGGTGAGCGTATCGCTTGAAGCGGTAGCCGGTAGCTACAAAGTACTGGCAAGTGAGAGAGAGATGCACGGAACCGAAAATAGCCGTTTTAATTTTAAATTTTTTTAATAAATATTATGTGACCTTAAATTCTAGCTTCATCTCGATCGCTACAAAATAAATATTTTCGCGGAGTTTTCATCAGAAAACGCCGAGGTTACGTTCACTGCGCGGTGAGCGCAACGCAGGAATCGGTAACTACTATTTCAAGATGGACAAATCAAACTTTTATTATTTTTTTAATTACACACAAAAAAAAAAAAATCTTTATACCAAGTAAATTATCATCACATGATCCAAACAAGATCTAAATCCATTTAGCAATAATATATTTTGCCGAAAGAGAGAAAATATAGTAACCCACATAACTTGGATCTTTTAATTGTAAATGGTGCACAAAAAACGAAGAGAAAAGCTGCGGCATTGTATCAAAGAGTTAGATAACCGACCGACGCTTCCCTATACATGCAAAGTCACCCTCATTCTTTAATTTCTCTGCCCTTTACATATACAGCAGCACAGGGAAAACCATGCTACCGCCAAAAAAAGACCTAGGAAAATATAGAGTATAGACCGAAGAACTATTTCGGGAATCCCATCTATATCATCAACCGATGTTGTGTTGAGGTCGCATTATAATCAGTATGTATTTTTGAGTAAACTACTTGAAGAGCACCCTTGGATGCGTGTCATGCGTGTCGCGTATTATGCGGGATGAATGCTTCAGTGCCCGTTTGTTACTCTTTGCTGAAAATCTTCTTTCCTTTGGTAGATGGCCTTCCACCGCTCCACTTCGTCCCTGGGTAAACATAGGATTTGTCGGAAAAATAGTTAAAGTTCGGCAAAAACATAAAAAGACCAACTCAAGTGAAAGGTATTTGGAATTAGTCTATGATTTGACGCAAATCTCCATATAATTTGTGGAAGAATACGCTGTAACTAGATGGAATATTCTTCGACTGCGATGGAAACGACTGGATCCCCAGAGAAACCACCAGGAACTTTCATCTAATTGAAACTTTGCTTTCTAGTAAACATTTCCTTCCTACTCTACCCTTTATTGTTCTTGTGCAGTGTATCTCTTTTGTTCATTCAAAGAGCGTGTAGTTCAATTAAATGAAAGACTTCACGTAACGGCAATCCAAAAAAAGGATTTATATATATATATATATATATATATATATATATATATATATATATATATATATATATATATATATATATATATATATATTGATAATTGCACTATGTACCTTAGGCAGCGCCCGATTGAATCATAATGAAGAAGAGCGATCAGCCTGCGCTTGCGGTTGTTTCTGCGTCCCCCACGCTTGACTACTGGAAGCTGCTTGATTCCTTTGGCCTCCATAAGCTCTTTTGCCGTGGTTAAATCAGTATCAGGAAAACAGGTCAGCAGTCCCCGTTCACGTCCCCGGTACTCAAAGCCTCGAGTAAGACATGATGATATAGGAGAAGAGTTTGCCTGCAAAGCCCGATGTCACAAGATTAAGATACTTGTATGCAAATAGAAAGCACAAGTTTGCAGATGACGGTTGGACATTTTAGACCTTGCAGCATGACATATGAGCAATAAGAAATTAGCATCTGATGCTTCCCCATCATGAAAAGGTCAAGAAGAAAGGAGTGAGGTGATGGGAGAAAAGGAAATTGAACCAACAGAGATTGCGAAGGATTTGATTTGATTTGTGTGTGTATTAAACACAAGAAAAATACTATCATCCAACAAACTCATGAATATAAGTTGCAATAATTTCCAAGGTTTGAAAATGCTTCTAAACTCATGAAAGCCAAGAATCTACAATAACAATCATAAATCACATACATCCAAAAGGGGCGAGTCTCCCTTGGGAGAGCGTGATTCTTCCTTGGGAGAGCAAGAACCCTCTCCGCTCGATTCAAACCCTCTTCGATGAAGGTCACCAAGCGTAACTATTCCTTCAAGAAAATCATCGTGATCCACAACAAGGACACAGCTCTGTTGCATATCATGCATGAGTTTTATGGCTTCCTTCACAGTGAGATTGGGTAGGACTTTAATGTAATTCTTTGACATGGCTTGAGACACCTGAAAAAATCAATAATAAGATAAATCAGGTGTTCTAAAGGCAAAAAACAAAAAAAAAAAGTCACGCAAATATACACTGTAAACTCGAAAGCCTCATTTCTTTCTTATATAGCTTGTACTTCCCCTCTCTTGAAAAACTTGTCTAACTGAAAAGGAACTTCCTCTGCGAATTGGATGGCTTCCTAACTTAAGAGGAGGCTTGTTTGTAACTAACTTTTGAAATGGTATATAGAAAATTGAAATTTTACAGAGGTAGATATGTAAATGCACCTAGAAACAAATTAACCTAGGTCAGCTAAAAAGCCATCTAGTAGCGCAGACTGTAGAGGCTATCAAACCTTTAGATCATCCAAAAGTATTTCTTCATTACAGGTTCCAAGGCGGTGAATATCGTCATGTAAAATACAAAGCTCAAGATCATCTCCATCAGCTCTTCTCCACGCAGCTTCGTTCTTGTCTTCAGTAAATGAAAGTGAAGAATAACCACGCCGAGGGGACCCTATCTCCATTATCTCATTGTCCTTGTGTTGGTTCGCAACAGATGGGACCCATATTGCTAAACCAACTGCCCCCTGCCACCATTTTAAAAAGACAGGTGAAATTTATCGAAAGATGATATTAATGATCAAACAGGAAGCAATCCGGCATTCTTAAGATATGGTTTCTGGCTTGATTTCAGATATTACACATGTCAATCAGACTGGTTCATCTACAAAAGTTCTGACTTTTGACTATTTAACAACTCCATTCTTCGAATAGGTAGCTTAAGAATAAGTCGATAAATATGCAACATTATAACTAGTTTTAATGATGCTATTTAGTTGAGCTCCAATCCAATAGGTATACATATCAACAGCTACTAAAAAATGTGCAAGTCTTCATACGTACCATGAGAGGGAGCAAAATTCTGTAATCCTTTGTTAGCTCAAAGAGAAGCAAAACAGATGTTAACGGAACTGAACAAACTGAAGCTAGGGTAGCAGCCATTCCAACCTGCACGGCGAGAATGTTCGTGTCACTCTGGTGACCATCATTACCTCATCGAGTTGGAAAAGCTTCAATTGATTAATGGTAAATTGGAACAGCCCTTACTTGAGTTATAGAGTATCTTGAAATCGATAACTGGATTTTAAAATTGTGATTAGTACTAACCTATCATTACTTTTGTTTTCAGAAAATTCCATCAAGTTCTCTCAGAACTTACTCGTTCCCGTCCAAAAAGTCCATCGAAGTGCATAACACTCCGACAGTATCCAGAATATTCAGGAAAAGTGTTATTTGAATAGAAAACACTGTAAGATTAGGTAGAAGGATCAAAATATTTTAGGTTCTCAGGTTCCCATTCCAAAATGTGCTATAGATAGGAGGATCTTCCCTACACGGCTACACTTAGAGAGAGAGAGAGAGAGAGAGAGAGAGAGAGAGAGAGAGAGAGAGGAGGGTGGAACTTACTAGTGCATAGGCTTGTGGCTGTGCAACAGCAGCATTACCTGGAATGGCTGAATTTATCACTTCAGCAGCTGAACCTCCAAATACAGCGCCAACAGCAGCACCGATCATCAAGCTCGGAGCATAAAGCCCACCCACAAGACCAGAGCCCTTACAAAGTGCAGTGGCGACTACTTTCGCCCCTGCAAGCTGAGCCAATAGCCAGATTCCAGGAGCAGAAGCACTTTTCCCTGTGTGTAGAATTTCTTCGACATTCGTGAACCCCCAATATAATATTCCGGGATATTTGAGAGCTATTAAACCTGCTCCTAAACCACCTAAAGCAGGGCAAATAACAGCAGGGAGAGCAAATCTCTCCTTTATGTACTCAAAGAACTTCGTGAACCAGATTACCAGCCGAGTGAAAGCCACGCTTACAACGCCACAAAGCATTCCTAAGATGAGATATAAGGGTAGTTCTGCAATGGAAAAGATAAACAAATAAAAACACAAATTAGTTCAAGACTTTAAATGGACAAAAGTACAGTATGTTTGATGAGTCTTCAGGAGCAACTTTCTATCACAAACCCGCAATGGATGTACTTCTATCCCTATACATATGTAAATCTAGTAAAAGATTCTATATACAGATAAAGCACCAGGTAAGAAACCTTAAACCACATCACATGGCTAATACCAACATAAATCCATTTAAATATTCGACAACTATCAGTTTGACAACGTCAAGCGGAGTTAGAATAAGATAAAATACCGGCAGCAGATTTTAGTTCATACGTCGGCACAATAAATGCTGGCCTCTCTCCAAGTAAAACATTTGATACAGTTGATGAGATAACAGATGCTAATATTATCATGGCAGTTGTAAATGGCGGTGAGTTTTCTGCTCGAAGAGGTCTCAATACAGTCTCAATAGCAAAGAAGCACCCAGCAACTGCTGCATTAAAACCTGAAGAATAAAATACAACATATGCATCAGATTACTGTCTAACATATATTAAACATAAAAAGCAAGGATAGAATTCACTAAGAACAAATGATCATATTTCTAAGGCTTAAGAATCTAGTCATCTATGAGAAAAGAAAATACACACTTGTTACAACAAGGCCATACTTTCTCAACATCAGAGTTGTTTGAAGTGAAAAAGACAATCAAATTAAAGTTGCATTAGAAAACTATAAGTGCACACTCTTCAGCAGAGATTAAAAAAAATTGCGAAAAATCATATAGCTATAAGAGTATGTGTCAAATCTCCATCTAGGCAGGCAGAAAACTATTTTTCCTTTTCTCATTGAGGACAATTTTTCATTTTTAAGCAATAAAGAGTTATTCTGTGCACTGTATCTCAGTAATGTGAAAAATCACAATAATCAACCATCAAACTAATAGACATTACCATATTAATAGGCATTGGCATACCTGAAGCAATTCCAGCCGCCGCACCAGCTGCGACGAGAGCAATCCTTCTCTCTCTATTATTCTCCATCATCTCAGAACACCCATTGGCACACGATTTGCCAATATCTACACTTGGCCCCTCGGGACCTAACGAACAACCTGTTCCTAAGGTCACGGCAGCCTGGATGGCCTTTATCGTCGGGAAAATTGCTGCCAACAGATCAATACTTGACCTCTGAGAAGTTCTCGACTGTCTTATCTGCTCAAATATCTCAAGTAATCCATGCATCATGCCGACGACGACACCTCCTGTCACAGGGATTAACAGTATTCTGTGCCAGGTGTCGGCCAGTCTCTGTAAGCGCAGCCAAGCAGCACCCTCGTTTGGAGTGCCAGCCCACGCCCATTCATGTATGACATGCACCTAACAAAACCACGAGTAATTAAGTCCCCATGCAGGGAGTCAAGGGGCATTACAGAAAAAGGGAAAAGTTTCTCTCTGTTACCACCTTACGACTTTTCCATCCAATTCTATGTATAACTACTTCTATCTATTGATAGTCCAAACCTGAGCATCACGAGATTATAATTACCTTCATAATTTCGAATACAATCACTATCTATTCCTCCTCAGTGTCCAATTCTAATCCCCACCCAATCTGTTTACCTTCTATTTATTTGTTCTCAGTTGCAATTGCAAATAAAAAACAGATGTTCCTACACTTTTAAGCTCTCATCTAAAGATCTAACTACACAAGATTCAATAGCATAAGACATTAAAACAATATATCGATCTGATATTCAAACTGAATTGTAAGGAAAGTTAGGTAGAATGAGCAAAGCGTCTCCCCACCCCGCGATTAAATGCCGCAACACAAATCCCGGTGGCGAGGCCGAGGAGGCATCCGATGAGCAGCAACGCCCACTCCGGCGGCGCCCCGTCGCCGAGCTCCTCCTTCGCCTGCTCCCTCTCCGGCACCGGCGACCGTCCCCGGTCCACGTGTCGCCGACTCAGCGCACGATTCGACAACCCCCGATCCAGGTGCCTCAACAGGTCCCCGATCCCGCTCCTCCTCGCGCCCGACGTCGGCGTCCCCGCCATGGACACCACCGCCTCCGGCGCCGCCTCCGCCGCCGCAACCAATGGCGGCGGACGCCTCTCCGGGTCGGGATCGGAGGAGGATGAGGAGGGTGCGGATCTCAGGAGGGCCCTGCGATCGTCGTCGTCGTCGACCTCGAGATCGGGCCCCGACATCGGCGCCCTCCGCGGCCGCGAGAAACCCTAGAACCGTAGCATCGCCTCTAGGTGGGCGGGATCGGATCGAAATCCCTCGAGGAGATCTCGGGCGAGGGTTTGGGAAAATCGATCTCCTCGCCGAGTGCGGAGAGGAAGGTCCAAATAATAAAAATTTAAAATTAAAAAAAAAAAAAAAGAGAGCTTCCTCTTTTTTTAAGTTTACGGTGTTGAGAGAGAGAGAGAGAGAGAGAGAATACTGAGGGTGGGGGAGCGGGAAAGGAGAAAGCGCGTGTGAGAGAGAGAGAGAGAGAGAGAGAGAGAACAGTAATGTTGTGGGCCCCACTAGACAATTCGCCACGTGTCACTCCACTAGCATGGGTTGTATCTGTTTTGTGTTTTCCCCAAGCAGCTAACCAAACGTTGAAGTGGGTCTACTGTTTGGTGAACTCGACCTACCACGTCACATTACCAGGCGACGTTTCTTTTCCGCGGTTAACCCTTCCAAAAACCATATTTTCATCTCAGTCCACAAAAAAAAAAAAAAACTTTTGTTTGTATTAGATTTCAGTGTCCTTCCGGCACCGTTTGGTTAGAGGATAGAGATAGAAATAGGCCCTTATCCCTCTTTTTATATTCAAACGCTAATTTTTTATCCGAGAATAGTAATTTTCGGTTATCCCCACAAACACCTTCATTTTCTATATAAAATTATATAATATTTTTTTTATCCTCAGCAACAACTTAATTTTTATCCAAACGTTATTTTTTTTATCCCCATACTTGTACATATCCCTGTAATAACTAGTTCTTACTTATATCTGAACCAAACGATACCTCAAAATATTTACTCAAAAAAAAAAAAAATCCTTTTTTAACATAATTTTGTTTTTGTACATTGTAGGTCTCTACTCGTCTTCACTAGAACTATTCCAACGTATTCGGTATAAAAAAAATTTCAAATAATTTTTTCTGCCATGGACGGTCAAATTGTGGTATGTATATTTTTGCGAATGCATGAAAGATGAGAGAGAATATTGGAGTAGGAATATTGGAATCTAGTGTAGTTTGTGGGAGTTGACATTGATATCCACTTTCCTTGAGGAATAAGCATTAGTAAACCACTTATTATTAGACCTTATCATCAACTACCAAATGATGCTTTTTAGTATTAGTGTTCCATCCACCATTTAATTTTCGAATAAATTGAAGGTAGATACAAGTGTCCAAGGGCCCAATCTAAATAAGTTTGGCCCATTCCCAATTTTCGTTCGTTCGTGTCGACTCACAATTATAGAGCTTGTTTGGTCGAACTTTTATAATGAATGTTAACTAATCGTAAAATCTGATTTAATTGATTACACCACAATAAAGAAGCTAATTTCTATTCACTATGCTTATGCAGTTGAAACGTGGTACAGGTCCGATTATAATTCATTAGGCTTAGCATAGAAATTTTAATCTTGTTTTGTATTAGATAATTTTATATTAATGGTTTATATATGCAATAATTTATAAAAATAAAGGTTTCAAGTAAAATGAAATTTTGAGTCCCAAAAAATATATGAGTGGAAGCTCCCCCTTTAATATTTTTTGTTAGTGCAAAGAAAAACTACCAAGCATAAGCATATTTTAATAAAACATTTTATTTTGGTAAAACACCATTTAATATTATTTTATTATATCATATAACAACAATTAATAAACTATACAACAAGGCCAAATGGAAAAGGAAAAAGTCTTGTGCCAACACTTAGCCACCACCCATATAGGTGGGATGTTTGCTACACATCTCCATCCACTCCATTAATGGCATGTTCTTAAAATTAGTGCCCCATCCCTGTTATGTGCTCAATGGTAACATCATAAACAGGACCAATTAAATCATCCCCATTTTGTGCTATACTTATTATCTTTTTGATAATTGTAAGTAATTAACCAGAAAAATTAAGATTTTGACATATGCATGGTAAATAAGTTTTGCAAAATTTATAAGCAATTTTTTACCTTTACTACGGTACCCTTTGTGACCGTGTGCGTTTTTACTTATTAGGGAAAAAGAACAGGAAAAACAAATAAAATCATATATATATAGCCTTCTAAATTATGCGTCTATATTTAAAAATTAGTACTATGGAACATAGTTTTGGTATTCAAATACCTAAGTAAATGAACTAGAATTAGCTCATGAATCATGATGGTCATTATTTTGGATCTCTCTCTCTTTGGGAGTTTAATTAATTTCTAAGAAAAACTTGTTTTAAATTGAATATTCATCTTTCGCTTTCTCATGAGTTTTCTAAATAAACATTAAAGTTAGTGGTTGGCCTTGATGAAGTGGGACAATTTCGTTTTGAACACTAAATTTCGTCATTGTGTTGAAAAAATCTTATTAAAGAAATATATATCTCATGTATCATAAGAAACATGATTAAACTAAGATTCAATTGAAAATTTTAACTATTATTTAGAATATTCAGCTATTAAAACCAACTTGCATGGTATACTTTTACAAAGATGTGGAAAATTTCAAAACTAATTACATGCAAGTTTTCCTAATTGGTTCATCATTGGAGGACTAAATTTTGTTCCTAAACTGAGATTTGATATATATATATATATATATATATATATATATATATATATATAGTAGAAATTTGGGCTATTATATTAATAGTAGTAGAGCCTCTACCTACTCATAAAAGTTTGCTTTCTTACTTACATTGGAGCTCTTCCAGATCGACGATCCACTCAAGTTAAATATGATCTGTAGATTTAAAACTTCTAAAATAAATTTCGTAATTTTTCAAAATCATAATAACGTCCATCAAATGGGCATAAAACTAACTAACTACCAAATCGAACGACGTCCTAAAAATAGATGACTTCTGGATCCTTCAATTTAAGATCGGAGTTATTGATCTTTATCTAGGTGGAAGGAATAGAATTTTCTATCAAAAATCAAACCATTAGGTAAGTTTTTGAAGTTTTCCCTATTTTTAAAAAAGAAATGGTACATGAAGGCTCTTGTAAATAAAAAGTTGATTGATTTCCCTATCACCCTCTTGCCACTGGTTCTTTGGGGGGGGGGCATGTGGGTTCCACTAGTATTCTCCATGGTTTGAAGCCAAAGTTGGCCCCACAAATGGCACTTTGAATTATTAAAAAGTTGTGCCAAAAGAAAAGAATTTTTTTATTTTCAAAACTTTTAAACATGAACCAACTTAAAATTTGCCACAACAATATTTTTATTTTATTTTTTCCGTAGATAGCAGGCATTCAGCTTAATGATTGTTATCTGAGTTACCGTCTTAGAGGTTGGGAGTTCGATCTCCACCGCCTCCTCTTCAGAGTACCAATTTAATGATTGAGATCAAAATTTATAAATTTGATATTTTTTTTTGAGAAATAAATAGTATGATATCCGTTTCGTTTATTTTATTTAGAAATAAACTTAGCTAGAAATGTGAATCAATGATTGACCAAGATCTCAGATCTCTATGGCCACCATTTTATTCGCTGCCGGTTATACATTTGATATTGGGACTAGCAAGTGGTAGGACATGCTGGTGGAAAAGTGCTGGGCAGGCCCTACTACATTAACAATCTTGCTAAGGGCATGGTTGGATGCATTGAAAAGCAAGGAGTTATTCCTAGGCTTTAAGCTTTTGTAAGAGTCCCATTCAATTAAAGATTCTTATCGGCTGTTCCTAGCGCAAGTAGTAAATGATTTGATAGTAGATATCCGAGATTTTAACAGCTAACTAAATGAAATAAACGAAGCGGGTAGCGTATTATCTATCTATCTCTCTAAAAAAAAAAAAAATTATAATTCTTTTTTATACTTTGCTTATAAATAATTTCTATATTATTTTACAAATATAATTGACAATTTTTTTTTAAAAATTGATCATTAAATTACATAATTTATAAATTAATACGCATAATATTTTTGATATTTAATATTGTAAAATAGATTAATTTGTACACAAACCCAGTAGAAATGTAAACCATACGGATCCGAGAAGATTCATAGCGAGTCGGGATAGGATTCAAAAAAGATTAATTTTCATTCTATTTTCCACTCGTGAGCTTTTTACAGATTAAAACGGATTAAGAAAAGCAAAAAAAACTCCTATCCCCCTCTCCAAATTACTTTTCTTCTTATTTTAGGCTTCGTTTGGTATTGCGGGGAGACTGCGTTACGTGCGGTGAGAAAGTACGTTGGGAAAATACTTTGTTTGTTTCCATACGTAATATTGCGTTCCGCATATCGCGATGAGTCGGTTATAATATATTTTCTGCGTTCCCATCGGAGAACGCAGAAGCATATCCCTATATGCTTCTTCTATAACTCTATTTTATTTAATAACGTTAGATAGACCTCAATACCAAACTAAGCCTTAGTCTCGTCTATCATCTGATTCGGAACGGATCTTACAAAAGCTCTATCAATCCGGATCCATTTGCATCCCCACCCCAGAAACCACCAGTAACAGCACCAGGGGCAGTTTGGTCAACTAAAGAAATCAGAAGGTGGGGGCTTTCCATACTCCAAAGCCATCTCCCTTAAAATCAAAAAATAAAAAATAAAAAAAAATAAAATCTTAAAAAGAAGAGATGGAAAAATAGAACAGCTAGCTAATACAGTAGGTGTAGGGGGATAGGATAGCTCCCTGAAAAAAACCCTTCATTTTCCTCTCTCTATCTCTCTCTCTAAGTTGCTGTTAATGGTAGAGACCTGCTTTAGGTGGAGAACCAGATGCCTCTGATGTGTGTGTGGGTGGTGCCTTCTTCTCTTTTATTTCCTCACATCTTTCTGTTGCTATTGTGAAGAATAGTGATTTTTTTTGTTTTTGTTTTTTTTATTTTTTTTTCTACAAAAAAAAAAGAAGAAGAAGAAGGCAAAAGTGGCTCTTATCTTACAACTATCTGTCCTTCTTTCTCACATATTCATCTCTATCTTCTTCTCCAGTCATCTTTCAAGTAACTCACAGACAGGCAGACAGAGAGACAGATACCCACATCATCCCATCTCCCAGATTCATCATAAGGGGGTAAGCATAAATACATACATATATATATATGCATATGAAGTTTTTGATTTTTCTTTTTTGGCTTTCATTTGTTCATGAGTCTACCATTACTTTATCTGATCTCACAACTAAAGTTCCTCAATTTGATTAAAAAAAGATCTAATGATGTTTTTTTTTTGTTTTTTGCCCTTGATTTATTTATTTATTTTTGGTTTTTTATTTTCCTGAAACATGGAGGTGAGGTTTGTGGGTGATTTGTTGGATTCCTTTTCCTCATCTCTTCTCTGTGATTTCCACATCCACTTTGGACTTGTTCCCACTATTCACTCATGTATATTATTACCCTTCTCCTGAGAAATTGCTCATGTGGGTGACTTTTCTTTTCCTTTTTTTTCCTTAAATGGGTTTCCATAGAAGGAGATATGTCATGTAACCCACCCATTTTTTTTTATTTTCTCCTTTTTTTAGATAATATTTCATGTGCTGGGTGTAACCAATATGCATGATTTTTATGTTTTAGGGGTTTTTCCTCTTTTTTTTTCACCTTTATTTTTAATTTCTGTCTCATTCCCCCTTCTTATTCCATGATCAATCTCTTGATGGTTTAATAAGTAGTGCTCAAGTTGATCTCTCACTTCTTTTGGCCACATAAAATGACACTTGTGGAAAATCTCTACTTAGCTGACCATATATATATATATATATGATTCTAAATCCATCTCTAAGGGACTCTACTCTACATAAAATGATGTTCTAGAATCCTCTACCATGTTTGTTGTAGTTCTATCTCTCTATTACAAAATCCCTTTTTGTTTTCTCAGTTTCCACATCTTAATTATATATTTCCTTGCAGGTGTATTCCAACCAATTAAAGAAGGGAAAAAGAGGCAGGGTTCATTTTGAGGGGCTTTGTTTTCTGGGAGCTAAAGTCCTTAATTTGGTATGCTGAAGATTAAGAGCAAGCCCAGTTGCAGTACAGTTATTGGGCTTGTTTTATTAGTGATCAAAGATCAAAACAAAATAGAGAGGGTCTTCTTCAAATGTTATCCATTGGAGACCATCTAGACCCTTCATGTTCTTCTGATGATGAAGTGCCAACTCCCAATTTCTCTATAAGGTAACACTGATGACTTTTAAGATAATTAGCTTCTGATTTTTTTTAAAATTTTTTTTTGCAATGTAGTTTTTTGAGTTGGAGAAATTGTTGGTATCATCACCACTCATCGGTCAAAAGATTATACGGGCCACATACATATTGTAGCTGAATTAAATGGAAAATGTATGTTAGATCTATTGCTAATGATCTTCTCATGTTTCTTAATCCATATTAGCAGATGCATTAATTAGTTCATTGTGTGAGTTTTAGTTTTGATGCATAAAAAGTACTTCTTTTAGATATATTAATGTTACCTAGCTAGTTAAAGAATTGTCTTTTTTGAATAGGGGGGTTGCCTCATTTCTACAACCCTTTGTGAAGTGCACATGCAATATATATAGTTTGAGCTTGTTTTGATTAGAAAAGAACTACATATATACAAGTAGTTTTTTTTTTTTTTTTTTTTTCTTTCTGAAATATAATGTGGTTGTTCAATTGATTAATATTCAAAACTTAGAATTTGCTGCCTTTGTAATCATTGGATTCAATCTGATGAATCTGCTGTTTTTTCCTTTGTCCCTTTTTTTTTTTTTTCCAGAAATTATGTTTTCAAAGCAAGGAGCAAAGGCGTCGAGAACAACTGGCCATTTCATTCGCAACTCTTACAACTCTGCTTGAAGAACGGTGTCGAAGATTTATTGCCGCCTTTTGAACCTCCTGATTCATCGGGAGCCCAATCTTCTACTAAGAGTATAGAAATCGATCAACCAACTAAGTCATCAGAGACTGGACAAATTCCATCCAGTACTGAGCAAGAGCGTAAAGATGCTGGTGATCCAAACGATGTTGCTTATTTAAAGGTCGAAAATGGAGGAAATTCCAGCGAACGGAATTGTAATACTGGTCAAGGGGAAAGAGTTTTAGATTTGATAATTCCTGTGAATAATAGTGTTAAAGAAGTAAGCTCGGAGCTAGAGATTACTGAGCCTCTTCCGCTCGAAAAGAAGAGCAAATTGGTAGCAGAAAAAGACTTGTTCTCCAACTCAAGTAGTGTATTAGATTCGATGGCTTCAAAAATTTGCCCTGTTTGTAAAACATTTTCCTCGACATCGAACACTACTTTGAATGCTCACATCGACCAGTGCCTCGCTGCGGAGTCTGATGCACAGCAAGTCGTGACAGAGTACTCGAAATTTAAAGTCAAACCAAGGAAGAAGCGATTGATGGTCGACATTTACAAATCAGCCCCCCGTTGCACTCTTGAGGACCTGGACAGAAGGAATGGCAGTAACTGGGCTTCGGGACTGGCTTTTGTTGCCACAGCCTATGAGGATCGTAATGAGGCGCGGCAATTGAGAACTTCGCCGTTGGATTATAAAGAAGGTGGCAGTGAAGGAGCAGTCTATGTAGATTCAAACGGCATAAAGATTCGGATTCTATCCAAGTACAATGACACGCAACAACCTACACTGGTGGAGGAAATTAGAACGAGGAAAGTGGCAAAAGTCAAGTCAAGCAAGAATGCATTGATTAGCAAGACGCAGCACTTTGGGCGAAAGCAGTTAAAGGACAAGAAGCTGAAGTTGCAACATTGCTCATTCAAGAATTTGAATAACAAAGTACGTGCTTTTCTAAATTATCCGCACCATATAAGCAAAATTAGATGGCTTTTTTAATGTCCAAATATAATCAAGTTCATCCACTGTCCAAATCCATACAAATACATAATTTGATGGTTGTGACAATAGACGTGGCATAATTTTAGGCCTCCACGTCCTTTCGTTTTTTTCCTTTTGTCTCTTTTGTCTAAAACCCAACCTAAAAAGTAATTTTCCTCTCTCTCCTCGCCTTGGGAAGGTACGTCTTGTATAAGCAAAATTAGATGGTTCTTTTAGTGTGTTAAATTAGCTCTAAATTCATCTTATCAACTTAAGTTGTTAAAACTAACTCTTTGAACTTCAGAATATTTCCTATTTCTTCATTATTTTAGATTTTTAGAGGCTTATTCTACAATAGCTCTTACAGTTCCTTCGTTATCTTAATGTGCTATTCTCTTATTTTATTGAGCCTTATTTTATGTATAACAGATTCGATCACAAACAGATGGGGACAGCATGAAAGATGATTACCATCAGAAAGAATACTTATCAGACTTACCAAATTTTCCGGATCAATCCACAAATTCTGGAACCGCAAATCTAAGGCAGTGGGTGTGTTCTAAACGCTCAAATATTCCGGAAAAGCCATCCAATTGGGACACTTACGAGACCTGGAAGAATCTTTCTGCAAAAACTAAGAGTGTTCATTCCCTTTTTAATGCGGCCGGCATGATGGATGATGAAATGACAAGTTCCGATCACTCTATCCACTCATCTAAAAGTGAAAAGAGCTGCGACTTGAAGAAGCGCATTACAGCTAGAAGCCCATTTCACTTGCTAGAAGAACAAAACGGCGATTCAGGTGAAAAAACAACGACTTGCTCTAAAAAGTTCCGAAAGCATCGGTCCTTACCGAGAACTCGGAAACGAAGAGGAGAAGCTTCGCCTTCTGGTGACATTGAACGTGCAAATAAAAACTTCAGAATTCTTAATCCCAATGTGTTGGAGAGTGATAAAACAGGAAATGCCTTAGAACATGTTTCTCCTCGTGAAACGAACATGCACAAATCTAAAGAACGAGAGGATCAGTATGAAGTACGAGCTCAAGAACATAGAGCAATAGAGGAAAAGATTATTGGCGATAATATGATTACTGATTCTATCAACTTTGAAAATGAAAAGCCACCACCTTTTGCTGAGATTGCTAATGAAGAGGCCCAACCAGAAAAAGACAATTTTACAGTAACCGTACACGAAGAAAGTGCTTCTTTGACAAGCTGCTGTAACATATGTGTTGAAGCTCCTCAAGATAAGTCATCCATAACCTCAATCAGGGACGCCTCAAATAATGATCATAGCCTGGTATTTGATGGGGAATCATTGACATCTGCTATTTCAAGTGCTTCGACTATGTCTCTTCCATCTTTGGAGTACTCCAAATTCAAGGTGTCAGATTCAGATCAGTTAGCAGAAGCCACTGCCGCTAAAAATAATCCAGAGTTGCTTGTGGCTGCCACCAAAAGAAGTAGAGGAACTGAAGAGCGGAAATTGGAAAAAAGCGCGAATCAAAGAGTTAATGATGATGAGCCCTTCTGCTGTTCATGCAGGGAGAGCCTTTCAAGGGAGACTCAATTGCTCAGACAAAGTGAAAAATCCGGCAAAATGTTAACCTCTAAAGGAATGCAAGTTTCTAAACAACACATCGGTTTGAGAAGCGCGTCATCTTTTAGTTCATATCATAGCTTGAGAACTAAGTTTTTGACTGAATCAGCTGTAAATTCCTCAGCTGACATAAATTCCGACTCTTGTGGTCCATCATCTCAAAATCAGATACCATCTCCATCAAATCCTGTACTAAGATTGATGGGTAAGAACTTGGTGGTGAACAAAGAAGAGGTTGTGCAACCTCAAACTCCAAATTCTCCATTGATGACTAATCACCAGATTCCCCAACAACAATTTCAGGGGGTTGGTTTTCACGGTGGTTTGCTTGCAAAATTTGATCTGAGTTCCGCGGAGAAGTCACATAAAAAGCTAGTTCCACCCTCTCAGACTGAGGATGAGCCAAAAGCTGGATTAGTGCTTCCAAGAAGTGCTTCTGCCACAGCTATCTTGATGTCGAATCCAATGCTGCCGACTCCATTCTCCTACTTTCCGTCCCAGAATCAATTTTCGCCAACGAATGCTACAAGTAGCGGATCGAGGCTTTTGCTTCCAAATTTGTACCCAACAGTTAGTACTAACAGTTTGATGAATCCAGGAACAGCTTTTGAAGGCCCAGGTGCTTTTTTGCCGCACCCTCTCATATTGCAGTCGTCAACATATCAACTGAACCCCTTCATGTATCATTCGCAGAGCTTGCGTTGATTGTATGTTGAGATTATCTTTCCTTTTTTAAGCAAAGAAACTTTTATATCGAGATTATTTAACCGAGTGAATGATAATGCTTGAACTTAAGCAGCTACAGTTAATAGCTGCGAAAAATTTAAGAATGTTAGACTGTTTATATCTCTTTTATTATTTTGGCTTGGAACTCAAATGAGCTTCGCAGTAGTGGTAACATTGCTCAAAGTTAAGTTGTGTGTAAAACTCGGAAAAATCCATGAATGTGATTGTTTCAAAATACTTTTGTTGTTCTTGCATTATTGCAGTTCTCAACAAGCGCCGTTGCTCTCATCTATAGTTTCGTGACAGAGGATTAAAAGTGGACACTTTATTTGATATGCTAAAAAGCTTGTTCACTTGTATAACATTGATCTGCTACAATCAAAATGGAGCAGTGCATTATCCCACATATTCATATTGACCCTATAAATATATACAATTTTGTTGTTGTTGTGGATACTTTGTCTTATTATTGGCCCTATAGTTACAAGGTGCTCTTTTTTTTTCTTTTTTTTTTTTTTGTAGCTAAATTCGGTAGCGTATCTTATCTCGCCGCCGAGTTTATACGACTCGGCATCTCTCGGCGTTTCGTCGCCGAAATTAGCGTAGTGAGTGGAAACGGGAGAATGGGTTATTCTCGTAATATCATGCGATATTGCGTGGCATTTTTATAAACAGAAGGGAAAAGCAGATTCGAGAACGTGCGGCCCATTATTCGCTGGGCCACGTGACCGTGGGCCCCACGTAAATGTACTTGATATAATAATCCACGTAATTAATAATTTAATAAATAGTTAATTACTCCAAATACGATGCATTTATCCTTTTTTTTTAAAAAAAATAAAATAAAAAAATATCCCACCTTTCTCGGCTTCTCCCTCTCTTCTACCACTTTCGCGCTTTTCTAGGGTTCTTGTGATTCCCCTCCAACCCTAATCCCCCAAAACCCGAAGTTCGACGCTTTTGCGCCCTGTCGAAAGGTAATTTTTCGCGATGTTCTCATTATCTGAGTTCGTCCATGGATTAATTCGTTCCTTGAACAAAAATTGCGATTTTAATGAGGTTTTTGCGATCAATTGTGGTGACTTTGTTGTGTAGTGGGATGATTCGGTTTGTGGCGGCTGCAACGATTGTTGGATGAGTATTTTGTTGTTGTCTTGTGATGGATTTGGAGGAGAGCTCTAAGTCCCGGTTTAATGAGGTTGGAGACGAGAAGGAGATCGACGCCCTAGGGAGAATGGGATCGGAGGAGCGTTCTCCGATCGATTTCCCTCCTTCTGAATCGCCTTTGGTGTCGATCGCTTCTTTCACAGCAGGGGCGACAAAAGGGTATGGATTGAAGAGGTGGAGGAGAATGAGGCGAGATTCGAGTAAGAGTAGATCGGTTAGAGACGATTCTTGTAAGATTAACAAGCGGAGGAGCGGTGTAGAAGGTGAGAGCTCTGTAGAATCGAGGATCGTGGGAGGGGCTTTCAATCCCCGTCTAGGGTTAGGGTTCTTAATTCCTCCTACTGGTGGGGATTCGGAAAACAGCGAGGATCGTAGTAGTAAGTCATCGACTGCCGCAAGTGCTCCAAGTATTAAGATAAAACCTAGAGGATGGATTGATATCATTAGGGAATCTAAAGGAGATCAAGCTAAGATTGAGAAGGAGAACTCTTATTCGAGTGTGGAGTCGGAATTAAGAAGCTCAGCTGCGGCTTTCATGCGGTGGAGCAGTGTTTTCAGTAATGGAAAGCATAGTGGGAGGTCTAGTGATGTCCGATCGGCCTACTATAGAGCAACAAATGGGAGGGTTGGGAATTTGTTTAGGGAAGATTTAGATGGAGGTCGGATAGAGGAAAATGCTGAGAAAAGCAAGAACTTTTGGCTACAATCGGATACTGACCCTGTTCTGGATTCGATAGTTTTACTTCAGACTGCTCAGGAAGCATTAGAAAGTGGTATGATTTGTTTCTCTTATCTTACTTTCTCCTTTAAGATTTGAGTTGCTGTGAAGCTTAGGAAAAAGATCAAAGCATTCATACCGTTCAGCTTTCACTACATTTGTCTGTTCTGTTGGTTACGCTTCCTTTCTTTTTAATCTTTTCTATGTATGTGGTGTATTTTAGATGATAAAGTACGTCTTCTTACTGCAGTAAAAATGACTCTTTGCACTATATATAGTCTATCGTTTTTTGTAAAGCTACAGCAGCAGAAGATAATCTAGCAAAGATTGGTAAGAACTCGTTAATTAGAAGGCATAAAACAAAATTCTGAACATACACAGTTTGGAATCTACTGTAGACTTTTTAGCGCCCTCCAACCCTATGAGAAGTCACTTACAGATATCCTCTAAACAAGCTAGCATCAGGTTTTCGAGCTCACTATCCAATCAGAACTAAGCAACACTAATTGGTCCAATCCAATATTATTAATTATATTCCCTAAACCATGTTGTTGTTTCTATTGTTAGAACTGAGTAATTATAAAGTTTGTTCTTTCCCCAGATGTAGTACTTGCCGCTACCTGAGTTAGGGAGTTTTGAAACTCGAAAATTTTCATGCTGATTTCTGTCATTCTAACACTGCTGAAAGTTTCAGAAACTTTGTCGATTACTTCAAGTAGGACATAAAATTTGTTTATGGTCAAAAGAAGCTATTTGAGACCATTCTGAGTCTGTGGTATTTTTGTATTCTAATCAGAGATCCAAAAATTGGTGGAAATTGGGAGGGATCCGATGCTAAATGACTTTGATGCCTGTTGTGAAGAAAACAAAGGGGGGATTAGCTCCTCGAGTCTTTTGCCCGATGTACTTAAACTGGAACAAAAGGTGAAGCATCTTGAAAATGAATTGAAAGATGCATCAGCCACCATCGAGGCAAAGGAATCGAGATTACTTGAGCTTCAAGTGCTTCTCAATGGTACCCAACTACCAACTCCCCAAGCTAAGTGCAAGGAGATGGAGGCTGAGCTCGAGTGGCTTCTTGGGAAGCAGTTAGAAGCAGAAGTCGAGGGCCTAATCTTAACAAAAGCGAATCGAAGCTGTAAACGTTTTGTAGAGGACGAGACCGCGCTCTTAAAGGAGCAGAAATCTGTGGCTAGTGATCATGTAAAATTAACGCTCGAGCTACAAGAAAACGGGAAGAAAGCTATAATTTTGGAGGAGCGAGCAGAGAAACTAGAGGCAAGTTGTAAGGAGCTTGTTGGAACAGCAGAGAATTTGAAGCTACAGAATAGAGTCTGTAAAACTTCTCTCTTTTGCCTTGTTCAGGTGATAATGCTGTTTATTGCCTTAGGGGTGTTTCTTATCCAATTGTTTTCCCCATCTAGTGATGTTGTACCCACGTAGTTTTGTAAAATCGCCTACGAAATCACTTTTCCATGTTTTGCTCGCTTCTTTTTGATAAGATATTTCAGGAAAACTGAATTGTATACACCTCCTCTAGAAATTCTTTTTCACCTTTTCTTGTGTAGCTAAAATAGATCTGATCACATTAGAGACAAGTTTCCTAGTTGTCATTAAGTGGCACGAACTGCATGAGATTCTGTATATTAACCCTTATCTTTGCGTGTTAATATTATTATTATGATTATGATTAGTGAATCAATGATATGTACCCGCATCCCACTCTCAACTCGTATCAAACACGTATTAGATTTTTCCGTCGAAACCCAAAAGTTTCTATAATTTTGGGCAAAGTGCGTCCAAAACGGGGCTTATCAGTAGTTTGGGCTCGGCCCATTTAAGCCCAACTAATCATTGCAGCCCAATTAGACTAACGGTGGGCCCGAGCATGTATTTAGCCTCGATTTGGGCCGACGTTTTATTGGCTAAATGTTACGTTTCGGCGGGGTTTAGCGCACATAGATTTGGGCCGTAGTAGTGCTTGGGCCTATTGTTTTGTTTGCTCGCGTTTGGGGTGGTTTTGGGCCGAGCCCATGAGCCCATAACTTTGATAAGTCTATTTTGGGAGTCTTTCGTTTTTTGCCTTTTTAGGAAAGTTTTCAATTCTCAAAGGGTGGTTTAGCTAATTACTTTACACAATAGGTCCCAAACATCCTTATGATAATTTCCTTTTGGTCTTAAAATTCTTTTTGTTTTTCTTTTTTTACTAACATTTATAACCTGATAGTTTTTTCAATCAATCAAGAAGTTTGCTCCATCAAAAGTAAATGTTGACAATAATTTATCATTTGTAAGGCCTCGTAATACGAAAGATTATCATATGTGCAGAAATTTTCAATTTTCAGTACACATGATGGTGATAGAATATGTGCAATCCAATGTCGAGCATAGAAAAATGTTGATAAGCCGTTTTCCACCTCAGTTATTTTTCACTAAACTAAAGAGAAAGAGCACTCACCAAACCACTTGGAAGTATTATCACATGTAATCAATCAACACCAACCCATGTCTCCACATATCATAAACAAACAGAAGAAGAAAATAGTATGAAACTTACACTGTAACTACAGCACCAAGTTTGCTGTTTTAAGCACAGTGAGAGCTAATACTACGTACGGTTGTGCTCGCAACCTCGAACCATCTGTACACGTTTCTTTATACACTTCATTAGAACACCATTTATTAAAGCTCAAACTAATATGAAAGGATTTATCGTCTTCACCCCTTAAGCATTATATCTTATCAATAAACCCCTACTTACATACTAACTCAGACATCGCAAATGTTTTTCTTTCTTCAATCTAAATCGTAAAAAAACACCCCGATAAAAGGCGGTTTGCACTTAACTTGCACATCAACCCCCCCTCGATAATTAGAAGCTACAGATAAGGCCTAGATTTATAACAGTTCGCACTCTTTCACCGCTTCTGTAAGGGAAGTGTAAGATTTTCTAATAAATCGAGGGGTTATTTGTAGTTCTAATTACCGACAGGGGAAGTGCGTAATGTCGATTTTTCTGAGGGGGGTTTTATATTCTAGCCCTTTTATTTTTGATTCTACCTCAAGGTAGCGAATCAAGGTACGAGTAATTCCTAATGCGGCCATACTGAAGTAGACTTCCATATGTCCGATCCCACACTCCGACAAAAAGAGATTCGGTATCGGGGCTAAACGACATGCCAGAAATCTCCCCAAAGAAGTCTAGCTCCTGACGCTTCTTGTACTCACTTTTCGCGTCGAAAATGTGGACGAAATCTGCAGGCTCCGCCATCGCCATGAACCGGCCGTCGGACGTGAAGCGGATCGATCGGATGGCCCCGAGGTTGCCTCTCAGCACCGACACGGATTTCGAGAGGTTTCGGATATCCCAGATACGGCAGGTCTTATCTTGATTTCCGGTGGCGAATGTTAGTCCGTTGGGGTTCCAGGCCGATGCAAACGAATAGTCCAAGTGGCCTTTTAAATTGTGTATAGTCTGCAAGAGAGATGCAAATTTTCTCAGCAACCTTTTTAGAGGTCCATTACATCCCTTTTCTAATACATCACTCATATTGACTAAAGCTTCGCAATTTACAAATTTGTTTTACCTCTAAAGTATTTAAAATTAAAATGACATTGGGATGGAATTCTTGTATAGTGCTATATTCTCAGATTATTTGAGAGCTCGATTTTATGAGCTTCTTTGGACAACAACGAAGAAAAATATACTAGTGTTTCTCCATTGTTTTGTTTTGCAAACTAGCCAATAGTAGAAAATTAACAAGTATATCCTTCGGAGCTTTTGCCACAGAGATATTGAGGAGCCGTAAGGCGAAAAAAGAAGAAAAAGAAGAGCTACAAATTAGCATAATTTCCGCTTACCTTTCCTGTATGAGCATCAACCAGTAATCCCTCGGGGTTGTCCCCAACAATCACAAGAAGCTTCCCATCCGGACTAAGTGATGTATGCTGCAACAGAAAAGATCCATACTCAGATAATGCAGTAACCTGCTCTCTGTTTTTACTTGTTATTGACGGAGAATTTTTACTATCTTTGTAATGCCTACATACACTGGGAGGAACTAAGAGTGAAGACTTACATTCACCGGCCATTCAAAACGAAAATGCTTGCAAAGCTGAAACTTCTCCATGTCGAAGTCTCTAACTCCACAATCGTTATTTGAGGCCATGAAGCGAATAGAACCACTGTGATTGTTACAATTCCCATCAGGCCAATTATTTATACATTCAGCCGAAAAAAAAATTAAAGAAAAATAAATCACCTAGAACTGTTGTAAATCTCCACAGCGTTGGTAATGGCATTGTCATCATATGTTGTCCTGCAACAAAAGCTTACCCCTTCACGGTCCAAATACTGCATTCACGCAACATTAGGAGAAGATGATCAACTGACATTCACCGAGCAAATACTAATGCATCCATATCAACAATAAGGTGGTTATTTTAAGGATAAGGTGGTTATTTTAAGATCTAGAGTCTGCATTTAAAAAAGCATAAAGCAAGATAAAAGTAAAGAGATACAAATTCAGATACAAATATCTCATCTGTGATGATCATACACAATAAGAATATTTGTGGAGATAGAGGACAGGGAAGGATTACTTTGCAAATTAGTTCTCCTTGAAATCCACCAGCTACTAGCAACTTATCCTTCACAGCTAAAGTGCTGACTTGAGTCTGAGAAAACCCTTCTGCTAAACTTCCCGGGTGTTTCTGAGGGAGGACAAAAAAAAGAAGAAAAGAAGCAGAAGTTTAAGTTTATATGAAAAAGATGAAACAGCAGAAGAAAATCGAAGCAAACATCAATATAAAAGAGGGGAGAAAGAGCACGTACCTCACGAGGTGCCACATGCCCTTGAACATTCATAACCTCGGACCTCTCAGATGTTAAAGCTGACCAGTGAAGCACAGAATAGTGCAACATTAGGTACACATCGTGTTTTGATGTAGCCCATACCAAATTTCTCAGCTGGGAATAACAATACAGGTAGGTTAGTCAATTTTCATGGGGGGAAAAAATTAGTAGTTTCCGTTTACAAGTTGTTTTGATGATTAAGGAAGTCATTAGATGTCTTATGAGCAAAGAACTGTATGAGTGAGTGGCCGAGTGGGCCGATTAGTCAAACAATTAACTAAAAGAAGTGAAAAGTTTTTTCTTGTATTCTTCCATTTGTACTACGGAAGATATTTCGAAAGAAACCCCATGAATTGTGGCGTAAATTTGCATAGAACTCAAAATGGAAGAAATGACAGGCGCCTTAAATACGTAATGGACTTGATCTATATATGAATTTTCAGAAAAAAGGCCCCATTATCAGAAACTAAAACTGCATTAGTACAGTAGTAGTAAACATTGAATCATCAACTGAAGCAATGAGCTAGTCAATCTACATACTTGTTATCGAAAATAGTAATTTATAGAGGCAAGATATACTAACTGTACAGATTCTTTTACCTGAAAATGAAGAATGGTTGACTTTACAGATCTTGTATTACGTTGAAACTCATAATACATCCCTCCTCTATCAGTGTGCATGCATTCCTAGGTTCAACATCAGCATGTTAAAAGCATATAAAGGGAAGACAGTAAGATTGCAAATCTGGATTTTGCGTACCTTTTCTGATGCTTCTCCAGAATTAGGTATATTCTCATAATTTTTGTACTGTTCTAATCTTGTTTGCCTATATTTTTCTCTTGTGATGCTTAGCCTGTCCCAAGGTATTCCTTGTATATCTTTTCCTTTTCTTGCATCCGCTGATGATGTATCTTTTAGCTTACTGTTCTGCAGAAAATAGAAAGCTTTCTTAATATGAAATAAATAACAGCAAATGAACATAGAAGTGTATTATATACTTTAAAGGGACAGCTGCAAATATTTTCCAAGAAAATAACAACACTAGTACATTTAATTGAACCTTAGGCGGAATTCTAAATTAGGTCATACCAGCAAACTAGATTTTTAGTGAACTTGACTTTCACGTAGTTTATTTGTTTGGCTGGAGGTGGCTAATTGGAAGCCAAGTTTCTTGACTTCCATTGTTTGTCTCAGCTGAGCTCATCATATTGGAAATGGGGAAGAGAAAAAAATTAGCAATTTTTTTTAATGTTTCTGACACACAATGAGTTTCTCAAAGTGAATCAAAATCAGCTTGGTGCGAAGTCACTTTAGGGTAAGTAAGGAGGTAAGAAAAAGTCCACTTTTGTTGTTTTCCACAATTCCACCAAACCAAACAGGGGGTATGAAACAGTCCAGTCACTTCGTCGCACCACTTGTGTCAAAATAAACATGCATTCATCATGTTTTCAAAAAGAAAAAGAAGAAGAATAAGAATAAGAATAAGAAATTGAGTAGAGCAATAAACATACTGATTGGCCATATTCTTCATCATCAGAATCTGAATCCCCTAACCCTCTTCCATCGTAATCTTCGTCCATGTCATCCTCTGCTCCGCCCGCTTGATAATCATCTTCCATTTCATCACCATCGTCACCTTGGTATCGAGACATTTCCAGTTTTCTACCCCTACAATTTATTCCTATTCCAGAAAGATACCATGTAACTCATATAATTGTTAAAACAACAAAATTAAGAAATAAAAAGAAATAAAAAGATTAAGTTATCTTATGATCAAAACAAGTACTATTGCACAGCACTAGTTTCTGAACAAGGAATTTCCCTTCTGAAAAAGAAAATAATAAAACAAGTTCCAGCAACAAAAGAGCATAACTGCATAAGCATGAGAACTTAAAACCTGAACTAACAGATACCAACGACTTACTCAAATGCTAATAAAATACAAGTAAGACTAGACTTCTTGCAAGTCTGCCTTCCTATCAACTACCAAGTCAATTCCTGTTTGGATGCTTATCCATGATTTCTGAGGATTTGAATATAAAATTAAGCAAATCGGACTACTTGAGGTCCAATTGCTAACGATTCCAGTTTCTCAAAATAAGAAAATTATTTTATTTGTATGTCCTAAAAAACCCTTTTATGCGGCAAAATAAACAACACTAAGGGTGAAAAAAAGAAATGTACATGGTGGAATTCAGTCCAACCAGATTTCGTTTGAAACAACAGATTTTTCACCCCAAAACAAATCCAATTCATCTGAATTAATTGAATTGCAAACCAATTCATTTCTCCCATGATTCTGTACTAAAGAAAGTATAAGAGAGAATAATGAAACAAAAGATGGTTGTGGTTCACAAATGCACATTCTTTCTTTCATTATTTCAAACTCTCTGGATGCTATATTACAATGAAAGAAGCGAAGTATATAGAGAAGAAATCTTAATGACCATCCACACTAAAGTGTAAGATGATTGCAAGCATTTAAGCATGAGCAAAATAGCGCCAAAATAAAGGAAATTTTAACTTTTTAACTTGACAAATATAAAAAATAAAAAAAATCAAAATTTCCATCAGTTCCGTACACCAAAGTTCAGCAAAATACAACCAAAAAAAAAAAGGGAACAAACACAAGCAAGCAAAATGAAGAAGAAGAAGAGTGAAATATATTATCTCAATATAATCAGAAGAAAGAAAACTATGCAACAAAGAGAGCTTTATCATATTTCCGAACTGATACTTTGCTTAAATAAACAGAAACAGAGCTACGCACCAGAGATGAAAACCAAACAGTAATCAATTTGCTGGGAATGTTAAATATTTATCAACCTATCCACACCACATAATCCATTTGCCTAATCAAACAATTCAATTCCAAATTCATTTCCCCAATCAAACGCTTCGAATTTAAACAGGGGGGAAAAAAGGTACTACAGATCCAAAAGTGACTTGAAATCTACACACAGAAACCAAATTAGTTTCGAAAATTCTTAACATAATTAAAAATATACATAACAAATCATCTCTCTGAGATTGCGATCCCCAAACCACCCTCGAGACTAATTTATTGTCGTAGTTCACAAAGAAACCCTAATATTTACAGAAACTTACAAATTTAGGATCAAATACACACCGATAACCACAGATCGGTTCAAAATCGAATAAAAATGCATAAAAACATCAAAAACTACCTCAAAAAATCGGATTTTTCCACGGTTCGTACCGTTCTGGAGTTCGAGGGGATCAGATCTCGAAGGAGGCGTCGATCCGCATACAATTTTGGGTCGGAATCCGAATTCTCGGACGCCTTCCGAAGCGAAATTGGACGAATTCTGAGGGATTAATAGGTCGGCTTTCCCCGTCGACTTTTTTAGGGTTTGGATTTTTTTTCAATTTCCTTTTTTTTTTAGCCCTGGATTACCACAAGGCGACGAAATTGAAAGGGACAGGAAAGGGATTGGTAATATAGCGGTCGTTTTGCGCATTCCACCCTGTACTTGTATGAAATAACAAAAGTGCCATTTTGTGTTAAAAAAAATCAAAAAAAAAATTACAGTACATTTAAAAAAAAAAGAATGAATTTACATGTAGCCATAAAAAATAAAAAAAAAATGTTCCTCGAGAGAGCATTTTTTGTAATATTTTTGTTACGTAGCATATTGTAATATAAAATATATATATTTAAATATTTTTTTGATAAAATTAGAAGATCTAAATTAAAGCAGTATTATTGAGAAAGTTACTTTACTTTTTTTTACATATGAAGGTAAATGGTAAGTTAATGAATGGCGTAATTCACGTATATAATAATACTGATCGATCATCAATGTTATAATAAAAATATTAGCAAAAACATTGCTATTTAATTCATAATAATATTTTAAAAATTATTAGGTGTTATTTTTAGTGAGCTCTTCTTTTTCTTCCCTTTTTTTTTTTGTTTTGTTTTTATTTTATTTTTTTTTGGTGGTGACAAGAAGCTCTATGGATCTTTTATACATCCAAGCACTAGTCACAAGTAAAACATGAGTGTAACCAAAACACCCGAGGGGTACTAAAATTAGCATAGTTTACTTAAAATTATTGGCAAAATCAATTTATGGTTTATTCACTTGTTTGAAAAGCCCTGCCAAAAGGTTAAAATTGAAAAAAAAAAAAAACCAATTGAAAGGGTGGAGTCACCAATTAAAAAAGTTTATGATGGTTGGTTGGTAAAGCATTGCAACTCACAAAACATAAAAGGGCTCAGTTTAGCTACAAAATCAGAGCATCTTCTATTTCTTATTAGTGTTTTTGCCCTTTAACTGTTCACAACTTTTCAAAAAAATGCCAAAAAAAAAAAACCCTTTTTTTTCTAAATAAATAAATATTCATATTGCTCCAAGTTTACTTGCTTCCAAAAAAAATATTTCAGATTATTTTGTCCAACTCATTTAGAAAGTTTATATTGTAACCCAGATACAGATACAATTAATTAGTCATATCAGCAAAGGTTTTTCATTAATTTGATTTTTCAAACTTTGTGATTTTAAAAAAGGATTATTCCAACTCTGACAATATTCAAATTGTGGGCCGAATTATCCCTTCCCTTCCAGCTCCTCACCGCTGCCTACGTAAAAGCTTAAAATTATAGCTTCTACTTTTAGAATTCAAAAGAAAGTTCCATACATCAATGTGTCGAATGTTCAATCACTGTTTTTCACTGTAGAAAAACTGTTTGAAAAGCCAATTCAGAAGACACCAAGGAGGCTCCATACATCAATGTGTCAAATGTTCAATCACTGCTTCTCACTGTAAAAAAACTGATTGAAAAGCCATGCCAAATGGGGACCATTTATGATCACAATTCAACAATTAAACTACACCTACATTCCAATGAACATATAATTGATATTTAAGTAACAACAGTAGGCCATCCATTCATATGAAATTACTAATAAATGAATCATAACACAAGCCCAGTCCACTGGCTCTCTCTCTCTAAGCACAAGGAATAGCTTTTGGCTGTCAAAATTAACAAAACACCAGCACTTTACCCATACCACAAAAAACACCATTTTTGTATATAGACAATTAGTTGATACAAACATATCCGAAATCACAGGCTCTCATTTTCTGTATTCGAGCATTTCCGGGCAGTAGCGATTCGCAAGTACTTCTACTTGCTCGATAAAAGGCCTCTCCTTGTAGCCGCCAATGTGGCGGATCATTTGATTCCACCGTTTACGGCAAACTTCTCCGGATCTGAACAGAGAAGAAACACCTAGTCAGCTTCATCGGAGAAAAAAGGAGTTAAATTTCAAGTTCTGCTTCATAGTTTCAATTATAGCATTTTAGATTTTTCAAGTTTGTTTTAGATAACAACTAAGCGCTGTTAATTGATCGTCCAAAAGGCGTGCTATGTCGGCACTAAGACGTTGTTTATTTAAACTTGAAATGCAAAGGATGAAACCGAAATCAGTCCCAAAAATTGAAAATTACAGTAAGGTCGAATTCTATCTATTAGCATGAAAAAATAAAAATGTTACCTATGCTCGAGGAGATTTTCCCAGTCAATATCTTCCATACAAGAAGCATCTAAACTCTGAATTCTGAACGAAGAAATATAAGTTGAGAGTAGAGGTTAAGACTCCATTTTAAGAGAATGACAATAAAGATATTTCTCATCTCAAAAAGCAAATCTCACAAACTGAAAAGGTAAATACACTGAAATCTAATAGAAATTCTGTGAAATTATTAACCATCCATAGAGTTGAATTATACTAATCCAGTTCTTAAGCTTAGCTCTTATATTCGTAACTCAATATATTCAGAAAACAAACAAAAAAAAGCAGATTAAAATGATAATAAGAGAGCTAAATTATAAATATGAAATGGCAATACCAACTAGATCTAGTTAGTAAAGTTTTGATGGCCTCATTTCCACATACATTCATACATAGATGATATGTTCTATGAATCTGTATGTTCGAACTAAGAATGGATGATCTAAATATCCTTATATAATTGATTAATTGCTAATTTACAGCAGCAGCCGCAACAGTAAGTTTTATCTATGCATATATGGATTTTGGGCATTAATTGAATGTGGCCAGCATTTGATCGGTCACCAGCCTTATCTCTTCTAAATTTTCTACATTAAGCGAGAGGATTTCAGGTTCCAGGTTTTGGGTTCATACCATAAACCCTAAACCCTCTCTGTAATAAAAACTCAAATCTAAGGGAGGATTTGGCTGAAGAAACCAAAACAAAGTACACATGCAACTGAGAATGATCCAGAGCCTTACGCCTCAACCAAACGATAGTCATCTGTATCAGCCCATACACCTGCACTGACCATCGGCGATGATAGCTGATCATACCTGAATAATTATAGAGTGTTAGCCATTCTTAATGACCAAGTGAAGCTTTATAAGTTCAAAACGTCCCACGGTATGGAAAATGTATATCCATTTGGCTCTTTACAGGTTAAATCAAGAAGCAGCTAGTATCTGCTAGGATAAAATCTTACACCAAATGTTGAGACATGAAACATAACAGTTAAATGTAATATGAAATACAAAACATAATATTATTCATCCAGAATAGCATGCATAGCTACTTGACAGTTAATAGTTAATACACCACCAGAGGGGGAAAAAAAGTAACAGAATCTTTCCTACTAGGATCCTAATATTGTATCGTTGTCTCATGAGATAATTATGGACATCTTTCCAATATTATAGTAGCTCTACAACACATTAATAGCTTGCAGTAATGGTATCATGAATCTGATAAGGAAAGAAGGGGGAAAAAACAAAGTATTACTAGATTTGCATGTCAGGGTCTTCTGTCAATGTACAGAAACACAATATAATAAATAAAAAGACTTAGCATAGTGATTACAATTCTTTTACTCTTCAAATGTGGTCCAATTAAAGATAAACATGGTATATATTATTTGTTGTGGCTGAAAATCTCAAATCAATCCCTTTTTTAAAGTATGTTAATGCATGCATAATAGTATGATTTTGACAGGGGAATCAAGTTAGTCAGTGTAAAAATATAAAAGGACAACATTCAGTAACTAAAACAATATTCGAGTAGGAGAGAAGCAGAAATAGGAAGCAACTAAAAAGAATACCAACCACTTTATGCAGCACGAATTTTGGCGGCGAGTAGACATTTTCTCACTGATAGCTTCCCAAGCAATATTGTCCCTCAACTATTAGAAAGGAAACAAGTACGTCATTAAAACAAAAGAAAAAAATGGAGAGGAAGAAAATGATAACAACAGCAAATGACAGCATATAATATTACCACACAATATTTCCTATAAAGTAATTAGAAAAAGAAAGTAATGAGCAAAGACAAACCATTCCATGCTTAGTTTGTTTCTCCTCAAAAGCTTTTAAGCGCAAGTCGAAGTTTACTAAATCAAATAATGTTTGGTACTCCTCCTGAGACCAGGACCCTAGCAAACAGAAAATTAGCAAATAGAAGTTCAGAAAGCAAAAAAAGGAGTTCAAAGTGCCATGATGGGATACAGAATTTATAAAGAAACTGTTTCTCTGTAGACATAAGAGACACAATGAAAACTACTCTAAGCTCAATTATCATGGAAATGACAATGCAAAGAAGGTTTAATAACAAAGATATTCCTTGAAGTTTGATGTGAATTTCAATTTCATCCTCAAATTTCCAATTGTAACATTTTAGACCCTGAAGTTTGATATCCACTGTAATTTCATCCTCAGAGTTTCAATATTCAACAATTTAGTCCTGAAAAATTCGTCCTTGATTTGACCGTGGTCCTCAAAATTTCTAATGATGTTGATTAAATGGTGCCTTTTCTGCAGTATACTCCTCAGGGATTAAATTGCTACAATTGAAATAATAAGGATAAAAGACTAAACATGTAATTAATATGACAGAAACATCACTAAGTACCTTTCTTCAAGTTTGGAAACCTTATTCTTCGCCAAGCATCTTTAACATGAACTCTATGTTTTCCAAGTTCTTCTGCAATTGTCTTCCACTGTGAGCCATGCTGCTTTTGGAACCTTCAAACAAGTTGCAGATAATATTAAAATTAGCAACCGCAAAGTAATAGTCAAATGTCCGTCTTAAATAGCAAGAGGATTCAGCAGAAGTGACAAATATTGCTATGCACGAGTTAGAGAGGTCAAAATTTTGAATGTGGCAATAACAGCCCAACTTTTTCTTTGAGTTCACAATGTTGGGTTTTTTTTAAAATTTTATTTTTGCAGCTTTGAGCTGAAATATCTTCCCATGGAATGAAATGCCACAGGCCTATATCTTCAATAAGTAAACTCATCAACTTCTCTCTGACGAATACTCTAGTTCATCAATAGACAAGTTGAACAATCATTACAAAAGCAGAAAAAGTATACAGTAAGTATAATCCAAAAAAACGTGATTTGTTTCTGAAAAAAACCCCTGTCGAAGTAAAGAATCTACAGTTCACACCTCTTTGCTTAAAAACCAAGAGCCTCATAGAAGTAATAAAAAGTTCTGTTAACTATTATTTTTGCAAAATTTAGCAAAACAGCCCCTCTTATACATGGAAAACAAAAAAGTAAACTTTGAGGGTGCATGATGAAAAGACAATACTCACAATCTAAGTGCTTCAAGTTCTTCAGGTTCCCATTTACGCTTCTCACTCCTTTCAAGTAAGACATGTGCCCGATAATATATGGCTGTGTAGGGCCTATAAGGTAGGCAAGCACCTATGAACCAAACTATCAATTAATTTAAGAGCTTGAAGAAAACATATAGTTCCTAGTGTTGCTGAAGTAGCTATCAATAAGGATGCTAAACATATACATTGAATGCCTACGCAGAAATTCTCAAAATATAAAATAGAATTTACAAAAAAAAAAAAGCAAATGGTAAAATACCATCCACGAAAAAAAAACAGCGGAGAAGATAATAAGTAAATCTAGTCAATGCTTGCAATAATTCAATGTTAAGATCATTTGGTCCTGATAAATATATCGTAATTTACAAAAAGAATGTGCTGTGAACAATGGAAAACATAAGAACCTGCCATTACAAGCTAAAGAATTACCTCACAAATACCAAACTATACTGCTAAAAGAGAAACCACAAATACCAACACACATGCAACAGAACAGAAGCTCATTGGATAAGCAGTCTAATGGAAAATTGAGTGCACTATTAGAAATAAAGAGTTCTCTCACAAAGAAAAACAATCTTTCTAGGCCAATTTATTACTTGATTCTTATCCTTCAAATAAATCCAAACGACAGAAGCATGTACCCGTATGTGTACATATTCACATGCAAATAAGAAATCAAACAGTGATTCATGGACCACTAGAAAAAAGGGTAACAAGAATGCAATGAGAAATTAAAATAAATAAATAAATTGAACCTGTGCAAGGGGAATCTCATATATAAACTTTATTAAGGCTCACCAATTTCCTTCCAACAATTTCTGAGCTGCGGATATTGGCGACATTTCAGAATCATTTGTTTACCCTCCTCCCCCAGTTGATTTATCTACCGCCAATAGAAATGTCAAAAAAGAGGAAATAAACAGCAGCAGTCCTAATCCAGAAGTAAAGGAATAAAACAAGAAGCCACCAGCATCACTAACGATGCCATGCACAAAAATTCAACACCTATAAGTATCATGAGATAAAAGCCATATCGTACTGGCTAATTTTACTGCACTCCGACCAGCAGATAAGGAAACATAAATTGACATCAATTTATATTTCCAATGCTACGAATAGAACTCAAGGTAAATAAGTTTTCCTTCTCAAGCTGACCGAATAAATAAAATTTGAGATTTTCCTTAATTTCTTCGTCATGGTTTTCTTCCTCCTTGGTTTCCTATGCTCCAAATCGAACTCAAGGTAAATCAAATTTCTTTTTCGTGCTGACCGAATAACAAAATTTGAGATTTTCCTTAACTTCTTCATCAAGGAACAAGGATTCTTTTTACTTGGAGAGTGAACTATCACAAGGAGAACAAAAACGAATAGCCTTTTCTGGGGTTTAAAAAAATAAAAAGAATACATTTCCAATCCATTTGAGATTGCTGTCTATCTCAAAAGAGAAGGAGAATGATTTTGAACGATTTTGATTTCCCATTCTTTTTCTGCTGTTTGAAGTGAACTATACCAGGTAACACCAAGGATAATGACAAAGAGACAGTTAAATCTATAATTTAACTGCAAAATCCTAAAGAACAGAACATTAGTCCAAACTGTAAATTTTACAACTAGCACAAGCTAAAGGGCTAACCTCTATGTACGTCTCTATAGCTTCCAACACCTTGTTATCTTCTTCTACGGAAAACCGTTTACCCTGCACCAGCTCCATTTCACCATCTTCTTCAGGCCGCCCATCGTCACTCTCAAAAGGGAACACCTCATCTACACCCGAAAATCTCACTCTACTTCTCTGCTTCTTCGGCTTAGAGACCGTAGAACTACTGCCATTATGTTTATCCTTCTTTTTACTGGATTTATCATTCTTTTCCTTATTCTCTGAATCATTTCCAGCGGTTCCGTTTGATAGTTCACCCTTCCTATCTTTCTTTTTCTTTCTCTTTTTATTATTGATAGGTGTATCATCCATCCGATCAACACTATCATCTTTCCCTAACTCAGCACCATCTTCCGCCAATTTTCTCTTCTTCTTCTCCTCCTCTTCCTTACCATTATCATCTGGGCTTCCACATTTTCCACTTAATTCATCTGATTCTTTTTCACTCATACGTACATCAGCTTTGCCCTTTGATTTCTTCCTCGCCTTCTTTTCTACAGTTTCATCCTTCCCACCACTCTTGGAAAAACTAACCTTTTCATTCTCGAGGGATTCTGAGGAGCTAAAAACCTCCAAACTCCTATCCTTTTTCTTCTTCTTCTTTGCTTGCGACTCAGCGTTTACTACTTCCTCAGTGCACTCTTTCCCATCTTCTGCCTTGTTCTTCTTCTTCTTCTTTCCATCCTTCCCCTCAGTGCTCTCACAAAAGCTAATCTTTTCATTCTCAGGAGATTCGGAGGAGCTAAAAACCTCCGAAATCCTATCCTTTTTCTTTTTCTTCTTCTTCTTCAACTGTAACTCGGCACCGGCTTCTTCCTCGATTCTCTCTTTCCCATCTTCCTCTCTCTTCTTCTTATTCTTCTTCCACTTCTTTCCATCATTCTCCTCACCACTCTCACAAAAACTAATCTTTTCATTCCCAGGAGTTTCCGAGGAGCTATAAACCTCCGAAACCCTATCCTTTTTCTTCTTCTTCTTCTTTTTTGATTGCAACTCAGCTCTTACTTCTATCTCAGCATCCTCTCTCCAATCTTCTTCCTTCTTCTTCCTCTTCTTCTTCTTCTTCTCCTTCTCTCCATCCTTCTCTAGCCCTAATTCGCCATCCTCGGTAGCCTCAATCTCTCCAACCTTCTCTTCGTTAATCGCCACCAAATCCCCTCCATTAACTTCACCAATAGCGCTCCCCTCCCACCCCCTCTCCTTCTTCCTCTTCCTCTTCTTCTCGCGCTTCTCTTCATCCTCAGCCATGACTACAGCGCACCAAAAACACCCCAAAAAAAACGCAAAATTCCCAGTTTTTACCCTAACTCCCACTCATATCAATGCGATTTCTTAACCAAAGAAGCTACTCGAACCCTAACGGATTCAGAGGCTCACAACAAGCAGGAGAACGCTCAGAACGCAACGAGGAACGAGCATCGGGTGCTTCTGCTTCCGCGTTGCGGAGAATCGTGTGCTCGGGTGCTTCTGCTTCGCGTTGCGGAGAAGCACTTAGAGATTCGTGCGCGCGCCTCGATCGTCGAGATCGGCGGGGGGGAATCCGATCGGTTGGTTGGCGCAGGGGACTAGGGCTCGCGAGAGAGAAGGGCACCTTGTTATTCTTTTTCTCTTTTTAAAAGGGAATATATGATAGAGATTATGATCGGAGCAGTTGATATAGAGTATTTGAGATATCTAGAAATTAAATTTTATAAATTTTTAAAATTATTTACGTGGTGATCAAGATGTCATGAAATCGATAATTTTGGCGGCCCATATGAGCCGTTTGCTTGTTTAACGGTGTAAAATAATCCAAATTACTTGAATTTTTAATAAAAAATTATTTATACTGTTTAGATAATGTTTGATAACTCTGATTATAAATTGAGAAAGTCTAACCTCTATTTTAAGAAGGTTATTCATTTATGAGTGTTTATTTTTTAACTCTTAAGATGAACTTGATAATAATTTTTAAATATTACAAAATTTAGTTTCTAAATATTTCTTATAGTATAGATTAATTTCAACGGTGCCGATTATCAATTTGGAGTATCGATCATTCAAAACGACTTGATAGGACAAGGGTCTCTATCCTATTAATAGGATATATATATATATATATATATATATATATATATATATATATATATATATATATATATATATATATATATATATATATATATATAGTCCCGCCGTATACAATAATAGTATATCATTTAACTTCAAAGGCTAAAGAAGTTTTCTACCCTTGGATTAACCCTTTTGGTTAATTTTACCGTTAGATTATACTATTCAACCAACTACCCACTAAACCCTAGGGCCAACATCATCCTAGCCGCATATCTTTTAATTCAATGGTAGAAAACTTACTAGCACCAAGTCATTGGTCTTTATTAATAGTATTAATATTAGTTCTATATATATATATATATATATATATATATATATATATATATATATATATATATATATATATATATATATATATATATATATATATATATATATATATATATATATAATTAATTGGAATCGTGTCTCTAATACTCTTTTTGCTATCAAATTTTTAATCTTGGATGAGAAATTATAGGGTTAAGATGATATTAGTCGGTTAGAGTTGAGCGGTCCCTCTAGGGTTGAGTGGTCCCCACTGGTTTATAGTACTTAATTCAATGATTAGAAATGATGAAAAGAGTTGATCCAAAAGGCTAAAAATTTGATACCAAAAATGACGT
This sequence comes from Aechmea fasciata, assembly GCA_025177825.1. Taxonomy (NCBI): domain Eukaryota; kingdom Viridiplantae; phylum Streptophyta; class Magnoliopsida; order Poales; family Bromeliaceae; genus Aechmea; species Aechmea fasciata. The sequence continues at coordinate 6,194,660 of CM045937.1, forward strand.
TTTGCTATTCAACTCTACATTTTTCGGGTCGAAATGGGCCGAAGGCCCGCCCGGCACGAAAAAAATTAAAATTTTAAAATATATTTATAAAAATATTAAATTTTTAAATTTTTTGGACTAAAATATCCTCCAAAACAGTCGAATTTTTTGACTGTTGGGAAGACATTTTAGTCGAAGCCCAACTCCCAAGGATCTGATGTGACAGATCCTTCGGAGAGCTCCAAAGCCACAGCCCAACATTGGGAGTTGGGTGGTGCACGGCACGGCATGCTACAGTACTCATACCGTGCCCGGCCGGGCCCACTCTCGTGCCAGGCCGGGCGGGCCGCGTGCCACCCGGCCCGTTTGACACCCCTAGGTCGGTGGGCACAATCATTTTTCCTTTGAGGGTTTTTTTTTTTAAAAAAAAAACAAAACACCAAACTTTTCGATGTTATTGATGGAGTGATTTGTGTAGGTTTATGTGCAACCAATTTATTTTACCATATCCTTACTGTCCAATTGTTGGCTTTTTCCAACTCATAGTATTTAGTACAGTGGTTGTATGATGTGTGAATCAACTACCAATAGATTTTGACATATAACTATATAAGAATTTGGTACCAAAACTTTCTCAAAAAAAAAAAAAAGAGAATCGGGTACCAAAACCAATCTAGGTACTGATAAATATATATAGACACATCAGTGGGTTCCCACAAAGCAATCCACCAATTTTTAGCATAGTGTTTCTTTGAAGCAAAAGTTATAAAATGGAGGGCCACATCACAGCATTAATTAAAGAACCAAGTGCTACAAGGCAAATTGATAGAGAATAATTAATTAATTAATTATATGCGTATTGTGATTCTTTATTTCTTATTTTCGTGTTCAGTGATAAGGCTATTTCTGAATTATTTCTTATGAAATTGATTTTTTTAGATAATATAATTAGTTCGATGTTCTAAACTCTCTTAATTTTGAAACGCTGAAGGTTAAATTTTCCACTTTGTGGTTCAATTCTCCGTCCTTCATGTGTTTAGTTTTCTCGACTTGGTAGGTCATCTGATGAATTTTTGGGCGCAATAGTTAATACAAAGTCTTTAAATAGTGATCGAGCAAAGTTATTTATACACGTTATTTAATTATTCTAGAAACACTACTTCTTCGTTTGTTTTATCAATTTTTTTTATGTTTTAATTAAAATTGTTTTGAAAAAATTGTGAACCGTAATTTAGTAGAAGCATTGTTGAAGATAAAATGTAAGAAAATCGTTCTCTCCCAACTTCAACTTTTAGAGAAAAATTAGTTGTTTTGTATTATTTAATACAGTATCAGAGAAAAAAATTATGAGTTTAAATTTTACTATGTTTGTAATTTGACTTAATTTTCTCTCGTTTAATTCAAATCAATAATGTGAGTCTATCAAAAATTTCTAAATCCAAGCACGAAAGGAAAGTGTTTCCATTTTTAAAAAATTGTGACTTTAAAAAGGAAATTATATAACTTTGGTCAATTTTGCAATAGTGATTCCTCTATTGCTTAGTTTGGTGGTTAAGCACTCAAAGTCACGTCCACTCCCATTCCCACAAGGCAAAGAAAATAACCTTCTCATGGAGAGAGAGAGAGAGAGAGAGAGAGAGAGAGAGAGAGAGAGAGAGAGGAGGGAAAAAATAAAAATTAGATGATGTCCAACAAATGGATTCATCACTTTCAACCACGGATGTCAACAGATTTGGATCGAGTTTTTAAAAATCCGAATCCGAAAATTAAATTAAAGTTCGTATCCGGATCCGAATCTGGCAGGTTTTAAAAATCCATACTCAGACCAAAAACCCGAAATTTGAATCCGGATCCGGACCCTGCGAGTTTTAAAAATTTATACCGTTGAATAAAGATCTAAAAAATAATAATTATTAAATATTTTATATATTATATAAATAAATAAAATTAAGTATGTATATATATATAATTTATTCGGGTTCGGGTTTAGGTTTGGGATAGATAAATACAAAATTCATATCCGTATTCATATCCGTGGGTTTTTTATTTTATATACCAATAACCGAATTCATACTTGTTTAGCTCAGATAAACCCGTCCCGTTCGGGTTCGGGTTCGGGTTCGAATAATGTTTCTGGTATCCATATCCATTAACATCGATCCCTACTTTCGAGTTTCGACCCCACCAACATAAAAACCAAGCAGGAGCACTGCACTAGCCAATGAGCTTCTTCTCATGCTTTCCCAAGGAACAAAAGCCAAAAGAGGAGGAGAGAAACACAACAAAGTATTTTTTTAAAAAATAACCATTGATTGATTCAATAACCATCTCTTTTGAGTGCTTTTGGCTTAGCCATGGGTGATGAAGGAGAAGCTGCTGAGAAGAGTCCACTGCTTGGAGAGTTTCTGAAAGAAGCAGATGATGAATCAGAAAGGAAGATCATAAGAACTGGTATATATATATATATATTCCTTAATTAGCCTTTTGCCATGTATTTTCTTTCTTCTTTTTTTGTTCTCAAGATTAATTTGATGTGATTTTTGTGTGTGTGTGTGTGTGTGTGTGTGTGTTTGGTGTTGGTCACAATAAGATTCAATAAAACCTCAGATTAATAATAATAATAATATTATTTTTTCTCAAAATAATAATAATAATATTATTGTATAATAAAGTGCTAAACATAAAGTTAGTTGAGTATGATGATTCTAGCTAGAAAATATAATAAGTGGATTTTGTTTTGCTTCTCATTTCCTTATTAATTTGTGGGGTCTTCTCTCCTTGCCTTCGAATTTGCCAAATTCTACTTGTTTTTTGTCTCATTATGAGTCTGAATCTACTTCTTAAGAAGTGATTCCTTGAGTAATATTTCCACAAATCAATTCATAATGAAAAGGCATAATAATATATATAATTCACAAAAATCCTTTCATGAGGAAATTGGAGAAAAAGAAGCACTACAAAACAACCAAATGATCCAATTACTATTCTTTTTTTGAGAGTAAAGAATGAGCCAAGTATTACATACAAAACCAAGTCCCAAGCTTTCTCACATATTATTATAAAATAAAAACAAAAAATTTAAAAAAAAAGGAACAAAAATGTCATATCATTATTTATATCTTTCCTTTCCCAAACAGAAAGGATGAATCTTCAGGTTTTTCCAATAATTAGAGATTGCTATTCTATAATTTCTATTTGACCAGTGGATGTGTGCTGCCTATTCAACTGTTACCTACTTTTCTCCTAACAATATATATTTTAGAGTTTTTAATATATATTTAACAGACCGACCGTCTAGTTGATTCACATTTCTAGCTAAGTTTATTTCTAAATGAAATAAACGAAGCGAAAGCGTCTATCTCTAAAAAAAAGAAAAAGAAGAAAATATATATATTTAACAGTTACTGACCGACAACCCCTAAATCAAATAGTAAAGGGCTTGATGGTTGGTACCCGAGAGACAAGTTCGAATCCTAATTGATTTACATTTCTAGCTAAGTTTATTTCTAGATGAAATAAGCGAAACGGATAGCGTACTATCTATCTCTCAAAAAATAATATATATTTTAGAGTTTTCAAGCATTTTTTTTGTTGGTAAAAATGTGTGGAGACCCCTCAACAATTAGTGATTATAAAACAGTACCCAAGACTTTTATTTTTTTCAAGCCCATGTATGTTATTACTGATAGTAAATAAATAAATAGTAGTTACTTTCCAGTTTTCAGCCCTTGAATTATTGGTAAAAATGTATGGAGACCCCTCAACTAAGTAGAGAGAATGTTTAATAGGCAATTAATTTGCTGGGTTTTCTTTTTTCTTTTTTTTTTTCGAGCTCAATGCTAACCATACGCAGAAACATAGGGCGTGTTTGGTTCGCTTATTTTTTACCAGGGAATGAAAATGAGAATGGGCGAGTCGTTTGTGGGTGTTTGGTACGCGGGAGTCGTTCGATTAGATTAGATTAGTGGAATGGGAATCCCTCAATCGCCTCTTTTTTCAATCCGGCCTGTAATGGGATTGAAAGTTAAATCCGGGTGGAATGAATATTTTTTAACTTTTTTAATTGAAATATGAGTTTAAACTTAAAAATTAAATATATAATTTTAAATTTTAATTTGAACTTAAATTAAAAATTAAAATTTAATCAAATATTTTGAATCTAACTTATAAATTTGAATTTAAATTAAATTTTAATTTAAATAAAATTTTATTCAAATTTTATTTAAAACTTAAATTAAATTTAGGGATTCAAATTAAAATTTAAATTGTAATTTTAAGTTTGAATTTGAATAAATCAAAATTTAGTTTTCTATTTTGAATTATATACTCAACTTCAAAGTTTAATTTTTTTAAAAAAATAGATTTAAAATTTTGATATGATTTCAAAATTTTGATTTACATTTTTAATATTTAATTTTCAGTCTGTATTTAAATTAATATATTAATTATAAAGATAAAATTAATATATTAATTTGATTACTTTTTTATATCTATCTCTGAACCAAACACCGACAATAGAAATGATTTATTCCGATTCCGATTTTGGTGACTAACCAAATAGAATTAGATAATGAGTCATTCCGATTCCGATTCCAGTTTATTTCGATTAGATTTCGATTCCAATTCGACTTTCAACCAAACACGCCCATAGAGCGTAAATTTTAAACTCTATTCATCCAAAGGTCAATATTTTTGCACTAATCTTATCAAATAATTTTTTTTATACTAAAAACTCAAAAAAAAAAATGTGTAAAAATATGCGCCCCAATTATAGGGTGTACTGGTAGTATTTTTTTTTTTTTTTTTTTTTTTTTTTTTTCTTTCATGACACATTTTAAATGACTGAAATAGTTAGGATTATTTTGATTAAAATTAAGAAGCGTAAATAAAAAATTTTGAGCCCTTTATTTTGCTACCATATAAAAAAAAAAAAAATCCACAACAAATCCACAAAGACAAAATTAAAATAAGTTACATGACACTGATGGCACCATCTAAAAACTCTTTCTACAAAAAGCTCTGCATTTTAATTCAACAATTATCTTAGATTTCAAATAAAAGTTAATGCAATTTTTAATGCAGAAAACTATTTAGCCCTTAAAGAGAAAGAAAAAAGAAGAAGAAGAAGAAGAAGATTTTAACGGTGCAACTTCATTTTCATCTTAATTATTATTCTTTTTGGATGAAAGGTACGTTGTGGACGGCCGTGGCCCACGTGATAACGGCGGTTATCGGGTCGGGGGTTTTGTCGCTTGGGTGGAGCGTGGCCCAGCTAGGGTGGGCCGGGGGCCCGATAGCGATTCTGTTCTTCGCCGGAGTTACGCTGGCACAGTCGACGCTGCTCGCGGATTGCTACCGTTCGCCCGACCCGGAATGCGGTCGCATCCGAAACCGTTCTTACATGGAGGCCATTAAACTCAATCTAGGTAGGGGTGGCCTTTTTCCGTCTCCAATAGTGTAATTCTCTGCATCGCTCTGCAAAAATATCTAACTTTTTTTTTTTTAAGTGATAGAATATAGAATTCACCCTTATAATTTTTTTTTTTTTTTATATGCTCATATTTGAAAGAAGGTGGAATTTTGTAAAGATAATTTTTATTAATTGAAAAAAATGATCTCCTAGTACGAATTATATATACAAATAAAATAATTGTTAGATGGGCTAATATTTTGGGCCGGGGCCCAAAATCCGTAGACCCATGGGCTTCAAAGGATCTGTTGGTGGACATATTGTTGCTTGGACCGGATCCACCATGGACCCATTCTTTCAAAACACAATTCAAATTGTCCACGGCCTATGTTTTCGTGATCACCGCTTTTATATTTTGCAAGGCCCAAATATTTGAAAAGTGCTTCGTATCGCGTCCTCTCCTCCAATGCTATAAAATAATAGTAATATATATAATTATTATTAACAACTAACTGTAACAGATAAAAATATTATTTTTATATTTTGAAAAGTCCAAAATAATTAAAAACATTCACAATCCTCTCTAATTTTGATGCACGTAATATATGTATACATTTTTTTATTTTTTATTTTTAAATTTTTTCAGGAGAGAAATGCTTGTGGGTTTGTGGATTTTTTCAGCATACGGGTTTATTCGGATGCGGAGTTGCATACACCATCACTACGGCCACAAGTATGAGGTACACCACCAATTATTTAATGCCTAGCAAAAATAAATGAAATCGTCGCAAAATATCTGAATCGATGATCAATATTGTTAAACTTGATCTAAATTATTTAATTTTTTTAGAAATCAAATTTTATAATTTTACGCCAGCATTTAGTCAGTGTTAAGTGGTCTCAAAATTATCTTATATTAACTTCAAAAAATTACCAATTTTGAGATCACTTACAAAAATAGGTAAAATGTGTTTAAAAAAAAAAGGGGTAAAATTTGATGCCTAAAAAGTTTAGATAGCGTAGATCAAATTTAATGAATATAATAATAATTTGTGATTTGTGCATGAGTGGATATACATGACCCATGTTGGACATGACAGGTATTTTGTCAATATGTGAGAGAATGCTTAAAAATATTTTTGTAGGAGTACGGCGTGATTCGAATAATATAAATTATTGGATGTTTCTGTAACCACATATTTTACAAATGGAGCTATTCGACAAAGAGCTAACAAAATTTTTACTAAAATATTTTAATTAATAGATGCCTACTATAACAGGGGCCAAAAAGTTTACGTACACTTCACACTATTACCTTTCAGAGTAGAGAAAATTCGATATTTGTTTTAAATTTTTTTTCAAAATAAACTCAATTTGAAATGTGAAACAACTAAACTTCGAGCTTGGAATCTCGAATACCAGCTATCAAATTCTTAGCCAAATGCGTTATTTACGGTCGGTAATTTGAATTCCGATTTCAAAACCATGAAGTGTGTACAAATCCATTTGCATCTCTACCCACAGCAAAGTTGTGGCACCCATTGAAACTTATCCCAAGTCACACTAAGGCCATAAATCTCAACATCCAAAAGAAAAAACAAGTTTGCCTTAAGTGCGGAGCTCCCCTTTCTTGCATTGTGGAACTTCTTCTTTTGTTGCCTTTTTGTTGCATGTTTAGATGGAGAATACATACAACAAGTTGGTCATAGTAGACATGTACTTGTCTTTCTACTGGTCAACACATCATGTGAAACCATGATCCCTTTTTTTAATTACATATATATATAGAGAGAGAGAGAGAGAGAGTCCGGCTACGATACTATCGGTAGTACGAAGGCTTCCATGCTACCAAATTATTTTCAATAATGCGGTTTCCAAATCGACGATCGGCTCCGTTAGACTTGATCTACACTATTGAAAGTATTTGGAAATTAAATTTCAGATTTTTTTCGACATTATTTGACTAGTGATCAAAAGATCTCAAAATTGACAATTTTAATGGTCGATGTGGTGTGTTTGTGAGTTTGACGGTGTAAAACAATTCAAATCCGATGAAAATTTTATAGAAAATTCTTTTCACTATTTAGAGTAAGATCAGTATATCTGATCTTGAATTTAAATCTTTTATCATCATTTTTTATGAAATTTTTATTTTCAGCTGTTCAATTTTAGACTATTTGTTTGATAGGTAAATGATATCGAAAAATCATGAAATTTAGTTTTTAAATACTTTTAATAATGTAGATCAAGTATAACGAAGCCGATTGTTGATTTGGAAGCTGTATCATCAAAAACAACTTGGTAGCATTGAGCCCTTCGTGCTATCGATAGTATAATAGCCTAGTACTATATATATATATATATATGTAAAGCTCAATTTCTTTAAAACTTTAATCTATGAAATTCACAGGGCATATTGAATGTTGATATGGATGGAAAAAAAAGAAGCCAAAATCCTTTCTGGTTTAGTAGTAGAAATTTTATTCTGATTTGATTAAGACAGTGGAATAATCTTTTGACTTCAATTCTACTTTTTCTCACTTTTCAAAAAAAGCTGATAGAATGATATTCTATTGGTGACAGTTTGACTTAAACAACACTTTTGTAGAATCTCTAGCAAGTTTGTTCTTGGGATTGTGAAGTTGGGTTTGAGGGCTTGGTTAGTAGTATTCACTAAAATAGATGTTATCCAACAAGACCATTAATTTCATAGGGATGAGTGAGGTCCATGTGCTTTGTAGTCATCTTACTTGCCCACAATGTCTTTTACTAGTCTATGTAGTAATCTACCACTTGTTGGTCTCTAGCTATTATTATTATTATTATTATTGTATACATAATAAGAAGAGCCCTACATCAAACTTTTGCTAAAAATGGTAAAATTTTGATTGACTGCAACCTCTTTGAAAACTGACCTCTTTGTTTCAACAGAGAAGACCATTTTGGGAACATGATAGCTTGCTTTCATTGTTGCTACTGCAAATGAGAGCTAATAACTTGTATTAGGGGACTTAGCAATCCTAATGTGAGAAATGTAAGAGAGTCACACATTGTTCTACTTTAATTTTCTCTACCTACTGCTCACTTACTACTGTAATAGTTACGATTTCGTGCGCACTGCAAAAGACGCCGCGCTTATTTCTAAAAGAGCAAGTGACTAGAAAACGATGTTTGAATATTTCGGATACCATGTGAAATAATCGTTTAATTTGATTAAAAGTTTAAGCTACTAGAAGTTGATACTTTTTCATTTATATTTAAATTCAGTAATATTTCAGTTGCTGTTTTGGCTTTTCCTTGCAAGAAAAGCAACATGGAGATACAGTAAGTTTCAGATACATCAGCAGTAGAATTTCACCATGCTGTTGCATACTTGCATATAGGACAATTTACATTAAAGAGGTTGTGGCTTAGTAATGAGAGGGCCACAGAAGAGAGAATTATTGGGTGGGTGGGAAAATGAGAGGCCATCTTTTTTTAGCTGCAGAGCCAAGTTGTGTCAGAAAAATTAATAGTAAATAATAAATATTGTATGAATCAATCAAAAGGAATCTGGTCCCTCTCAATGGCTCATTCTAAAATGCCTAACTTTGTCTCACTCTATTTACAATTTGATTTTAAGCCTCACAAATAGTTCCAACCCAAAGCTGAATCCGAACCTGAACCCGAACCTGAATATAGTCTCATTGATGTAGACTCCTTTCCCCCTTTGCTTGTACAAAAGATGATTGAAACGGACTCGAACCAAACCGAAAACGGAAAGAGAATTCGACTCGCTCTCATGCTGTCCACCCTCGAGCCCCACGCAAGTCACAATTCTAAGTTAGAGTGCCAAAAATTTCAAAAAGGTTGATGTTTACTTCTTCCCAGCCTAGACCTTCTCTCTATAATACACACTTCATTGAGAACTTGGTGGTGTCTATCTACAACTCTCTTCACTTTGATTAAGATCCTAAGGAAATGGCTGTTCACCATTCTCTTGCACTCACTGATGCTTCTTGCTCCGACGATGATCGCAATATGCGAACTGGTAATAAATTCGGTTCTTCGGTCCTTCATTTTTGAAAATTTGTGAATCCCTTGCTCTTTCCTTGAAGAGACTAAAAGTCCTAACATTTGAAGCCTTGTTGTTGGCAAGTGAATTCAACCAGGGACAATTTGGACATGCATAGCCCATGTAATCACCGCGGTGATCGGGTCCGGCGTGTTGTCTCTCGCGTGGAGCGTCGCGCAATTGGGTTGGATCGGAGGCCCCGTTTCGATGCTTTGCTTTGCCATAGTCACCTATGTCTCTGCCTTTCTCCTCTCAGATTGCTACAGGTCCCCTCACCCTGTAACCGGGGCAAGAAACCGCTCCTATATGGATGCTGTTAGGGTAAACTTAGGTACCGCATTATTTATAATCGCTTTTTACCGCCACTTAAGATTCTCCTCGTCCTCGCTATAGCTTCTGCAAAAGCGCTTTGCGTAAAGCTGCTTGAAAAAGTACTAACAGCTCTTTCATCGGTAACCTTCCCTAACACTTTTTGTCATAGTGAAAAAAGAAGCTTTCCTATTTGAGCTTTTGGTTTAAGGATTCAAAAGACTTTTGTCAGAGAAGCCGTTCCAGAAGCCAGGTCAAACAGGCATTTAGTCGAATTATTCGACGCACTATTCGAAGAATCACATCAGACGCGCCGCTGTTTAGTAGCTGCTGTAACATAAGTTTCATGGCTATTCAGGGAAAAAGCAAACATGGTTGTGTGGGCTACTTCAATACTTGAGCATGTATGGGACTGGTATAGCATATACAATCACAACTTCAACTAGTATGAGGTACACTGAATATACCACTTGTTCAAACAGCAAGAATAACTCCTAAAAATATAACAAAACTCACCACCAAGTTGTTAACATAAGTGCTTAACTTTGCGCATGAGTTTCAAACTGATAGAAGCAATTTATTTGGTAGTAATTCGTATAAATTATGAACCTGCAGGGCAATTAAGAAATCAGACTGCTACCACAAAGAAGGGCACGAAGCTCCGTGCGCGTACGGAGATAACTTCTACATGCTCATGTTTGGACTTGTCCAGATAGTCTTCTCGCTGATACCGGATTTCCACGACATGGCGTGGCTCTCTATTCTCGCCGCGATCATGTCGTTCTCTTATTCCTTCATTGGATTCGCACTCGGGATGGCCAAAGTCATCGGTATTGTTTGCGTTACGAGTATATCAGATATGCATTGAATCAGCTAGAAAAGGACTGACTAGACCTTTGTTGGTTTATTCCGAGTACTCGAAAACCACACTCTGTGAAAATGGATTAAACTTGTTGAAGCATTCAAAGTTTATACATAGTTTGTAGTGTTTTCCAGGTAATGGAAGAATCAAAGGGGGCATTGGAGGGATTCATATGGCAACTCCAGCTCAGAAAGTGTGGAGAGTTTCTCAAGCACTCGGAGACATCGCATTCGCCTATCCGTACTCCATAATCCTCCTCGAGATAGAGGTGACACATATATATTACTAACATATAGATTGTTGTTGCAAAAAAAATTCTTCTACTTCATGGAAAGTGCTAAATCAGCTCTATGAAAATACTATGAACAAATTTAGGACACACTAAAGTCGCCACCGCCCGAAAACCAAACTATGAAGAAAGCATCGATGGTCTCCATTTTTATCACCACATTCTTCTACCTTTGTTGCGGGTGCTTCGGCTATGCCGCATTTGGGGATGATACACCGGGGAACCTTCTAACCGGATTCGGGTTCTACGAGCCGTATTGGCTTATCGACTTCGCTAATGCATGCATCGTTCTTCATCTTATCGGTGGTTATCAGGTAAAATTTACTCTTCTGCTAAACTAAAAAGTTTGGAAAACATCTAATAAGCGATCGAATCTAGTCAAGCCTGTCATGTGAACACTAATTAGTTTCAATACACTTGCTCTGTCAATAAAACTTCGATATAACTACTCTTATATTAAGCTTTAATCTTTTCTGTTTACGATGTGTAGGTCTATAGCCAACCGGTGTTCTCATTTGTAGACAGATGGTTCTCTGAGAAGTACCCCAGCAATGGATTTGTAAATAACTTCTACAGTATAAAATTACCACTTCTACCTCCTTATAGATTGAATCTGCTGAGGCTCAGCTTCAGAACCTTGTATGTTGCAACCACAACAGGGCTTGCCATGTTCTTTCCTTACTTCAACCAAGTGTTGGGTTTGTTGGGGGCCTTTAATTTTTGGCCTTTGGCTATTTACTTCCCTGTGGAGATGTACTTCATACAGAGAAAGATTGAACCATGGACAAAGGGGTGGATTGTATTGCAGAGTTTTAGTGCAGTGTGCCTCCTTGTTAGCATATTTGCTCTGGTTGGCTCAGTGGAAGGAGTTTTAGCTGAGAAACAAAGTTAGAAGGAACCATTGTGCATAAAATTTTCTTTCCTTTCCCTTTTTTTTGATTTTGTGTAAGTGATGAGAAGTGAAAGGTAAGAAGAGCCAGGAATCATAGGATTGGTGGTGAATGAAAGGCTTACAGATGTAATCAGCTCTTTCTGTACATTTTTCTCAGAAAGAATATCAAGGAAATGGTAAGTTCTATACATGTAATGTAATATACCATGTACATCCTTTTTTTTTTGGTTTAATGGGAAAATATCTAGTTTGTACATTCATGTCATGGTAAGTGTGATACCAAGGGACAAAAGTTGGCTGTTCTCTATCTAAACAGTCCAAGCATTTGGCTCCCACAAGAGTTTTTGCTGTTGAGTAAAGTTAAAATGGGCTTCTCAATGCTTAATTTTTTTTACTTTTTGCTAACACAGAGAGAGTTAAAACTAAGGACCTTGGTTCGAAAAGTAGTTTAGAATATCATGCAAATTTGTTAAAAGTTATTTAAGAAGTTAAAAGTTTATTTTGGTGTAGTGGCAAGTTCACTGATGGTCGGGAAACACTTCAATTTGAATGTGTGACAACTCAATCATTCGAAAATACCCTTTCTATAATAGAATATTAAAATCAGAATCATAACCCTCACCAATTACTGCGACCACAAGAGAATGACCAAAACAAAAGACTTTTTGCGGCACCAAAAGCAAAAGAATAAAGGTAATCCTTTTTGTTTTGTTTTGTTTTGTTTTTTTTTTTTTTGGAAGTTTTTTCTGTAAGTGTGCATGAAGAACTATGTAGCATAGTTAAAAGAAGAGACGAGTAGAAAAATTTACCACCTAATTATCCACTAAGAATATTAAAAAAAATTCTGGACGAACTTCAAGTGAATAATAGATGCTTACAGAAGGGGATAAAGTACAAATAAAAAAGAGAAATAAAACCTGATTTTATTTCCTACCAATCACAATAAATATGCATGTTTTTCTATCGTATATTGCCTTACAATCTGCATTACAATATTAAAGTATTATGTATAATCAACTTACGCAAAGTATGACGAAGAAGATGATGTATCCGCTAGAACCTGTGAGTATTATAAAGATCAAAACAAAAAATATGGACAACATTAGCTATAATTGCTAGTAACTAGCACAACAGAATTAGATACAAAATGGGAAAATCATTATATATATATATATATATATATATATATATATATATATATAATATATATATATATATATATATATATATATATATATATATATATATATATATATATATATATATATATATATATATATATATATATCGGAGCTTACCTCCAGTTGCTCTTCGGTGAACGCGTCCCTCTGAATGCTCCACGTATCGGCGTGAGTCCGCCTAAATTCGGCGACTGCTTTAGTAACAGTGGAACGGACGGGCGATGGCGCGTCGATGAAACGTGCAAGCAAGGTTACATGATCTGGAAGCCAACTGTTCAAGTGGTTTCTTTGTATTAATGCATCTCAGAATGTAATGTGCAAAGGATTAAAATTACTATGGGTAGTTGTAAGGGAGGAAGAGGGTGTGAAAGAAGTGTCAACAATACAAGTTACTAGAATTCATAAATAAATTTGCAAAAGCTATATTCATCAGCTAAAGATCTGAAAACTCAGCAATATAATAAAGGGCTGATGATGCCCTTGCTCTCAAGAACAGTTTTAAGTAGACATTAGTCCTAAGTTAAATTACTTTTCCATGACTACGGGATTTGTATCTTAATTGGGCCTACTAATTACTCTTACTGATAAATTATTGCTTGTGCTTTTCACTCTAACTTTCACAGTCAATACTTGCTGTCAACATATGGTACAACGGTTTCTTCTAAATAGCAGTCCTCAAAAGTTAAATTCAATATTATTTCAAGGGCTTGAGAAGAGAAACGATATATTAATTAGCTTGATGCATAAATAATCATTTCGTAACAACCTATGGCTCAACAAGTTCTACTATTCAGTTGCAAAATGGTTCGCCTAAGAAAATTGTGTCCAAAATTGGATAATAACGGCTGCTACAACTGAATTCGGAAAAGGCAACATACCTAGGCATGTCATATGGAACTGATAGCACTGAAGCCGCCAAAGCAAGAACCGCACCATGTGTAGATGCGATAGATGGAGTCGAAGTTGACTTCCTACAGTTAACAATCCTTTGTTCAATTCCAAAGAAAATGAAATGGCATGTCTACGTCAGCTGTACGTGTATACAATAATATCGACCTACTAAAGTGGCTTTAGGGTAAAAACATTGCTATGCATATGAGAATTTCAGATAAAATGCAATGACTAGATGTAGGATTTTCAATAACAGGAAGGGCTCGCCCCCAGACCCAGCCCTGACTGTTCAAGAATTGGCTGTGCCAGGGCTGTTGCGTGCACGTGCGTTTGCATGCACATGCACATGAATGTGCCTGCACATTTGTGTATTGTCAGATTTAATAGAATGATACGAAAATTAGGGAAAAGTTGGTATAAATAAAAAGAGTCAACGAGCCATATCATGAATCATGATTAAAACCTCTGTTTTCGTCTCTTCAGAATTGATTCAGCCTCTGTATATGATTTATCACGAAAAGCCCTCGATAGATCTTCGTCTCCGCCCTTCATTAAGCTTGCTAGAACACCAGCAGCATGCTCCCTAACCTGAACACACACAAGAGAGAAGCTCTGTAATAATGTGTTCTGTTAACAGAAAGTAAAACACTTTATTTTATATCAATTATGTTGGAGGAATGTGAGTCATCTTTTGCACCAATCCACCAACTAGTGCATCATATTAAATTCTCAAAACAAACTTAATTTTGAATGGGTAAAGAGTGGCAAGACAAAAATGATCTAAAAATTCAGATGTGCCTAATTTAAGGGCCCCGATTTTTTACGATACACCCTAAGCTTTGCATTTTTGAGATTCACCTTAAAAGGCAATATCAAATCGAAAAAAATTAGAAGTGTTTGGTATCATTTATTTTACAAACTTGCGCTTATTTGAGGAGGAGAAAGAAGAAAAAGCATGTTCTGAATCTATTTCAAATTACATTTCTACTCAAAAGACAAAATCAAACATAGTTTGATCTAAACAGGTTTACTTACCTCAACTTGGCTGTCCACGAGTAGCTTCTCAATGCTCTGCCAAATCTGTACTTTCTCTGACATTGAGAGAGTAAATGTGTGCCTGTTACAAAGAAAGCAGATCAAGGTAATAAATTATACTTTGATTATCCTATTGAGAAAAAGAAGAAAGAAACAAAAGAAATCCAACCTGTACATAAAGGTCCTAAGATAGCTCAGAGATGCAGATCTGGTTCGCCAATTAGGATCATTCATTGAAGAAAGAATAACTGAGACAGCATTTTCCAGAAAAGGCCGTGGTAAAGTTCTCCATTTCAACAATTCAAAAGTTGCCTTAGCCAATGTCGACAACTCTTTATTTGCCGTTTCCTGCACACGTTTTTAAATATTTATCAAGTAACACCCACCAAAATTCACAAAAAATGAGGGGAGAGTAATACATGACTATAGGAAACCAAACCAAAAGACACGAAATTGAAAAATTTTCGACATGTATTGTATATTAGCGAAGAGAGAAGACACTCTCCGTAAAGTGGAAGTGCTGTCACTGGATAACAGATTGCAACTTACTAACAGAACAAATATCTAGAAAACTACTTTCTCACTAAAGAAGTTATTGTCTAAAATAAAAATAAAAATAAAAATAAAAGAAAGAAGAGGTGATTGCGAAAAAATTCCAGGAAACTCAAACACTCATAAGCTAATAAAGATGAGCCGACTTTTACTAGTCGTTCACAGAAAGAGGATGAACATATACTCAAATGATATCCTAGTCGTGAGTCTAGTGACATACACAACATACACCATTGAAATCTTATACCATAAGAAGATGAAAGAAAAATGTATGAAAAGAACATATGAAAATTGTCTAACTGTGCATGATTCTCAAAGCAAATTTTGTCAGTCTGTTACCTGCAATGAAAGAACAGGATAAAGAAGTCCAACAATAATGTCCAACAAAACAGAAGATCTTCCAGACTTCAAGGATGAGATAATGAAGTGAAACAACTGCAATGATGATTGAAAAGTTATTTTCGCATTTAAGCAACTGAAAAAATTGGGAATTCAAATTCAGAATAGAAGTAAATGAAGTACCGTTTCCATCCTTTTGACATCAGCTTCTGCCTCTGCATTTGTAAAGCCATTTTCATGAGCTGAATCTGCAGACTGCATCCTATCAGAGAGATTTGCATTCTGGATATTTATAGATAATTCAGAAGCCCTCTCTGTCAAAATTTTAGCCCAATTTTCCTTCTGAGGAGGCTCAAACATGTATGCATCACCGACAGTTCCCTCAGATAAATGATCAAGCCCAGATGTTGCAAAAAGCCGCATATTTGAACATAACACAGAAAGCATGACACCAACAGCTTCCCTAACCTGTCTCACATATATATATATATTTGTAAGAGAAAGACTGACCATGAGAATGATAAAAAGAGATTGAAGCTGAATGTAACATTTAAGCTAGCATACGGCTGTAAACTGTAATGAAGGTATATATTTAAGAGGCACCAGTAGATGATTAGTAGCTTCAACTTTTGTCTTAATTGATAACACTTCACAAATTAATTATGAACCTAATTTTCTTGTACTTTATGCTTAGATAGCAAACCTCTAAAAGATTGTTTCTTAATTCAGAAGCTTGTGCAAAAAGCATATAGTCCATCTCTCTCCCTCTGCACTAAACACCTCCACATACGTACTTAACTGAGGAACGTACAGATA
The DNA here is from genome assembly GCA_025177825.1 of Aechmea fasciata. Lineage (NCBI taxonomy): Eukaryota > Viridiplantae > Streptophyta > Magnoliopsida > Poales > Bromeliaceae > Aechmea > Aechmea fasciata. The sequence goes on from CM045937.1 coordinate 6,211,269, forward strand.
AATATGCATTCTTCTGCTCAATATAAACTACATAAACACAGATATTTAGCAATAATGTAGATAATAGTCATTCAGATAATTTAACGTAATTTAGGAGACATCTAGATAAATGACATCAACTTCTTAACACTCGAAGAAAATCAATACTAAATTTAACAGACCACAAAGTATCTGAATTATTTAACGTATATCATACCTGAGCAGATAAATTGCTCATATTCCCAAGCAGCTCGTCTAGAAGCTTAAGATGGTACTCAGCCTCCTCATGAACCATCCTATGAGGAGACATCTCAATAAGAGCAATTGAAAGGAACGAATACCTCTTAGCAAGAATACTAGTAGCCAAAGATTGAGGCAAGGGTCTAGCTAAGCAATCTAAAATTTTCTGTCTCAGGATAGGAATGCGGGTCCCATATTTCCCCTTTCCGGTAACTGCGTATCGTATACAAGCTGCCCACTCAGGAATCGATTCAACAGATGGTGCTAATATTATTTTCTCTATCTGAGGCATTATCCACTTGTCCCACTCCTCCAAAAGCCCATTAATGTCTGAATGAAGTAAACCAGCTAGGGCTTCAGCAGCAACACACTGCTTAGACCTCTCTTTTGCACTAGAAAACTCTTCAAGTGCTGTCCCAAGTGAATACAGAACTGGTATTCCGCATTCTTGTATCAACCTTTTGAATATCCTAGCAAAGTTGGAATAAAAGGTATCACCTCCCAACAGAGATATCCAACTGGGTGTGCGTGGCCACGATGCAGAAAAGTCAAAATAGAAAAGAGTTATAGCTTTATCTGTTGCACTCTGAAAGGATGAGGATCCATGATTCCCTTTAGAAGCTGAAGTCTCGGTATCAATTATATGGACATTTGATAAGCTATTTAGTGTCTCGCTGAAGAATCCCTCCTCTTGTAATATCTGATTCAGAACTCCTCCAATGGATGAATTCTCATACTGTTTAGGATGGCCAGAGGACTTGTGCTGTTCTCCTTCTATTAGCGTGTTTAGAGCAGATATTGCAAGCAACCTTGACTGAGGAAGTTGACTTTTCAAGTTCCTTAGGAAATGTCCTGCTTTAGGAAAAGCCCTTCTATGTGATAGAAATCTAGAAAATGTGAACATCAACAAATCTACCATGTAATAATCAACTATATAAATATACTGACCAGCAGTTTCCCCTAGAATTTTTGAAGACAACTGTGAATCACTTCTAGAAGCCAATGTCAGTAAAAGAAGTACCCTATTAGCCATCAAATTGTACCTAAAAATTTGCAGTAGTTTCTCAATATTCAGGTCATCAAACGGAACCACGCTCATGCATCACTGAAGAAGATCTACAGATTTCTACAAATAGAATTAAGGTGTGTGAAAGTACAATGCTTGTGACAACAATCAACGGAAGGTTTTCTTTTTATACATACCCCTGCAATATGCAAAATTGAGCAAACACCCGAGCAAAGTTGGTAATTGTGCACTTATCACAAAAAACCATGTTTATTTGCAATATGCTCCTATTTTGGTACCTACGTAAAAAGTCTTGCATATGCGCCCTTGGCAGGAGCATGATTGCTAATAAATATGATTTCCAGGGGCAGAAATGCAAATATGAACTTTGTAGAGGTATTCGTACAATTATTAATATCTACATGTATGTATGCCAAAAAAAAAAACCCTTTACAAATAAGTTAATCTAAAATCTGACAAATTATGCTGTGCTTCCATAGATAGATACGGAAATTTAACAGTAGATTATTGAGTAAATACCGCCAGTGCAAACCATTGGAGTCAAAACTCAAGGACGTTATCTGAGAAACCAAATCTGCAAAATCTGGCCACTCTGGTTGACCATCTGAAGTCTTGAAAAAACTCCTTGATACTCCAGAGAAGTGAATATTGTATTTTACAAACAGCTGAAATAATATGAGTTAAGGCAAAAGAATGGATGATAAACCCATCTTCATATCAAATAAAAATCTAATTTGGTATTCAAATGTACCTCCGTGATAGCTTTTTGAGCTTTCAGTGATTCATGATGGGAGCTTCGAAAGTAAAACAATATGAGTGAGCAGAAAAATAAAAATATAAATAACATACTGCCTTGATTAAAAAGCCTAGAAAAGTAAAATAACCTTGCAAGAAGCCCCATGATAAATGAGGAGAACGATACAGCATCCTGCTTAAAGCAGAAAAGGCACATTATTAAAGAATACATTGAAAAGAAACAGTATTAGATATACAACAGAGGAATTACCGTCGTCAAATGTCTAAGAATAGTCTGACTTGAAAGAATTGAGCAAGAACCAAGCACTGCATGTTCAGAGGCCTTCGGATCATGCAAATTCCCGGTCATCGTGAGAACACATTTGGCAATCAATGATGGCCAGCGTTTAAGCATTTTGGAGAGAGCTCTTCCAGCATACCTGGATTAGTTTGTTTACGCGGGTTTGTTTGTTTATACATAAGAGATAACGCACAGTGAATCCAAAGCACTCATTTACCAAAAAAAATGGGTAATGAACTGAAGGAAATATAAAACAAGTAAAAAAACGTTGTTCAGTTTATCAGGCACACACAATAAGTGATCTTCCTCAATAAATAATGCAACCTTTATGGGTATGAAGTTGTTAAATTGAAAAAGGAGTCCGCTAAGTTGCCAATAAGAAAGAGAAATGTGGAACATAGTAACAACAAGCACCCAATGGATGCTTAACATATTGGATATTCAGTTGCATTTTTCTTAAACGATTTTGATTAAATCATCTGATATGGGGTAATGACATATAATATCACTTCAATAGGAAACAAATGAATTACAAAGTAAGAACTTACAAGCGAACTGCCTCATAGTTATGCACCGAAAGATCAAGAAGATCTTCCATCAAAAGAATCAAGTACTCTGATGGATATATATTTCCATCTGTCCGATATTTATGATAAGATGTTTGTGAAGCTCTCCAGGTAATGTGCATGTTTGCTTTGTCGACAAGTGCCCACCTAGGCCTGAAAATGGAAAAGCGGAGTTACCGTCTCATTGATGTTGATGAGATTACATGATGCTGAAATAAAAATGATGGTTGAGCTTGTGTTAGAGGAATGCTACCTTTTTTGCCTCTGAGCATGAGAATTAATGATAAAATTGCATGGAGGTTCAATTATGGCAGCAGATTCCAACTTCCAGGCCTGGATATGATTTGACCATTCTTCATATTCCAAACTCCCTAAAAAAGGTACAACATCAAAAATACCATACTAAACAATTCAAGGCGCCTCTAAATAGTATTTCATCTTGGTCCAGTTTCCCTACCAAAGTTTCCTAAAGCATCCATAACACGTATGACAAGTACTAAGAGGATGCTATCATCTGTTCTTTCTTTCAGTATGTATCTGTTAATACAAAGCAATTAGTATGGGTTTGAAAACTAATATATTCAGTAAGCAAAAGAAATGGACATTAAACTTTACTTGCAAGCGACATGAAGAAGTTGAGCAGCTCTTTCCCTCATTTGTGAACTACCAACAGAAGGGCCAGAAGCACCCGCAATTAGGAAAGTAGCGTGATCCTCCTCTTTAGAGCTGCTATTTTTGTATGATGGACGCATATCAGGCAAGCAAGACATTACTCCTTGCAACGAGGAGTAGATGCGTAGAAGCGTCACTTTCAAGTGTTCTTTCTCATCCCCTGTGTAATATATTACATCATTGCAATAGTTGTTGCAGAAATTTCATAAATAAAGAACATATATCAGTGGACAATAGCAGAATATGAACAAAATGAATTGATTCTGTTTTAACATGCTAAAGACAATAAAAAAGATTTCTATCATGGATGAAAAACTTGTGCATTCTTCACAGTCAAGGGAATATATAAATTGACAGGAACAAAGGGAAATCTCGGAACAACGATATATCAGCTACTAGGGCTTCATTTCCAAGTTCATGTTAATGAGATCCCCCCAACAAATGCTCATTATGAACATTAAAATTATTATTTGAAGTATGCAGGTTGTTTTCTATCATCAATGCATGACAGAGGACAAACTTTTTTTCTTTATTTGTATAATTGTGTTTACCTGCATCGTTATGCATTTTGGTCTGACATATTGTGAGAAGATCATCTAAAGCTGACTGAAAATGAAGGTCCAAGAGCTCATTTGCAAATGTGAGTTCCTCTTGATTAGGAATGTGCCACTTTGGGGGGAAATGGAATATTTCATTCTTTTCATTCTGACCACCTCTTGAGCAGCCCCAGGGTTCTATAATAGAAGCAATAGGCTCACAAGGGAAAGGTCTAAACAGACAAAAAGACAAAAATTACCCAATAATGCCATCACTAATATAAAGTACTTAACAAATATAGTAACTGGAAAAAAAATGCAAAAGTGAATCTCCATACTTATACTGATCAATTGGGTAATAAAAGACCAGGCTGCCTAGAAGAGAACGAAGGACATGATCAGAAGCTCCATTGACCTACAGTCACATAAACTATCTCTGAGTTACCCATGATACAAAAATAAATAAAAAATAAAAAAATAATGAATCATGCTTTCCGACAGAGACTAAAAACCTTCCACGAAGGAGCTTGAAATGCAGAAGTGATTGTTTCTTTCAATTCATCTTGATAATGAAGTAGCACAGGACCCACATAAGGGATAGTTAAAGCTAAAACTTTCAGGTGGTACTCTAATGCTGTCTCCAGAGCTGGTGAAAGTGTTGCCTGCAAGTATATTACAGTTTGAAACTGGACAACAAATGACTCTCAATAAAACATGGTATCTACAAACCTTGGTAGGGGATGATGCAACAGAAGCCCCTCCTTTTCCAAAATTTCTGATTGGAATCCCTTCAAGAGAGGAGGTTATGGTTGTTAAGATGGGCTTAATAAGGTGGACAGCAGCTTCTTCGGGATCAGAATGAACACATGCACAGCAGAGAAGCCCGACCTCTGCAGTAGCTCCGGGAAGGATATTCGTTGTGACAAACTTAGAGATCTTTTTCAATGACTGAAGAGTTGAACAATTATAAAGGGAAAAAAAAAAAGCCAATACCATAAATTAATATCTTTGTTTATTGAGCTACTGAGTTGTGTGATGTTTCTTATAATAGCAAGAGAAGAAAACCTGATTAAATAATGGCTTTGATAATTTTCCAAGAAGAATTTCCAGCATGCAAAAATAGTATGGATTATCCTCAACAAGAAAAGTTCCTGAAGAAAGTGAACTTTGGATACCCTCATTCCTGCAGCACCACAAAACAATATAGATTTGTTTTCTCATAGCCACCATATGAATAACGAAATATCGTTTAAAACAGTATGCAAAACCCTAGGCTCTGAAACCAATTGCTCACATGGCATTGCTTGGTTCCAAATGCTGAAGCAGCGCAAACAACCGACAAAAGAACTCATCTAGCCATTCAGATAAACTATCAATTTGTAGGAAAGCAGGCCCATCATCACCACCGACAATAGCCAACTGATGTTGCAAACAAAGAGTAAGAATTAACAAATCTTGTACACAAAATTTGCCTATGGACAAGAAAACTGTTGCTTACACTAGAAAATATGGAGCCAATTAACTGCATGGTAGCTTGGGTTTTCGGAGGATCATTGGCATCCATGCCAAGTAATGCATTGGATAGAGAAGCCACAATAATGTCCATATACGCAACATTATCAGTGCCATCAGATTGGGGGAGCTGAGATAAAGAAGCCAGAAAAAGAGCACGCCCAGCAAATGCCACCGCTGTCACAGCATTTTTTAACTGGTGGGTCGCTGTCGTCTATCCATGAACCAACAAAAAGAATCATAAGGTTAGATATGAAGTATAAGAATAATATTGCTAGATGAGATTAATGTTATGGTCTTGTCATTTGCATGCGTTCCAATCACATCATACTTTCAAGTAAAATAACTGCATATGTGAATTCTTGCATAGGAATTGTTAGGCCCTGTTTGGCCATGGAGCTTTTGCAGAAATGATGTCTAAGTAAAACTGTTCAAAGGAACAAACCTTCCCAGGGTAGAAGAGCTGTTTGAGAAGCCAGACAAGGGCTGAACAGATACTTAGTTCTGTATTTTGAGATATAAACAAGGAAATACAAAGTGCAGATATACTTACAGTCTCTAAGGCTAGTCGGAATCTAGATGCGATGAATGGAAGAACCAAAGAGGGCTCGATATATGATAAAACTGAAGTTGCAACAGAAACTGTTTCAGCAAGAGCTTCATTCTTGCTATATTGGCCACGATCTATTAATTTCAGTACCACTTTCACAAAGGAAGCTCTTTCTGACTTTCCTAAATAGTATTCATCACTTTGGCTATCGATTTCCTCACTGCATATATGTAATTTTGACAAGATAAAGATGAGTTCCAGAAAAGTGGGGGAGCTTAAGTTTTCTTGCACCATCATCTGGATAAATCTCTCACCGTTGCTCGTTTTGAAGACGTTTTTGGAAGTAAACTACCAAGTACCGCAAGAAACGCTCCAAAGAGTGTGTCCAACGGCCTCCATTAGAAGGATGATAATATCTAGAACACCAAAAGATCTCAGCAATGTAAGGATGAGTGAGCGGTAGTATCGAAAAGGGCATTTCTCAACAAGTAGAAATTGACATAAGAAGGTCAAAAATACAAACTGTTCAAGTAGATCTGCCAATCTCTCAAAGTATTCCTGTGCTGAGCTTCTAGGCTTCAGGAGATACACCTGCGATAGAATGATGTCACTTAGAAGTTTAAGAGCAAGAAAAGCCACCTTTTTTCCATGCAGAAGCCTGTTAGCAAATATTTTTATATATCAAGAAAGCAATCAAAACCCTTTTCCTTTCTGAACTAGATTCTCAGCCAGAATGCATGTTTGTGCAGAAGTTAGTCGAGGAATCAAAGATTGCAATACATATGAAATAAAGCCTTAAACTTCTCCTTCATTCTTTACATGTTCACTGCTATACCATGTAATTAAAGAAAAAAAATGCAATTCTGTTTCTTTGCCACGTATATTTCAAATAGCAACTGATCAATCAGTCCTGGATATGGCAAACAAAACAACAAAAAATACATCTCACAATTGACTTTGCTATAGCCTTCGAAGGTGTTCCCGACTTGCTGGAGAACAAGAATCTCGTATTCCTGGGGACACCCATAGGAAAAGGATATGACCCCCTTCCATTTGAGACAGGAACCTAGAAGAGAAAAACATCCAAATAAATTAGCATAAAATGCCCATACATAATCACAAGAAACTTCATGAGGGAAATGCAAATCAGTTAGGTGATACCAGCTTATTTAGCACTCTACTACGCCGGTTATATCATAAAATCATGAAAAATATGTTTTCTTTTTTTTTTCCATACCTCAAACATGTTCAAGAATCTTGTAAAAAGTGTAGGCAAAAAACCTTCCCAGTCAATCGACTTGCAACTCTTTGCACAACATGCAATAACAGCAGACCACTGATCATCCCAAAACTGACAATTTGGTATAGAATCCCACAGATCAAAGCACTGTGAAATCCAATCACTGCCAACAAAATGTCAAAGAAGAGATTGCAGTTGGTAGGGGAGAATAGAGAGAAAAGGATTCAGTAACTCCTAAATGGATTGCTGGTTTTGCATACCTTGTAAAGTAGTCCTGGTTCTCCCTGTTCATAGGAAGAAACAATCTCACGAAGCCAGAACCTTGAAAGCTAGAATTATGCCATGGGTTGTCCATTAAAGCCCTGGATTTTCCAATAAATACAATTACTAGAAATCTGGTATAACCTAGCAAATGGCATCACTGACTAATCAATTAACAAGCTCAAACAGAGATTTCCATTTCTTCAGATGGTGTTACCTTTTTTTCTGAGATTTACTTAAATTACAAAGTAAAGAAGTGACTACAAGATCACATCTTAATTTTATTAATTGTTTTCTTAGATTTCTTAATAAGGATACTTTTCTCGTATGATACTTGGTCTGCATATGTAGCTATGTACCAAATAGGCACCATAAGATTCCCCAGTCGCCTAAACAATATCGGCCCTTTCCAGACAATTAAAACCGAACCAAATATAAGGAGACATTCCAACAAATGAAGCAGGTTGAGGTTATGCCTCATGTTTAGCTCTCAAAAAATAAGGATACATTATATAACCTGTCATACCTGCAACAGTTACATTGCTGCCAAAATATGCATGAAACGCGGTAAATAATACTTTGATAAATAAAAGAAAATGCACCTGAATTCTGACCATATTTCAGAAGCTGAACCAGCAGGAAAGAACTTCCGGCAAGTTTGAATGAGGGCTGTGACAGTTTCAAAATGTCGTTGTCTCAACCTCCAGCCCTCAGGACCTGTGTTTCTGATTAATGTAGAGAAGCTCAGTTAAGATAAATTTTTCATTAGAAAATGCTGCTAACATGCGATAAGTCTGGCTTTGTCCTCAAAAGCAATATTAAAAAGTTTACAAAAATAAAAGGAAGAAAAAAAAAGCATGAAAGTAATGACTAAATGAAAGATATTTTGATTGCAGTGAAGATAAACATCATCTACATAATGAACTGGCAACTTACGTCAGTTCGCACTCCCTAGCAGCCAGATTGGCAGAAGGGGTGTGGCGGTGAGGTGGAGAAAGAAAAAGAAGGAAAAAATCAACATAAGTTTCTCTTAAATCTTGGGTTATACAATAGTGCATCCCAAGTTGGTGAACGGTGAAATACATTCATAGATTAGTACAGTTTCATGATAACCTCACTCGCATAGAATGTTAAACCGAAGAGCTACAACATAAAATGATCTGATCATCTTCAAAGATCAAATAACGTGACCATTCCAAGGAAATAAGTTAAAGGTGGAACTTTACCTCTTAAAGTGTGTGCGCATCAAGGTGTCATATAAGGGCCTCCACTGAACAGTAAGTGACAGCTTCTTCCCATGCTTCTTCAGAAGTTTGTATAAGATACCTCCCCATCTAACCTAATCAAACAATAGCAAACCTCTGTATCACAAGCACAAATCTCATATTACAATCAGCCAACATGTACATTACCACCACAATCACCGCACATACCTGAACGTATAGTTTATTCTGTGAAGCATGAAACAATTCGAGCCCGAACTCCACAAGTTCCTTCACATCTTCCAGAGAAATCTCACTCTTCGCTCTCACAAACCTATCGAAATAAAAAAAAATTTACACTTCAAATGAAGCTCAAACTAGCTAAAAGTTCCATCAGAGCCAGTACAAAGCTCCAAACAACTAAAACTGAGCACAAAATGCGACTTTGGCCAATCTAAACCCGACGAGAGTAAGAAAATGAGCTCAATTCGCGAACTTTGCGAATAAGATACTGAGCGATCATCCAATTTGTGATTTAAAAAAAAAAAAACGATGAAAATGATGAATCAAACCAAGCACGAAGCTCACAACAGCCAGAGATCACTAATACAAGTAGAAATTGAGCACAATAAGCAGAACCAAGCGATCTAAAACCCTGAAAACGCATCAAATCGAGAGGAAGCGGGGGGAGATCGGCTCACAGGTCAACGACAGAGATCCACTTGAGGGAGGAGTAGACCGAGTCGGGATCCTCCGGGCGCCACGTTTCCTTTACCGATCGGACCACGGAGGCGAATGACTCCGCCTCCCTCTTCGTCTCCTCCGCCACCGGAGGGGGCAACCACGCGTTGTAGAGGTGCATCCCCTCCTCCTTCGTCATCCTCCTCGTCGTCGTCGTCGTCGTCGTCTTCGCCCTCTCCTCTCTCTCTCTCTCTCTCTATGGGCGGAGTGATGAGAATGAGAATGAGAATGGAGATGGACGTTTATATATACCTTCTCCCGTTCCCACTTGCTTCTTCCCCAAGACGAGAGAGAGAGAGAGAGAGAGAGAGAGGGAGGCGTGGACCGTCGCTCGCGACTCGCGAGTCGCGAGCAATGGGGAGAAAGTGTTGCGTGAACCTGGTCTACGAGGTTACATGGCGATGGTCTTGGCCTACCACGTCACCTGTGGACCGCTTCCTGTGTACTATTGCCACGGTAGAACTGGAGCCACGTAAGCCGGCCAATAAATATTGCCAAGTTTAAAATAAAAAATTTAAAAATTCATCTCAACATTTAAAAAATATATATATTACTTGTAAATGAAATATTGGTTTGTAACGAACGTTTCTAATTTTAATGTCATAAAAATACAAAAACTTTATAATTTCAACTGGCAAAAACAATTTAAAAAAGACTAATACAACATCGGGCAATTTTTTCAATAGTCCATAATAAATTAGTAGACTCCATAAAAATAAAAATAAAAATTGCATCTTAATAATAGATTCAAGACTATGTGATAGACATATTATCATATTGAATGATTTGTAGCTTAATCTTAAATTCGAGTTCTCAATTCATAAAAATTTTCGTTAAGTCGCTAAGACCTTTAAAGAACAGTAATATTGTCAAAAATTAATTAAAGAACTTAATTTTTATTTATATTTATCTCTCATCATTATAGTTGAAGGAGCTGATTTATCTTTTGTTGTTGATGCAGCTATTGTTCTATATTCTTACTGCTTCTTTATTTTTGTGATCTCATGTAGTTATCAAAATATTAAATATATATATTTTTTTTAATTGACAAAGATGTCTAATTAACAAAAATTGATAGTGCAATGAGTATCAAAATCAAAGGAATAAAAGTTAGGGGGCACTTTTATAATCGGGAATAGTACGAGGTCTCTATGCATTTTTGTCAACAGATAGGCCCGGTCCAATGGACCGGTCACAACTCACAAGCAACGTACCGAGTGGACCGGCCTACGGTGCACCTTCGTTGCTGCGCCTACGCTGACGTCGCTCATTGTGGACCGTCGATGAACGGTTACGGGGCCCCGTTAATCGGACGGAGGATATTGCATGATCATTGGTGTGATGAACAACTTGCGGATTGGACGGTTTGGGTGAACTCGGTTTGAACGGTTGGATTTAACTGGCCTGTTATCGGCACAGCGACGGTCCAATCAATAGCTGTTGTTGGGTTTAAGGATAAGCTTTAACTAATAATTGTACCAAATTATTTTGGGAAAACTTCAAAAAACCCCTCGTGGTTTCGCTCTGTTTCATTTCAGTATCCTGTGGTTTAAAGTGTATCAAGTTAGTACCCTGTGGTTTTGCACTTTCTCACTTTAGTACCCTGTTGTTTAAAGTGTATCAAATTAATACCTATAATTTTATTTTTGTATCAAGTTAGTACCATATGGTTTTATTTTTTTTTAATGAAATATTAAACCACGGGGTACTAAAGTGAGAAAGTGCGAAACCACGAGATACTAGATACACTTTAAACCACATGGTACTAAAGTGAGAAAATACGAAACCACAAGATTCTAACTTGATACACTTTAAACGACATGGTACTAAAGCGAGAAAGAGTGAAACCACAACCAGAAGGGGTATTTGAAATTTTTTCTATTATTTTTAAGGGGGGAAAAAAATTATATATATAAATATATAAAATTGTCATCACAATTTTAATAATATTAAGAATTTTTACAAAAAAAATTATTTATTTATTAGAATCTCCTTAGGAGTAGTTTTGCTGTCACAAATTATATCATTTCGTGTAGAATTTCATTTTTTATAAATTCGAATGATAATTTTAATGAGGCTAAAGTTTATTTATGTTAATTAGATTATAAAATAAAAGAAGATTAACTTAAGACATTGAATATATATTTGGATCATTTAGGTTGAATAAAGAGAACTCAAAATTGTTCTCTTTGAATTTTAGGAGTATTTTAAAGGCGTAATAGAAGAATATAGTTAAGGTTAATTATTTAGTGAAAGGATTTGCATGAATAGTAGACATATATTTGGAATTATCCAAATAATGATAGATTTGCATATTTTTGGTTTGTGGAAATTATAATGTTTTTAATTTAATAGCATATATTTTTTTTATTTTGCTATTTAATCCTAGTTCGAATAGGTTAAATTAGATCTGATTTTTTAATCAAATATAAATATTTAATATTTCTGGGACAGAAACTGGACCTATTGGGCCAAATTAGTGCTTTTCTTTTTTTTGGCCAAATTAGTTTCAATTTAAAAATAGATTTAAGTTAAGGATTTTAGACAAATTTAAAAATATAATTCACGTTTCCAATCAAAATTGAGCGTTCATTTAGTGAATTTTATCATTAAATTTTGCTTTCTTTCTTTTTTTTTTTTTTTTTTGTGCGGAGAAGGATTTGAATTGTAGAACTGTTCATTACGAATGTTTTGAGTATTTTAATCGTCAGTAAATGTGCAGATTATATACAGATTTAATTACGAATTAAAAGAAAAAGTTACTCTACCAAATTATTTCTAAAAACACAATTGAAACAAACTAAAAAGACAATTGCAGTCCCCGGGTCTAATGTACACTAGACAACAACACAAACCTCTGTTCCTCATCTCCCCTCTACATTTAGTATTATCCTCATCTTCTTTTCTTTTGTTTTTTTTTCCTTTTTTTCCTGTACAATCTCTAACCAATGCCTAATATTTGGCACACTAATAAATTAAGGGAACAAGGATCAATCGGAGATCATTTACAGCTCAATAATACAGAGTTTACAACGTGCATTAATAGACGAATGTTGGACGATTCGGCGGGCGTGACGGTCGGGAGTGATCTTTGGTGACCAAGTATGTTGTAGACTTGCTCGAATATCGGCCGTACGTGTTGTGAGATCATCGGGTCCGACGGATTGATCGCGACAGCAACATCCGTCATCCACGCGACCTTCCGGGATGTGTCGTTGGCGATATCACATGCTACCTGCTGCAGAAGGGCTAGAAGAACTCCTTGGTTTAAACAGAGGGGTACAGTGGAACATATTTTCTGCAAATCAACCTGGGAAAAAAAAAATTAAAAAAAATGGAAGGGATAAGCAAATGATACATCACAAAAGCAGATGGTTCGGCGTGAAAACATATTCCTACAGTGCAGACTTTCATAATTGTTGCCGACGCCTTCATTTACATGTTTTGTTTTTAAACTATTTCATCTAGTTCCGTCAAACTTATCAGTCTCTTCAACTTGTTACGGATTTTGTTTAATTTTCAGGGAACTAAGTAAAAACATTACAAAGCACGTTAAGCCACAGCGGAGTTATCGGAAATAAACTACGCTAGTTGATGGTTCAGATGCAAAAACCTCAAGTGCATGGATCTTCTTATTTGGGTGAGTTAATATTTTTTGCTGTGTATTTAAGAGAAGAGGGGTAGGATACCTGAGAACATAACCAAGACACTATGGAGACATCGCTTCTTTGAAGAGCGGACATGAAAGCTTCCTCGTACTTGTGTTCGGAGATCAGCCTACTTAAGTCCCTTTTTGGGTCCAGTGGCGTCTCAGCCTGATGAATAAACAAGGCATGCTAATATACATTGGCATATCACACAAGGGCCTAATTTTTGCAAATTATAATATACATCGAGAATAAGGCCATATATCACTCTGCTCATAGGCCATCATGGGTTAAAACGTTGGTTGAAAATTTTCTGGGTCTAATATGAAAATAATGATGCTTATAGCGAGTTTGTTGCATTTTAGGTAATGAATAAGGAGAGGAAAGAGGAAAAAACGGAAACCGATTAGTACCATCTCAGGACGAGCGGCTATAGGGCCATTGTTTGTCTGCACAGCAATGGGGTTTAGCGCATTGGTGTTTCCTGCTGCAACAAGAGCCAAAAGCTTGTGCTGGCCATCAACTAACTCAGCAGTGAAACTTTGGGTAATTGATGATGCAGAATTAATAGCATCCTGCAGAAGACAAGAAAAATTAGGTTAATAAGCATCAGTTACTGAAGTAGTTGAAATATAATAATGAGATATTCATATATGTATCCCTGCAAGATCTGAATTTTCGTACATACCGTGAAAAACTTAAATTTTCATACCTTCAAAAATACCCATCTTTCAAAGACTCGTTCCAAAACGAAACCAGTTATTTCCTGAATTTGATGACTCCACACAACTTGGGGCATCTTTTGTAAGAAACTGACTATTGAGAAGTACATTTGTAAATTAACATTTAGAGGTGTGTATGCAAATATATGGTTTTGGTTTTCCATGGATAGATGTAGAAGGCCCTAGATAATAATAGCTCAATGTAGAGTTATTCACGTCAAAAACTTTGCGCTTACCCTTAGAGCGATTGCAAGTGGAGTATGTGCCGCCTCAAGTTGCTGCTGAGCAGCAGTAGCACGTTCAGACATGCCTTTCTGGAATGCTGCATCAATTTGCTCAAACGTCGATTTGCAAGCTTGCTCAAATGCAGGAATAACTGATGATTCCAAAGAAGATTTTAATGCATCCTGTGTGATAGAAACAACGACCTTTAGAGACTAATTAGACATCTCCATAAAAGAGCAGTTACTGTAAGAAAGCATTTTCAGCACATGAGATGAAAAAGATTAATGCTTTTCTTAGTTCACCAAAAATGCAAAGCATTAGAACAAATGGTTTTAGCTCAGAGAATTAGATACTAAGGGCCCGTTAGACCTTGTTAGAGCTCCTACAGAAGTTTTATTTGAGTAAAGCTGTTTGAAGAAGCAATGATAGTTTTTTTTAATTAAAATCTCCACTAAAGCTTCTCACTGTTCTTTCCACCACTGCAAAACTTCACACCAGTTGTTAACCATCCGAACATTTTCTATGAGCCTATACTTTCTAGAGGAGAAAGAAGCTATTCCAGAAAGTAGGGACTTTGTCAGAATCCACGAAACCAAGACACACAATAGAATTTTTTGTAAAACTATAGCACCTGAAGAGCCTGTTTGCCTGACGTTTGAAATTGTGTTTGGATTTGCCTTGTGAGCGAAACTTCAAGCTTTGAATTCAAGGATTTGTCCAACTGATTCACCGCCTTATCCACCACCCCTCTCTAAAAAACAAAGGATCAATGAGACAAAATGTTTCATAAAAGAGATTTTCCTACATCACTAAAGCTGAGACATCAGACATGAACACAATTTAAACAAAACCTGAAATGAATCAGCTACAGCAGAAGATATAGCCTTCTCTATAACCGGTGTGAGCACACGAGCTACAACCGGTCCCAGAGCCGATATTTCCTTCTTTAATGCCCTCTCCAACAAAGAGGGCAGATCCTTGTTAATACAGTTTGTGATTACATTAGCTATGTGCTGCAAACGATCCTTCTCGATCTTCTCACGTCTTGCATTTTCCTCTTGAAAGCGGGCCCACAAAGCGTCGAAATTAGCCTTGACAGATTTTTCCATGCTACGGCCTAATGCTGCCTCTATTCTTTTTCCTTCTTTGGCAACAGGCACAGCAACCATTTCACTTAATTTCATCAGCATGTCCTTTTGCATTGTAATAAGCTACAAAATAGCCTATGTCAACAAGTAAATAGCTAAAAAAAAGCCCAGACAGGAGATACACGAACAAATTAAGTTCCTTGTAAATTTCAAGGCTACATTTAGAAATATAAAAATTAGCAGTCATATCCTTGAATCTCCAGGCCTTTTTTCATCTTTGCAGTTTTTAATATGGTTTGGACAACAGTAAGGAATACGCGTATCAGAGCAGAGATGATATTCCTATGATATAATTCATCGCGACTACCAATCCAACAGAACTGTGCGTAAATTCTAAGTAAATCAAGATTAGATTAATGCCAAAAGAAATCTGACACATTGTTCTGACAAGGAAAGGATTAGCAATTAAGTCCTTTTAGTGTGTACTAGCTCAACTATGTTTAGAAAGGAAACCTTGTGAGGACCATTTGTGGTAAAAATCACAATAGACAATTTTTAAACTTCTCATATGAGCTACAACCTACAAGTGAATTATCAAGTAAACTAGCCTATTATTTACGATTCTGACTGAATGAACATATCCATGATAAATCATGCCATCAGTCCAGTCACCTGGTTAAGGGAATCTTGAACAGCCGAAATTTGGGGGAGAGCAACATCACTCAATAAAACTTCTCTGTTGCCTGGTTCATTTAGTGAATCAGTAGAGTTATAAGGGCTTGAGGAGGGAGACTGTGTGCTGGGAACTTGAGACTTCTTTACTTTCTGCTCCTCTTTATCAAATAAAAGAGAATCTGAAGCTGTAGCAACAGCAGATTCTTCAAATTTCTCACGCATGTCTTTTGAGCTGTTTTTATCTGCTTCCCAACCGGTAACAGAAGAATGTTCCAATGACTCACTAATAGCACTATCCTCTGCAAAGCGTGATTCTTCCACACTGTGAGTGTCTGTCAAAAGTGGACCCCTATTCGCCATCTGACTATTGGATTCTAAAGATTTTGGCAATTTTTCATTATTCTCCTCTTCTAAAACTTCAGGTATTTTCCTTCCATCAAGCTCCAAATTTTCATTTGATCTACTCTTCTCCACAACTTTAACTTCCACCCCTGCCCGCTCATTGTTGTTATCAGCATCAACACCTTGAACTTTTGTTTCCTCACATTTCAGTCCTTGGTTAACATGATTGTCTTCAGAAGAAGAAATGGCACCAGACAAGATCTCTGAGGGAGTTACTAGGTGTGTTGTGTTGCCACCGACCGTAAACATCACGTGGGTAGCTGGAATAAATGAAGTATCAGTTTGATTTTGACCAGCACTAGTTTCATCTTTTCCTGACTTATTATTTACAGAAGAAACATCAGATGCACTTGTAATAAGAGTGTCATGATCACCAAGTGATTGTCCTTGCTCAGAACCTTGTGAAGAGCTTTTCAGGGAAGGTAGTCTTCCTGAAGGGCCGAACAGCAAAGGAACAGGCGAGGTCGTAATTTCAGTAGCCCTAGCATCTGCTGAAAGGGTACTAGTGATAGTTTTCTCATTAGAACAATCATTCGGTGAAGGCTTCAACAAAGGACTTCCTAAAGAAGGCTCAGCCACTCCTTCTGAATTGGATTTGTTAGAAATACGAGAATAAGAAGGATCTCTCTTTATTCCAGCATTATCAATTGGTGGAGGCAAACATAATGATAAATCCAGTGCATACTGCTGAATAGCCATTGTTTGTACACAGTAAAGCTGAACCACTTGTTCCCCATCAAGGCAATCACTGTTTGCAGTGAGACTCAATATAGGCATTGCAACAGTAAAGTCTGCTATATAGTCCATGCGTGTAGAAGCTGGACATGGACTGTAGTCGATATGAACTGCATATATTGCATTCTTTTTGGCATTTGCAAGTATTAGGAGGCTTGTTCGAGGCAAAATCACCACTTGATTGAAAAATGCCTCCTCAAGCTGAGACTCGGAAGTGCTTCTCAATTCTAGCGTTTGATTACACCGCCATGATTCAGAATCACTCGGCAATAGCCATCCTTCATCACTTGTGGAAGCCCAAATTTTCACTTCTCTGCTTAGTGGACCCTACAACATAAATTGGGGATAGTTAGATTAATTCTTAGTTCCAAGTTCACTACTCGGCATAGTGGACCCTCCAACATAAAAAGGAATAATAAGAATAATGCATTTTTTTTTTTCATCCATGAAATAAACATCATATATATATATATATATATATATTTCATCCATGAAATAAACACAATATTTTGAACACCAAAATAAGAACAGAAAATAATGATAAAGAAGGGCATGTCTCAAAAGTGTCAATAATAAAGAGGCCTTGACAAAATTAATAATCTGTTAGAAATCTCAGAGTTATAAGAATTCGTACTGCCGTAACAAGATTAATGTGATCAGGCCGATCAGGTGATGTCAGAAATGCGACTGAGTTGACAGCTTGGCCATCATGTGGCCTCAGTGTAGAAAGAGCCACTGCTTTGCGTTCATCCCATATCTTTACCTGTGGTATAGACGGAAATTTACAATAAATCACAATGTTATTAAAGCATTGCAGATCATGGTCTTTTCCTAAGTTAGACATGAAAAGCTACTTAACACAGTCTAATTGCTATATTTTCTCGGAAAAATAATTTGATCTAGGAATTTCAGATGAGATTTACTAGAACTGATTTTGCCACTTATGTAACGAAAAACCTCCTTATAGTCTCAAGTTTCACTGGCCTTCCACAAGACAAATATTATGAACAGATAGAAAATCAATTTAACAAAAATACATTAACATTTTCCAAGAAGGCAAGAAAGCCCACTTTCCACCACAGGGTGACCAAGTACCCTAGCTGGATTTATCCAGAGATATTTCATGTCCAAGAAAATGATGTGGCCAAAAAAAATAGAAAAAAAGAAAATGATAGTTTAGGAACTTCGATTTCCTGTAAAACATACACCAAGCAATTACAGTCTAGTTAAACAGAAGTACAAACCGTGCCATCTTTTGATGCTGAAGCTAATCGAGTTGTCATCCACTGAGAAATAGATAAATCTGTCACATCTCCATCATGTTTACCAATAAGCTGCACTCCATCTATCAGTTTCTCAATAGGGCATTTAAGAGGTTCTTCAGCGCTAAATCCTTTTCCTCTACCCACTTTTATTGTGTCAATCTTTAGCACGATGCTCCCAATCCCAACAAACAAAATCTCCTGTAAATGTAATATGAATTTTGAAACAATTAGAATTATTCAATTTGAAGCATTGATTCAAGTGATCACAAATAAAGCATCAATTTGACATTCAAGTTAAAGAAGGTAGCTTTACTTGTTTGTGAGAGTGCCAGCAGATTCTTGGATGATATGATTCTCTATCTCCTACAATCTGAATGGCAGTCAGAATTTTTGCTGTTATTTGTGGCTTGTTTTCCTTGTCTGGTCCCTCATCAATCTTCCATATAAAGACCCTCCCATCAGCACTTGCACTGCAAAGGAAACAAGAAAATCGCTAAATAACAAGGACATGATAAGCAAGGATACAAGCAGATGATTTACAGAAAATAACCTTACTAGAAGTTGAACATCTTCCGCAAAGAAAGCCATGTCCGTTACCCTCTGTAGAACGATAAATTCAGCCATTATTAAAAACTGTCTAGGCTGTCTAGGAAGTTCAGATGTTTTGTATCCAACAATAGTAAAATACAAATAAAACATGCGCAGAAGTTGCATATCCGATGAGAATACAAGCAGCATTAACCTCTTTCAGGAAGCATGGAAATAACAATTAGTAACCAAGATAATGACAGAGTATGAAGATGAAATCAATCACATGATTCAAATCAGGATAGTAAAATTCACATATACTAGAGCTATGATGCTTTCGTGTGTTCAAAAGCCATCAAAGTCATAAAATCAGTTTCCACATTACAGTACCCGAGTTGATGATTTACACTAAACATCATCATCTAGAGAGCTTCAAGTACCTAGAAATCGAATTTCTTAAGCAGAGTAAATCTTAAACTATAGTTTATCTAAAAATACACGAACACCTCAAAAGTTGGTTAAGAGCCTCAAAAATGCCATAAACCCCCAAAATGAACTTCGCCATGAATGAACTCCCAAGAGATAGTAAAAGTTGAGGGAATTATACCTGAGTGTGTCCCCGAAGCAGCGATCTGAGCGCGGTGTTGATGTTGAGTACCCGAATGTTCCCGAGCTTGAGCCCATACACGATATACGACCTGTTCACCGCAATCTGTCGGCCGAGGACGAGATCGGGATCCGATGTGTACTTCGTGATCGGCGTCACCTCGAGCTGAGGCGGCTCCGCCTCCCCCTGCATCCTCCAGTCCACGTCATGCACCGCCCGTTCCCCGCCGCCGAGGCGCCGCCCCCTCGGCTTCTTACCACTCAGCACCCTCGCCGGCGATGGCGGCAGCGGCGGCGGGGCCGACGGATTCGACGGAAACGGCGTAGGTTGAGAAACCACCGATTCGATCGGTGCGGCGGCGTGAAAGTGTTGCGTGATACGGGCGCCGGGGATAGGGTTAGGGTTAGGGTTAGGGTTAGGGGTTGCAGCGGGGCGGTGGAGGAAGGGGTGGAGGTGGTGGAGGATCGGCGGGGTGGCGGGGGCGTAGAAGGGGCCACCAGAGGAGAGCGGAGGCGGAGAGGCGGCGGAGGAGGCGGAGGGAGGAGGCGTCGGCGGAGAAGAAGTGGTGGTGGCCGTCGTCGTCGTGGTCGTGGTCGTGGTCGTGGTGGGGGTTTTGAGGAGCTTCGAGAGCTCGAATGGGGCGGAGGTGGTAGGGGTTCCAGGGGAGGACGCCATGGGAGGCTGCGGAGGAGCTATCGCGCGCCGGGCCGGTGGGGAAGAAGAAGACCTTCGTAGAGAGAGAGAGAGAGAGAGAGAGAGGGGAGGACGATAGTAGGAGGAGGAGGAGGAGGAGAGAAAAGGGGTAAAAGCGAAATAAATTAATATTTAAATTAAATAAATAGTAGTTGTTGCCTTGTTGCCTGTTGGTGAGATTTAGAAATTAAAATTAAGAAACTGGGGATCCGCGTCGCATGTTCTACCGTTCTCACTCCCGGGAGAAGTTTAGATCGGTGCATGCACCCGGCGCACGGCTTCATCATCATTACACCCTTCTGATTTTCGTTTTTTTTTCTTTTGCCAATTACCATAAAAAAAAATGACTAGTTCTGCATTTTTTTTTTTCGATGTTACTGATTCTCTCTTCTCCTTCTCTTTTCTCTTTTTTTTACTCGTTTATTTTTTTTTTCTCTCGTTGAAGAAGTACCAGAGGCAAAGGCGAAAGATGAGACGGCCCGCCTCACCTCTCACCCTCGTGCTCTTGCCCTTGCCCCTCGCCCCCACCCCCCTCGCCGCTTTTCCTCGCCTCCGACCCCGTCAAGTACGCGCCGCGACTTTTTTTTTTACTTTCTACAATTCTCCTTCACCGTCTCCGACGACGCCTCTCTCGTCCTTACTCGTCCTTACTCGTCCTCTCCCTCCTCTGCCCCATCCGATGATGACGCCGTCGCCGTTACTGTCGTAGAAGATCGCAGAAGCAACGAAGGAGAGTCGAAAGTAAAAAAAGAGTGTTTAAAAAAAAAAAAAAGCAGAGGAAGAAAAGGCGGGCCCGCCCTGTTGCCGTCGAGAAAGGTCGCGGGAGGCAGTGGAGGAGGATCGGAGAGAAAAAAAAAAAAAGGTAAAAAAGAAAAGAAGATAGAGACAAGAGAATAAAGATATTTTAGTCAGTATTTTAAAAATTCAGACCGAATCTATAAAATTCAAAATAGTGATCTAGTTTTGCAAAAACTGAACTTTTGAATTTTTTATGCAAATTGGTCATTATATTTTTATATGTCGAGTTTTAATCAATTCAATAAAGTATAATTGTTGCCTCAGTTTGGTGAGAAATTGTTGTCAAAAGGTGGTCCAGGCACACAAATCTATTGAAGAGTACCCATGTCATTTTCAACTAATCTCATATTAATTTTCAATTCAAACTATCAAAATAATGGCCATTTTAAAAACTAAAAATAAAAACAAGCCTTTCATGAATTATATAGACGGGTTATTATTCCACAAAAAAAAGATGTGCTCATAATAATACTCCACATTTTAATAGAAGAATGGTTGGTGTACTCACTAACCATGAGTAATTTGAATGTTTTTGATCAAAGAGTTCGCGTAGGCGGGATGAAAAGAAAAAAAAAAAGATGATTAGTCCACGGCTGATGTGGTGAATGTGGTCCACCGAATAACATCTCACTTCTCAACGTGGCCATCAAAATCCCGACCGTTCGATCTAGACTAGACTTAATAGTCGCATGGAAACTCCTATGGCTTCGCCCGCATAAAAGCATCTTAATTTGTTCTCTCCAACACATATACCAAAAAAAAAAAAAAAAAAAAAGCACCCAATCAAATTCCCCCGAACGAATCTCTCCCCCTCTCTCTCTCTCTCTCTCTCTCTCTCTCTTTCTCTATGGCTGTAGAGTGAGGACTCAGTTCTCGCCAAAGAGAGAATTGCGAAGATGTGCTGCAGGAGCAAGGCGTGCTGCGTATGCTTCGTGCTGCTTCTGGCGATTCTCGTCGTCGGGTTGATCTTCGGCTTCGGCGTCTTCTCCCGCGGTTTCCACAAGCTTAAAGGCACCTTCCACCTCCACTAGGCCTTTCCCCTTTTCTTTTTTTTTTTTAAAAAAACAAAAAATCTCTGTAATGATGATTTCTTATTATTATTCTCTGATTCTCATGTTCGTCGGCGTGATCGAGATATATAATATATTCTAATTAATGCGATGGTGTTTAGAGATGCATTATTATTATTATTATTAGCGTCGTAATTGTTTTTTTTTTTTTTTAATATAAGTTTTATGCAATAATATAGATAGATGATAACCAGTTGCTAGTAAATAAATGAACAAATAAATATAGTAAAATAAAATACAAAACAAGCTTAAATTTTGCAACTAATCTTCTAACCTGCATTTATTTGTTTTACACATGCACAGTGAGGTGAGATGTGGATTAATTTCCATATAAGCAGAAAAGGCCAAAGAGAACTAAGAACATGGCAGGCATGTCCACCACCGCAAGCATATAGAACAACTAGAAGTTTTAGCAATCTAAATCACTTAAAAGCTTCTTTCTCTCAAATATTAAAAAGAAAATAGTTTCCCTCTCTCTCTCTTTTATATAAAAGAATAAGAAAAATTAAGAAAAGAAACTATCGTTAGTAATTATCTAACCAGGCAAAAGGAATCAGTTATAAGAAGCAGTAAAACAAACAGCTGCGTGGGTAGAAACTAGAGAGGAGTTTCAATCACATTTACACGATGATTACAGAGTATTTACCAACAAGAGTTTGATTCAGTTCCAAGGTCCACAAATATTGAAGTAGCAACTAATCACCACGAAGGAACTATATTTCGTCAAACAAAAGAAAAGATAACAAATAAGGAATAGCAGTCACAGGAGGAAGCCACTACGGATAGAGAAACTCAGCTGCAGCAGCTGCCGCCTTGAGAAGACGAGCCATCCCTCCCTCCGGATGGGCCGGGGATTCCTCCGTACCCGACCTTTATCCCATACGACTGCAGTAGTCACAATAATGGATATTCGTAAGTTATGGTCTCATATTTTATGAGTCGATATTCTTCAAAATATTGTTGATAAACCGGCTTTATACATACGGCGACTGGCGAGCGGTTTTAACTTTGAAAATTTGAGAAATGACATCTAATGGATAGCAACCTCAAAATCATTCACTAGTCGACTAGTCGTTATATGGTATATTAAAAACTCGTTGACAACATTCTGGGGTATATGCCGAAGAACCTATAACATTATTCTATCCCAATAGAGATGGTAAGTGGGATAAGAGGAACAAAAGTTGCTTAATCCCTATCACTGTCATCAACTACTCCCATTTGGTAACTCTAAGGGGAAAGGGACTTCGTGACAAAAGAAGGAAAGCAATACGCACAAACAGAAATCTAAGATAAAAGGGAAAATGGGCAAACAATTTTTTTTTAAGAAACTAACCTCATTGGACACATCAAAGACACCATCCTGGATTTTCTTGTATATAGTCGCAGCAGTTTTGATAAACGCCTGGATGGATAACCAACGACATTAAGATCAGAATAGAAATTATAGAATGAAGAAAATTATTCTTCGAATACTGCAACTAGTAAAGCAAGACATAGTCACCTCCTCCACATTCTGAGCTGTTTTTGCAGAGGCTTCCATAAAGATTAACCCATGATCTTTTGCAAACTGCTCGCCTTCCTCGGTACTAACAGCTCT
Organism: Aechmea fasciata; assembly: GCA_025177825.1. Taxonomy (NCBI): domain Eukaryota; kingdom Viridiplantae; phylum Streptophyta; class Magnoliopsida; order Poales; family Bromeliaceae; genus Aechmea; species Aechmea fasciata. Next base: position 6,234,886 of record CM045937.1, read on the forward strand.
TCTGTGTGCCAAATCACATTTGTTTCCGATCAGCATTATGGTCATGTTTGCGTTTGCGTGTTGCCTCGCATCTTCTAGCCAGCTTGCGAGATGATTAAAGGTCTCCCTCCTGATGATTATTCAGGGATTAGACTAAATTCAAGCTTCTCAAATTATTTTCTAACCTATGCAGAAGTTAAAAGTGCTCTTAGGACAATAATCAGACCTGGTGATATCATATACTAAAAGTGCACCAGCAGCCCCTCTGTAGTACGACCGGGTAATTGACCTGAAGGATTCTTGGCCTGCCTGTATTGATAAGAAAACCCATGCATAAGGTGCGTGTAGGAATATTCAACAAAACAAATGAAGATAAAATACGTTGGAATCCATTCTTTTCAAAAATAAAACAGGTCATACTATGGAAAATTTCATTACATCTTTGTCAATTGGTAAAGAATTAAAAGACAGTGTTCCAAATTAATAACAATTCAAATATCGTGAACGAAAAGAAGCACAATTTATAAACATGGCGAAGCCATTGGAGAGAACAGTCCTTCAAAACAAGCAAATAAGGAAGAAAGAAACAAAGTGAGAGGCCCGGGGGATGGGACGCAACAAAACAGGGGCATTTTATCATCATAAAAGTTTACCATGATCACACTTCGTGCTGCATCACTTATTACTTGGCTTTTAAAATTTGCTAGCATAACTTTTCGCAGTAAAAATAAATAAAACTGATAACTATACAATTTAATCTGATCAAAGCATCAAACATTCACGTAAAATACTTGCTGAATGTACAATTGAATAAACCTTTTAACCTTTTTCTTTTATAAAGCACTACCACAAACCTACCACTATAACACACACCTAGCACTATAACGCGCACGCCTATTCTTAACCCAATAAGACAATAGTATATAGTGCAGGAGCTCAAGCTATAGTATTTTCTATCATTATGATTCTTACTCACGTGGCCACTAAAACTACTGTTCTGAGATATTCAATGTTGTAAAATTAACCTGCTATTCAAAAATAGCAGGTACCAAATTTTTTAGAACAAGAAACAAAATTAAGGAACATAGAAACCGACCGTGTCCCATATCTGCAACTTTATGGGCTTGTTGTCAATGGTGATCATCCTAGCCCCAAATTCAACACCGATTGTTAAGTCGTGCACTGGTTGGAACCGCTTGTCCGTAAATTGCAAAAGCAGACATGATTTCCCAACACCTGCACAACAGAGAATAATAGGACCAAAACAAAAAACCATAATGTATAATAGCGCACACAAAATATAAGATCAAAATGGTCAAAGCCACCAATAAGAAAAGCATAAACAACACTCAACATAAGTTCCCAGATAACAAAGGCCTAATTTCATCGCATATGATGAGTTTATACGAAATATTAACATACATATATGCTTTTTAAGCTAGAAATTACATAATTTCATCAAATATGACGGATATATAAGCAATATAATATTGATATATAAGTCAAATACTTCCACTATCCATAGAATTCAAATAAAACATCAATGGATCACTGCCCTATGTGTCAAGCAAATAGAGACGATCAACCCTAATTAACAACACAGATCAATTAACAACAAATTCCAAACGTATCAACCCACGATCGAATCGAATCAATACCTGTATCGCCGATGATGATGTACTTGAAGAGGTAAGCGTACGACATCTCCTCCTCCTCCCCCGCGACGGATCCGACGAACTAAGCACCACCGAGACCCTAATCCCAAATCCCTTCTTCGATCGGAGATACAGAGAAAAGAGAGAGGAGAGGGATCGATTAGGGTTTCGCTTCGAGAGATCGAGAGGGAGAGCGAGAGGGAGAGAGAGGCGTGAACGCTTCGCTTTTTTTCTCTTTTTTTTTTGGTTGAATATATTTGGGGCTTCTTAGCTGTCGATTCCGCCGAACCTCTTATCACGAGGAAGCCCCCCCGGTCGAAGGAACCTACACGGGTTCCGAGGAGACTCGCCGAGTTGGGTTGGAAACTCGTCCGAGTTGCTCGTCGTATCCTACGTGGACTTTAAAATTCCCACTGGACTTGCTCCTCAATCTGAGCCGTCCATCTGATTTGGGTCTATCAATATTGCTCGTTGTATCCTACGCGGACTTTAAAATTCCCACAGGACTTGTTCCTCGATCTGAGCCGTCCATTGATTACGAAAATACAATAATCAATGTGCCCCTGCAATTCCTAGTCCAACTCCAATTCGAGCACCATTCACAATGCTGTGTTATAAATACACTTACAAACCATTTTATTTTCTCCCATAAAAACTCGTCCAAAGAGTTTTTTTTCTCTCTCACTTTTGCTTTTGCTTCTAGCTACAAATTGATTCAGTTTTTAGTTGATTTTACTGATCACTAATCATGAGTAGAAGGTTCGAAAAGATGGAGCGTAAACAGAGCTTTCGCCTTTCTTTGCTTTGTGATCGATTTATAGTTGGTTGGTTTGTGATCGATGTTTCTTTTTTCTTTTTTTTTTAGCGTCTTATGGAGTTTTAGATTATTGTTTGACTACCAAAGTATGTAAAGATGTATATTTGATTTAATGAAAGCAGATATAGTTCTCATATTACTCAAAAACGAAAATGAGTTACATGCTTTAATTGTTGAGAACTAAGAGCAATGTTCCAACACTACTAGAACGAGTTGGACACGATTATAACGAAGATTAAATTCAATATATATCGTGTTGTCATCTGAATGTTTCTTAATTATCTTTAAATAGATGTGCATCTATTTTTAACTGTAGTACCAAACAGATTCTAAATTTTTAATTTAAAATAAAATTGTATGCAAGTTTTAAAATGTCATCGATACAGTGATAATGCCTTGAAGTACACATCTGCATAGATCCGTATCAGAGCCGATTCTGCTGCTAGAAATGCCTGTTTTGTGAAAGACGAGGCAATCATCTTGCTGTGGAAACGGTCTCATTGTTTTCGGTGTAGAGTTTTGCTCGAAAAAAACATTTTGATTCCTGCTGTTAGATTTAACATCATGGTAAATTAGTTACAGTTACAGCCAAACAACCTAAAATTGTAGATGTATTGTATTCAAAATTAAGCACATTTTTTCTTTCCTTTTCTGTTGTTACAGTAGAACAATCTCAATGAACCGTGCACGGATGATTTGAACCAATCCCGAGAAGTTCGTCTGAGATGAAAAAATAAAGGTTGAAAGCTCAAACCGTTCATCACTTATTCCTTTGCACCAATGCTGTTATTTTCTGCACCTTTTTGGTTCAATTAATTTTTGCTTGTTGCTGCATCATTCTGTTACGTACCTGACTCCATGCAACCCGTCGATGATGATATTTCGCTGAGACGAGGATGGCGTCGAGGATGATGGTCTTAACTACTCAGCATCGCATTGCTTGCATCATTCGAATATGCGCGACGAATCCAAGAATAAGAATGAAAAGGTAAGATTAAGAAAAGAGAAAGAAGGATAAGAGAAGATGAGTAGGGAGTATTGAGGCAGAGAGGAGGAGAAGGAAGAAGAGGGAAGAAGATGAAAATAGAGAGGGATAACAAATTCCATAAAAATCTGTAAGTTCAGTTACAATCTGCTTATTCATTCCCTTACACAATGGACTAAATTGTAATTTGCTAAATTGAATAGTACTAAAATGAGAATTGAAATACAAGAAGGGCTCTGATTCTTCGTGGACCGAATTCGATGGAATATGGGCCAGCGTGGCTGGTTCGGTCCATGAACGCCTGCTAATTGGGTAATCGGTCACTGTTTCGCTCTTCTCCCCCCAATCCGCAAGCGGGCGCCGGATCGTCCATCTCCGCACTATCCACAGTCCGGCGGTTCTTGGATTCGCCTTTTTCCTCCGCTCCGGAAATTTGGGACTCCGATCCACTTCCTTCACCGCTCCTTGTTTACTCCGCTCGTCGACGAAGCTGATCACCATGACGCGATCTCCCCAACCCAGATCCGAAGCTTCACAAGGAAAAGCTAAGCTCTCCTCTTTCCTCTTCTCTTATTGACTCTCTTCTCTTAATGACTCTGCTCCTACCTCTAGCTACCTCTAATGTTATTCCTTTCATTTGGGCTGATGTAACACATGCATTCGTGCTAGCCTAATTAATTAATTACGAGGATGATAATACGGAAAGATTGTGAAGAAGGTCTGTAAGAATGTGAAAATAAGAAGTGCTATAGCAGCCACCAAGGAAAGGAGTGCCCATGGGCTGCTTAAGTAGTCCTTCATCAGCTTGGCCCTCCACTTGTGCCTCTTCAAGTCGCAGTACTCCCTCACCTCCTTAAACAACGGGGCCAGGTAGTGCTCCTCGTAGTTCAAGACCGCGTCCTCGCAGAGCTGGTTGAAGAAGATGGCGATGTCTTCGTCGCTGGCCAGCAGGTTCTCGATGATCCCGCTGTCTTGGAGTATCGCCACATCCTTCGCCGTGTTAATGATGCAGTCCATGAAGGTCGCGTAGCTCGTCATGTACCTCCCCTCCGTGCTACCCATGGACTGCTCAAACGCCACGAGATTCGCGAAGTCAGGTCTGGTGGAGTCGTCCACCAAGAGGAAAGGGATCTCGAGGATGCCGTTCCGAAACGTTATGTCCAGGAAAGAACCCGAGCTATTCGTTTCGTTCTTCTTCTTCTTTGTAAACGTCACTCCGGCCTCCTGGAGCGCGGTAGCACACGGGATTGTCCTTGGTGCTGTCTTTTCGCCCTTGTTTGATCTGCAGAAACGAGGGAGAAGCGAACCAGCAGCCCTTTTGATCAGTTTTAACCATTTGGCGACGCTCGAATTTCCGGCTGTGGAGCTGTTGGGGTTTATCATGGGCACCGAATTTCCAGCTGTGGAGCTGTTGGGGTTTATCATGGGCACGAAGCAGAGGTGATAGACGTGGAGCAAGTGATGAATCTCCTCGGTTGGCTCTACGGGGAGTTCCTCTCTCTCGCCCCATGTTATGTACTCGACGAGAAGCTTCATGAGAGGGGAGACTCCGCCGGGGCCAAGAAGAGCGAATAAACTCTCAATTATGAAGAAGGGGATCTGGTTGTCGAGCAAGAGCAAATCGCACCGGATGAGCAGCCGGCTCCTAGCGCTGTTGTACACGGCGTCCTTCTCGCCCAACGACCATTTAATCAGGAACTCGATTACGAAGCACCCGTCGAGCAGCAGCATCTTCACGAATTCATCGCCATCGGGCTCCACGGGCTCGAAGTAGCACCGCCGCGCCCACGGATCCAGCTCCCTGAGCATGCTGATGCAGTCATCGACGCAGCTGTCGCGGCCGCGAGCAAGCAAATCACGGAGATACTGCCATTTGTACATCTGCATGGCTTTAAAGGCCGGGTTCCCGTGATGGTACGGGCCGATCGACACCATCTGGGGCTCGTACAGGCGTTTGTTGCACTCCCGGAGGTAAGCAGGGACGCGGAAGATGGTATAATTTTCCGGGTTGACACCGCCCAAGGCGGCGAGGTGTTGCCTCACGGAACTCACCAAGCCATCCCCGACATCTATAACTACACCTTCGATCTCTGCCATTTCTCCCGCCTTAGTTTTGCTTGCTGGGTCTGAGGAGATGCAGAAGATTAAGCTTCTCAAATAATATTTTCAAAATGGAACTCAGTATGTGAAGACTTAAGTAGACTTCGACTACTTCCCTATGCACTTGCTTTCCAATCATCTTTGCAAAAGTCTGACAGAACGCCCTATGGGTAGAGAACCCTTTTACCCAGATCTGGAAGCTACACATACCAGCGAAGGGAAATCTTTTCCTGCAGCTTAAGAGTAATGCTCCTCTACTTTCTTTTTTTCGTTACCGTTCATTCACGTCTATTCAATGATTCAGATTTAATTTTTTTTTAAATTATGACCTGCAATAACTTGCAGGTCATTTTAGAAGAGGTACCGGTTATCAGGTACCTCAATGAAAGATATTTTTGTCTTTTAATACATAGATAATTTAATCATTTTACCTCTATTATATTTTCTTTTTTTTTTTCTCTCTTTGTTTCCTTTTTCTCTCTCTATATTTCCTTTCATAATTTGATATTTTATATTAGACAAATTTCAAATAATTTAACAATATAATTTTTTATATTTTTATTTAATTAATTATTTTCGATTTGAAATATTATTTACACATCCAAATATTAAAATTTTAATTAATTTCAAATTTTGAATTAAAGTATTATTTTATATTTGAAATTATGAACCAAATTTAAAATTTAAAGTTGATTTGATAAGCTTATTTAAATCATTCTATTTTTCAGATCTAATTTTCTTTTAGTTAGTTAATTAAGAGATAATGAATACTAAATATTTTTAATGTGTGTTGCATAGATATTCGTTTTCTTTTATGAGTATGAAATATTTTTTTATTGGGCGTTTGTGAAAAATATTCAATAGTAGATATTATTCGGTTGACAGAAATTTGAATAAACATGCTTTTTTTTCTTCTTTTTTTTTTTCTGTTTTTGTAAATGGAATGCAATATATTTTTTGCTACTAAAAATAGGTCTATAAACAACAATTTTAATAATTATTTCAAATCAATATAAATTTGTGAATCACATTTATCTACAAATTTAAAATTTTAAATTGTAATTTTATATGTTATATTTTATTATAAAATATCTCATATTTTAAATATTAGTAGATAACATTGAGATAATTTTTATATATTCACTTTAAAAAATATGAATAAATATTATATATACGGAAGTTATTACGTGATTCGATATTATGTAGGTGACGGGTATTACGTGTAAGAAAGAAATATTTAAGAAACGCATAGATTGCGAATATTATTTATGATAAAATGCGATATTATATGGACGGCTGTTATTAATTAGAAGATAGGGTACATATATAAAAAGTGAAATTCATCGTACTTAGAAATAAAACTATTTCTAAAATTTTTATAATTAATGCATAATTTTAGGACCTCCATTATAAGTTTTTTAAAATATTGTATTGTTTAATTACTAAACTAATCTTAAATAAAATAATCTTAAAATAATTTTTTTACCTGCTAAGTATTAAAATTACATTTTTATCCTTAATTAATCAAGGGTTAAGATGTTTCTTTTTCTTTTTTTTTTAAAGTACCGAAGCATTACTCGCAGCTTAAAGGGTGTGTTTGGGTCCCGTAAAACCCCTCCAAAAAAAAAAAATTGGTTGAATTTTTTTTTTTTCATATTTGGTTGTCTGCAAAACTATTTTTTAAAAAAATTATTTTACAGATAAAAAAAAAGGCTTTTTTGCAAAAAAAATTCACTTATTTTCGGATTTTGCAAAACCGGGCCACTTTTTCGTTTTTGCGATTCGGGCCGTTTTTTCCGGACCAAAATACCCTTATTACTTTTTCTCTCTCGTTCTTTTCTTTCTCTCTCCGAAGAAGGCAGCGGAGGCGGAGGCGGAAATAGCCCGCCTCGCCTCTGCCCCGCACGCCCTCTCCAGTGCACCCTCGCCCTCCTCGGTTCCGACCCTACCGAGGCGCGTCGTCGCACCCTTCTTCTCCACTAGGGCACGGCGACATCAAGACGCAGGCTCTTCTCCTCCCCTGCGTGTCGGAACACCGAGACGTCGTCGGAGGCGGCGAGATCATCTCCGACGACATCGCCGTAGTTGCGGTAGAAAGTAAAAAAAATGTGATGATAAAAAAAATAAGAATAATAATAAATAAAAAAAAATTTCGCATAAAAAGATCAAAAAATTTAGAAAAACAAAGAAGATAATGAAGTTGCACTCTTAACATATGATTACACTGTTTTAAAAAAAAATTACACTGTTTTTCTGAAAATTACACTATTTGATATATAAATTACACTCTTTAGAAATAAATTTTACACTCTTTAAATCAATATTGTACCATTTAGAAAATTTTGCACTTTTTTTTTTTTTTCTTTCTCTTTCTCTTCATTTTCTTCTACTTCATCTTCGGGAGATGATTGCCTCCTCCCTCTCCTTGCTCCCCTCCCCCGCATCGCCGTGGCGCTGCGCGAGGCGCTCGCGCCATGGTCGAGGCGGGCGAGGAGCGCCTCGTCTTCGTGCTCCCCGTACGGGAGGCTGCGGGCCGTGTCTGGCCGCCTCGCGCGGAGGCGCCAGCGGCCGGGCGCGCGGCGGCGGTGCTCGCGGCGCGCGCGGAGGAGGCGAAGGTGGAGCGGGGTGGTGAGGGAGTGGTCCCGATCGTTCTGTTTGTGCCAATTTTGGGTTGTTTTGGGTGTGTTTTTTTTTTTTTTTTTTTTTTTTTGGTTTTTGGTATGATTTGGAGGGTTTTCTTGTGATTAAGTTAGGTTTCTTATGATTTTGTGATCATTTTTTCCTTCCGATCGTTCTTGTTGTGCGTAGATTGTGGATTAATTTGGTTGTTATATTTCCTTTTGTACGATTTGTTGGGGTTTTCGGATTTGGAAGATTTGGTGGTGGGAACTTGATATGATCGTGTTTAATTTCGATCACTCGGGATTGCAAGTAAATGAGGCTTTTAATCTCGTCGAAAATTTTCTTTGCGCCGGTCGTTTGGTTTTTGCCAATTTTGGGTTAATCGGTTGTTTTGATTGCTTTTGGTGGAATCGGGAGGGTTTTCTCTATGATCGATCTATCTCTCGAATGTTGATATGATTAAGATGCGATTCTATGATTTTCTTCATCACTTCCACCGATGTTCATGTTTTGCGCTCCTCGCCCGGCTCGACTATGGCGCGGGCGCCTGCGCCGCGGCGCCACGGGGGGAGGGAGAGCGAGGGAGAGGAGGCAATCATCTCTGCGGGAAGAAGATGAAGTAGAAGAAAATGAAGAGAAAGAGAAAGAAAAAAAAAAAAACGAAAGTGCAAAATTTTCTAAATGGTGCAATATTGACTTAAAGAGTGTAAAATTTATTTCTAAAGAGTGTAATTTATATATCAAATAGTGTAATTTTCAGTAAAACAGTGTAATTTTTTTTTAAAACAGTGTAATCATATTTTAAGAGTGCAACTTTATCATCTTCTTTGTTTTTTTAAATTTTTTGATCTTTTTATAAATTTTTTATTTATTTATTATTATTCTTATTTTTTTTATCATCACATTTTTCTTACTTTCTACCGCAACTACGGCGATGTCGTCGGAGACGATCTCGCCGCCCGACGACGTCTTGGCGTTCGACACGCAGGGGAGGAGAAAAGCCTGCGTCTTGATGTCGCCGTGCCCTAGTGGAGAAGAAGGGTGACGACGCGGCCTCGGTAGGGTCGGAACCGAGGAGAGCGAGGGTGCACGGGCGAGGCGTGCGGGGAGGAGGCGAGGCGGGCTGTTTCCGCCTCCGCCTCCGCTGCCTTCTTCGGAGAGAGAAAGAAAAGAACGAGAGAAAAAAAAGAGGAGAGAGAAAAAGTAATAAGGGTATTTTGGTCCGGCGGCTGAAAAAGCGGCCCGAATCTGCAAAAACGAAAAAGGTGGCCCGGTTTTGCAAAATTCGAAAATAAGTGAATTTTTTTTACAAAAAAGCCAAAAAAAAAAAAAATCAAATTTTTGTTTTTCGCGTGCACACAAAACCATAGATTGAAATAGCGCAGCTCACATGCGGTCCATTTAAGGTAATTCTCACCTCGTGGATCGCGTGAGAGACTCACTTTTTTCCATTATATATATAATTTTATTTACCAGCCGTCTTTAGAGCAAGTCGCAAAAGACTTAGTGGTTGGTACCCAAGATTCTAAGTTCGAATCCTAGTTGATTCATATTTCTAGCTAAGTTTGTTTCTAAATGAAATAAACGAAGCGGAGTAGCATACCTACCTATCTCTAAAAAATAAATAAATAAATATATATATAATTTTATTTTTTAAATATATTATTGTGTAATATTTTATAATATAAATATTATTTATATATACATAATAATTTATTTTATAGTATTAAATATGTACTATCTTCTATTATCTATCTATTACTTTTTATGAATTCCCAATGTTTTAAGATGATGTGTCATAATCTCCTAATTTTGAAAAAAAAAATTATTTAGAATAAGTCATTTTATTCTCTATCCCTCAATACAGGTCTCCTCATCTTCCCAATTTAAATTTTATTTAGAATGAACCATTTTACTCTCTATCTCTCTCTCAACATACTAGGTCTCCACATCTCCCCCATTCTCTATTTCTTGAAAAAAAATTTAAAAAAAATTCATTTAGAATAAGTCATTTTATTTTCTCTCTCTTAATATAGGTGTTATATTTGGTTTAAATTTGTAGTTACCTAAATTAGAGTTAAATCTTAATTAGGATTGGATTTAATTTGACATATATAGATTATAATTAGAAAGATAATTTTAGTTAAACTCGAATTATACTCTAGTTAGAAGATATATATTATATATACATGTTACTGCCAAATTAATAAAGCCGTGACTCAAATTAAGAGCCATGCAAATTAATTAAGTTGTGGTGGTCACGTTGCGGTGGCGCACCAGAGCCTGTTGGGGATCTAATTAGTGAAAGCAATGTTGTGCATTAAGAAGCCATACTAATTAAGCCGCATGATGGAGAGAGTTGACCAAGTGGTGATCCGTACGGTACTGAGAAGCTGTTAATTAAGCCGAGCAAATTTGGAGTTTGCGGACTTTGGCGTCTCGGATCTATTTAAGTTTTGGTCTTTCTAGAAATTCTTCTTTGTACTCCGTCTTTTCAATATTAATAAAATATTTGCTTCGTCTTCGTGAACATAGTATTGGCCAATACGTAAAACATCGATTGTCTTCTTTCCGCTTATCTTTTCTTTTCTTGTATTAAATTATTTTCTGAATCTATTTTTCGTCGTTTCGATTTTAACAATAGGTCTCATCATTTCCCCCCTTCAATTTTTATTTATTTTTTCTTTTCTAACTTTCTTATTTTGTAGAGATGTTGATCACATAAATTTTTTTTTCAAAAAATAATTTTAAATTAAAATTAAAATTTTTAATCGAATTTTTTTTTTTATTTTGATGGGTTTGTGGGCCGGATATAAAAATTAAAATTTTATATTTAAAGTTATGAACTATGGAAATAAAAATTGTACGGTAGCCTTCTCTGTGATCAAGGTCTTCGATGGGGTTCACAACGCACGAGTTTTATATTTAAATTTAAAGTTTGAATTTAAATTTAAATTTGAATTTTAAATTAAATTAAATTTTTGATTTCAAATTTAAATTTTTTATTTTGATTTTCATATTTCAATTTATATTTAAAATTTATAAATATATGATTTGGAAATAAAAAAAAGAGCTATCTTTATTCTTTTTACTATTTTTTTATTTTGATTAATTCTTAATCTTTATTTTACAATTAAATTTTTTAATTACAATAGTTTTGTAATAATACCTTTCATTTGGATCGCGGGTGCTTAACTAGTTATATATTATATTACATATTACATACTTAATTAATGAATAATAATATATTTTAAATATATTTTGTTTATAAATAGAAATTATAATACTAATATATGTAATATGATAATTATTATATATCAATAATTATTATAATATATAAATAATATATATAATAAGAAAAAAAATATATAATAATTTTTTAATTATCATTTTTTCTTCAACCAAACAACTGTAAAAAAAAACTAATTTTATATTTTTATTTATAAAATTTATATATTTTTATATAGTATTTGTTAAAATTAAAACGGCAAAAAAATAGATCAGAAGATAACTTAATGTATGAAAATAAAAGATAAACGAAAAAAGCACATTAATATTTACGTGGTTCACGGACGAAAACGAAGCAAATAATTTATTAATGTCGAAAAGACGGAGTATAAAGAAGATCTCTCTCTCAAATTAAGATCCCAAATAAAATCTTTGATTGACGCGCACGTGCATATAGCATCTCCAATTAGCACGTTCTTACAGTGAGATCCTTCGCTCCGCTCACCATATAAAGTTGGTGCACCCTCGTTGACTTAATTAATTGAGCACCTTCGTTGACTTAACTAATTAGGCATAAATAAGTCCTCAGCCCCTCGTTGAGTTAATTAATTGAGCATCAATAAGCCTCCTCAACTGCTCCACCAACAGCGCACCGAAACACTAATTAATTAGAGGATTGCTTAACATTATAGCGACCAACATTGCCCGGTCAACTCTCTCCAATATATATGGCTTAATTAGAGCATAGCTTAACTTGAGTTACGGTTTCATTAACTTGACCATTGACATAGCATGTATATAAAATTCATGTCTCCTAACCAGAGTCTAATTCTAATTCAATTAAAATTATTAGTTTTTTTTTTTTTGAGAGATAGGTAGACGCTACCCGCTTCGTTTATTTTATTTAAATAAACTTAAAATTAATCAACTAGGATTCGAACGCTACGGTACCAACCACTGCTTTGCCACGCTTTCTATGACGGTCGGTATTACACTTCTAATTATAATCTATATATTCCAAATTAAATTCAATCCCAATTAAAGTAGAATTTAAATCCAATTTAGATAACTACAAATCAAACCAAATTTAACAGTATTATATGCAAACTATTACATATATTATATTAAATACTTATCAATTTATCATATTATATAGTTTTGATAATTATAAATAAATAATATATATAATTCATAATAAAAAAATATACTTTTTTCTTTCAACCATTTAACCAAACAACTATAATTGAAAATTATTTTTCTTTTCCTACAAACCAAACATTACAAACTGTAAAACAATTTTTTCACGGAAAATTTTTTTTTCATAAAATTTTTTCTTTTCCAGTTTTACTTAGAATCAAACAGCCCCTAAGTTGGCATGAAGTTTGAAAGCTCTGCACACAACTCAGCTGGTACACCTCTCTCTCTCTCTCTCTCTCTCTCTCTCTCTCTCTCTCTCTCTCTTACTTAGCAAATTTATATTTATATATATGTGTTGAGCCGATCCGGCGCGGCCAGATGGTACACCAGGTTTATATTGGCACAAGGACTCTTGCGATGCACCAAGAGCATAAAAGAAGAATGGACCGCAGAAGTTTTAGTAACTGCAAGCGGTTGTGAATTGGTTACTAGGCAGCGTGGTGCGGTCCGAAATTTCAGGGAGTGGAGTTAGTGGCCGATCGTGCGAAGACAGTAACCAACAAAAAAAGACTCAATAAATAGACGCGAACAAGGAGGAAAAGAGGTCTTTCTCCCCTGCAAACAGAAGACCACCTTATTTTCTAGCATTTTCTTTCCCGCATTTACTGCTTTTTCTTAGGAGTAGCCTCTAATCTAAATTTCTGGAGTCTGTCTGCCTTCAGTGGCATCACTCCGCTCTGTTTTGTAATTCTTAGAGTCTGTCTGCTTTTTGAGCATCACTCTAGAGGGTTACGGTCCAATCATTTGTATTCCCCAGTGTATTTTCTCAATATAAATCATTACTCGGCTGATCCGGGCCAACTGTTTAAGCATCTTTTCAACCATTCGGCTCACTCCTCGCATAATTTCCTACTTGTGTGAACCTTTCGGCTTGTTTAGCCGAACCGAAGTGAGAATAGGATTTCGAACCCGATCGGTTTGATCCCTCGCCGTTCGAATCGTTTGAAGATTAAAAGGGCGCACTTCTCGAGGATCATCAATCTGAACCGCTTTTCATCCCGACACACATCCCGAGAAGGATTTAGTACTGGTTCTGGGATCAGGAGAATTTCAGAGACAAACAATATGGTTCTCTTCCTGCGCCACGTAAGTTTTATGTTGAATACAAAAGGAGAGCATGACTAGTGCTCTCAGGAGTAGGGGTGGCAATCCAGCTCGCAGCTCGCTATTCACGAGTCAGCTCGTGTTCGCGACGAAATGATCTCGAGATCAGCTCGCTCGTTTAGTAAACGAGCCGAACACGAGCTGAATTTTGCAGCTCGTTTAATAAACAAGCTGGGGTCAGCTCGCTCGTGTTCGGCTCGATAACAGCTCGAATACATATATTTTATATTTATATAATTTATTTAATTTATAGTTTTATATATAAATAAATAATTATATATAATATATATTTTTTTATTTACTTTTTAGCAAATTAAAAATATAAATACGAGCTTAATTATAAAAAGACTCATTTGTATATAAAGTTTTAACTATTAGATCAAAGTCTAATGGATAAGATTTTATAAATTTATTTTTTTAATATATTTAATCTACTTGTTTTTTTATTTATTGTTCGTTGGCCAGCTCGTGAGCCAGCTCGAACGAGCCGAACACGAGCCGAATTTTTCGGCTCGATACTTTAATAAGCCAGCTCGTGTTCTGCTCGTTTAATAACGAGTCGAACACGAGCCCACCCAGCTCGCTCGTGTTTGGCTCGTTTACACCCCTACTCAGGAGCACGGCACAGAGCCATTTTCGATGATGAAATTTTTGAATCGACGATCGGCTCCGTTAGATTTGATCTAGCGTATTTAAAATTTTTAGAAAATAATTTTTACGATTTTTAATATAGTTTACCTAATGATCGAAAAGATTCAAAATTAATAATTTTTAACGGCTGAAAATAAAAATCTTATAAAAAAGTGGTGATATAGAGATGATCAAATCGAATTGGTAATTGAAATTTGAAAACTTTATAGTTAAAATTATGAATCTAACATTTAATTTATTGATGAGATTATTGTTCTTAGTGCAAGTGACAAGAGATTATGGTTCGTAATCGAGTTCTAAGTTCATATTTTCAATTAAGGTAATTTTAGAAAAATAAAATGTTATTAATGAGTGTTTTAGGTAATATATGATTGCGTTGGATCTATCATTTAGTAATTTGTATAAATCTATTGATAAAATAGTTGTTACCAACCAAATTCTACTCCCAGTTCAATATGTGGTCTTTTGAATTAAGTAGATAACAAAATGTCCAAATTTTGCAATGAGTTTATTTCGCACACAATACAACAGCAACAAAACACTCTTCTCAATGGCCCTATCACTACTACCTCACACAACACACTTACAAAACCTCTTTTCCACCTCCACCTCCACCTCTCTCAGAAACCCTTCCACCAATCTCTCTCCACCCTCTCAAAACCCTAACTTTCTCACTCCTCTCACAGATGTCTACAAGCCAAGAACCCTAAAACAGGCCTTCCTTTCTCTCTCTAACTCATGCCCTCAAACCCCACCTTCCCAACAGGACTACTCATCCATTTTAGAGCTCTGTGCTTCCCAAAAAGCACATTTTCAAGGGCTACAGATTCATACCCACATCATAAAATCCAGTTCTCTTTATGATGATGGGTTCCTTGCGACGAAACTCTTGTTCATGTATGGGAAATGTGGGCCTATATACGAAGCCCAGTATCTGTTTGACGAAATGCATCACAGAACGATTTTTGCATGGAATGCGCTTATCGGCGGTTATGCTTCTAACGGGCAGTTTTGTAATGCCATCAAGCTTTATAAGCGCATGCGGGTCTTGGAAGTCGTGCCCGACGCTTGCACTTTTGCTTCTGTACTTAAGGCGTGCGGTGCGGTCGGAGATTTGTATTGTGGGGCCGAGATTCATGGCTCGTCTGTTAAGTATGGGCTTGATTCTATTACCTTCGTGGCGAATGCACTTGTTGGTATGTATGCAAAGTGCGGCCTGTTTGATTCGGCGATGCGGTTGTTTGATCGGTTGCGCGACGGTAAATATGTTGTTTCGTGGAATTCTATCATATCGGCTTGCGTGCAAAATGGACAGTTTTTGAGGGCTTTGATTTTGTTTAGGGAAATGCTAAAAGCTGGTATCATGATGAATTCTTATACTGCTGTTGGCGTGCTTCAAGCGTGTGCGGAACAGTCTCTTGTTAAATTTGGTATGGAGATCCATGCATCGCTCGTTAAGCATAAACAAGACTTCGAAATTTACGAAGGCAATGCATTAGTTGTCATGTACTCTAAATGTGGTAGGATGGATGATGCCATTAAGGCATTTGAAGAAATGGGTGAGAGAGATAATGTATCGTGGAATTCAATGCTCTCTGGTTACGTCCAGAATGGATTTTACGATGAAGCTATTCAGTTTTTCTATGAAGTGCTCGATTTTGGGTTTATACCAGATCAAGTTTCAATTATAAGTATCGCTTCTTCATTGGGTCGTTTAGGGAGATTAAGGAGTGGTAAGGAGGTTCATGCTTATGCTATAAAACAAGGGTTTGATTCGGATTTGCTGGTCGGAAATACGCTATTGGACATGTACACAAAGTGTTGCATCATAAATTACACTATTCGTGTATTCAACAAAATGCCTGATAACGATTACATATCTTGGACTACAATAATAGCAGCTTATGCTCAGAACTCTCGCTATTTTGATGCACTGGAATTGTTTAGGGATGTACAGGAAAAGGGAATGAAGGCCGATGCAATGATGATTGGTAGCATATTACAAGCTTGTAGTGGTTTGAGAAGCCTTCCCCTGTTAAGACAAATACATTGTCATGCTACAAGACATGGGTTACTTGATTTAGTACTCGAGAACACAATTATAGATGCATACGGAGAGTGCGGGCGGGCCGATCATTCTTTTCGTGTTTTTGAGAGGATAGAGAATAAAGACATCGTGACGTGGACTAGTATGATCACTTGTTATACATGCAATGGCTTTTTAAAGGAAGCTCTTGCGATTTTTCTAAGAATGGAAGAAGCCAACGTTGAACCGGATTCTGCGGCGCTGGTGAGTATTCTTGCTGCTATTTCTGGTTTGTCATCATTAGCAAAAGGGAAAGAAATTCATGCTTTTCTTATCAGAAGGAATTTCAACTTAGATGGAAGTTTAATCAATTCTTTAGTGGACATGTATGCGCAATGCGGAGATATAGAAGATTCATATAAAATATTCAATGAAGTTGAATGTATAGATTTGGTTCTTTGGACAACAATGATCAATGCTGCCGGGATGCACGGTCGAGGAAAAGAAGCCGTCGATCTGTTTGCAAGGATGCAAAATATGGGTGTAATCCCAGATCACGTGGCCTTTTTAGCCCTACTTTATGCATGTAGCCACTCTGGACTAATTGATGTGGGTAAGTTATTCTTCGAAATGATGACGATTCAGTATAAATTAGATCTGTGGCCTGAGCATTATGCTTGCATGGTTGATCTTCTTGGTCGATCAGGTAATATAGATGAAGCTTATGAATTCATAAATTCTATGCCCATAGAACCTACATCTGCCATATGGTGTGCGCTCCTTGGAGCTTGTCGAATTTACAAAAATCATGAGCTCGGGGAAATTGCAGCAGGGAAGCTTATAGAGTTGGAGCCAGAAAATCCGGGAAATTATGTGCTTATATCGAATGTTTTTGCTGCAATGGGTAAGTGGAAAGATGCGAAGGAAGTTAGAACAAGAATGAACATGAGATGCTTGAGGAAAGACCCAGCATGTAGTTGGATTGAGGTTGGCGACGAAGTGCATATTTTTACAGCGAGAGACAATTCTCATGAAAATTCAGCTGAGATTTATTCGAAGTTGGCTGAAATTACACAGCGATTGGAAAAGGAAGGTGGGTACGCTGAGGATACTAGTTTTGTTCTGCACGATGTGGATGAAGAAGAGAAGATAAAGATGTTGCAGGGGCATAGTGAGAGGCTCGCAATCGCATTTGGTTTGATTCATACATCTGAGGGATCAATTATCAGAATAACTAAAAACCTTAGAGTGTGCGGTGATTGTCACGAGTTCACGAAGCTTGTGTCTAAGTTTTCCGGGCGGGAGATCATTGTTAGGGATGCGAATAGGTTTCATCATTTCAAAGATGGATCTTGTTCTTGTAGAGATTTTTGGTGAATAAGAGTTGTTCTTTGAGATAGCTCTTTCTTTCAGAGTGATTGACTGGAAGCATCGAGTCATATGGTTCGTCTCAACTAGCTGAAAGAACTATCAGAAGATCGCGGTGCTAAGGTACGTTTTCCTCTCCGTTCTGCTGCCAGAAATGCCTGTTCTGTGAAAGACGAGGCAATCATCTTGCTGTGGAAACGGTCTCATTGTTTTCGGAGTAGAGTTTTGCTCGAATAAAACATTTAGATTCCTGCTGTTAGATTTAGCATCATGGTAAATTAGTTACAGTTACAGCCAAACAACCTAAAATTGTAGATGTATTATATTCAAAATTAAGCACATTTTTTCTTTCCTTTTCTGTTGTTACAGTAGAACAATCTCAATGAACCATGCACGAATGATTTGAACCAATCCCGAGTAGTTTGGCTGAGATGAAAAAATAAAGGTTGAAAGCTCAAACCGTTAACCACTTATTCCTTTGCACCAATGCTGTTATTTTCTGCACCGTTTTGGTTCAATTAATTTTTTTCTTGTTGCTGCATCAGTACCTGACTACACGCAACCCGTCGATGATGATATTTTGCTGAGACGAGGATGGCTTCGAGGATGATGGTCTTAACTAGTCAACATCGCATTGCTTGCATCATTCGAATATGCGCGACGAATCCAAGAATAAGAATGAAAAGGTAAGATTAAGAAAAGAGAAAGAAGGATAAGAGAAGATGAGTAGGGAGTATTGAGGCAGAGAGGAGAAGAAGGAAGAAGAGGGAAGAAGATGAAAATAGAGAGGGATAACAATTTCCATAAAAATCTGTAAGTTCAGTTGCACTGCCTATTCATTCCCTTATACAATGGACTAAATTGCAAATTGCTAAATTGAATAGTACTAAAATGAGAATTGAAATACAAGGAAGGGCTCTGTTTCCTCGTGGGTCGAATTCGGGCCAGCGTGGCTGGTTCGGTCCATGAACGCCTGCTAATTGGGTAATCGGTCACTGGTTCGCTCTTCTCCCCCCGAAAAGCTAAGCTCTCCTCTTTCCTCTTCTCTTATTGACTCTCTTAATGACTCTGCTCCTACCTCTACCTCTAATGTTATTCCTTTTATTTGGGCAGATGCAACACATTCGTGCTAGCCTAACTAATTACGAGGATGATAATACGGAAAGATTGTGAAGAAGGTCTGTAAGAAGGTGAAAATAAGAAGTGCTATAGCAGCCACCACGGAAAGGAGTGCCCATGGGCTGCTGAAGTAGTCCTTCATCAGCTTGGCCCTCCACCTGTGCTTCTTCAAGTTGCAGTACTCCCTCACCTCCTTAAACAACGGGGCCAGGTAGTGCTTCTCGTTGTGGAAGACCGTGTCCTCGCCGAGCTGGTTGAAGAAGATGGCGAGGTCTTCGTCGCTGGCCAGAATGTTCTCGATGATCCCACTGTCCTGGAGTATCGCCACATCCTTCGCCGTGTTAATGATGCAGTCCATGAAGCACACGTAGCTCGTCATGTTGCTCCCCTCCGCGCTACCCATGTACTGCTCAAATGCCACGAGATTCGCAAAGTTAGATGTGGTGGTGTCATCCACCGAGAGGAAAGGGATCTCGAGGATGCCGTTCCGAAACGTTATGTCCAGGAAAGAACCCGAGCTATTCGTTTTGTTCTTGCTCTTCTTATCCTTCTTCTTTGTAAACGTCACTCCGGCCTCCTTGAGCGCGGTAGCACACGGGATTGTCCCTGGTGCTCTCTTTTTGCCCTTCTCTGATATGCAGAAACGAGGGTGAAGCGAAACAGCAGCCCTTTTGATCAGTTCTAACCATTTGGCGACGCTCGAATTTCCAGCTGTGGAGCTGTTGGGGTTTATCATGAGCACCGAATTTCCAGCTGTAGAGCTGTTGGGGTTTATCATGGGCACGAAGCAGAGGTGATAGACGTGGAGCAAGTGATGAATCTCCTCGGTTGGCTCTACGGGGAGTTCCTCTCTCTTGCCCTGTGTTATGTACGTGACGAGAAGCTTCATTAGAGGGGAGGCTCTGCGGGGGCCAAGAAGAGCGAATAACCTCTTAATTATGAAGAAGGGGATCTGGTTGTCGAGCAAGAGCAAATCGCACCGGATGAAAGGCTGGCTCCTAGCGGTGTTGCACACGGCGTCCTTCTCGCCCGACAACCATTTCATCAGGAGCTCGATTACGAAGCACCCGTCGAGCAGCAGCATCGTCACAAATTCATCGCCATCGAGCTCCACGGGCTCGAAGTAGCACCGCCGCGCCTGCGGCTCCAGCTTCCTGAGCATGCTGATGCAGTCATCGACGCAGCTGCAGCGGCCGCGAGCAAGCAAATCACGGAGACACTGCCATTTGTACATCTGCATGGCTTTAAAGGCCGGGTTCCCGTGATGGTACGGGCCGATCGACACCATCTGGGGCTCGTACAGGCGTTTGTTGCGCTCCCGGAGGTAAGCAGGGAGGCGGAAGATGGTATAATTCTCTGGCTTGCCATCGCCCAAGGCGGCGAGGTGTTGCCTCACGGAACTCACCAAGCCATCCCTGACATCTATAACTACAGCTTCACTCTCTGCCATTTCTGCCGCCTTAGTCTTGCTTGCTGGGTCTGAGGCGATGCAGAAGATTAAGCTTCTCAATAATATTTTCAAAATGTAACTCGTATGTGAAGACTTAAGTAGACTTTGACTACTTCCCTATGCACTATATGGCTTTGTTGCCATGTTTGTAATCTATCCGTCTAAATAGGGTATAATTCTGTTTAATCAAAAAAAAAAAAAAACACTGTGACTAAATTATCATATTCAACTTAAAAATATTCACATGGCCCTTCTTTATCTAGCATGACACTCGTGTACCAAAAAAAAAAAAAAAATTTTGATGAACATAAATTTACTAGGCCGTTTATAAGGGGGGGTTTAAGAGCGCTAAATGCAAAAATATGGACGTAATCCCACCTGCATCTTCGGTGCTTTCTTTTTTCCATCCCGCATCTTATTTAATTTTTATTTTGTTTTATTTTTTTCTTCGAAGTAGTCTTCGTACGCGCCTTCTGTAGATGCATCGCACCTACCACGCGCCTTAGGCTTTTCCTGCGTAACCACGTATGCCGACCAAAATGTGGTCCTAAGAGTTGTTCTTATAAGAGAAAAAAAAAAAGCGAATAATATGTTATCTATCTATCTCTATCTCTCTCTCTCTCTCTCTCTCTCTCTCTCTCTCTCCCTCTCTCTGCAAAAAAAAAAAAAACAAAAAAAAAACACATCTGCTTTTAAAAAAGAAAAAACGAAGAAAGTTTCCTAAACATCTCGGCATCATGGCTCCAAACTCCCCCGAGTATTTTTTCTGCGAACGGGAACTTCTTTCCTGTACATTGGTAGGATCCTTAGTAACACTCAGTACCGTTTGGTTCGGGTATAAGTAAGAACTAGCTATTACAGGGATAGGTACAAGTATGGGAATAAGAAAAATAGCGTTTGAATGAAAATTAGGTTGTTCCTGAGGATAAGAAAAATATTAGGTAGTTTTATATAAAAAATGAAGGTGTTGGTGGGGATAACCGAAAACTATTATTCTCGAATAAAAAATTAACGTTTGGGTATGAAGGCGGGGATAAAGATCTATTCATATCCCTATCCCCTAACCAAACAAAGCATAATTAGTACATTGGAGCTTCCTAAACGTCGTTCGATTTTGACCGTTCATTTTATGCCCACTTGATGGACTTTATTATGATTTCGAAAATTTACGAAATTTATTTCCTAGAAGTTTCAAATACTCTAGATCATATTTAACGGAGTGGATCGTCGAGTCGGAAGCTCCATCATCGAAAACAACTTATGAATAGTAGGACTCCAATACTCATAATAGTATAGTAGCCATGGCCTATATATATATATATATATGGTAAATTACACCTTGCCCCCGAACTTTTGGCGGAGTTTCACTTTACCCCCCAAACTCTTAAAACGGTCATTTACCCCCCTATACTTTAATATTGCATTTTGTTGCCCCTTCCGTCAGTTAAAGTTAACGGAGCTGAACGGGAGTTAACGGAAGGGTTAGGTTTTGGCGGAAAATCTACTGCCAAAACTGCCCCTTGTCCCAACCAACTCACTTTTATTCCTTAAAAACTCTTTTTCTCCATTTCCATGCCCTCCAACTCTTCTTCTCATAGTTTTTGCATCCCAAAAACCGCCAAAACCTAACCCTTCCGTCAACTTCCGTTCAACTCCGTTAACTGGAACTGACGGAAGGGGCAACAAGATGCAATATTAAAGTATAGGGGGTAAATGACCGTTTTAAGAGTTTGGGGGTAAAGTGAAACTCCGCTAAAAGTTCGAGCAACGCAATTTACCCTATATATATATATATATAGAATTGAGCTCCTATTCTTTTAAAAGTACCAAGTCATTGGTGCTTGTAAGTTTTTTAACCCTTAAATTAATAGATGTGTGGTTAGGATGATGTGGGCCCAGGTTAAGTGGGTGGTTGGTTGAATAGTATAATCTAACGGATAAAAATGATCAAAGTCGTAGATCTAACGGTAAAAAATTCACAAGCAAAGTCTTGGTGCTTTTATAACAAGCACCATATATACTATATATATATATATATATATATATATATATATATATATATATATATATATATATATATATATATATATATATATATATATATATATATATATATATAGAACTAGGCTCTTATGCTATTAATAGACTAAGTCATTGGTGCTACCAAGTTTTGGGCCGTTGGATTGAGAGATGTGCGGTTAGGATGATGTGGGCCCTCAGGGTTAAGTGGGTGGTTGGTTGAATAGTATGATCTAACGGGTGAAAATAATCAAAGGCGGTGGATCCAATCTGGCGTAAAACTTCAGAAGACTTATCACCTCCCGCGCTATAGGTAATGTGACATATATATGGCGGGTATATATATATATATATATATATATATATATATATATATATATATATATATATATATATATATATATATATATATATATATATATATATATATATATATATATATATATATATATATATATATATATATATATATATAGTGTGAGGCTACTATGTTATCGGAAGTACGAGCCTTCCGTGCTTCTAGCTCGTTTTTGATGTTGCGACTTTTGAATCGTTGATCGCTCCATTAAACTTGATATAAAGTATTTGAGGTACCTAGAAAGTAAATTTTATAATTTTTCGATATCATTTGCCTAGTGATCAAAGGGCTCAAAATTAATAATTTTAATGGCGTAGTGAGCCGTTTGGAAGTTTAATAGTGTAGAAATATCTAAGTCGTATGAAATTTTGATAGAAAATTCTTTATACTATAGAAAACAAGATCAATATCTTTGATCTAAAATTTTAGTATCATATTATCACGTTTTGTAAGATTTTTATTTTCAGTTGATTTTGAACCTCTTCGTTCACTAGGTAAATAATATCGAAAAATGACATAAATTTATTTTCTAAATACTTCAAATACTCTAGATCAAGTTTAACGGAGTCGATCAACGATTCGAAAGTCAAAGCTTGGAAGCACGAAAGGCTCGTGCTTCCGATAGCATAGTAACCTTAGCACCCCTTAATCCTAGGGGACCCACATCATTCTAACCGCACATCTCTCAATCCACGATCCCAGCGTGCGTGAGCGAGACCAATGACTCGCTGCTTTTACACAAGAGATAAGTAACCTCTCATATATATATATATATATATATATATATATATATATATATATATATATATATATATATATATATATATTCTTTTAAAGAAAATGGCCACTTATATTTCTAGATTTGGTCTGTAAGTTTTTTTTTTTTTTTCCCAATCTTATGCTTTACTTTTGGAATTTGCAAAATAATGTTTCAAAATATATACATATTTGTACGATCGATTTAGGTAGTTATCATTTATTTGATTATGTTTTATTTTATTTTTAATCAGCAAAGTTTTGGGATTGTTTGCTGTGTGATAACTAGTGCTCATTAATTATTAGGATGTTTTTATTTTTATGTTCACTTTCGTTTCGAAAAAAAATCATTAAACTAAATTGAATGAAGAAAAATTTGCCCTTATAGCAAAAGATAGTTTTCCTGATGGAGCTGGGCGAGGGCATAAACTGGAAGGAGAAAGCTCTTCACACAGCTAACAAATTTAATTTCATGAGATTTATTTTCACTCCTGTTTGTTAGCCTCGTGGTTTCTTAATCCTTTTCTGAACATTTTGCTCCACCTCTTCCAAATCTTTTCGTCTGTTTAGTTCATTTCCTCTTCGATCTCTTCTATCTAGCCTTGTGTGCATGTGTATATATATAATCATCTTTGGTAAGAATCAATGATGGATGGATATTTAAGGATAATAAGATGTTTGAATGGTTGTTACTGTTAGAAGATAATATTATTCATGTTTTATATTCGCTATTTTATTTTCTTCTCCTTATAATTTTGTCATTTGACAGGCATCAATTAATTCGGTGTCGCTTGAAGGCCAGCGCCAGCGAATGGTAGTGGTAGCAGATGGTGTAGATGTGATTAAACTGTTACGCCTTTTGAGAAAGAAGATGGGTTATGCAGAGTTGGTTAGTGTAGGACCAGTGCAGAGGACTGTTCACATGGAAAGAACAAGCCGGCAAAAGAGTCCAAGAAGAAACCCAAAAGACACGAAATGGAGGAAACCCCTGTGGGTGCTTAAAGGGAGTTCTTTGTATTAAAATTTAGTTCTAAATTTTAGTTTATAAGCTTGTTTATTCGTTTATTTTTATTTGTTATGTTGACAAGTTGGGTACCTTATGGTACCGTTTGGTTCGGGTATAAGCAAGAACTAGTTATTACAGGGATAGGTACAAGTACGGGGATAAGAAAAATAGCGTTTGGATGAAAATTGGGTTGTTCCCGAGGATAAGAAAAATATTAAATAGTTTTATTTAGAAAATAAAGGGGTTGGTGGGGATAACCGAGAACTACTATTCTCGAATAAAAAATTAGCGTTTGGGTATAAAGGGGGGATAAGGGCCTATTCCTATCCCTATTAATTCCCTAACCAAACAAAGCCATTATATGAAAAGATACCTCCTTTTGTAAGATTGTGTCTTTTGGCTTAAAGGTCATGTCCTTTAGTAAAGAGATGTTAATATTTAGTTTGTATAATTAAAATATAATAAAAATTAATTAATTAAATATTAATATTTTTTTATTTTATAATTTTATTATTGTATTTACTATAATTTATATATATATAAATAATTTAGTTGCTTTAAATTAAAATTTAATTATATAAAAATCTAATTATATTATTTTTATTTATTAAATTAATTATTTTATATATATATAAATTATAGTTTACATCATAGACTTTCTATCAAACAAATAAAAGAACTAATGAAACTTTACTTCCATAACTACAAAATAAACAATGGAGAATAAGTAGTTTTCATCGAACTCTACATAAACCCAAAATCTACTTTCGGCGAGGGCATGTTTGGTCGTCTGTAAGTAATCGAAGTGAAAAAAAGTCACTTTTCAAAAAGTGACTTTTATAAAAGTCACTTTTGAGTTCAAGTATCTGATTTCAAAAAAGTGAAAGAAGAAAACTATAATTTTTATGACTTCTATTGTTTGGTTCTATATAAAATAAATAAATAAATAAATAAATTTTTAAATGCGTAGTTTTTTTTTCTTTTTGTTTTTTTAGATGGTATGGAATAAGGCACGTGATCACTTTCTTTGTTTTTGTTTAAAGATGTGTTGGTTTTTTTTTCTGTTAAGATATGGTATTTTTTTTTATTTTTTATTTTTTGTAGATGGTATGAAAGAAGGTTTTAGGATGTGGTTCGTAAATCGCGTGGACTATTTTTTTTTTTTTTTTTTAGGGGCGGCCCACTTTCAACGATTTCGAATTTTTTTTTTCCCATTTCAAAAAAATTAATTTTAGTTATAATTCACTCTATGGGTTCACTTTTCAAAAGTTACATATATGTTTACTTTTATAATCCAAACATGCCCCGAAACAAACATGCCCTAAGTGTAACGGCACTTCCTCAACTCTCAACTCAAAACCATCTTAAATTTTGTATCTAAATTTATTTTGGAAAATAAATTTTCGTGGACAGTTTGAATTGAAAGTAAGGATGATCAAATCGAATTGGTAATTCAGTAACTGAAATTTGAAAACTTCGTAGTCAAAATTATGAATCTAACATTTAATTTATTGATAAGATTATTGTTCTTAGTGCAAGTGGCAAGAGATAATGGTTCGTATTCGAGTTCGAAAATAGAGGGATAACAATTACCATAAAAATCTGTAAGTTCAGTTACAATCTGCCTATTCATTCCCTTATACAATGGAGTAAATTGCAAATTGCTAAATTGAATAGTACTAAAATGGGAATTGAAATACAAGAAGGGCTCTGATTCCTCGTGGGCCGAATTCGATGGAATATGGGCCAGTGCGGCCGGTTCGGATCCACCTGTATGCGGGCAAGCGGGCGTCGGATCGGCCATCTCCGTACTATCCACAGTCCGGCGGTTCTTGGGTTCCCTCCGCTCCGGAAATTTGGGACTCCGACCCGAAGCCTAACCCTGCTTCGAGCTTCCACTTCCTTCACCGCTCCTTGTTTACTCCGCTCGTGGACGAAGCTGATCACCATGACCGATCTCCCCTACCCAGATCCGAAGCTCCACAAGGAAAAGCTAAGCTCTCCTCTTTCCTCTTCTCTTATTGACTCTCTTCTCTTAATGACTCTGCTCCTACCTCTAGCTACCTCTAATATGTTATTCCTTAATTTTATTTGGGCAGATGTAAAACATGCATTCGTACGTGCTAGCCTAACTAATTACGAGGATGATAATACGGAAAGATTGTGAAGAAGGTCTGTAAGAAGGTGAAAATAAGAAGTGCTATAGCAGCCACCACAGAAAGGAGTGCCCATGGGTTGCTGAAGTAGTCCTTCATCAGCTTGGCCCTCCACCTGTGCCTCTTCAAGTCGCAGTACTCCCTCACCTCCTTAAACACCGGGGCCAGGTAGTGCTCCTCGTAGTTCAAGAACGTGCCCTCGCAGAGCTGGTTGAAGAAGATGGCGATGTCTTCGTCGCTGGCCAGCATGTTCTCGATGATCCCCCTGTCCTGGAGTATCGCCACATCCCTCGCCGTGTTAATGATGCAGTCCATGAAGGTCGCGTAGCTCGTCATGTATCTCCCCTCCGCGCTACCCATGGACTGCTCAAACGCCACGAGATTCGCGAAGCGAGATCTGGTGGAGTCGTCCACCTTGAAGAAAGGGATCTCGAGGATGCCGTTCCGAAACGTTATGTCCAGGAAAGAACCCGAGCTATTCGTTTCGTTCTTGCTCTTCTTATCCTTCTTCTTTGTAAACGTCACTCCGGCCTCCTTGAGCGCGGTAGCACACGGGATTGTCCTTGGTGCTCTCTTTTGGCCCTTCTTTGATATGCAGAAACGAGGGAGAAGCGAACCGGCAGCCCATTTGGCGACGCTTGAATTTCCGGCTGTGGAGCTGTTGGGTTTTCTCGCAGACACGAAGCAGAAGTGGTAGATGTGGAGCAAGTGATGAATCTCCTTTCTTGGCTCTACGGGGAGTTCCTCTCTCTCGCCCGGTGTCATGTACGTGGCGTCCCGTTTTATGTACGTGCCGATAAAATCCTCTAGGGCGGAGACTGCGCACCGGCGAGAGGCAGGTGTGGGGAAAAGAAGAGCGAATGCCGGTTTTATGTCCGCGAAGCCCTGTGTTATGTACGAAACGAGAAGCCCCGTTAGGGCGGAGACTCCGCACCGGTCAGAGGCAGGATTGGGGAAAAGAAGAGCGAATAAACTCTCAATTATGAAGAAGGGGATCTGGTTGTCGAGCAAGAACAAATCGTCCCGGATGAACGACAGGCTCCAAGCGGTGTTGCACACGGCGTCCTTCTTGTTGTCCGACAACCATATCATCAGGAACTCGATTACGAAGCACCCGTCGAGCAGCAGCATCTTCACGAATTCATCGCCATCGAGCTCCACGGGCTCGAGGTAGCACCGCCGCGCCCGTGGCTCCAGCTTCCTGAGCCTCCTGATGCAGTCATCGACGCAGATGTCGCGGCCGCGGGCAAGCAAATTACGGAGGCACTGCGATTTGTACCCCTGCATGGCTTTAAAGGCCGGGTTCCCGTGATGGTACGGGCCGATCGACACCATCTGGGGCTCGAATAGGTGTTTGTTGCGCCCCCGGATGTGAGACGGGAGGCGGAAGATGGTATAATTCTCCGGGTTGACACCGTCCAAGGCGGCGAGGTGTTGCCTCATGGAACTCACCAAGCCATCCCTGACATCTATAACTACAGCTTCATTCTCTGCCATTTCTGCCGCCTTAGTCTTGCTTGCTGGGTCTGAGGAGATGCAGAAGATTAAGCTTCTCAAATAATATTTTCAAAATGGAACTCGTATGTGAAGACTTTAAGTAGACTTGTGAAGACTTATGTAGACTTTGACTACTTCCTTATGCACGTGCTTTCCAACATCTTTGGAAAAGTCTTTGACAGAACGCCCTATGGGTAGAGAACTGTTTTACCCAGATCTGGAAGCTACACGTACCAGCGATGGGAAATTTTTTCCTGCAGCTTAAAGGGTGTGTTTGGGTCCCGTAAAACCCGAACTAATGCCACATCTAACCTCATTGAGAAAAAAATTTGCCAATCTAACTTTCTTTTCAAAAAAATTCTCAATCTAGCCTTTTTTTTTTTTTTTTTGATGGATTAGAAGATGGATTGGAAAATAAAAATTACTTAAGAGTATTTATATGTTAATTAGGAGAGAGAAAATTTTTCTCTCTTTCCTCTCAATTAATTTTTATAATAATAACAATAATTAAAAATAAATATTTAATAATAATGATATTATTATTATTGAATGATAATTTTATTATTATTATTATTATTATTACTAGTATTTAGTATAAATGGTAAAAGATTTGGTGGTTGGTATTTAAAGTTTTGAGTTTGAATCATGGTTGATTTACATTTTCATTGATTCATATTTCCATTAAGTTTATTTAAAAAAAATAAATGAAGAGAATAGTATTATACTATCTTTCTGAAAAAAAAACATTCAATAATAATAATATTTATTATTATTAAATATTATTTTTTAATTAATATTATTATAACAAAAATTAATTATTTTTAAATATTAGTAGGGTGGGAGGAGAGAGAAAAAAAATGTTCTCTCCTAATTAACATATAAATATTATTAAAGTTGTCTTTTATTTTTTAATTATCAAAAAAAGAAGGCTAGATTTTCTCAAAAAAAAAAAAAAGAAGGCTAGATTAGAAAAAAATTTAAAAGGAGGCTAGATTGGCAAAAAATTTTTTTTTTCCTAATAAGGCTATACATGGCATTAGTTCGTAAAACCCCTCCAAAAAAAAATTTTGGTTGAAAATGTTTTTTCCATATTTGGTTGTCAGCAAAAAATTTTTTGAAAAAATTATTTTACAGATAAAAAAGAAAAAATGAAAAGAAAACAAAAACCATAGATGGAAATGGGGCGGCTCACACACGTCCATCAGGTCATTCTCACCTCCTGGATTGCGTGAGAGACTCACTCTTTTCCATTATATATATATATAATTTTATTTTTTAAATATGCTATTGTATAATATTGTATAATATAAATATTATTTATATATACATAATAATTTATTTTATAGTATTAAATATATACTATTATATATTATATTACATATTACATACTTAATTTATGTATAATATATTTTAAATATATTTTGTTTATAAATATAAATTATAATACTAATATATGTAATATGATAATTATTATATATATCAATAATTATTATAATATATAAATAATATATATAATAAGAAAAAATATATATAATAATTTTTTAATTATATTTTTTTCCTTCAACCAAACGGCAGTAAAAAAAAATTAATTTTATATTTTTATTTATAAAATTTATATATTTTTATATAGACTATTACATATATTATATTAAATACTTATCAATTTATCATATTATATAATTTTGATAATTATAAATAAATAATATATAAAATATATAATAAAAAAATATACTTTTTTTTCAACCATTTAACCAAACAACTGTAATTAAAAATTATTTTTCTTTTCCTACAAACCAAACACTACAAACCATAAAACAAATTTTTCTTGAAATATTTTTTTCCATGAATTTTTTTTTTTTTCAGTGCCTCTCCTTTTCTCTCTCTCGCTCTCACTCTCAATCTCACTCTCACTCTCACTCTCAGCTTTATTTTTTTTAGCAAATTTATATTTATATATATGGTTCTCTTACTGCCACGCAAGTTTTACATTGAATAGGGAAGTATCATATTAAGTTTACCATGATGATTCAGCCTAGTTAAACAAGATAACTGGTTACTGCATTCATATAGATACTCTGGCCTCTATTCTTTGACCAGGGGCGATGAAAATTAAAAAGCACAGTAAAAAGTACAAAAAAGATTCAATTATTATATTCAAACACGTGACTAAAAGATTCAATTATTATATTCAAACACGTCACAAAATGTAACAAGAGAGTTTTTTTTTTTTTTTTTTTTTCCTCTAACGGTGTGCCCTTGCGGTCCCCGACGGCGTGCCTCCTGCGGTGGTCCCCTTCCTCCTTAGCTTACCTCTTCCCTCCCGCCCTTCCACTAACCCTCCCCCACTTCTTACTCCCCCAACTCCGACTCAGCCCCCCCTTGGCCCATTATGATTGCGTTGGATCTATCATTATGTAATTTGTATAAATCTATTGATAAAATAGTTGTTACCAACCAAATTCTACTCCCAGTTCAATATGTGGTCTTTTGAATTAAACTAGATAACAAAATGTCCAAATTTTGCAATGAGTTTATTTCACACACAAAACAACAGCAACAAAACACTCTTCTCTATGGCCCTATCACTACTACCTCACACAACAACACACTTACAAAACCTCTCTTCCACCTCCACCTCTCTCAGAAACGCTTCCACCAATCTCTCTCCACCCTCTCAAAACCCTAACTTTCTCACTCCTCTCGCAGATGTCTACAAGCCAAGAACCCTAAAACAGGCCTTCCTTTCTCTCTCTAACTCATGCCCTCAAACCCCACCTTCCCAACAGGACTACTCATCCATTTTAGAGCTCTGTGCTTCCCAAAAAGCGCATTTTCAAGGGCTACAGATTCATACCCACATCATAAAATCTAGTTCTCTTTATGATGATGGGTTCCTTGCGACGAAAATCTTGTTCATGTATGGGAAATGTGGGCTTATATTCGAAGCCCAGCATCTGTTTGACGAAATGCCTCACAGAACGATTTTTGCATGGAATGCGCTTATCGGCGGTTATGCTTCTAACGGGCAGTTTTGTAATGCCATCAAGCTTTATAAGCGCCTGCGGGTCTTGGAAGTCGTGCCCGACGCTTGCACTTTTGCTTCTGTACTTAAGGCGTGCGCTGCGGTCGGAGATTTGTATTGTGGGACCGAGATTCATGGCTCGGCTGTTAAGTATGGGCTTGATTCTATTACCTTCGTGGCGAATGCACTTGTCGGTATGTATGCAAAGTGCGGCCTGTTTGATTCGGCGATGCGGTTGTTTGATCGGTTGTGCGATGGTAAAGATGTTGTTTCGTGGAATTCTATCATATCGGCTTGCGTGCAAAATGGACAGTTTTTGAGGGCTTTGATTTTGTTTAGGGAAATGCTAAAAGCTGGTATCATGATGAATTCTTATACTGCTGTTGGCGTGCTTCAAGCGTGTGCGGAACTGTCTCTTGTTAAATTTGGTATGGAGATCCATGCATTGCTCGTGAAGCATAAACAAGACTTCGAAATTTATGAAGGCAATGCATTAGTTGTCATGTACTCTAAATGTGGTAGGATGGATGATGCCATTAAGGCATTTGAAGAAATGGGTGACAGAGATAATGTATCGTGGAATTCAATGCTCTCTGGTTACGTCCAAAATGGATTTTATGATGAAGCTATTCAGTTTTTCTATGAAGTGCTCGATTTTGGGTTTATACCTGATCAAGTTTCAATTATAAGTATCACTTCTTCATTGGGTCGTTTAGGGAAATTAAGGAGTGGTAAGGAGGTTCATGCTTATGCTATAAAACAAGGGTTTGATTCGGATTTGCAGGTCGGGAACACGCTAATGGACATGTACACAAAGTGTTGCATCGTAAATTACACTATTCGTGTATTCAACAAAATGCCCGATAAAGATTACATATCTTGGACTACAATAATAGCAGCTTATGCTCAGAACTCTCGCTATTTTGATGCACTGGAATTGTTTAGGGATGTACAGGAAAAGGGAATGAAGGCAGACGCAATGATGATTGGTAGCATATCACAAGCTTGTAGTGGTTTGAGAAGCCTTCCCCTGTTAAGACAAATACATTGTTATGCTACAAGACACAGGTTACTTGATTTAGTACTCGAGAACACAATTATAGATGCATACGGAGAGTGCGGGCGGGCCGATCATTCTTTTCGTGTTTTTGAGAGGATAGAGAATAAAGACATTGTGACGTGGACTAGCATGATCACTTGTTATACATGCAATGGCTTTTTAAAGGAAGCTCTTGCGATTTTTCTAAAAATGGAAGAAGCCCATGTTGAACCGGATTCTGTGGCGCTGGTGAGTATTCTTGCTGCTATTTCTGGTTTGTCATCATTAGCTAAAGGGAAAGAAATTCATGCTTTTCTTATCAGAAGGAATTTCAACTTAGATGGAAGTTTAATCAATTCTTTAGTGGACATGTATGCGCAATGCGCAGATATAGAAGATTCATATAAAATATTCAATGAAGTTGAATGCAGAGATTTGGTTCTTTGGACAACAATGATCAATGCTGCCGGGATGCACGGTCGAGGAAAAGAAGCCGTCGATCTGTTTGTAAGTATGCAAAATATGGGTGTAATCCCAGATCACGTGGCCTTTTTAGCCCTACTTTATGCATGTAGCCACTCTGGACTAATTGATGAGGGTAAGTTATTCTTCGAAATGATGACGAATCAATATAAATTAGATCCATGGCCTGAGCATTATGCTTGCATGGTTGATCTTCTTGGTCGATCAGGTAATATAGATGAAGCTTATGAATTCATAAAATCTATGCCCATAGAACCTACATCTGCCATATGGTGTGCGCTCCTTGGAGCTTGTCGAATTTACAAAAATCATGAGCTCGGGGAAATTGCAGCAGGGAAGCTTATAGAGTTGGAGCCAGAAAATCCGGGAAATTATGTGCTTATATCGAATGTTTTTGCTGCAATGGGTAAATGGAAAGATGCTAAAGAAGTAAGAACAAGAATGAATACGAGATGCTTGCGGAAAGACCCAGCATGCAGTTGGATTGAGGTTGGCGACAAAGTGCATATTTTTACAGCTAGAGACAATTCTCACGAAAATTCAGCTGAGATTTATTCGAAGTTGGCCGAAATTACGCAGCGATTGGAAAAGGAAGGTGGGTACGCCGAGGATACTGCTTTTGTTCTGCACGATGTGGAAGAAGAAGAGAAGATAAAGATGTTGCAGGGGCATAGTGAGAGGCTCGCAATCGCATTTGGTTTGATTCATACATCTGAGGGATCAATTATCAGAATAACTAAAAACCTTAGAGTGTGCGGTGATTGTCATGAGTTCACGAAGCTTGTGTCTAAGTTTTCCGGGCGAGAGATCATTGTTAGGGATGCGAATAGGTTTCATCATTTCAAAGATGGGTCCTGTTCTTGTAGAGATTTTTGGTGAATAAGAGTTGTTCTTTGAGATAACTCTTTCTTTCAGAGTGATTAACTGGAAGCATGGAGTCATATGGTTCGTCTCAACTAGCTGAAAGAACTAGCAGAAGATCGCGGTGCTAAGGTACGTTTTCCTCTCCGTTCTGCTGCCAGAAATGCCTGTTCTGTGAAAGACGAGGCGATCATCTTGCTGTGGAAACGGTCTCATTGTTTTCGTAGTATAGTTTTGCTCGAATAAAACATTTGGATTCCTGCTGTTAGATTTAGCATCATGGTAAATTAGTTACAGTTACAGCCAAACAACCTAAAGTTGTAGATGCATTGTATTCAAAATTAAGCACATTTTTTCTCTCCTTTTTATTTCAGTAGAGAACAATCTCCATGGGGACCTTTCCCAATGGGGTTCGAGGACATTTTTCTCCCAGTGGGGCGGGGCCGGTGATTATATCATCTCCGCAATCAGAGATGGGTGGGACCGGGAGGGGTACTCCCTGCTCCGCGTGGTCCCCCGAGATATGAAATTTTAAATATATATCTTTCATATATAAA
Organism: Aechmea fasciata; assembly: GCA_025177825.1. NCBI lineage: Eukaryota > Viridiplantae > Streptophyta > Magnoliopsida > Poales > Bromeliaceae > Aechmea > Aechmea fasciata. Next base: position 6,268,941 of record CM045937.1, read on the forward strand.
TTAAAGTAAAATTCCTACTCTACTTTCGGTAAAAATGCATAGACTTTTTAGCTGCAGGCTACTCTAAAACAGATTTCTCAATTTCTTTTTTTATTTGAGCTTATAAATTTAGGTTAAATATTTTATCAAATTTAATAACTCTATTAGTTCTCAACTGTTAATTGGTCTATTATATAGCTCTTAATTCATTTAAAAAGATAGTACGTTAACTTTGATGTCTTTAATGTATTTTTAATTTAATAAGATATTTTAATTCAATACATTTAGGTTTAATTCAAAATATTTTAATTCAATACATTTTATTAGATGTATCACACTTAATAATTTGACAACTAATGAAAAATAAACTTAACAATTAGTTTAATATACATTTTAAAGTGAGTTAAATTTTAAATTAAAAAATTAGTTTAATATACATTTTAAAAATCTACAGGCTTTCCGGGGGATGAGAACAGAAGGACTTGTTTGCTGGTTGGTGGGAAGACGGAGCTGGGACGAGGATCCTAAAAAGCCAGCGGGGACGGAAATACGGAAGGGCCTCCGGTCCCCACCCCACCTGCGTGCCATCCCTACACGCTTCGTAGGAATCCCTACACTCTTCCTAGGAATAAATTTTTATTGACCTAGTCAACAATACTAAGAACTAGTACTCGTTTGTATGCTCATTTTTTGGGTCAAGTCATAGTTAAGTACTGTGCAATCTAAACACTTAGACTGAAACTTCTAAGCCCTTTCACACTTTTATAACAAGATTATTATGACTCTCTCTCTCTATATTATATATATACAAGAAGAGGTGCTTCTTTTCTCTCCATTACGTTCTGTTGCTCACAATCTCATCTATAAGTTTTAAAGGCCCAAAATTTTTGAGTTTTGTTTCCTATCCTCGAAGGAGAAGATCAAATAATGAAGGTGAGTTTATATTTGTACCTTTAATTCCATAGTTTGATTCTAAATTTTCAAATTTAGACTCAATGGTTCTATTTTTTATGAGAAGAGTTATTTTTGTTATTCACAGAGTGGAATTTATGCTGTTAATATCGATCGATATTCGATAAGCTAACATCGGAATTCTTTGTATTCTTGTTAATTTTGAAAGTGTTCATGTTTGCAGCAACAGATTGTTATCAAGCTGCAAATGAAGTGCGAAAAATGCCGGGTGAAAGCAATGTCGATAGTCGCGTCAATACATGGTAAGATACATGGTTCAACGAGAGTTGTATATATATAATTCTTATTTGATAAAAATGTTGTGTGGTTCAAAGTAATTAGACATTATCGAAATTTTTTGCATTAATACGATACGTACTTTTGACAGGGATCGATTCAATCGCGTTAGAAGGCGGGGATAGGGATCACTTGGTAATGAAAGGAGATGGTGTAGATCCAGTTAAGTTGACAAATAAGCTGAGAAAGAAGGTAGGAAATGCAGATGTAGTCAAAATAGAGGAGATTAAGAAGGATGCATGATAAGAAGTAAAATGAATCAAAGGGTGAATCAAGTGAGCCAAAAATGGAGTATATACCCCTTGCAATGGTACCCTCAATGAAATCCCTGTTGTTGTGTATGACTTAGAAACAAATTCGAATCCGAATATTTCCTCGATTATGTAAGCGATTCTCATTCAATATTCAGATTTTGGTAAATTTTTATAATTGATTGATACAAATTTTTGCTTATTGGTTTGTTGTATTTTCGCGTGGCTGTTCTGTAACACTTTATTAATGTAATTTCGTGAATGCTTCGTAATAAAGAAAGATTCATAAATGAAATTTCTTTTTCTCATACCATTATTAATTTCTATTTGATATTATCAATATCCTCCTGGTGTACATGATCTAATCTATCCGACAACATATGAGCAGTGAGATAAGTATTTGTGCTGATACGTTAGGTGTATATATTAGCTTGAATATTACAAATATCTACAAAACAAAAAAAACACACCAGTATTTGGTGCAACTTATTATATATCTTTTATTTTTTTTATTCAACGATTATTATTATTATTATTATTAGTATTATTATTATTATTATTGGGTGGAAATACAGTGCCTTCGTAAATAAGTTCACCTAGAAAAAAATGTGTTGACTAATCACTTACATAGTCTCCCCAAGTGACATTGACTTTAAAATTTGACATTATTCTATTTTTAATCTGTATAAAAGAAAATATAAGAAATTTTTTTTTATTTGACATTATTTTAACTTATAATTATTACAATAAAAACAAAATACAACTATTATGCGTACAAACGTGCATGGAATGTTAAATTCTCGTCGCGGGTAAGATAACGACGCGTCATGGACTTTCGCTATAGCTTCCTCGAAAAGCACTTTTCAATTTCCACAACCAATTACAATATCTAATTTTCCCACTTCCGAATAAGCACTCCTACGGACCGTCCCTGAAACAAGTGGCAAAAAATTTAGTGATTGATACTGTTGGGAACGAATGAATCGTCCGTTATGCATTACCAACAAAAATACACAAAAAATAGAGAAAATAGATCGAACAATAAAAAAAATAAATCGTTAAAAAAGCCGAGAATTTAAATGATTACGTTAATTGCCTTGCATCGCCACGTCCACTGAAGGAAGAGATGCATTCCACTATATAAAGAAAAAGTAATACAAGCTTATACATTATGTCTTCTCCGGATAAAAACCAAGAGCCGTATGGTGAATTCCACCGTTCTCTTGTTTCAACGAAAACTCTAAAAAAATACAGAAAAAATTTTCCGTAAAACCGAGAAGACTAAATTAGATAAGTATAGAAACTCTAACCAAATTTTATGTCGTTGCTTCGGAGAATTCGAACCACTCAGACAATTTGGTCGAGAACCGGCGGAGTCTTTATGTCGTTTGTTCAACCGCTCAGATAATTTGGTCGAGAACCGCCGCTCCGCTGCCAACTACAACCCGTCGTTGCACGCGGAATCCGCCTCTCTTCTACCGCCGTTACGGCCGACCACCCGGACGTTTTGCATTAATTAGCCTCGGGCTAATTAATTTTTTTCACACCACGCCTCCCGTACGGTTTGCAGGGGCATGCATCTATATATATAGTGCATTAGCCGGTCAACAAGTCAACATGCTAATTAGACTAGGACTAGAACACGTATAGATAAACACGAAAACTTAAAACCAATTTGATGTAATTCATAGACCTAGTCTATGCCATCTTTTATGAACCAACTTAATGGGTTAATTAATTTGACTCAACCCAAGTTCAAAAGAAGGCATATTCTTAACAGGCACCTGAGACCCAAGTTCAAATCCTAATTGATTCACATTTTTAGCTAACTTTATTTCTAAATAAAATAAACAAAACGGGTAGCATACTATCTATTTCTCAACAAAAATAAGAATAAGTCGTTACTGTATCCATCCCACTTTGAAATAAATCACTGTACATATATGGCGTGTTGACTCGGCCTACGTGTGCATCTAATAGAAGCTTAGTAGTTAATTAACCGACTATTTTTTGAATAGTTAATTAAAATGTTAAGATTTAATTTAATTTAAGGATCGAAACAACACTATCTTCGGTGCGAATCTTTCCAACGCTACCCGAGCTTTCGAACGCACAATTAACCTTGTCGAACACTTGATCCAGCTACTTTGGCTCGTCAACGTTTTGTCAACAGTTTGTTTTTCCCACGCTATTCTCTCCTTCATCCCTTATCTCTACCCTTCATTCTTTCTGGCTCTCATTCCTGTTTTTTTTATTTTTTTTCCAGTTTTGTTAAGGAGGTCTTAGCTGCTTTCATTCTATGCGTTTAGTTTATTTTGCTTAATAAATAAAGTAGATAGCTCGTTATCTCGTTCTCAAAACAAAAAAAAAAAAATAAAAAAAAAAATCATTCCATTAGTTCTTAGTTTGGTATTGAGACCTATATGATGATATTAGATAAAATGAAGTTAAGGTAAAAATATATAAGGATATGCTTTTGTATTCTCCGAATCTTCTCGTAATTCCAAACAAAGCCTAAGCTCTCTTTGGAGTTGCGGAGGCCCGGGTCATTGCGTGTAGAATAAGTGCAATAAATAATTTATTTATTTATTTATTTCCCAGAGTGGTGATACGGCGCACAAAATACATTGATCTGATAAAAATATATATGATTTTTATACTTATATAGGTAGTAAGCATATCTCTATATATGCAAGTCTAAACTTGGGGGTTTTATTCCGCCCTTATGTAATCCAACCGTTTTAAATTAGAGCTAGCTTCTATTTTTAAGACTCTAGATTCTCATTTTAAATTTTTTTTTTTTTTTCAATTTCAACCTTTTATTTACCCTAAATCTAACTTTTCCGGTCTATATATTGTTTTATTTATCAATCAAAATAAAAAGGAAAACAAAAGAAAAACAAAAGGTATGCTAAAATAAATAACAATTATGACAAAGGATCATCAAATTTCTCAAAGAAGACATAAAGGTCCTGTTTGAGTAAAAGTTTCCTTGTACGATATATTTGCCTATGGAAAGATAAGTCATTCATGATTTTATAGGGAAACATATTTTACCTGCAAAGCGTTTTATCTTGTTCCGAAAAATTAATCAGGGAGTGAATTATGTTGTTTCATTCTGAACATCTGATTATATTTCTTATCTATCAAATACTATAATTTCTTCGGTAAATCAAAGATCATCGAGCATAATATATATATTCATCTAAAGCAGCTGCAGAAGGAGTGGGATTATCTTATTCCAGCAAAGCAGACCATTTGATTGATTTTTTTATTATTATTTATTTTTTTCTTTATTATTATTATTGGTATTACTATTATTTTCGCTGTCTCTGTCGCTCTCTCGAGGCCCTGGTTACCTAACTCATATAGCCTAATTCATACTTTTAATGAATGAAGCAGGTAGCATGCTACCTTTTTCTCAAAAAAATATATTCATCTATCCAAACAAGATCTAAAGAGATATATCCAGAATAAGATACTCATCAGCCAAAAGTAATGCAATACCATCTGAACCAACATGAGTTTGTTTCTTTAAAGAAAAGATGAAATTAATGCAATACCCTTTAAACTAAATTAACATAAGTTAAACAGGAGAGAGAGAGGGAGAGGGGTTTATAATACAAGAGCACCTCCAATATTATTTTCTTTCCTTTTTATTTCAGTAGAACAATTAATCTCAACAATGAAACAATTCACCCTCTTCTACGGATGCAATAATACCCGTGTACCTGTCCCGTGGAGACCGGGGTCCTCTTTGCTCCGTGTGGGTCCCTGAGATATAAAATTTTAAATATATCTTTTATATATATAAATTAAAGTAAAATCTCTACTCTTCTTCCAGGAAAAATGCATAGACTTTTTAGCTGCAGGGTATTCTAAAATAGATTTCTCAAAAAAAATTTCATTTGAGCTTATAAATTTAGGTTAAATATTTTATCAAATTTAATAACTCTATTAGTTCTCGTCTGTTAATTGGTCTATCATATAGTTCTTAATTCATTTAGAAAGATAGTTTGTTAACTTCGACATTTTAAAAATCTACAGGCTTTCCGTGAGGATGAGGACAGAAGGACTTGTTTGCTGGTTGGCGGGGGACGGAGCAGGGACGGGGATCCTAAAAAGCCAGCGGGGATGGAAATACACGGAAGGGCTTCCGGTCCCCTCCCACCCTCTTTGCCATCCCCACAAGAAATTCTATACTATCACACTTGCACCACATCATCAATAACATGCCAATCACATTTATTCTTTTCAAACAAAATTATAATAAAAATATTTTTTTATAATTATGATTGGACGTATGTCTCTAAAAGAAAATATTTGATTGATTTGTTATGCCACGTCACCAATAAACCTATTGCAATTTTTCCATCCCTACACCCTTCCTAGGAACAATTTTTATTGACCTAGTCAATAATACTAAGAACTAGTGCTTTTTTTGGGCTCTTTTTTTTTGGGGTCAAGTCATTGTTAAGTACTTAATTTGCAATCTAAACACTTAGACTGAGACTTCTTAGCCCTTTCACACTCCTTATAACAAGATTATTATGACTCTCTCTCTCTCTCTCTCTCTCTCTCTCTCTCTCTCTCTCTATATATATATATATACAAGAAGAGGAGCTTCTTTTCTCTCATCCATAAGTTTTAAAGGCCCAAAATTTTTTAGTTTTGTTTCCTATCCTTGGAGGAGAAGATCAAACAATGAAGGTGAGGTTTTTTTTTGTACCATTAATTCCATAGTTTGATTCTAAATTTTCGAATTTAGACTCAATGCTTTCTTTTTTTTTATGAGAAGAGTTATTTTTGTTATTCACAGAGTAGAATTTATACGGTTAATATCGATCAATCTTCGATAAGCTAACATCGAAATTCTTTGTATTCTTGTTAATTTTGAAAATGTTCATGTTTCCAGCAAAATATTGTTATCAAGGTGCAAATGAGGTGCGATAAATGCCGGGTGAAAGCAATGTCGGTAGTCGCGTCAGTACATGGTAAGATACATGATTCAACGAGAGTTGTATATAATTCTTATTTAATGAAAATGTTAAGTGTGGTTCAAAGTAATTCGACATTATCGAAATTTTTCGCGTTAATACGATACGTACGTTCGACAGGGATTGATTCAGTCGCGTTAGAAGGCGGGGATAGGGATCACTTGGTAATGAAAGGAGATGGTGTAGATCCAGTTAAGTTGACAAATAAGTTGAGAAAGAAGGTAGGAAATGCAGATATAGTCAAAATAGAGGAGATCAAGAAGGATGATAAGGAGAAAAATGAACCAAAGGGTGAATCAAGTGAGCCAAAAATGGAGTACCCCTTGCAATGGTACCCTCCTCAATATAATCCTGTTGTTGTGTATGACTTAGAAACAAATTCGAATCCGAATATTTGCTCGATTATGTAAACTATACTGTTTCAATATTCGGATTTTAGTAAATTTCTATGATTGATCGAATACAAATTTTTGCTTATTGGTTCCTTGTATTTTCGCGTGGCTGTTCTGTAACACTTTATTAATGTAATTTCGTGAGTGTTTAGTAATAAAAAATGATTCATAAATAAAATTTCTTTTTCTCATACCATTATTAATTTCTATCTGATATTATCAACATCCTCCTGGTGTGATCTATTAATCTATATATCTGACAACATATGAGCAGTGAGATAAGTATTTGTGCTGATACATTATGTGCAGATATTAGCTTGAATATTACAAATATCTACGAAAAAAAAAAACACCAGTACGTACTTGGTGCAACTTATTATATATCTTTTATTTTTTTTATTCAACGATTATTATTATTATTATTATTATTATTATTGGGTGGAAATACAGTGTCTTCGTAAATAAGTTATCACCAAGAAAAAATGTAATGCATGTGTGTTGACTAATCACTTACATATATAGTCTCCCAATTAGTGACATTGACTATAAATTTTGACATTATTCTATTTTTAATCTGTATAAAAGAAAATATAAGAAAATTATTTTTAATTTGATATTAGTTTAACTTATTAACTATTACAATAAAAACAAAAATACAACTATTATACGTACAAACGTGCATGGAATGTTACACACGTCGTAGTTCATTTTATTAGTGGTTTGGTTTTGGTAGATCGATGGACTTTTGCTGCAGCTTCCTCGAAAAGCTCTTTGCAATTTCCACAACCAATTAATATCTAATTTTTCCACTTCCAAATAAGTCGCTGCTGTATCCATCGTGCTTTGAAATAAATCATCACTGTACATATATGGCGTGTTGACTCAAAGTATTATCCGAATTCGAATCAGAATGGAGCGGGTTTATCCGAGCTAAACGGGTATGAATTCGGTTATGGAAATAGAAAATAAAAACCCGACGGATATGGATACGGATATAGATTTTGTATTTACCAGATCCGAACCCGAACCTGAATCCAAATATATTATATATATGCATAATTTATTTTTATTTATTTATATAATATATAAAATATTTAATAATTTTTATCCCTCGGATCTTTATTCAACCGTGCGGATTTTTAAAACGCCGGGTTCGGGTCTGGGTTCAGGTTTCGGATTTTTTGTCGGGTACGGATGTGAGTATGAATTTTTAAAACCCGCCGGGTTTGGATCCAGATACAAATTATAATTTGGTTTTTGGGTTCGGTTCAGATTTTTAAAAACCCGACACAAATCCGACCAGTTGACATCCCTACCTACATGTACAACTAATCGAAGCTTAGTAGTTAATTAACCGACTATTTTTTGAATAATTAATTAAAATGTTAATATTTAATTTAATTAATTGCGCCAAAGAACATTCTAAGATCATTCCATTAAGCTCCCTTTGGAGTTGCAGGGAGATCATTTGTTAGATGTGCGTCAAATTGGTAATCGACTTTAGTTTTGAGACTCTGACTCGGCGACAGTTTCGCAGTGCGACTAATTTGAAAAATAAGTTTGTGGAGGAAAAATGAATATCTGTAACGGGTAGCAAAAGGCTCGAGCTGAGTCTGCAACCCACCACTGACATTCGCAATGGGGTAGGGGGAACGGAGCCCTTCGCGGTACAGATCGGATCAGATCCGAAACACATTAAGAATTTGTTTCTTCGTTTTACTCTAGAGGCAACAGATGCTTTGTACTATGAACTTTTGTATTTTCTCGTGATTTTTTCTTGAAAAAAATTTTCTATATAAATCTGTGTGTTCTTCTTTTTTCTACTTGTGGTTTGTTTATTTTGTGTTCGTTATCTTCGTTTTCGTTTATGCGTTTATCGTAACACCATTGCATGTAGACTGAAGAGTAAGTGCGATAAATAATTTATTTATTTACTTATTTCCAAGAGTGATGATACGGCACACAAAATACACTGATTTAATAAAAATATATATGATTTCTATACTTCATAGATCTCTATATGCAAATCCAAACTTCTGAGGGATGATTCAGTCGTTATGTAACCCAACAGTTTTAAATTAGAGCTATTTTAACTTCTTCTTCTTCTTTTTTTTTTTCAATTTCAACCTTTTATTTACCCCGAATCTAACTTTTCCTTCTATATATTGTTTGATTTATCAATCAAAATAAAAATAAAAACAAAAGAAAAACATAAGGTACGCTTAAATAAATAACAATTATGTATCATCAAGTTTCTCAAAGAAGACAAAAAAGGTCCTGTTTGAGTAATTAAAAGTTTTCTTGTATGATATATTTGCCTATGAAAGGACACATCATTTATGAAATTACAGGGTAATATATTTCACCTGTAAGATGAATTATCTTATTCCGAAAAATTGACCATAGAGTAAAATATGTTATTTCATTCCAGATATCTGCTCATATTTCTTATCTACCAAATACTACGTCTTCTTGAGTAAATCAAAGATACATCCGACATAATATATTCATCTATCCAAACAGGAATAAGATTCTCGTGCATCCTAACATAGCGGAAAGTAATGCAATACCATCTTAACTAAGATAACTTATTTCTTTAAAGAAGAGATGAAATTAATGCAATAAATACCCTCTACACTAACATAAGTTAAACATAAGAGAGAGAGAGAGAGAGAGAGAGAGAGAGGGTTTTGAATACAAGAGCACCTCCAATATTGCTGTATATGGTGATGAGGCACAAATTAGACCTGCATGACTCCCCAACTGCCAACCAGGAGGCATGTCAACCAATTTGACAAGCTTCCCAGATGGCATTCAGGGAGCCAGGCAGACCACTTAATTCCACTGATGGAATGGCCTCTCTCTTCTGACTGATATTGCTTAAATGAGTAAGCATCCCAAAACCTACCAAATATACATAATCAGCAAGCCATTAACTAATCAACCAAATCAAATTCAAGCCACATCTTCATTAGCTACTTTGCGATTCCAAGAAGCAAATTTTTCTATGACATAGAAAAGTAGAGTGAGCTTTCAGATCTTACGAGCAGAATCGTCAATTGCAAAGATTTGTTGTTTGGGAGTTTTTGATAAAAAAAAAATACTAGCGACTTTTTAATTCAGTAGATGTTTCGCACAAATAGTACTTATGCAGAGACTCCAGCAGAACCAAATAAAACATCGCGTCATACAAAGAAATATATATAATAATGAAATTGATGAAACACTAGCTAAGAGATACAGAGGCATACCTGTGGAGTTCCTCTCTCTCTCTCTCTCTCTCTCTCTCTCTCTCTCTAGATCTCTCTCATAATGGGGAACCTCAATACTAGCCTATAAATAGAAAGAAGTGGTGGAAAGAGTGTAAGAGGAGAGAGAGAGAGAGGAAAAGTCCAGTGCATGCATGTGAGGGGAGGGGCCAATTTTCATTCAGAATTGTTAAGAGTTGAATCCAGCCAAGAGGCAAGCCTGGGAGTTTCAGGATGGTGAGGTTTGGCCCCCTTTTTTGAATTGTGGGGTAGTTAAATTATCAGTGATTACTGTCATTCTGGAGCCATCTTGGTAGTAAAATAGTTGTCTGTTGCAATTATAAAAGAATATGAAACAGTTCCCTCTTTGGTCCTATGCTTAGGTCTGTACATAGACAGTTGTAATTCAGATAACTAGTAGGAAATCCTCCAGACTATGTTTGGATGCATAAATATCTTATTCGGCATATCATATTTATTCGCTCAGCATAAATGCGGTAGTTCATACGATGTAAATTTATCTGTATATTGTGCAATCTCAAACTCTTTTTTTAAAAAAAATAAAAAGGATAAATCACCTTTGTAAAAGAATGACAAGCTTGTGGTTACATTTGTAAAAGAAAATCTTCACTGTGTACAAGTTACCACAAGGTAACTTGTTAATACTATTCACTACTAATGCAAACAACTTGCATACAAATAATATGCCCTGCAACTGCCAATGTATAAGATTCTCATTTTATTCAAAATAAGATCACAGGTTGGGGGATCAAGAAAAGGATGTTGATTGAGATTCTTAGAATTATGTGACTTAACTTCACCATCAAATTGACTAACAAAGATCTCATATATGTTTGGCAAGATACTCCTTTGATTCTTGGATCATGGTTTGACCTCGCATGATGCCGTCTTTATTAACCCGCACTTGGACGGCGCTTTTTTTCCTGCAGTTTTCATCGGCTTTTCGAAAAGCACTTGAAATGAAAGGGCTCCTACAAGGAAGAACTTTTGTGGCATATGGTAATCACAATAGTGAAGCACTTTGTATGTGGGGGGGGCCATTAGGTTGATACAGCTTCTGAAGTGCTTTCCTCAACAACTTGGACTAACAATGTTTTTTTTTTGACTTGAAATGCAATTCAGTGGACACAATTCAGTTTTTTTGTACAAAATTACAGAACCAACAGAAAGACAGAAACGAAAATCCCACAATACAAACCACAAAGACTTAAAAAAGGTTATTGCGGAGAAAATAAACAAAGAACACAATCGCTCTTCGCACTTTACTAACCTAATGGTGCTCGCACAATCTAAATCAGTTTAATAAACCATTGCAGAAACACATAAAGCTCGCATTTGGAGTTGCATGAAGATCGGGAACGTCAGGTGTCATCGACTTGAGAGTGGAAGACGAAGCTTGGGAAGGTAGTAGTTATGTCCCTGTGTCAACAAAATTTCAGATGGTTTTATTTATACTACCAGAACAGACAGATTTCACTGAAAAGGATTAAATATGTAGGAAAGCCAGAATATTTTTCGTTTACAGTGTGTATGCCTACTGACAAATCATGTAGAAGCTAATGAACATAAAGTCCATGACATGTTATGGCGAACTATGGGATTAATTAATAATTGTGTAAAAAGTTCAAAAGGTGAACAAATCGTCAATGATCTACACATACGATGTTAGCAGTTGAGAAACAAAAAAAGAAAAAAAAAGTTAAAACTGCTGTCACCCATTTCCCATCTCTCTCTGACTGTCTACTCTCACGCACCTCCTCTTCCCTCAGCACCGATCTATACATATGATGTAAGCAGTTGAAAAATAAAGAGGGTGCCAAGGTACCGTTACTACCGTAAATATATAGTTTGAAGAAATTCTTGAAAAAGTAACCTCGCAAAGTATAAATGGAAGAAAAACTACAAGATGCAAGAGGAAAAAAAAACATATTTAGTCCAGTTAGCTGATAAGTGCATGAGAGGCTACAAGTTAGACTACTGCCACCCTTTCCCATCTCTCTACCTGTCTCATCTCACCCACCACCTCTTCCCTCTACTCTCATCTCTCTCCAACTCTCCTCTCCTCTTCCTCTCTCCTGGGTCAACTCACCGCCGCCGGAGGTCTCTCACAAGTGGTGGTGAACTTACACCCGGAAGGAGTACTACTGTGGAAGTGGAAAGATAAGAAGCTCGACCACATTGAAACACACTGAAAGTGTGCACGTGTACTACGCCCACAGTGGAAATTAACTAGAAAATGCCAACTGAGCCAGTTATCTATGCCTCAAAAAGTACAGTGGAACCTTGTGTTTACGTTCAGAAAATCAAAGCTCGCGTTGTTGACATTTCATTCCAAGAAAATTCAAAGTTATATAAAAATAAGAACCAAAAATAAGAATGTCTACGATAACAGATTCTCACTTAAGGTATAGGAGAGTCATATTCTTCAGCAAAGAGGGATGTCTCAAGACGAGACTGCGCCATTCTTCCTTGTCGATCTTCCCGTCATGCTTTGTGTCGGCTTCCTCAAAAGTCTAGTGATAGAAATAGAATATATTTATTGGTCAATATGAAAAATGCACAACGAGATGACATAGCACATAATTTAAACTCAGTGTTACATGACAAGACACCTAATTCAGTTCTTGTCTAACACCTGGCTGTTAGACAGGTTTCTTTTTCCAAAATACTAAATTTTCAGTATTTTGATTTGGGACAACTTTGCAGTACTCCCAATCTCGGGAAACAGTACTTGATATCTAAAAATCACATGCTCCAGCAGCACAAACATCTAGACATGCATTAAGTATCAGTACCAACTTTTTGTGTTCCCATCCTATTATATAATAACATAAAAGAAAAGAATGAAAACTTTAACTGCAGTTGTACAACATTAGTTATACAATCAGAATCAACTAAGCGAGAATATAAAATCACCGATTCATGCACCTTATCAATGATACTTTCTATGACTTCATCTGAAAGATTCATGCCTGATTCGGCAAGTGTGGCCACTACCATTTGCTTAACCTGAAATGAAGAGCTATTTAGTTACTGGATCAAGAATAACAACTCTAGTCCACTAAAATGGCCCTTGGTTGCTACGAACTGGAATGCTAATTACATGGTAAACCAACATAAAGTACCTCTTGTCTTTCAATGAATCCTTGTTGCTTGAGATCATATAATTTGAAAGAAACTGCAAGCATTCTTGTGTAAGTGCTCATGTCCATCCAGCATATTTTCACCCAACAAAGATAAGCATAACGTATAGAGAAACTCAGCTAGAAGATTTTATAACTTACACTCAATTTTATCATCAATTGGAGCATTAGGATGGAATACGGAAAGAGCACGTGCAAATTCTTCAAATCCTAGAATTCCATTATGCTTTGTATCAAACAAGTCAAATACCTAGAACATTGAAAATTTTAAAAGAAAAAAAAAATCTTGTAAGCAATTTCAAATGTATAAAAATCTACTGGAAGTTTCCCCACTGTTGAGAACTTTAGTGTTTGGTCCAATCAAGGAGTGGAAACCCTTTAGTGATCTTAAGTCCTTCGTATGGACATACCCGATCAGCAAATAAACTCTCCTTTTTGTTAGTCTTAAAGAGTGCAAGTTGGAACTCCTCCTGCAGCAAGATAGAGATAGTAAAAACAGAATGCTAAGAAGCTGACTGAACAAAACAGCATCTGGAACTTCAAAGGGTGAAGAATTGAATAGATGGAAAAAAGAAGAAATATAATATCAACCCTTAGCAGAGGCACCAATATGACGAAGTTCTGGAAAGGAAAAAATAATATAACGAATATCTCAACTTTTTTTATCTCACAAAATCTCTGCCAGCAAACAATATGCCACAAATAAGCTCTTACCTTGTTAATCAAGCCATCGTCAATCACAGCACTGCTTATTTTCTTAAATAGCTCATACAAAGCTTCAATTTCACTTACACTAACTGCATGAAAACAAAAATCATTATAAGCTGGTCTATTTCATTGCCAACGTAAGGCAAATGATATGCAAAGAACGAAATCGATGTCAGAAGAAAGTAGCTATTTGCATTTAAGAATATACATGAGGGAAAAGCAAATTATGGCAAAAATGTATAAAGAACATTCCATTTCTTGCCTGTACATTTTTATTTTGAAAGTTCAAGTATTCATTGTGTTACAGTTTGGGAATGGTTGTGCATCTTTACAATAAATTACTAAAGATTAAGTGCCATGAAAGCCCACAAGGTTATCTTTCCATCCAACTAAATTTCAATATCAACTTATGGAAGTAGGATGAAACATACAAACTGTTTCCCTTGCTAAAAGTTCAGGATCTTCAAGACCCTTTGGCTGCTTGTCGAGATCACAACACTTCAAAAGGACAACAAATAGTTGCTTGATCCCCTCTAAGCACTGCAACATGATATTGGCTGCTCATAAACATACTCCATACCTGCAACCAGGCGACAAAACCAATAAGCATTTCATTTATTTCAACCAAGATCATAAGATCCTTTTATAGTTATCTCCACCTATGCTCAAACATAAGAATGTTACAAAACTGAACAGCAAGCCGGCTCAAACACAAGGAATTTACAAAAGTGAACAGCAATCGTGCAGCTCAAGCATATTTTTTCTTGACAGAGGTTAAAAACTTAACATACTTGGAATGCATATAAATGTGGCTGGATCAGAAAGAAAACATATAAGGCCTGAACTTCCAACGATCATTTCAAAATCTCAAGCAAGATGGGCAATGAAATTCTGGTGACTTAGAAGTATGAACTTACTACAGCACACAAATAATCAAGAGATTATTGTTCCTTTAACAGAAAGCGAATTTAGGGGTTAAAAGAGCTCAGCAGGAAAGTGCTGAAAAACAGTAGTTTTAACATAACGATTCATGCCACTCGCCTTAACACAAGTGAAAGAAATACAATAAAGAGAAAGGCGATGTGCCTATTCTCTTACTAGTGACAATGTGAGGAAAGGATTCACATCGAAGTTATACAACCGCATTAACATTTAGGCCATCCTGCTGAATAGTTAACCGTGTAACAACTAATTCATAAATGGCAGACACATAAATCATAGCAGAAACAGACCCACCCAATTACACAAATATGTAAACAAACAAACAAGCAAATGCCAACAAATTTGCTCTTCTTGTCAAAAAATATACCATGTACACAATTTTAGTAATGATATGAACAACTATAGTGTTTATTTCAAATCAATAGAGCTCTAAATCGTAGAGTCCTCGGTTTTTTCATCATTGCAACACTGAGAGTAGATTTCAAAATGCCCTTCATATTTTCTTCGACCGAATTTATTCAACGCGAGCATAAAACTAACAGCAACACGATCTACACAAAAGGATCAATGAGATCCCACAAGCCATGGACGCAAAACCTAGAATCTCATACAGGAAACATATCAAAAAAACCTTTTTTCTCCAAATTGAAACAGATCAAACTCATACTAACAACCACAAACGATTCGATGATCCGCGGAAGCATTATCCGCTCCCGATGCCGATCCCGATCCCGACACTCCCGATTCGCGAATTTTCAGGGCGAAACGAACCCCACCGATTCAAAGAGTAGGTTTTCGTAGGATCCTAACAATTGAGAGAAAAAGAGAGGGGAGAGAGGGACCTCACCTTTAGAGCAGGGGAATCCATGAGAGGAGGAGGAGGAGAAAGGGGGAGCACAGAATCCGATTCATGTTTTTTTTTTTTTTTTTTTTTGTCTTCTTTTTTTTGGATCTTCTCCCACCCACGCAAGGAGTTATGATATTTATACTCGAGCAATAATTTTGGCTATATTACATTTTTGCTCCTCAAACTATGTAGAATTACAATTTGGTGGTCAAACTACGAGCCATGATATTTTGGTCCTCAAATTTATTATAATTTTTTATCCAAATTTTTTAGTTTGTGCAATTAAATATCACGTTGTAATTTAACTGGCTAAATATCAATGCAATGCGTCGTAAAAATAAAAATAATACAAAAATCTATACTTATATATTAAATTTCAAGACTAAATGCTACACGTACTCATTCCTTAATTTGAAAAATAGTAGGGTCTATTTTTTTCTCATGTAATTATTGTGTTATAGAAATAATTTTAATCGTCCATTTGCATGATATACGACTTCTCTTGAATAAGATTTAATAATTTTGTTGAAACGATTAAATTTTTTTATTATAGTTTTATTTCTTAAAAAGATTTGTTTATAATATAGATTATATTTATTATTTTTTATTATAGTTGTGTTTTTGTATATTTTTTTTTACTTTAACGGTATCTATCCTGTTACGCGTCAGTCACTATATTATATTTTTATTAATGATGCGATAATAATTAACATATCGTACCACTTCACATCAAGATCTTATATTAATATTCGATCAACTAAATTAAATTATAAAATTTAATTTTAATAATCTTATAAAGTTTAAATTAAAAATTTATTATAGTAAACTAAATTCTGAAGTCCAAAATATTATAGGGGAGGACCAAAAGTGTAAATTATTTAGCCAAATAATAAAAATGATTGGGCCTACACAGTTTTCTCTTTCTTTTTTCTTTTTTTTTTTTTTTTTTTTTTTTTTTTTTTTTTTTTGGGTTCTGTGAAGCTTGATTTGGACATAAACAAACACGGGAATTACATGATAAACAGATGGTGGTAATTAATTTGCTTCACCAAAAGTGAAAAAGTTGAAGTGATTTTTTATACAAATATATTTTTTTTATTGTTCAATTTATCATCAAATAATTTGTTCCCTTATTTTATTTTTTTAGAAAACATTATAATTGGCTGTATCTTAGATGACATTGTGACAAAGTTAATTACGAGAGAAAAAAATGATAAACAATATTTACTGGTATATATAACTTTATTTTTTTTTACATTCTGCTATTTAACATTTTTTGAAATTATTGAATCAGATTGACTCATTTCGATTGGTTTGATTTAAGTTTACTAGTAATTAAGTGTAGATTGATTTTGTTGGTGAAAAATTATGTGTCTAATTTGTAATAATTAATATATATTTTAGCCTTAAATGGATGATTAATCATTTGCAATGATTAACTAATCACTGTTATCTCTCGAGATATTAAAAATTATAAAATATTTTTCTTGTAGCATTTTTATCTCTTTATAAATTGATGTTTCAATGCAACTTTCATACTATTCATCATAAATAATTTGTATATTTGAAAAGGGAGATTAAGTAGATTAAGTGAAAACAACATGAAAAAAGCCCCAAACTAATAAGAGGTTTCCTTTATTTAATTTTTAGGAAAAACTTCAAATGACTTTCACGTGG
The DNA here is from genome assembly GCA_025177825.1 of Aechmea fasciata. Taxonomy (NCBI): domain Eukaryota; kingdom Viridiplantae; phylum Streptophyta; class Magnoliopsida; order Poales; family Bromeliaceae; genus Aechmea; species Aechmea fasciata. Next base: position 6,286,394 of record CM045937.1, read on the forward strand.
TTTCGTACTTTTTTATTTTAATATTCTATAGTTTAAAACATGAATTAATTTAGTACTCCGTAGTTTTTTGTTTTTTATTATCTCCTGCACTAATTTTTTTCGTTAAAACAGTAACAAAGTAAAACTAAACGATACTAAAGTAATATTCAATAAATCTAGATGTGGTATCTAAAATGTTTTTATATAATTTATCGAAATATTAACGGAGAAGCTGACAAAAAGAAAAAAAATAAAACCATATAGTACTAAATTGATACACTTTAAATCAGAAAATAGTACAGTAAAAAAAATACGAAACCACATATGATATTGAAAGTTTACCTTAATTTCTAATAGAAATGGTGAAAAGTGTAAAACTTAATAAGTATGGGGTGTTTTAAGAAATTTAGACAAAATGTAGGGATAGCACAGTGACTATCGATACGTTTTCACCCAATTATTATTATTATTATTATTATTATTATTATTTATACTTTAATACAAGCATTTTCCACATACTCATTTCTCGTTACTCTTTTTGGCTTTTTTTTTTTTTTTCCCTTTAACCGAAAGAGAGAGAGAGAGGGAGAGGGAGAGAGAGAGAAGAAGCATGAGAGTGGCTTCGAAGGTGATCGTCCTCGTCCGCGACACCGACGGATTCGGCGTCGCCCTCGCCGACGCTCTCCGCCCCGCCCCCGAATCCCACCTCAAGAGGTTCGATCCCTACTTCTACATCTCTTCTCCCTTGCGCCCTCGATCGATCGACCTCTCATTTGCTTGATCCCTCCAGAGAATCCTCTCCCTTCGAGATCTCGTTGGCTAAGTACGGCATCACGGATACCAGCGCCTCGGGCGATTTGATCCACTTCGTCGATCCCCGCGGATCGCCTCAGGTTAGTGATCTTCGCCACTAAAACCCTAGATGATGATGATGACGATGATGATGATGATCTCATTGCATCGGATGTGTACAGGATCTACTAGTTAACGTGTCATCGATCTATTGATTCGATTTGTATGTTACGTGCACAGCTGGTGGAATCTTATGCTGGCGACATTGATTTTAATGATGTTGGAGTGATTTGTTTATGTGTGTTTGATTGTAGGTGGGGTTTGGACAATAACTGTCTCTTTTTGGCTTTATGTATCCTAATAATTGATAGAAACAGTGTGTTAGCTATTTATTTGCGAGATGATTGGATGTTGCTTTATGTAGATAGGTACATCTTGTTTGTGAGATCGTATAGTAGTAAATAATAGTACATTTACCTAACTTTGCGTAATGAATCCCAGGTCTCTATATTGGTTCTGCCGAATTATGCACCTCCTGTTGCCGCATGTGCGATAAACGAAATTGTTGGATCAATTACTTGGGCTAACTTTTCACATCTTCCGGTCCTAATACTTCCACTTATCACAAAAACTCTAAATGCTGATCATGAAGTCGCGCATCGAGCAAAATCAGCAGAGGCAATTACTATTTATGGAGCTCAAATAGGAGACGCAAACAATTCTGCTGATACGTTAGTTTCTGGACTTGCCGTGCCGCCTCCGTCGTTTCAAATTCGCAGTGAACCTCTCGCCTGCTTAGTTCAAGTTGTACGCGTGTCAAAATTACCTACGGTTCTCCTTATAGCTCCGAGCAGTGAGCAGCAAAGTAAAGGATCTGCTGATCGTGAGCTTGAGGTTCGACTAAAATTCTCTGTAATGGTAGAAGCTATTTTTTTTTTTTGTTGTTGGTTTTATGAGTAGTGCTATGTGTACCTTAAGAATGTGTTCCCGAATACCGTCGATGAGTTAGCTCGCTCTGTCCATGTGAAAGCTAGTAGTTGGTTTAGCTTTTAAAAATTTTAAACATGATACCTAACAGGGCATGAATTCTGAGCAAATAAACCAGTCGCTAGCTGCAACATATATGAAGTTGACTTATTAACAGTATCCTTGTCCTAGAGCTAGGGGCCCATTTGACGGCATGTTAAACTACTATTGAGATGAATTGACAAATATCTAGTTCAAAGCTTTTTATTGGCAGTATACTGCGTAAGGTTATTCATGCTGCTCGCCAAGGACTTTCTTGCTGTTATACCTTATTTTTGCCCTTTTTAGTTATAGCGTTTACTGTACTGTACTTCATGATGTCCACGAATTTTTTACTCAAACATTTTAGCCCTGAATTTCCTTTATGTTGCAATTGAATCCCTGGCTCTATGTGCAACCATCGTCCTCTGAACTGACCATTTTACAATTGTACCAGTTGTAGTGAAAGTGAAAGTTACTATGCAGGAAAAAGGGTTAAAATGGTCGTTTTAAGGACAGTGGTCTTGTGCTTAGCATGTGACTAAATAGATGTTGGGCTACAGATAGAGCCAGGTATGCAATTCAAATTGCAGGAAAGATTCCAGGCTATGTTGTTTAATTTTTATACTTCGATACAGGGACTGTTCATAATTATATCTTTTAAGTACTTTTAGTTGTTCTTCCCTCACCAGTGGAGCAATTTGTTGATTCTTTTTTTTTTTTTCTCTTTTTTTTGTTTTGTGTTCCAGGCGCTTTACGAAATAGGGAACTTCTTGGCCAGCCGCGCTAACTTGAGCTTCTCCAAAGAAAGCATTCAGGACAAAAAGTTAGAGAAATCGCGGGGTGCCCAAGAACCATGGCGTGAATTGTATGGCTGAACTTTTGAGGTAATTTTGAAGTGTTGTTTTTGAGATGGCGAAAACCTGCATGTTCTGTGCCGAATACTAGATATCTAGTTTTCAAGCGTAAATATGCAATGGAATACTCTACCTTTCTCGTTTTGTAACGGTTTCTCATCTTCCTGCAAAAGTTAGTAAGAACTTAGTTAATTGAGTTGCTAAATATTTGCTCAATTTCGCTTTTATTTGGAGTTAGCAGTTCCTCCGGTTCTTCTTGTTTATGGCCCAGATAACTGAATTTCTTTTTTTTTTCCCCTTTATTCTTCAACAATCCACGAAAGTTGCAGGAAAATGTCATATTTTGTTGGCTATATTATAAAAACATTCCTTGCTCTTTAATCTGGCACTTCCTCAACTGCATTAAATAGGTTCTTAGTTTGGAATGGTTGCTCAATGACGGTGCAAAACTTACATGAAAATTAGTTTTTTCATTCTTTTGGCCCAAGGAAAAGCACTTTTACCAACTGTGGTTCGAAAAGCCATTTCTTTGGATGCCAAGCACGATCTAATGCTTGGGCTGTAGATGGTTAACCCATTTCTGTGATAGTGTCATGTATTTAGTTTAGATTAGTCGAGTCGGGTCGGGTCGGGTCAGGTTGGTTCGAAATGGGCTACTACAAGGTATATGCATATCATCAGGAGTTTTCGAAAATATGGATTAAATACAAGAGAGCAACAAGCGGAACCAATATAGTCTTGAACCTAACCCTAATAAATGTCTCATATTACATTATTATTAAGAATTAAATAATAATAGCCTCACCCATGTATACAAGAATTAAATACAAGAGAGCTTTCGAGGCCGTAGTTGCCTCACCCATGTAGCCTAATTCATCCTTTCAGTGAATGAAGCGGGTAGCGTGATACCCTTTCCTCAAAAAAAAAAAAAAAAAAAAAAAAAAAAAAAAGAATTAAACCTTAACTATGACACAATTTAATGGATCAGTTAATTGAATATGGAAGAACTCTTGGTGCTGGAAACATTCATTCCTAGAACGAATACAGTAAACGAATTTTTGGCTTCAAGTGGATAAACAATTTAAGTTTGCTTATGAAACAACTCTTTTGTATTGGCTGATCATGTAGTTTCTAAAGAGGTAAATAAGTATAAAAATGACATATAAATCAGTGCGTAAAGATCAGAATATATCAGTTGAAACCTTCAATCAGCGAAGGAAGAAGCGGTTCCACGAGTGGCGATCGCTCGTCGATCGCCGCGAGCGACGGCTGCCACATCCCAGCAAACCTCACTCTCCTACCGCCGAGCTTGACATTTTCTTCCGAGATCGCTTTGTCGGGAGCGCCGCGGTCGTCGCTCTTGCTCATTTTCTTGCTGTCGCTCTCGGATGCATCAACCATATCAGGCTGAGGCTGAGAAACCCTCGGTCGCCGAGCGCGCTTCTGCAGCTTTAGTACCGTACGCCGTGGGACAATGTAAAGCTTCTCGCCGGGCGTCAAGATCTCATCGGGACGGACGACGGCCTCCCATGGCCGACGAAACACGTCGGGCCGCGCCAGCACCTCCCGCGGGTACCTTTCGATTATTGAGACCGCAGGGGTCGCCATGTAGTAGGACTCCACGTAACCGCCGGCATGGATAATTCTTAGCGGGGTCGGGGGCCGGTCGGGGAACGAGGCGGTGACTTCCTGCTCCGTCGGGTTTCGGAGAGCGCCGCTCGATTTGGCGGCGCGGCCTCCGAAGATCTTGGAAAACATTTACAGGGCTACAGTTACAGCAGTTACGGTCGGCAAGACGGCGGCCGGAGAAGCAGAAGGGCTACGAGATGGCTGTGAAGAGGCAGTGAGAGAGGCCTGTTTTATACAGAGGAGTTGGCGGGAAAAGCAAGCAGGTAAATGTAGGCCATATATATATATACTTTTTTTGTTATTAGGAGTATGTAAGGAATTATTTTATATTCCTAAGACTTGGGGTTTATAAGATAATTAATTAATAAGGAAAGATGAAATCTATGATTCTATTAAATCAGTAATATCATAATACAGATAGGTTATTTGGTCTTTTAAATTCGGATTCTTATGACTTAGTTAAATATCCCCGGGCACCGCCACTCCATACGGTGCTACGCCTCCCTCCTCGACCTCCTCATCTGCTGTTTTGATCGGTTTATGCGGAGAGGGGCGGTCGGGAGAAGCAAATTTGTTGATTGGTCAAATGAAAGAACAACATTTGTATCCAAATGAAGAGATCTACACCTCTCTTAGTAGTTGCTGTTGCAGGTCAAGAATGTACTCAGATGCGTCGATACTTACTGGATCCGTGATAAAAAGAATGGTTACTCGCCGCACTTGATGAGTTATCACCTTCTGCTTTTGGGGCTTTGCGACGAAGCGCAGTATGATAAGGCTAAAGCAATGTTCTATAACTCACCTTTGAAGAAGTATAACTCTGATGAGATCGCTCGGAAAGTGCTTATTGATGGCCTGCTATGTTTTTTCTGAAATGTTGTCGTTTTTCAGAGGAGAGGAATTGTAGACCCAGTCCTCAGACATATGCAATGCTAAGCAAGGAATTTCCTAGTGCAGCAAATGGGGCTTGGAATTGATCTTAATGACCTATTTCAAATGTACTTTCTCCTTCAGTTCATTATAATGGATCTTGCTGGGGTAAATATTCGAAGCTCGAAGAAATTAAATTACAGATCTCAGGGTTTTACGTCAGAAAAGGCGGAGAACTTACCCAGAGGGGCACATATATCTTATTTCCAAACAGATTCTTATATGAAACAAAAACAGAAGTGCAAGGTACCAAAATATAAGCTTCAAATATCAAGGGTGGCAAAGTGCGAGCGAATAAAGACCCACTTATACACATCGCGACATGGTCGCATATATCTAATTGTTGTCGCAAAGTCTCAGCAGAAAAGAATGCAGAACCGAAACACATACCAGATTTTCACATGTGATTGAGCATATGCAGTGTCTTGAATACAACTGTGGTCTCAGATACGAGCAGAAAGGTAACATTTGACACCAATATGTGTGCATGGGAATTTCCATAAGATTCAGGAACTTAAGAAATGCGATAAACGAATAGAAGATGTTTCCCTATAACTTGATTGGTACAATATTTGAGATCAAATGAAAAAGACAACTAATGAGGAAGCATTGCCACTCTTCATCGTGTTTAGTGTGTTTCCCAATGAAGAAAATAAATGTTTTAGCTCAACCTTCTATTTGAATAGCTTTCGAAATCCATTCAATATTGTAAGAGCTCTTAGTTCGCCGCTCCTCATGTCCCTCAACCTCCTTCGCAGTATCTACATTGTGTGGGAAAAATAAACATAAGAGAAAATTTTGCGCACATTTAAACTTCAATGCTTTTATGTAAAGACAACACCATCTCCTTGAAGCCGATTTTGAGTATGTTACTTATGCCTTGTTTGGTCCTACTAGAGAGTATAGTGTCATTTTATGAAGTGCTACTCAAATAGTATTTTATATTGGAATCAAATACTTTAAACTGGAGCTTCTGCTTTTTGGACTAAAAATCTCATTTCAACTTCCCACCATAGTAGTAAGCGCCAGGCCTTTCATTTTGCTCAAAGCTTTTTACTAGAGGTGATCAGAGCGTCGAGCAAGGCCAAACAAGCAACAAAATAACAAATTACATACTATTACTTCGTCGTGGTTTCACCTAGGTTGCCTAAATTTATATATTGGAAATTAAATGCGGATCAAGTGGCGTAGCTCTTACATATTGAGCTCGGTACAGAATCCTCCGCTCGCTGATGCATAGGTCTGTCGCCAGCTGTTTCAGAAGCACTTTCCTATTGGCTTGCTTTGCACTCAGTGCAATCAAATCGAAGGTAGCACCACCCTGGATATACAATAAATATCAGTAAATATTACCACCAAATTCTCATCTTTTTTCGCAAAGTGAAATTCACGCAGAATAAGTTTGAGAAAGTAAAACTGTAATGTTTAATTTAACAATATATCCGAATATCTTATAACTGATAAAGAAATTTCCAACCAATCGTGTCTAACAGTAAGTAATTAAGCATATTAATGTTAGAAGAAGTTCGAGGAACGATGACCAGAACAAAGTTTAATAAGCTCGACCTCTATGAATTTGTTGTACTTTGATATGCTTGATTCACAGCAATCCAGGATAAACTGAAGAGTTTGCTCCTCCAATTCAGGATAGTTTAGTTTAGCCTTTGCAGTTCCTTTATTGGAGGCAGCAGCAGCCATCTGCAAAAATATGCTCAGGGTGTCAAAGAGAGTTTTCAGCATGAGCCATCATTTTGAGCGGGCGGGGGCTCACAGGATTTACCTCTTCGAAGCACCGGCTCATGTTGGGCGGGCTCGCCACAAGGTAAGCATAAGCCATCATTTCGAGTGGCCATCCGGTGATCTGCAAAGGAAACCTTTCCGACCTACTCAAAACCAAGACATGAGAATGTGGTGAGCATTACATCATTTGCAAAACAAGTTTGGAGTAAATGTTTGTGCAAGTTTAGATAAACATTTGTCGTTAGGCAATAGCAGCCTACAGATTCAAGCGTTATGTGGGGGCGGATATCCGGTACTTACGTCGATAAACCATACATTTTTAGGGCTTCTTGCTTAGCTTCATAGCATTTATCGGACTTGTCGACGGACATTGACAACTCAACTGAGTCATTTGGATTTGTGCCCTCTTTTGGAACAAAGCCATATGAGAGCAATAGCTCTCCGTTTGATTTCTTACCATAAGAAATAAATACCTGTACAGATCGGATAAAAAAAGTCAAATTGAGAAAAATATATTCAAAGACGAAACTATTGATAAAGACACAAATAATAAACGAGTACTTTCGAAATAGTTTTTACTTTCTAAACAGGTTTTAAGTCTGGCAACAAAACTTATTATGTTGCTTGCCTTTTCAAATATGCAAGATCACAAAATTTGACATTGTTTTAGAAAATTACTTAAAATAAAGAACAATGAACAAATTTACCTGCTCACCTGGTTGATATGAGCGGTCGGTCGTGAAAACTATTCCTTGTGATGACTTGTCATAGTCCAAAAATGTTTCCACCTAGATCATTCATATAAATTATCTAACTTAAAAGATATTCAAAATAGTAAGTTTGTTTTCTGTCTATCTCGCAAATGCTTACACTCAAAGGACAAACTTACAGCTCTATCTATACCAAGCTACAGATATACATGTAAATATGAACAAGAATATGTAGGTAAGTCCAGAAATGATAAAATTTGATATACAGGCAATCCAAGAATCCAACTGCCTGAAAAATTCTGAAGCCAAAAGTTTTCAAAAAAAATGTAACTTGATACCTCAGAGCTATGATTAAGCATGTCGGCCCAAGGAACTAATGCAACTTTTCCATCCATAGATGGCAAGCGAACCTGTGATGTTACAGTAAATATCAAATTAAGTGTATAACCAACTAGCAATAAACAAGTTGGCACTAAGACCATGGTAGAGTCAGAAGTCTACACTGAGAACAAAACCCTGGTCGAAATTACAATCTGGAGAACTACAAATCACCCAATTACTGGATTGCTCATAAACGCATACTCACCAACCGTGAGAAGAGAATTCCGAAGGACCACCTAAATGTTTCCATGTTGTACACCTGAGAGTGATTACAACTTCATCAGAGTCTAGATACAGGTAATTCCTAAATTTAATGTTCGTTAGTTATAGACAGGTCTAACTGTCTCAAAAGTTTGCATACTGAACAGGAGCCTTCTTCAGAAAACTACCTCCTCAGGGAACAGATCTGGATGCTTGGAAAATATTTTCTCCTTTAAATCAATGAACCTGCAAAAGTATACCGAAGTAACCAAACACAGAGCTGGTTCTAATGTTCCAAAGCAAATGCAATAACGAAGAAAAGAAGGAGAGTTACTTACGTTCCTGTAACATCGGTTATCCTTTCAATGGCTCTTTTCCTAATTGGCGATGCTACCAAGAATGTGTCAAGCTCGGAGCGAGTCCTGCAATGATATATAGCAGCTGTAGGGGAGAAATCTGAGAGTAAATCCTTAATAAGTGAGAGCAAGAACACTAAAATATTTCTGGCCTCATCAACCATTCTCTCTTCAAATTCTCAAGTGGTAGGCGAATAGGAAGCGTGGGTATACCAGTATAAAAGCGAGTAAGGTTGTCGAGGTAAGGCTGCGATATAACTGTTCCATCGTGAAGAGCTACTGAGACTCGCCTCGCTTATCAGGTAAGTTGCGAGCAGCGGCCAATCTGGTACCGAGTATCTCCTGATCACATTACCTACTTCTGAGCTGCTCCATTCCTGCAGGTTAACATCGAAAACTTTTAAAAGCTTGCCTGCCTACTAGCAAGCAAAAAAGATACGTTTAGTTTAGTTTGAGTTCGATTGAAAGATGTGCTAGTGAAGTTTAATGTTAAATGCCTCATAACAGTTAGTCGGTGTTGTCCTTAACCTTAAATCATACATGAATCAAGAGCTTAGTGAACTTTGAGCCTACAATCTAGTGATATCCTTAACAAAGTGAATTTGATAAGAGAAGCTTAAGATATAATAGCATTTCTGGGACTATGAATGTAGTCCTTCATGGGGTTGGTTACATACTCAGATTACTATATGTTCGACGGTTGCATATATATAACATGGTTATTTAGTGGCCTTTTGAAGCTACTGAAAATCAGTTAGAGCCATTAAATTTGACGAAATTGTATATAAATTGTTTTTGAATCCAACCAACGCAAACTAAGCAGTAAAAGTTTCGATTTTACTACGTAACATATCGATTAGTAACTTTGTTTTGAGTAATCTGAAGTATATAAGATGTCTATAGATTTACTTACGCTTTAACTAAATTACACGCTACGATTACGAGTACGATAACAAAAGAAACGGAATTAAGAAAGGAGAAGCAACGATTGCAAAAATGGGGGCGCGGGCGCACCGAATCGGGGGAGATGACGAGGGAGGGAGGGACGAAGAGGAGCTTCTCCCCCTTGCGGATGCTCTTGAGCGCGACGAGCCCCCTCTCCCCGACCTCCACGCGCCGGATCGCCATCTTCTGCTGGGGAAGCCCCGACGCCGAGAGCCACCGCTGCAGCGCCCCCGCGCTCTCCATCGACTCGATCTCGCACCCCCACCTTATCGACCCATCCCCTTCCCCCTCCCCCGCCGCCACCGCCGCCGATGGGGAGGCCGACACGGCGGCGCAGCCGAGGCGTCGGCGGAGGGTGCGGGGTAGGCGGAGGAGCGGAGGAGGAGGAAGGGGAGGAGGGGAAGGGTTCGGGGGGAGGAGGAAGGAGGAGGTGCGGAGGAGGGATATGGAGGGATCCGCCATGGGAGGAGGAGAGGTGGAGACGAGGGTGAGTATTTACTGTTTCAGTAGAGAGAGAGAGAGAGAGAACCTTATCCTCTCGTTTAATGGCGGGAGAGGAGTGCGATTCTAACAACCCCTCTCTGTTTTAGACTCCATAAAATAAATTTTAGGATTAATTTCGTTTAGCTCCCTACAAATATAGTAAATTATAAATTTATTTTTATAATTTTTATTTTTATAAAATTTTTAATATTTTTAAATATCTCTCTCTTATTTGTTACTATTAAAATTAATTAAAATATTATTTATTTTATAAATAAAATAAATAAATAATTTGTTTGCCAATACAAATATGTCCCTTTAAAAATCCCAACTATTAATTAAAAAAGATTAAAAAGATTAATTCATCTCATTAACTAATTATTATTTAAATCTATAATTAACTAATTTTTTCTAACGATTCTAATGGTAAGAATATATTTAAAAATATCAAAATTTTTACAGGACAATAAATAAAAATTGAATTTTATAAAGATATATTTATAATTTACTATATTTATAGAAACCTATATAAAATTAATTTTAAATTTTAAAATAATAATAATAAATTACACTAACAAATAAGGATTTAAATATCATCACATGAAATAATTGCCAAATTTTACTGGCACCATACGAAAAGGTGCATATTGTACCTCATAAAAAATATCTATATTAATATATGTTGATAGTTTATTACATATTTTTATCTTATTAGTACAGTAAAATATGCTCTGTGCTAATGTACATTAAAAATTTTGATTAATAATTTATCTCATTGATTGTCGGATTAAGATAATATTTTTAGACATCTAGGTGAAGCATGTTGTGTTAAATGCTTGCAAAAATAAAAAATAAGTAAAAAAAAAAAAAAATTGTGATGCATGCTGTGGTGAATGCCGTTATATTGAAGTCGGCGATGAGAACCCTCGAGTTGCAGAATTCTTTTTCAAGGACGGCAAGTGACGGCGGTCGAAATCGTCGCCGTGTTTTACAACCGGCGCCGAATCGAAAGTCAATGCTCGGGTTCGGTTAATCCCATCATTTCCGTTGCCGAGTTTAAGCCACGTGCGGGGGGAATCTCTCCATCCTCTTTGGGCGAAGCGAAGCAATAGATAGCTGTGGCTTCGACCTCCTCCTCTTCCTCTACGCTTGCGGAGAGATGGAGGGGATCGCCATTAGAGCCCCACCTAGGATTAGGGTTTCGAATACGGGCCTCTTCGCCCCGAGGAGCACGAGGAATCTCACCGCCAGGGATCGGATTTTGGGGATCCAAATGATCGGAAGGGGGAAACCGAACTCGATCCCTCTACGCTGCGCCAGCGCGGAGAAGGTTTGGTTTTTGCTCCCTAAAAGTTCTTCTTTTTGGTTATTCGTTGTTTAATTTCAGTCGGGTATCGGATTTGATGTTTTCTTACTTAGAAATGTTTGAATCAAACTGTTTATGCTCCAAATTTATAGTGACAGAGTGTTTTGGAGTAGCTTTTTGTTGATTCCTTGTGTTAATTTAAGATTACAATGTAGTTTTACAGTGATGAGTGGGCATAATTAACTTGCCAGGGTAATTTGGAGGAGTTTGTGTTGATTCCTTGTGTTAATTTAAGATTATGTTTTCGTGCATGTACTTGTGCATGTAATATATGCATGAATTTAGCAGCATGCGACACACCTTTTGTGCAAAATGAAATGTTATGTTTCGTTTCATTAGCTGAAATGTATTGCCTTTGTGATAATAAATTAGAAAGAAAGCATTTTTCATTCAAGATGCAATATGCAACAAAACGTTCAGCATCGGATTTGATGCGGAAAATTAGACGAAAAGCATTTGTATACTTTCTCTTGTTGCTATAGTATTGTCATATCCAACATCTATATTGAATAACGAACCGAGAATGGTGATTTTCTTTTTACAAAGTTTGACACTAATTATACAATTTTTGTGGCTTTTTCTTTAGGTCTCCAAAGATTCAAATGTTGTCGTTACTTCCAGTAGTGATGACATAACAGGCTCGACCGAATCAGTAGAGGACGCTGCAGCAAAGGATGGAATAAGAATCAGAAGACGGCCTCTAACAGGGCCGCCTGCCCACATGGTTGGGCCGTTTGAATTCCGTCTAGAGAACGAGGGGAACACCCCGCAAAACATTTTAGAGAAAATTATCTGGGACAAGGACGTGGAAGTTCAGCAGGCATGTTCTGGACCTACTTGTGTATATGTATTTGAGTGTTATTTCTTGAATTCTGGGTTGAAGAGTTTTGTATTTGGTTCTGTTTTATGATTGCTTTCTAGATAAAAGAAAGGAAGCCATTATCTGTACTGAAGAAAGCTCTTGAAGAGGCTCCTCCTGTTAGAGACTTCTTTGGGGCTCTGAAGGCTTCGTATAATCGGACAGGAATGCCCGCTTTGATAGCTGAGGTGAAAAAGGCTTCTCCAAGCAAAGGTGTTCTCAGGGAGGACTTTGATCCTGTAAGTTTGCTCCTTTAGTCCTTTTTACGGTTACGGAAGGTGTGTTTCAACGTGCACATTCTGAAATAACAACAGTAGTGTTGCTTTACATTTTATGAAGTATTACAAATTCATGCTGCAGTACTTTATTTCTTTTTCAATTATTAGGTCATTGTAATTGCCTGTTTCATATATCTTTTATATTATTGCTAAACAAATCTTATGAATTTTTCCATGGCAATTTGGCTGGAATTTTCAACCTGATGCAAGTATTGTATTGTAATGCATAACTAATATGATTTGTAGGCTCATTTTGCATTCGTATAGCTATATTGCGGTGAGCGTATCGGCCCTTTCCTGTTAAATTATATCTCTAAAGCGCCCATACATTACAGATGTGGAATATTAGATATCTCGGGCCATTAGCATCAAAACAAAACACCAAGCTTTGGCGATATCTGTAGTTTGCATAGATTTAACATATCTGTGCTTCTCTGCCTACTGCTTTTGCCCCTCACAACGTAGGATCTGCTTTTCGAAGGAGCATTTTTATTTTCGAAGGAGCATTAAGTTTTTTTTACCTTGTGAATTTAAATGCTGCCAGCTAATAGTACGGCCAAAAACAGGTTCATATAGCTAAAGCTTATGAGAAAAATGGGGCGGCATGCCTAAGTGTCCTCACCGATGAAAAGTATTTTCAGGTAAGCATTTAAGTTTTGAAGTTCTGGTTTTTACTCAAGAGTTTAGAACATCTATCAGAAATTGAATTTGGTCATATTCACTTGATTGAACGTTCTGCATATTTGTCTGCTTTTCCTCCAGGGAAGCTTTGAAAATCTTGAGGCCATACGCAAAGCAGGAGTTAAGGTTTGTTTAATCGTTTCGACAGTTAACTACTATGTTTGCTTCAATGTATTTTGTTGTTCAATATAAATGTATAAAAATAACCGTTGCCTACCAGCTTAAGCTTTTAGAAACTAACATTTGTTTCAAATTATTTAACAATTGTTGATGTATCTCTGTGAATATCCAAACAGTTATTTTCTTGTATTTTCCCTAAATATAGTAAATTTGAGCTTCTGAAGTTGTTGATATAATGCAGTGTCCCCTCCTCTGCAAAGAATTCATAATTGATGCCTGGCAAATTTACTATGCACGGTGTAAGGGTGCGGATGCGGTCCTCCTAATTGCTGCTGTCTTGCCTGATCTTGATATCAAATATTTGACTAAAATATGCAGAATGCTTGGTCTAGCAGCTTTGGTTGAGGTCTGCTATATTTTCACAAGCGTATTTTGTGCTTATTGCTTCTGTTTACTGCATTTAATTAAGCAATGCAAACATTATTCTAGTCTTGAATGCAAGTCTCATACTAGAAACAAGAAATATAGCTCTATTATTATTCTTTTACTTTATAGTTGTTATAAAGATATTTTGTTTAAAGTGAATCCTGTTATTACTTTTAGGTGCATGACGAAAGGGAAATGGATCGTGTGTTGGGCATAGATGGGATCCAGCTCATCGGTATCAATAATCGCAACCTAGGTGTGTTTTTTCCTTTGCAAGCATCTAGATTTTTTTTGCTCCCTCCATGACCATCTCAGTTTGATCTTGCTTTAAATTTTGTCTTTCCACGATTTTTTCGATAAAAAAGAGTACAGTGATGTGCTCTAGTAAAATTTCTGTGAACTCAACGGTGAACAAATATTTGATTTTTGGCAGAAACTTTTGAGGTTGATATTTCAAACACCAAAAGGCTTTTGGAGGGAGAGCGTGGTCGCATTATTGCCGAAAGAGACATAATTGTAAGTATATTTTGACCTTAATGAATGGCATCATGCATGATCATTTAGCTAAAGCTATGGAGGTTTTGTCTGTGGACGCTGTCTTACTCCGTCTGTTTCGCGCTAAATTAAATGCAGTAAATTTTCTTCGATAGACGATCTTTTATAATCTGGTATTATTTTGCCCTTTTGCCGTATCTTTTAGTATAAGTCATTGGGATATTAAGTATCAATGTATAAGTTGAAGTTCTACTTCGACAAAACTACCTAGATTTCTGCGCGCATTGCTACTAAATACACTCCTTACAGTAGAGTTGTTGTCGAGCATTAGCATGGGAGTGCATAAGGATTTCGTTTCTGAGCGCATTATCTGATACATTTCAGGTTGTCGGAGAATCCGGACTGTTTACTCCCGAGGATGTATCGTACGTTCAAAATGCCGGGGTTAAAGCAGTAAGTAGAGACGAGATATTATCATTTTCGACTTTTGTATTCTCCTATTATGTAGCAATCACCATCCTTGTTCCTGAACATACTTAAAACAAGCTATTTTATATTGAACTTTTACCGTTTTCTAGCAAGAACCAATGTTATAGCTTCACGTTAGAACTGATAGATCGGTGACCCCCATCTTATTTCGCAATTGTAGGTTTTGGTTGGGGAATCTCTCATCAAACAGGAAGATCCAGGCAAAGCAATTGCTGGACTTTTTGGTAAGGACATATCCTTGAGTGTTTGAGCCGAAAACCATGCGGCGTAGTTTTTTCTTTTTTTTTTTTCTCTGTTTTGGACGAATAAATTCTTATGAAAAACTTCATATTCGCGGATCATTTACTTGTTTGATGTTGTGATCATTTATGGGATAACTTTTATTTACATACATAGTGGTTCTTAAATTGGTTTACTCATCATGTTACTGCAATCGAGAGATACCACAGGGTCTTTCTTGTAAAAATTGCTTGATAAAGCCAAACTCAAAAAGTTTGAATCTGCTCCAGCGACCGTTACCTTTAACCCACACCATACATGCATCAATCTCATCTTGTTCCAACCATAGTATCTCACCATTAATGTCGACCTCGTCCCGCACCGAGATCGTCCTCGTAGCCTCTCCCGACGGCCCCATCACCGCCCACGACCCCTTCTCCTTTGGTCCCCCGCTCGCCCGCTTCTCTACTGCGACTGCTGCTGCCACAATTCCCCGCAACGGCCTCGCACTCGTCGGCCCCCACTCCGTTCAGCTGATCGCAGCCTCCCACATATCGCCATCCACCGCCGCTTGCTCCGTCCGCCTCTACAATTGGTGGTCCCCCGCCCCGGCCCTCTCCCTCCCCGTCCCTGAGCCTGTCGCACCCCTTGTCGCCACTGTCGACGGGCCTCCTCACCACCTCTTCTGTGGCGGCCTCTCCGGCCGCATCCACGTCCTCTCCCTCCCATCCGGCGATCTCCGTCGCCCTTTCACCGCCCACGCCCACTCCGTCTCATGCCTCGCCGTCAACGACGACGGCTCCCTCCTCATATCCGCATCCGACGATGGCACGATCGCGGTGTTCCCGATAATCCATCTCCTAGACGAAGACCCCGCCGTCGAAGTCACTTCGTTATACACGATATCGGCGCACGACGCTCCGATCACATGCATTACATCAGGCCCCGGAGGTTGCAACGCCGCGATAGTATCGAGCTCGCTCGACGGCACATGCAAAATGTGGAGGCTCGCCGACGGGGTCCGCATGCGAACCCTAACGTTCCCGTGCGGGCTCTGGTGTGTTACTACGGACCCAATTGATTCACAACTCTACACCGGTGGATCAGATGGAAAGGTATATGTCGTGCCGTTAACAAAGGAAAGAGTAAAAGAGCCTAAAAAAAGGGTTATTTGGGAATCTCCGCATAGTGGCCGCGGTGCGGCTATGGCTATGGTCATGGCGAACGACAGCGAGAACATAGTAACCGCGTACGACGACGGAGCCGTAAAAATATGGGAAGTGAAGAGTGGATTGATTATCAACACATTTTGTGTTCAGGGGGGGAGTGTTAGTGATCTCATTGTGGTGAGAGGAAGTGGAGTTCATGGTGTTGGTGGAAGTGGAGTTCCAGTTGTAAGTGGTTTCGCTGAAAGGGAGTTGCAGAGAAAGGGGAGTGAGGTGTGGGAACTGGAAAAGAGGTTGAGTGAAGTGAGAGAGGGGAGGAAGAGGGGCTTGGATTTGGCTGAGGATGCTATGGATGTGTATAGGAGGTTATTGGTTCTCTTTCGTAGAGAGGCTGGGGGTGGTAATAACCAGTAAGTACAAGGGCTTAACTGCAAAATTGGCCCTCGAATTAATAATAAATTCTTCTTTAATATTATGTCAGCTATATCACAACATATTCTCTTACGATCAAGAATTTAAGTGATATAGTACGGAGTCGTACAAAAAACTTATCGGTACGGTACGTGCCGGGCTATAATGATGCATACCGGTCACAAAAAATTTATATGTGTCGACATATAATAGTATGAAATATTTATTTTCTTTAGCAATCAAATATTCTAACCGGTAATCTAATTATTTATTTTTATCAAATACTTTAAATTCTATTAGAAAAACTACTTATTAATTTAAAGAATAAAAAGTTTTGAACTGTGCAATCGGCACGAAAACTGTATCATATCGATTACCGATGGGCACTTAAATTCTTGTTTGCAACATGCATATTTTTTTGTAATCCGACCAAAAATCAGACTTTCAACCACATTAAGACTTAGTTTGGTATTAAAGCAAATCTAACGCTATTAGATAACATGGAGTGGTGAAAAAAATATATTTGAATATGCTTCTGTGTTTTTCGTTGAAACAAAAAATATATCATAACCCACTCATCACGATATGCTGAACGCAATATTACATACGGAAACAAACATTGTACTGAATATCCCAAACGAAGCCTGATTTTACAACGGGGCGAAGCGAAAAAGCGTGATTCCGATCGGACGGGTCAGCGCTAACCACGGGAATCCAACGGTTGTGCGTTCACATCTGGCACGACCACATCACCACCAATAGGAAAGCGACGGTTCACTCAGAAGAGACTCACACGTGGCAACCAGCTATGGGCGGTCAACGTCACAACACCAACCTTAGAAAACGTTACTACGAACGCCCCGCGCATTTAATACGCGTGCGACCCCCTCTCACGTTTCCCTTTCAACATTCCAATTCAAAACGGCTCGAGTCAGAGTCGAGCCTGACACGAGCCCATAGCCGTTATAGCAACCGAATTAAACGCACCCAACCACAAATAGTCCCATGCACCCTGCGTATATATTATATATCCCAAAAAGTTCCCAACAAATACTTTATTTGATGAATTAAATTTGCTGTTGATTTTTTTTTTTTTTTTTTTTTTTTGGTAATGGTTGTTGCTTTTTTTTTTTTTTTTTTAATACATTGATTATCGAATATTTGTGTGGTGTATGAGGTGTATGGATACACAGGGTGCAGGGAATAGTTTTTGGTTTCCCAACCGTGTTCAATTAAGCTACTTACCTTATTACGGTGAGAATCTCTAGTCGAGCTCCACCTGCAACAGCAGGTCACTCACTTATTAAGTCCGGTACGGATGGACCTCCTGACCGGCAATAGCCGGTCACTTACGTACTGTTATTGAGAACGTCTATATATATATATATATATATATATATATGAGGCTTATGTTGGTCTCCCTTCTCTAATATCTCTCTCTCTCACTCTCTCTCTCTCTATAATTTGTGTGTGTTGGGGGTGTTTTTTTAGTGAAGTTGTATAAATACTTTCAAGGGGTTCAATCTAATACAGCGTATATGAATAACATGTTGTTTTGATGGGTTAAAAGTGTAATAATATACCTTATCGATATGTCATTAATTAATATTGGGTTATATATGTATGCATGTTATATAGCTTCATGGTAGAAGAGTAATTTTATATTGCGCGCCTTTGTTTTGTGGTGGTGATCTCCGTGTACATATGTTGCTCATCATTAATTTCATTAAGTTGTTCTTTTTGTGTGTGTGTGTGTGTGTGTGTGTGTGTGTTTTGGGAGAAATCATGCATGCATGGTGATCAGTTGGTAAGGGGAGAGTGCATGAGGAGGAGGAGGAGGGGGGAGGGGATGCATATATATATGGTGGAGAGGGAGACGGTAAAATGGAAGTGGTGACAGAAGAGAGAGAGCACAGCCCCACATTGGTGAAAAGATTTTGGAGTAGTAGTTCACTCTTGTTGGGGGTGTGCTCTCTGCTCTATCTGTCATTGCCATCTCTCTAGGGTTTTGCTTCCTCTTTGCTGTGTGGAAAACCCCCTCTCTCTCTCTCTCTCTCTCTCTCTCTCTTTCTTTCTCTCTCTCTCTCTCTCTCTCTCTCTCTCTCTCTCTCTCTCTCTCTCTATCTCTCTCTCTCTCTCTCTCTCTCAAGCACATATATCCATTCATGTACTTAGTCTCATGCACATCCATATTTGCCATTTTAGATTCTTAACTTACTCTCTCTCTCTCTCTGTCTCTCTGTCTCTCTGTCATCCATGTAATTAGTCTCATACTTGCCATGTTATATTCTTAACTTAAGAGCTCTCTCTCTCTCTGTCTCTCTGTCATCCATGCAATTAGTGGCATACTTGCCATTTTATATTCTTAACTTAAGATCTCTCTCTCTCTCTCTCTCTCTCTCTCTCTCTCTCTCTCTCTCTCTCTCTCTCTCTCTCTCTCATCCATGCAATTAGTGGCATACTTGCCATTTTATATTCTTAACTTAAGATCTCTCTCTCTCTCTCTCTCTTACATGCACACACACACACACACACACACAGACACACACATCCATGTAATTAGTCGCATACTTGCCATTTTATATCCATAACGTAAGCTCTCTCTCTCTCTCTCTCTCTCTCTCTCTCTCTCTTGAATAGCACAAATGATGTGCATTTATCAGCTTATTATATGACTTAATTAGCAACGTGCTTATATAATTTAATTATATTTTCTCATTAGTCTCAATTACAAGTTATAACTTATCATTATAATTCTCTATTAACTCTTTTTTTTTTGGTTTTGTATTTTGCAGGTTGAATACAACAGGCTAATATATATTTTGCACAAGTGTTGTTGGCTCATCTAAATTAATCACTCATCTTCTAATGGAGTTGGGGTGGAGATGTAGATCTACGTACCCTGAATTATAAGGATCGATGTTTAATTTTGTTACACATTGATATAAATATGTAACCATGATGAAATGTTTCTTTGTACCATAATGCCCAAGTTTGGTTTGTATGGATAGTGATGTTTATAGATTAATTTTTAAAATATCAGTTACTAAAACTACAATTTCTTGCGCTATTAACTGTCGAGATGTGTAGAATATCTACATGCATGTGGATTAAAAGCATTAATCAGTTAATTAAGATGATAATTAATTAATGAACTTCAGTATACATGAACACTTCGAGTTGTTTTTGGGTTTCGAGAAATAAGTAAACAAAAACAGCTTCTCTAAAAGTGCCTATTTTTTGTGAATTGAGTTCAACTAAGAAGTCACTTGCGCGACATTATTTATTTATTTGTTACTAATGAAGAGAAGGAATAAAACGAAGGCCCATTTGCTATCGCAAACTTCTTATGAGCCAAACAACAGTTTTTTCTCAATGTTTTACTCGTGTCATACCAAACTCAGTGACTGCTGATCAGTCTAGCTTCAGGTGAAAGTCATGCTAACATATTACTCCACGAAAACTATATCTGCATCTCATTTTGAAACTTAGTTTGGTATTAAGGCTATCTGAAATTTATCAGATAAAACGGAGTTGGAACAAAAGCATATAGAGATATGTTTCTGCATTTTTTCATGGGATCGTACGTAAAAAATATATCATAATCGACTTATCACGATATACAGAACGTAATATTACGTACGAATACCTTGAGAGTATTTTTAATTTCATCGTACATTCTCACCGTACGTAACGCAATCTCTTCACAATCCCAAACGAAATTTTGGTTAAAATTTCTAGCTAATTAACTAAATCGTAATTTTAAGTTAGTTTTGAGATGAATGGATAAAATAGAGCATTAACAAAGAAAGTAGTTAGTTATTATATGATAGAGATACTTGGGCCATGGTCTTTTTATTCCGAGTAATGGGCCGCATATGAGCCCATTATTGGCCCAAGCCCCAAACTAAGTTAAAAAAAAAAAAAATTTCGCACGATCTATTAGCCACCCATCGTTGCACCAACGGCTCAGATTTATCCAAAAGCTGTGAGATCAATGCGGAAGCAAATAAAAGTACACGGCACACGGATTATAAAGAGTTCTCCTTCCCCCTTCTAACTTCGTAATGCATTTTTTAGGGTTTCGCTCGTCCCTTTCCTCTTTGACCCCCGCTCCTCTCACCACCACCACCACCACCTTAAAACCCTAACATTAGGCCATGGATCCCGACCCCCCCGAGGGCCTCGACGGGGCCTCCGGCGGCGCCTTCCACCGCAACGAGGCGATCTCCGCCGTCCAGGACGAGGACCAGTTCTACGGGGAGGACGACGACTACGACGACCTCTACAACGACGTCAATGTCGGCGACGGGTTCCTTCACTCCGTGGCCCGTAGCGGCGGCGGTGGCGGCGCCGGGGGGTTCCCGGGGGAAGAGCCGGCGTGCCGCCCCCACGCGGCGGCGGTCCCCCCGCCTCCGACCGCGCCGGAGAAGGTCCAGGTCCAGATCCCGGGGATCGCCGGGGTTCCAAAGATCGAGAGGCCCTCCGCCGATAGATCCGTCGGTTTCCCCGATCAAGGTCTCAGGGGAGGCGTCCCCGCAGAAGCGGCAGCGGCGGCGGCGGTGGCGGTGGCGCCGCCGCCGCTGAGGCCGCCGGTTCCGCCTCCAGCGGCGCCGGCCGTAGCTAGGCCCGAGATCCAGGGGCAGAGCGGCAACATCAGCGGAATCGGGCCAGCGGTGGGAGGAGGAGGAGGAGGAGCCAACGTTAATGGCGGCGGCGGTGGGGGCGATGGAGGCGGAGGAGGAGGAGGAGGTCGCGGTGGGACGACGACGCTGTTCGTCGGGGAGCTCCATTGGTGGACCACGGACGCGGATCTGGAGGCGGAGCTGAGCAAGTACGGGCCGGTGAAGGAGGTGAGGTTCTTCGACGAGAAGGCGAGCGGCAAGTCGAAGGGCTACTGCCAGGTCGACTTCTTCGACCCCGGGGCGGCCACCTCCTGCAAGGAGGGGATGAACGGCCACCCCTTCCACGGCCGCCCCTGCGTCGTCGCCTACGCCTCCCCCTTCACCGTCCGCAAGATGGGCGAGGCTCAGGTAAAGAACCACCACTCCACAATTGGCCCCGCTGCGGCCACCCAGGCTCCGGCCCAAGCCCCGAAGGGCCGGGCGCCTCCGGTCGCTGGGAATTTCGGCCGGGGCGGGAACCCTGGAGCCGCTGTCGCTGCTTCCGGGGGCGGCGGCGGCGGGAATTGGGGAAGGGGCGGGATGGGGAACCGAGGGCCGATGGGGAATATGCGGAATCGGTTCGGGCCGATGGGCGGAAGAGGGATTATGGGAAATGGTGGGATGGTTGCACCGCCGCAGCAGCCCCCGTTGCTGCATCCGGGTGCCATGATGGGTCCAGGTTTCGGGTACGGTGGTGGGTTTCCGGCGGGCCATGCTTCCGCTCCGTTTCCGGGGCTGATGCCTTCGTTCCCTCCCGTTGTGGCGCCTCATGTTAACCCAGCTTTCTTCGGAAGAGGAGGAATGGCGGCGGCTGTGGCTGGCGGGGGCGGTGTCGGTATCGGTATGTGGCCGGATCAAAGCATGGGTGGCGGGTGGGGCGGTGAGGAGCAGTCGAGTTACGGGGACGATGCGGCTTCGGACCAACAGTACGGAGAAGGGAATTACGGCAAGGATCGGAGGCATGAGAGGGAGAGGGAGAAGGATGCGATGGAGGACCGACCGGAGCGGAAGTATCGCGATGATAGAGAGATGGGTCGGGAGAGGGAGAGAGAAAGAGAAAGAGAAAGGGATAGAGAGAGGGACAGGGAGAGGGAAAGGGAGAAGGAGAGAGAAAGGGACAGGTATCGGGACGAGAGAGACAGACATGGAGATCATTACCGGCACAGGGAACGCGAGTCAGAGCGTGACGATGATTGGGATAGAGGAAGATCGTCTATTGCAAGGAGCAAGTCCCGGGAAGTCGAGCACTCGAAGCGAAGGCGTCTCTCGCCCGAGTGAATGTCTACGTGGAAGGAAAAGAGTGAGAATTTGGCGGGTGTCCTTGTTTCTGTTTTCTATGTAGTCTGGTAGCAACTTTAGTTTACTTCGTGTTCTAGGAGATACCTTACCAGCAGTGGATGCAGGGGCCTTGCGTAGCAATTGTTTGAGATGTAAGTCTTTCTATTGCTAAATTTTGTACCAAATTCTTTTGTTTATTTCTATGTAATCATGCTTATGTATCTATTTATGTACATAATGGTCTGAAATGTCAGAGTAGGGTCATAGAATGATACTTCCATGTAAATTTGTATAGAGAAGTGCTCGAGGATTCATTATTCTTGATGCTCAAGGCATCTTCACCCATAGAAGTTGGGTTTGTTCATGCTTTGGTTTGTAATACAAAGTTGATCTTCTTTACTAGCAACACCTTTCCCGAATGTTCCATGTATTCTGCAGCTGTGTAATGTTGGAAGCATGTATGTTTTACTGTTCATGTCGTCTTTTGTATCTGTACTTGATTATGTAATTTTGCTCCTGATCTTGCATGCTAGAAATTTGTAGCATTTTGCGGTAGGAATCGGCAAGGCACTTGGTTGGGTTGTCTGTACATAATAATCCTCTGTTTCTTGCATATGTGGACACTCGAAATTTCAAAATCTTGTGTCTCTTGTCTTGAGAAAGTTTGCATATGTATTATGGGTAAAATGTTACCCAGTGCGGAAACAAATGTATCATTTCTGCGATTAGAAAAGATAAAATATGTAAGCATGCCAAAACATGGCTGCTAAGTTCCCTTTCTAAGTTCTTATTGTTCACCAAATGCTGGTGGTGTATGTCATCTTTAGCTTCAAGCCTGAGCATATCTATTTTCGTTCTTTGTTCTTGTATTACCTTTGGCTTCATGATGTTGCAGTTGAGCTGCTGTAAATGATTTGTAGATTGAAAGACCAGTTGACAAACATCACCAAGTAATCTTCTAAGATAATATCGCAATCAAGCTTGTATACATATATTATTTGTCTAAGGTTTGAAACACGACTCTTCTTGAAATCTCGTTTTCTCCTGGATGTTTCACTTTTCTTTGACGAGTAAACACATATTCTACGTCCCTCTCTCGGTCTCTCTTGACAACCACCGACGTTGTCGCACAGTGCCATCTGACCGTTTCTCTTATTTGGATTTTTTTTGGCTTGCTGTCAGGTGATCAACAAGGACACTGATGCTATTTGTTGTTTATGTTTTTCAAGTTCACTTAAACATCTCAAGTTTTCTCGTAAATTTTAGAGAGTCAGCTATGCTAAGACTTAAATTTATGCTAATGTTTGGGTATTTTTTAACATACTTCAAATGTGCCAGAATATTTGCTTTGTCCTTTGGAAATGTATATGTAGAGAGTCTTATGCCGATGGACTTGATTCGTTGTCCTTTATATTGCCTAGATTAACACCGTATGAATGTTTTAATCTCTCAACAAGGACATTGACGGACCGTAATCAACATACACAGAATGAATCTATATCTAAAAAAGCATCTCCATATTTGGATCTTGTTACTGTTTCTTGGTTTCACTGTCATTCTATGTTGCTATAGATAAAGAAGTATTTACTTTGCCCTTTCGATTTTTGCAGCTTACATGCAGTTTGGAATCAGGTCTACAAGTTCAAGTTCGGGTCCCCTCGACCAAGGTGTAATTGCTGGCCCTTTTCAGAGTTTGGAAAGATCAAATGAATAGCTCTAGTAGCGAATGTATTACGTTTCTAAGAACAATACTAGTCTTTGTGTCTTTTAGCTACAAACCTTCTTGTTATTGATTGTATTATGCTACTCTCTCTTTTATTCTGCGCTTGTTTTGTAAACTCTTGGATGATGATGATGATGATGATGATGATGGCGCTGATGGCGAACACGAGCCGGTTTCAGTGAACGAGCGTTCGGTTCTCCATTCCGCCTTTTTATTGTACCATTTACTCTCTGTGTGTGTTTTTTTCTCTGGAGAGTATGGTTTTGAGAGACGGAGTCGATTCTGACTTAAGAGTGGGGTCGAATTTCAGAGCATTCTTTTATGATTGTTTGTATCTTGTAATTTTCGTTCTTGCTTTCACATTAATTCTGCTGCTGCTCTCTCTCCCTCCCTCCCTCCCTTCCTCTCTTCCCCTCTGTTGTTGTTGTTCTTGTTCCCCTTTTGCTTTTGCTCTGTAAGTGTACATATGCATATCAGGTGATGTAATTAAGTTGGTATGATAATGCAACTCTCAAACAGTTGAAAGGACTCTCTTACTGCATTGATTTGATAATGAACATCTTTTATTATTTGACTCTCTTCCTCTCTCTCTCTCTTTTTCTTTTTTTTTCTTTTTCTTTTTTTTGGCTTTCAGTGTAGCGTGTGCAAAGTGTTCATTCATTGGATTGAAGTATGAAATGAAAAAAATAAATAAATAAATAAATGTTTGGGAAGATGTTGTGGTGGAAATGACCAATAATAGCTTGTTTTGTTACTGATTCAGGGTTCTATTGATGTGACTAGTAGTTCAACCATCAGTTCGGGTTTATAACTGTTATTGGTTTAAGGTTTTACTGATTTCGATGAAGCCCAATTTTCACTTGGTCCACCTCATTTTTTTTTTTTTTTAGAGTACGTCTCCTGCTTTTAAAAGAACATAGATCTGCGTATTTGTAAGTTATTTTTCGATAATGACACATTTGATGATTGCTCCGTTAAATATAACCCACGCTAATAGAGTTATTTAGAAATCAAAATTTTTTTACATTATTTAACAAGTGATCAAATATTGTATAGAAGAATCTAAATTATATAAAAATTTAATAAAAAATTTTATTTAGCATCAAGAGTAAGAACACTACTTTCGATTTGAAATTTAATTTTTTTATCACTGTTTATTATAAGATTCTTATTCTTGGTCATTCATTTTGAGGCTACTCATTCATTAGGCAAACGAAATAAAAAAAAATTATAAAATTTAGTTTCTAATTTACTAGCAATGATCATGCCTAACGAAGCTGGTCATCGAATCTGACATTTTATCATCGAAAAAATTTACATATCTGGAGACTTCTGTACCTTCGAAAGCGCAGGAGCTAGCTCATTTTTCTTTCTATTTTCCTGTTGTTTTCTATTCATTTGACTAAACATCCAAGTGAGAATAAAGTTTCAAAATTTAGAGTTCTAGATAATAATTATCATTTAAGCATTAGGAGCAACAAATTAAGATTTGATCCAAGCAAAAATAATATAGATCTTGGGGGGTATTACTTCAATCTAGAATAGTACTCATATATATGTGGCTAATCCTACTCCCATACAAAGGATATGACTATAATAAATGTACCAAAAATAATAGAATATACACACTATCAAGTTCCTCTAAAATCATTATGGCACTAAATTAAACAAGTTGGTCTAGGAAAACATAGTTTACTTGCTTAAAAAAGCTTGGTCTTTGATCTTGCATGTGATGTGCAAATAGTTCATTTAGAAAATTATGGTCAATGTATGTATTTACATCCATAAAAGCTTAAATAAGAATAAAAAAAATGTAGCTTAAATATTTAAAAATAAAACTTAAATATGATTTTGTGCATCCCCATGCATGAGAACATGTAACACAGTTCACTGAGATATTGTGGAGAAGTGGTTCACATGATTGAAACTGTGGGTTTAAATGCAATTAGACCAATCACTAATCACATGAATAGCTTACATAAATTAAGTAATAATGCCACACTTATATCACATTAGTTAATGAGGATTCAATGATAAGTGTTAATTCAATTAGTTAAACATGGGCTTCAGTTCCTGTAATCTTCTCTTTTGCCTAGTTAAAGCTATATTAAAATAAATTAATGCCTAATTTACTTGGCTTCTCTATAGAAGAGCTTCCATTTGATTGAAGACGCCCGACGCTGCGACGAGAATCAAAGGCTTGACCATCTTGTTAGCAATCTGGTGGATTGTTTGGACCGACAGAAACTCGATTATTTTTCGAGCCTCATCCCCCAATGGTGGATTCAAACGTGTCAAAACGACGAGTGACTGGATCTTACTATATTGAGCGATCACCACCACCCCCGCTCCACCTTTCTCCCATTACTTTTTTTATTACTGTTTACTTATTACTGGTTATTTTTACTTTTACTACTTTGTCCTTTTACTGTACTTTACTTTTCTCGGAGGCCATAGTTGTCTCCATTATGTACGCTTAATTCATCCCATTTTATGCCCACTTTATGCATGAAGCAGGTAACTTGCTACTTATTTCTCAAAAAAAGAGAATCAACTAAAATAAAAACAATCAAAGAAAACTGTTACTATATTTTTAATTATTTCTATTTGTATGTCTTTGGAAGCATTAGACTCCTAATGATATGTTGTTAAGGACAATAATTTAGGCTGCCTTTTTTTTTGTTTTCTCTTTTTAAAAAACAACTTATTAGATTCAAGATCCCCTAACATGCTGTTGTTGATCTGTATGATTTGCAATACAAATGACTCATGATTTGAGTTGAACACTTAATATATAGATATATCATTAGCATTATAAAGCTTTATTAAGAAGTTTCAGATTTAAAAAAAAAGTCTTTTTATAAAAATATTATTAATATGTGGATATTTATGGGGCAGAATAATTTGATTGGTTAACGTATATCGACAATTAATATTAAAAATAAAAATAAAAATCCTTTCTGTCACCTTATTCTCTTGCTTACGCCACCTCTGCCTCACGCTGATGAGAAAGTATACACTACCATATTAGTAATAAGTCAAATCATATATTATTGTTTGAATTTTATTGGTTGGAGACGTTACGTCAGTAATATATTCGGTGTATTATAAAATTTTTCCACGCTGATGGGCCCTAGTCGCGCCACATGTAGCTCCTCCGAGGATGACACCTGTCACTGACAGCTGTTCTCCCACTCGCCACGTAATAACGTGTCTTGTCTCCTTTGTGGGGTCCACGTCATTTAGTGATTATATATATAAATATATATTTAGTCACCTACACCAGTGCGAGAATATGTTTTCGTGGTCACGAGTTATACACATAAGTCATTTAATTAATAACTCATTAACCTTAATTATATATATATATACATATAAATTAACCAATATATATATAATTTGTTCTGTTGTATAAAAGTATTTATGTGCATGATTTGAAGAAAAAAATATATATAATTTATTACAAAAATTTCGCAGAGGTTATGAAGATTAAGGACCCACATAAGGGATTTATATATTTCATGAAGTTTACGTGCATGGATTAAGCTTAAATGTGTGAACTAAAGGATACACTTTTACACTTTGTTACAGGTGATATATATATATATATATATATATATATATATATATATATATATATATATATATATATATATATATATATCTGAAAAATAATTTTTTTTCATTATTTATACATTAATTATCATTCCCTATGCCATTGGAATGCGTTATATTCTGACACTGATAATATTTGTGCAAAGTGTAATTTGAAAGTTAGGTTATCCACTTATCCTCCAAATTTCCTTTATTTATTTTTATTAAAGTTAATGTTTCATATCTTATTATTTTTGCCACCAAAATCAAACAATTATATCACAATTCCCTCTGCAATTTCGGGCTTGTTTTTTTCTATCATTTCAATTTAGATAGTATTTTTCTTCTTTTTTTATTTTTTAAAACTCATTTTAGGGCATATTAAATTCTAGCTCCCCCACCACCTCCGAATGGCAAAAATATTTTGGTGAGATGTCTCTTTCGATTCTCGATACTTCTGTAAAGTGTAGTGTTGTTAGATGAAATTATCAAAAAGTATATCTGAGAAAAATGTAGTGTTCAGTATTACTGGTTTTTTTTAATTAAAAGATAGAACATTTAGTAGCTGCATGGTGGGTGATTTGAAAAATTAGGAACTCAGTAATTTGCCGGCAAACTCAGACCGACCCTACTCAGGCAGTGCTTAAGATTAAACAGCTGCACAATCTGTGGGAGATGCCCTTCACTGCCACTTAAGTTTTTTTATTTTTTTTATTTTTTATTTTTTGTGCGAGGCCAAACTGCCTCACTCATATAGCTTAATTCACTTTTTCATTAAATGAAGCGGGTAGCGCGCTAGTCTTTTTCTCAAAAAAAAAAGAAAGAAAAGATAGAACATTTAGATTGAAGCTTATATTTTTGAATCTTAAAATTGTAGATTTTGTGCTTTACCATAGTGAGTTGGTCTGTGTTGACTTTACTATAGTAGATAGTGCTTTAGAATGAAATACAATTTAAATGGTGGTTTCAAAATAAATGGATTATATTTGCAGTAAGTGTAGAAACACGAAATTAGAAACTTTTATTTTTAAATTTTTAAATTTTACTTTTGATTTCAAGCATATTTTAGATTTGATCTGCAAAATACTCTACAAAAATTATTTATTACTGAATGCAAAAGCAGAAGCAGAAGCAGAAACAGGCCAAATAAGCATTTATTGAATTCCTTCCTCCTTTGTGGTGGTGATTTAATGCATCCAACAAACAATTGGGTTGCCCCTTTTTGGTGGTGTTTTCAATTTCAAAAACCAAATTTTTAATCCCCTCTCTCATTTGACTTCAACAATTCCCACCCTCTCTCCACCTCCTCTTCTAGTACTCTCTCTCTCTCTCTCTCTCTCTCTCTCTCTCTATAGTCTTATTCTACTGGGAGAGGCCTATGGCAGTAAAATAACATAAAAAGGAGGCCTTTTTGAGGTTCAAGTACAGATCCAAGGATTTTGATTACTTTATTCAATCCCCTACCTTGAGTTCCATGCTGTTAATTCTTAATATTAACAGGTGCTTCTTCTATGTTTTGGGTTTTTTTGGCAGATATATTGGGCTCCTCTTCTTGTTTTTGGTATCTTTGGAAGCAGAGAGAGAGAGAGAGAGAGAGAGAGAGAGAGAGATTCAAAGGTGACCCATTTTCTGGTACACTTCTTCTTTTCATTCATCTATGTTTTTATTTCAAAAATTGGTTTTTTAAGCCTTTTATGATCTCTATTTTTTAGTTTTCATTAGGTGGTTTTTGTGTTTTGGAGTCTCTAAAGGATGTAATGTAACCCAAGAGGATTTTGGCCATGGAAAAAGGAGAAGGATTTTTTTGGGTTTATTTTTTCATCTCTTTTCTTTTTAGGTGTTTAATTCATACTAGAGGTTGAGACTTGGGAAGTGGGTATGCATCAATAGCCCTAAAAGTTTCTCTTTCCTTCTTGTTCTCTCTCTCTCTCTCTCTTCCTCTCTGTGCTTTGGACCACATACATATCAGCTTTATGCCAAACTGGTAGATTTTTGTTAGGTTGGTGCTATGATGACCATAGATTCCCTTTCTGTTTTCTAGTGTATTGGAAATCTATCCTTCTTTTCTCATGTTATATTTTGCCTACAAGTTAAATGTCTTTGCTTCATCATAACTGTAGTTTTGACTGAATCTCTTTTCTCTGCAATGGACTCTCTGACAAGAATTTAATAAGTGTATTAACATGGGGCCGCGCCGAGAACATGTTGGTATAGTATGATACAGTGCGTGCTGAGCTATACCGATTATGCTGACACATTATGATGTAAAAGTGTTTTTCTTCTTTGGCGTCGATATATCTAAATTACTTACTGTATATTCTTATAAAATCTTCTGCATGGAGGTCGTATCGTGTCGATAGTTTATTGGTACGGCCCGTGCCGATGGGCTCTTAAAATCTTGCTTGATGACCTCTGCAACAATGTGTGATGCCGCCGCCAAACTTTTCCCATCATGTATAGATCCTTCTTCAATGTTCCAATAGAGTTTACACTTGCAACCCTTTTCTCCTTTTTTTCACGAGTCGGAATTCCTCAAATAGCAGGTGCTTGTTCATAATCTGTAGTTGAATTTTTTTCCGGAGCGGCTTTTCTGTTTTGGTCTAAGTTGCTAAATTTCTTTCTAGCTATTTTCCGTGCTTTTTTTTCAAATATATGTAGGTGTATGTGGATGCACAAAGTCCAACTTTTCGTATTACATAGGAAGTGTTTATGTTGTATGACTTGGGGTGACAAAGAAACCTGGAATTTAGTGGCTAAAGACGTAAACGAGGGCAGCGATTTCCGCTTCTTGTAAATGTGGCGTAGCGGCAGCTATTGACAAATTTCTACGTTTCTCACCTTATTCTATTTCCACCGATTCTGAAGCCGGTTTCAATTCAT
Organism: Aechmea fasciata; assembly: GCA_025177825.1. Taxonomy (NCBI): domain Eukaryota; kingdom Viridiplantae; phylum Streptophyta; class Magnoliopsida; order Poales; family Bromeliaceae; genus Aechmea; species Aechmea fasciata. Next base: position 6,317,051 of record CM045937.1, read on the forward strand.
TTAACTATACAACGTTGGGGACTGAGCGTGAACATTGATCTATAGTTTTCAGAATCATACTATTTAAGATTGGCGAAAAAAAGAAAATATAGTGTTCCAGTTGTAGCTTCATGTTGCCGCTATTAGTTAACTATCGACTTGATTTTTACATGGCAGGAAACTTGAAGCTCTGTATTGCCCGATTAAGCAGTTACAGATTGAACATGCATTGAGCTAGGATCGAAGCCATGAAACTAGGTAATTGGATAGGTTGTTTTTCTTGTTCTTTTTCTTTTTTGTTTATATCTTATTTATAGGCGCTTGATTGATTTTCTTTTTGCTGTTATTTTACAACCAATTTAAGTATCATCTAATAAGTTGACCAAATGCCTTCTGTAATTTGGAAATTTTCATAGAACAACTTTGATACAAGATATGTCGTTTGAGGATCCTGCAGTTTTTGCATGGTTTGTTCCCAATTTGTTTGCTCTTAAATATTTATTGAGTAGCTAACTTGGCCAATTCTCTGCAGTATCATTACATCGCCTTAATATTCCCATCCTTTAACACTTCGAACTCTCCTTTTTCCCGCTTAATGCGTTATTTATCATTTATATATAAGAATACGTATGCTTGCATGCAGAAGGGGAACAACCCTGCCGTCAAAACGATACTCGTGATGTTGCCTCCAAAGTAGATAGACCAGATGGCAAACTGTCGACGATCGATATATTTAAAGTCGAATCTCTATGGGAAGACTTTGGGGAACCTATTGACGGGAATACAGGTGGACTCGTTGTAGAAGAAAAACGCTTTTCCATTGAGCAAACTGCTGTGGAGACTGAGTTGTCGAGCATGGCTGTTTCTCTCGATAACGGTGCATCTGAAGTTGTCAAGGACATATGTGTCGACGAAGGGTTGCATTCTCTCAATTCCAACCTTGATTATTCTGCGGCGAACGGAAATCATCGTGATACTATGAAAGAAATTACAGACGGTGCAGCAGCAGGAATTACAGGTGATATGGAATCGAGATCTGTAAATGGACCCTTGGATAGCAATAGCGGTGCAGAACACTTTTTAAGCGATTCGTTTAGCAGTGGGCACAAGCCAAAAGCAGCTGAAGAGATTACGGGGGATATCTGCAGCGGGAAGATCAGTTTAAAGGATTTACTGTCTGCCAATGATTGTGCCTCAGAGCCCCAGAAATTGAGCCCTATCAGTTTAAACTTCAGCAGCAGCGATCGTAAGCAATCTTTCAACTGCGGAACAGTTGAGCAGGTATCTCAGTTCATAATATGGAAACTCGCGCTTTTGTTTTCTGCTTCAATACATGTGATACGAATCTTCGCTTATTTTTACCGCAGGATACAGTGAAGGAATACTACGCAGTCACATCTCTCGCATCTGAAGCTGCCACACTCAACCAAACAAGTAAAATCGAGGGGAGTCCTACTAACGGAATCACAAAGGGCTCGCTAGAAGATCGTTCCGGTACCATTACGGTGTTTTTAAATAAAAATGAGTCCAGCCAAAGTAGCACGCCAAATACGCATATTGCTAATGGCTCGACAATGTTTGAGCCAGTCGAAGCAAATTCCTATGATGATGGAGTCGATATAGACGTCTTTAATCCGAGGGCCAGAGAGACAGGTGGAATGGATGGGAGCGAAAGAACTACTAAAGATAGTGAGCAACTTAATCATCGCGCTGGAAAGGGTCCTGCCGTTGACGGTGCGACAAATTCAGCTCGAAATTCTGTTCATCACTATGACGGGGATATGATAATGTCTGGACCTATCATTTCATCGGGCCCAAAAGCGTCGTCGGGTCACATACCGTATTCTGGAAGTATCTCTCATCGGTCGGATAGTAGCACGACGAGCACCCGCTCCTTCGCATTTCCCATGTACGTAAACAAAGCCGACGATTCTGTAGACTAGCTAGTGTTGCTCTCTGCATTGTGGCCAAATTTGAACATTGTTATGGTAATGATCTCTAGTCCATAATGTTTTGTGTAACATCACATGTTTATTGTATTATGTTTTTCGCAGACTCCAAACCGAGTGGAACTCGAGCCCGGTGAAAATGGCGAAGGCGGATCGGAGACGCTTCCGGAAGCACCACGGCTGGAGAGTGGGACTCTTCTGCTGTAGATTCTGAATAGCTTGTTCCATTATTTATCATCCAAATTTTCGAACCTGGTTCTGAAACTTCTGTTTTAATTTCCTTCCTCTACTGTCCTGCTTTGTTTACTCCACAGCAGGTTAATTGTCTGGGTTATGTAAGCAGAAATGTGGGTTTTATTTTATTTTATTTTTTTTTTTTCTCTCTGTAAAATTTGAGTTTCTCTGGAACAAGGGACAATTTGAGATTTCGCCATTTTATAATGTAAATACGTTGAGATTTGTGCGGTTCATCTGAGAGCAATCCTGTGGTGGTAATGTACTGAATCTTGTGTTGATTAGAGCAATGCTATCTGTACACTCGACGTGGCTGTAAACTTTACACTCACTATTGAAAGGTAAACTTTTTTACGTCAGTCTTATCACTTTTTATTCATACATGATCCGAGACGGCGGAGTAAAAATGTGCTGCATCACATGATTTATTATTATTATTATTATTTATTATTATTGTTTTATGTGACAAAGTTTAATAGGGCCGATTATGGGCCCAGGCCTGTTTACAGCCCATCGGGTGAAAAACCGGGCCTGATCCGGTTGTATTCTCAACCCACTCCCGGCCCAATTCGGCCCAGTGGATCGTTCGACCATTGTGTGAATTAGTCCACAACGTCATCCCTGGACCACACTGTGAGGTAGGGGATGACGTGGCGAACCAGGTCCACGTAAAGTACACTTTTTGTGGGGAGATGAATAGGTGATCGGTCCATCCCACAACCAACGTCGTAGACCTGGTGCAAGCAATAATATCTCGTATCAAAATCGACGGCCCAGATCTGGGAATCAATTTCAATACACCCAGAGTAAGGAATCGTCTCCATTCCCTCGCAGGTCAAAATTCCCCGTGTTATTAATTATACGCCTAATCCTTGTTCCATTATCCCATCTCTCTCTCTCTCTCTCTCTCTCTCTCTCACGACGACGACGACGAAGACGAAGACGAAGACGAAGAAGGAGCTCGTAGGAGGAGGAGGCGAGAGAGGAAGAGGGGCTCTAATGGATCTGTGGGAGAGGGCTAGGGTATTCGCGGGGGAGGCGGCGAAGCGGTCGCAGGAGATCTCCAAGGAGGCGGCGAAGCGGTCGCAGGAGCTCACCATGGGCGCCGCGCGCCTGTCGCAGGAGCTCGTCTCCGAGACGGCGAAGAAGTCGCGGGAGATCGCGGCGGAGGCGACGAAGAAGGCCGATCTCCTCCGCTCCGAGGCCCTCCGCGCCGCGGGGCAGATCAAAACCCTAGCTTCTGATATCCCCATCCCCCCGATCCCCCCGATTCCCCCAATCCCGTCCATCTCCGCTGGGTCCGGATCCGGATCTCCCGCCGCCGATGACGAGCTCAAGCGGTTCGGGGTCACGGAGGAGCTCAGGGAGTTCGTGAAGGGGATCACGATCAGCACCTTCCGCGATTTCCCCATGGAAGGTTTTGGTTTCGATCGATCTCTTCTCTTTGTTTGATTATTTTAGGTTCACGATTGGATTCCGGTGGTGTTTGGATCGAAGAAATGCGTATATAGATTATTATTATTCGAAGTTGTTAATTTCATTGTGTTAGTAATGTAGTGAGTTCTCTTGCGTTCGTATTGTTATTGAAGTTGCTAGGAGTTCTTTTCCTGTTCCTCGTTGGAATTTGATTGTTGTTTGCCCAATTTAATGCGGAGTGTTCTGTTCTTTTCATGCGTAGATGAACCAGAAATATCTGAGGTTCCTACAGTGTCGAATGTTCGGCAGGATCTTAACGAATGGCAAGCGAGGCATGCTACACTTGTTCTCTCAACTGTTAAGGTTAGTCTTATCATCAGCCTTTAGTTGATTTTATCTAGTTTTCTGTTTACTTTGAATAGTGTTTTGCTTAAATTGGTTCCTGAAGCTGATAGACAATATTATGAACTTGATGTTTCTCACGTAAATTAAAACATGGTTATATGTAGATATATGTTTATAGGATTTTATTTGATGTTCCTGATCTAAATAAAATGTTTACATGAAGTCGCGGTTCTAGATATAGTTTCAACGTTGTCGGAGTTGTATATTGATGCTACCATTTGAGGAGTCATCTTTCCAAATATTTTCCATGGTCACAGCAAACAGGCATATTTCCATGGTCACAATTAGCAAAATTGTAACTTTTATATGCATCTACCTTCGTTGTCCTGCTTCTTTTAGATCATTTTTCTATCTGCATTTGTATAACCACTTTGTAATTGGAGAAACTTATCAATAGTTGTATTTTGGGGTTTGGATTACTTCGTTCGATGATTGGTTTCCGAAGAGACCGTATCTGAACAAATTATTTTTGTGTTTCAGGAAATATCGAAGTTCAGATATGAGCTATGCCCGCGCTACATGAAAGAGAGAAAATTCTGGCGGATATACTTCATACTAGTGAACACCTATGTGGCTCCGTAAGTTTCTCCTGTATTCCTACTGTTTTATCTGTGGGCATGTCGAGTTAACACTTTTAACTTGGATTCTTTTGCAATTAATTAGGTATGAGAAACAATACATGGATGAGTTAAAGATGAAAGCAGAGCAAAAGAAAGATGATGGGGTGAAGGAAACTTTGACAAGTGCTCAAGCTACTAAGACGGCAGAGAAGGATACAAAGTTGCAAAGTAAGGCTTCCACCTCATCAAATGCAGAGCACGATTTAGATATCTTTCTTCTTGGAGATCTTGGAAGTGATGATGAGGGTCCAGGTAACAACTTCCTTTCATAGACATGTTTTTCTTCCTTGATAATGAAATGTGAGCTTTCTATTTCGAAAGATAAATGTGAATATTTTTGATTGAAGAGCAAAGTGTTCTATTTTTTTGGTTAATTCAGTTTGATTATTTTATCTGCTTTTTCAGATGTTCAAGATGATGCTGAGGATAATTTTGATGATGATTTTGATAAGATTGACAGCACCTCGGTAAGTTTCTCGTTTTGTACTTATGCTTATTAGGTGCCATTCTTTTATCTTCTTCTTCTTTTTCTTTTTTTTTTGTCTAAACATATGAAGATTGTAATGACTGGTCAGTTTGTCCGTCCTTTGAGTTAGGTTTTTGGGGAGAAAAAGGTCGATTCTCAGTGCATTGAAGTCCACAATTTTTTATTTTTTGGTCCTTTGAGTTAGGTTTTTGGGGAGAAAAACGCCGATTCTCAGGGCACTGAAGTCCACAATTCTTATTTTTTGGGCTGAATGAAAAGTTTGTCCGTCCTTTGAGTTAGGTTTTTGGGGGAGAAAAGGATGATCGTCAGGACATCGAAATCCACAATTTTTATTTTTTGAGCTGAAAGTATTGTTTATTTTGGTTCTGATTAAATAGGATTATTCATGAGATGCTTAAGAATTTAGACTTTTCTTTACTGCCACAATCGTAGCTAGCCATGTTAGCTTCTGATATAATTACCTCATGTTCTCTTTTTCTGCCTCACAAAATAGGTTTATTGTTGAGCATACACCATCTATATCTAAGCCTTGCTTTTGGTTCATGACTGGATCTCAACCTGATTTTGAATTTACTTGTTGGGATGACGAACGAACTTAATTGAATATTAGTTTAATATTAGATTAGTGTTGGTTGTTTTGACAGATGTTATAAGCTGTATCAATTTCAACCTGTTTGTTTGCTTGACTTTTGTTGCTATTCAAGAGGCCATTGCTTGGTGCAGTTTCGATAATCTGCAGGTTCAACTCTTTCTAGTAATTTTGCACAGAATGCTGAAATTATGACTGTCCCTGAAAAATTCATTTCGAAACCCCACTTTGGTGGGGAATAATTGGTTACATCTTTTTAATGCATATGTTCTCTTAGATGAAAAATGTAGGCGGGATTTTCTATTGTCGTAATGGATATATGATAGAGTTTAGCAAGAGTTGAGGGCTAGAGTGGCGATTCTGCTGATCAATTTTAGATGGGAATTATTATTACAACTCAATAGTCCATATTAGCATAGGGATTCCCAAAGCATTGATAATGATATAGCTGTACTATAGTGATTCTCAATTGCGACGCCCTAAATGTCATAATTACATCCTGCATTCTGGATCCATTGAGAAACTGGATTCATACTCAGTTTCGCACAAAGATATCATTTTGATCAAGCAACACTTCGTAACAATGATGGTAATCCTGTTTTTGTTTTGCAGGGCCTGGAAAGTGACGATGAGAACAAAAAACGTAAGGGCTCGAAGTAAAATGGCCGACGCATGCACTAAGGTAACATGTTCTCGAATTTGGAAAAGGTGTCACTTGATAGAAATAGCCTCTTCTTTGCCCCCCAACACTTATATTTGTGACGGCGCACATCTCACCGCTTCAGTAATCCTGCTTTCTATTGTATAGCCGTATATTTGTTCATTATTTCAATGAATTCAAAATGCTGTTAGTTGCTCTCCTTTTCGTAGAGCACTTTGATTTCTCAATCTTTTTTTTTTCCCTCTTTCTTTTTTCTTCCTTCTGTGTCATCTGTTATTGCCGTGACCATCCATTACTGGTGTTTGCTTTTTTGGTGCATTATTTTGGGACACATTTATCGTTAAGTCGGTTTAGACTTGGTTTGGTTCTTTCCGTGTGATATTTCCTTTTTATATTCAAAGTTCCTTTATATATATAGGGTCCGGCTACTATATCTTATTATGAGTATGATCGCCTCGTATTCATAAGTTGTTTTTTGATGATAGGCTTTCCAAACTCCGAAACCCTGAAAACTTCAAAATCTGGAGCTTAGATTCTCAACCAAACGAGTACCTAAACTACTTATCTAAGGTGGATTGGTAAAAATGTTAGATTAAGTAGACCAAATCGGTCTGAGTCTAAGGTTCTCGTGAAATTAGATATACATATACTTGTGTCTAATGACTAATGAATCTATTAATTTTAACAGCTAAAAACGATGTCTCTCTTTTTTGATTTATTCAGCATATAATTTGCTTCGCACGTAAAAATACATGTGATATATCTAATCCTAATTTATAGCACTATAGAAATAGTGTACCTCGTCGTTGAATCAATGGATTTTATTTATACGTATAAGAAAAGAATTTGTCGTGCTCATCTGTGCCTTAATTTCCTACTTGAGCTAAAATAGTATTATATGGTATATATATAATCGAGTTACGTTCCTATAACTAACTTGGTTAGATCGAGCGCTAATTATTTGTTAAAAAAAAAAAGGTATAGCCACTCATTTGTGTATTTCTTGCTTTATTTTAATTTTTTTTAAAATAAAGTAAATTCTCCTCCACACAATAAAGATAATAAATTTACTATAAATTACGTAGATACGCAATAATACTACGTACAGTGGATATATAGACACATAATAATTAACAAAAGAGAAAAAAAACAACATCGAAGATATATTATAAAGCTCTTTTTCGCAAAAGAAAAAAAAAAAAAGTCCGCATATATACTAACTTGGTTAGATCGAGCGCTAATTATTTGTTTAAAAAAAAAAGGTATAGCCACTCATTTGTGTATTTCTTGCTTTATTTTTATTTTTTTTAAAATAAAGTAAATTCTCCTCCACACAATAAAGATAATAAATTTACTATAAATTACGTAGATACGCCATAAAACTACGTACAGTGGATATATAGACACATAATAATTAACAAAAGGGAAAAAAAAAAACAACGGCGATGGAATATTATAAAGCTCTTTTTCGCAAAAGGGAAAAAAAACAAAGGGGGTCCGCATATATACTATTATGCGGTCGTGGCCACGGAGTGCGGTGTGGTCACTGGTCAACGGTGAGCATAAGCTCATTCACCCCATTTCTGTACTCCACGAATAATTGAAAATCGCGCTACGAAGTACGAAATGGAGAAAAAGAGGCGCGGGTGAGCTCACCGATTTACGCAGCCTGTGAAGAAAACGCGGGCCGGACGAGCCCAATCCTTTATTGGGCCGCGATAGATGGATGGAAGTGGGCCTCGTCCAAGCCCAACATCCACATTCGATAAGTCTGTTTTTGGGCCGTTTCGTATCTTTTTCAGTTTTAGCTTGGTATATGTGTAGTAAGCCGAACCTTCGTTCACGTATCCGGGATGTAGTAAGTTCCAGAGGAAATTCACAGCATTTCATAGACAAATTAACAAGAATAGCATCTTGCACATGCATGTGTATTTCAAATTAATATACATTATATGAGAAGGAGACGAACACAAATTGCTCTAAGAAGCCACAAACCTACTACTATGTTTAATTACCTTGGTGTATCTTAATTTATGCAATGTAGAGAACAACTATACATACATGCAGGAAAGAAAAAGAGAAGTTTACACTCTACATACACATGTATATCTAAAAGTATATTTAACATTTGAATAACTAGTTCTGAAGATCTAATACAAGCCTCAAGCTAGCTCATTACTGCCAAAATTGCCCTTTTTAATTAGTGTATGATGATCATCATAATTAACCATGATTGGGCTATACTAGCTAGCTTAAAGCCATGCATTATTCCACAACTCTTTTTGTGCAAGATTATCCTATTATTTGACAACAAAGAACATTATAATATATATATATATATATATATATATATATATATATTCTAACATAAGCCCTATAATATTTGTAAGCAAAAAGGATATATAGTATCTAGAACAAGCTAGAGAGAGGTGCCCCTCTCTCACCAAAACTTTTGTTTTGCTTTTTTTGGGGGGACACAACTAGGGTTTGTTGTCGAATCGCTTTACAGGTACGTTGTTGTTGATCGGTGGCCGACGACGGGCCCTCGATTGGTAGTCCTTGTTGAGCATATTGAACATCTCTGTAACTGAGTCTAGTTGTTTCTGGGGTTCAAATCTCTGAAATGGAATTTGTGGTCCATTTGGTGGGTCTACATGGAAACTCCCTTTAGATTTTGTGCTAAAATTGCTTCTGAATCCCTGAATCAGATAAAGTGCAAATAATCAGAACTAGTTAGTATCAAACTGAGAATTGGCATAACTAATTAACATAGTTATACTAGTGTCTTAATTAATTAATTGCTTTGTAAACAAAAAATTTTATGGAAATCTCTTTTTTTTCGTAATGTGTAGATTAACTTGTTAATTAAGCTAGTCAAAATGATCTACTTGCATTCATGTTTTGGCTAGATGTTCAATATTTTTTCGCAAAATATTTGTAACAAAACTTGTGGAGCATGTAAATGATTAACATAGTCATATTATTGCGTGTTTATTTGCGTGTGTGAGTGTTACAGAGAGAGATCTAGAGAGAGAGAGAGAGATAAAACCTTTGCATCCATTCCTTTAGTCGCTGAATCCGCTGACTTCTTAATAGAGTTATTAGCCTTATTTCCTGCATCCAGAAATAAAATCAAGTATTCAAATTGAACAACAACCAAGTAAATATCTCTTTCTACATCACACACACACACTCACATACTCTTTGCTATATATGCTAAAGGTAAAATAAAAAAAATTTGATCAAATCCTAATCCTCAAAGCTTATATTTCAGATAGAAGCATAATAAGCTAAAATGATGCTAAAACAATGACAAAAAACTGCAAAGCTCCTTGGTTAATGTAGATATATCAATTCCTCTCAACATATATTATATAAGAGTGATCAATGCATACAAATACACTATAGGGTTCTGTCATTTTACACTGAACCACCTATAGGACATGAAAAAGAGAGCTTAACAAAACAAAAAAGAAGAAGAAGAAGAAGAACCTAAACTAAACCTATTAGTCTATGAGAGAAAGAGAGAGTGAGTGGCATAAGTAGCCTTTTTAGTTTACTTAGTTGTTCTTTGGGGGGTGAGTCTTGGGTGCATGGTAATCAGAACTGAAAGGTATCATGAGACCAACCAATTTGACCCTGGAAAGGAGTTTTCTACCACTCAACCCATGACCCACTAAGTTCAACTCCTCCCCCTTGTCTCCACTGTGATCATCATATTTTCCAACAGAAGGGTTTGCACCTGTGTTGGTTGGGCCCTTGCTGATCACTCCCACAGCTTCTTCATCCTCCAGTACATGATCTTCTCCACCCATCTTCCTAATCCCTCTCAGCCATCTACTACTCCTTGTCGTGTCGCGAAGTTCCTGCTAACCAAAAAAATGAATCAGAAAAAAGGGGGGAAACAAAAACTAGGCTAAAATACAGTGTAAAATACATATATATCTTTCATTACTATTCTGCGACGCATGACGCATGATATAATGTTACATTCACCAGGTTGATACTGACAAAACTTGCCAAATGATCACCACTGGGTGCATATATATATATAATATATGCTTGTTCTGTCAATATCAACCTTCATGAATGTAATTACGGTATCATCCAGCGATAAATGTGGAACGCGAAAAATACTCAGAGAGAGGTAAATTGTGAAAAAGAGTGCAAGTTTTATGAATAATAAAACCAACCATGTTGCCACTCTTCTTTTGATCATCTTTTGCTACCATCCCAACCACTGCAAATTAGAAAAGACTATAAGGTTCAGAAAAACCTTTTTCTTAGTTTGCTTTATGTATAAAGGAATTAAAAGATGGAAGGAAAAGAAGAAGAAGAAGAAGAAGAAGAAGGAGCTCACCATGATGGGCTAGCAAAAGCCCTAGAAGAAGACATGATGGCCTTATGCAACCCATGACCTTTTCTATCTCTCTTTTAGATGCGTTTGGTCTCAAAATGGAACAAAAAGAGAAGAGAGGAATGAGAGGGGGGTAAGTGGGCTTTTATAAAGGAGGCAAACCAAGCTAACAAAGTAACAATAGTACTTAAGTCAAAGTTAGGATTCCCACAACACTCCTCTCTCCCTCTCTCTCTCTCTCTCTCTCTCTCTTCTCTATCTCTTATTATTATTTTTAAAAGTTTGCTATAGGTTCTCTGTAATTAATATTATCTTTACATATCATTAATACGTTACTATTTATAATAGAGGATTCTAATTGGTTCATACATACAATCCGAAATGTTTCTTTTGGACTGCAATATATATATACACGTATATCAACAACATTACAGGGCACTCTTTTGTGAATACTATGAGTCCTAAAAAACTATTGTCTTTATACACTATTGATGTATTAGCATCCATCAAATTAATGGAGCATTTAATTCCAGTATAAACATACGAGTCAGTTAGCATATCAACAATAAAACAAATTAATTAAACACTCTCTAAAAGGGGGCCGTCCAAATTGGTCTCCCATTTTTAAATAGTTCTTGGATGCACTTTTCTATGTATTGGTCTTACTTTGTGCACTTGGAGCAATAGTTCTTGGATGCACTTTTCTATGTATTGGTCTTAATTACTTTGTGCACTTGGAGCTAGAACCACATATAAGGCAAAGTTGCTTTTTTAGAGAGACAAAAAAAGAAAAAGAAAAAATAATGATCTATATATGACTAGTATATATATATATGGTCCTTAAATTTAATATATGGTGAAAGTAGCATGCATGCATGGCGTGGAATGGAAGATACTGGTGTGTTCTGTGCCTGTCGACCCCCATGCATGCAACGAGGATGGGGGGAGGAGGTTAAAATTGCCAACCCACCTAGCTACTCAACCTAGCTAGGGTTTTGGTTAAAGTAACCCTAAATTAAAACTATAATATTTTATAATTGGACCCAAGTCCCCATGATATATATATATATATATATGTAATGTGCATATTTATGTATCTTTTTGGATGCATCTAGCTTAATTAATTAGTATCTTTGATCATGCCACTAATTCATATTCATTAATAACATGGAGAAACTATATATATTTTTTGCTTGCATTTCGTGCATCTGTACAAGTACCTGTGCACCGCAATATAAGCATTTCGGCCCATGATTTAGACCCATCAAGTTACTAATAGTAGCTAGTACTGAGCTATAGTCCATGCACGAGGTGCAAGCAATAATTTCAATTACTTGAGGTGAGTGCAAATTAATATATATATATATATATTAAAATGACTTGGAAATAGCAAAAGCCCTACTTGCCTAGCTAGGGCACACACTTCCTTAATTAATAATTAATTAACACCAGTGGTTAATTAATGCATGCAAAACCGTTACTAACATAAAACCTTTGATTGATCCCCAGAATCTGGTTTAGCTCCAATTGAGTTAGTTTAATTAACACTCACCTGGGAATACATACATGCATATGGAGATTTATATTTTTGTGATTATATATGTAAGCTATCGAAGTTCGATTAAGACTCGATCGATCGTACGTACCCGATCGAGTAGTTAGAATTTGATGTTTTTCGACTTTCGATCGATCGCAGACTAATTAAACTGCCCACTGTAAGAAGTAATCAGATTAATATTTCTTCGCTATCATTAGCAATATTAAATTTGAGTAATTAATTAAGAACACTAATTACTTTAAGGACCACATGGTTAGGGTTTTTTATTGTCCTTGTTTTTATTTTTATTTATATATTATTATTTTAGAGGAGGGGGGTGTTTTAGATTTTAGAACACGAGGGTGTGGAGTCCAAGTTTCTACCACGTGGGTCTCTTCTGAGAAGCGTGTTCGGTTCACAAAAAAACTTGGTTTGGTCTCCATGCTTTCTACAAAAATTTCGGTGAACCTGGTGCATGTATCCGTACACCTCTATCATTCACCATCTTTTATCATTCACCACAATAGTAAAGTTTTACTTTATTGTCTCTTGACTTTTTCTTATTTGCTTCGTGGTTTGAATTTGTGCCTAAATAGGCTAGTAAAATTAAATATTTTACAAACTACGTACGTACATACCATTTAAATTATATACTTAATTATTAATTAGCTGAATGTTTAGTACGTACGTAGTCTCAAAAATTATTTGTACAAAAAGTGACATTAATTATATATTTCATTTATGATTTTGATAAGTAATTCTCTTGGGTGTCCTTGTACGTACATGAATGTATAATGAATTAGATTACATATATCTCTCAAAAAAGAATTAGATTACATATATTTAACGAATTAGATTTTTAAGCTTCTTATAGTATATACGTGATCTATTCATGCACCAGTTGCATGCAATAATTTTTTTAATTTACTAGTAAATCGAGCCAAAGTCGCGCTTCTACTACGTAGCATAATCATGCCACCTATCATTTCGCATAACACAATCTTAACCGTTGAATTAAGTGCTAACAATCAATAAGGGAAAAGAAATGGTTTAAATGTCTCAATATCATAACTTCATTCATGCCACCTATCATTTTGCATATACAATGTTTGTTTCACGTACGTGTATTGCACTCTAAAATTTGCTGAGTTGAGAATATTTGGCTTATAAAAGTATTTAAGTCAAAAATATACAAATCGAGCTGTGTGTAAGGGGAATGCGACTTCGTTGAGAATCTTAATTCTCAAGGAAATCTTATTGAGATAGCTGTATGATTCGATCCATGCCCAAATTTTAAGTCTAACTAAATTTAAAAGGATTTTTTGTCCAAATTTGAACGTTTTAATTTGTCTAATGATATATATACTTGAGATTTCGACAATTTTTTAAAAAAAATTAAAACAAATAATTAAAATTCAAACGCAAGATAAATTACACAACGACGTACCAAATTGCGTTGCATTTGCGTGCATATTTTTAGACCCAAAAAAAATAAATAGCATTCGAGTATTTCGTACGTAACGTATCTTGGGGGAAGCGGTACCGTACAATTCAGGACGTACCGTAACACATGTAGGGTCCAAATATGAAGTGTATAATAATTAATGCACAGTTACATTGTTAAATTAATGAATAGTATTTGCTTCTGCCATTTATTAGCAATTTATAATCTTTTAAGGAACAGTATAATCAACTTACAAAATAAAATATTAAATAGCATGATTTTTTTTTTTTTTACGCAAAAACACTTTTTTAATTACTATAGGTTGCGGACTAAAGGGGTGTTTCGTTTTATCGATGAATTGAATATCCCAGAAAATAATTTACAAGCTGAAAAAATATTTTTCATTCATTTTTTCTGAATTTTTTTCAGATTCTATATTTAGTTTTTGATTTTTTTTTATCCAAAAAATAAAAACTATAGAAAGCATGCATTAATTTATTTTCATGAAAAAGTTTTCTCCCGTAAAATAATTTTCCACAATTTGGGGAAGAACCAAATTAAAGCCCCCCCCTGAGCTTGTAATTAATCACCTCAAAAAGTAGGAATTGATATTAATTAATTAATTACCTGAGCTCTTTATTTTTAATATTCACATAAAGACACATAAATTAAATTGTATCTAATCATAATTTGTTTTTTTTTCTCTGTAATGTAGATGTAGAGAGAGATATTGAAATCAAATCAAAGCTAAATTAAAGCATTGGCTAATTTAAAAAAAAGAAAAAAAAGACATGTACATAATAGAATATACTAAACATTAGCTCAAAGTTCACAAAGAGTTGTTCATGGAGAATTTCAACAGGGGCAAATGTGAGTACACTGCATGTGATCTTTTGCCTCAAAAGGAATGTACCCCTCATTAATTAATTATTAAACCACAATCTCCTAAGCTCAATTATTTATAATTACACACACACACACACACACAATAACACACACTCTCTCTCTCTCTCTCTCTCATATGCTTTGTATTGTATAGAGTGAGTTGATTTGAGTTCACACTTGTTCAATTTTGAAGTAGGTAATGAGAAGCAAGTAACATTCCGTACCGATGCACGAAAAACAAAGAAGACGACCGAAAGGAGGGCACCGTCGCAACCCCGCAGATTCCCTTTCAGATTTGACTGCATCATAAGTTTAGACCAGCAAAAGAAAATAATAATAATAATAGTAATAAAGTGGTCGAAAAAACATAGAGTACTTTTTTTTCTCGATCTTGATAAAGTACTTCAGTAAGTTGTCTCGTTAAGTGATCTTTCAAACCATCTCGATCGGAATGATGTTACCATGAATTAATTGAGAGATTCATTCTTTCGTTGTGTCTAGTCGATACTTACTGACTGAACCTGATCAGATTCGATGAAACTGACGCCTTACCGCTGCATAAAAGTATGTAGAGTGTTAATGCGAAGCGTCGACTTTTCACTGCAAAATGAAAAAGGAAAATGTCGTAAAAAGTCAGTACAAAATGTCTAGTTAGGACAAAAGTTTGAACAAACAAAAATTTTACGGTCACCATCGTCATGACGAGATCATCAGATTCACTGTTCATTATAATTTTAAGATTCGAGTGTTGTATGTGATGAATAATACTTGGTCCCATAAATTTTTTTGCTTATACGTGCCAAAACTTATATGGATTGGGCCTTCTACAGTGATTGGCGGTCGCTTGATTTTTACTGCCCGCGGGCTTTTCGTCGAGAAAGGCCCAACTCATTTTGGCCCAATCCAAGGCCCAATCGACCGAACCAGACCTGAACTTAACAATCCAATCCAAACCGACACGACTCGACATAAACCAGACCTAAACAAAACCTACTAAACTTGACGCAGTTTAACCGACATTGAACTCGACCAATCTTAACCTAACCTAACCTACCCATTGCATCGGTATCGGGCCCAGCTGATGCTCGGCTCAACCGACGGTTCAACCATAACATGCATACTGTTAGTGCTACTACTAACAATCTTACTAACAACCACCAAAAGATTAATCACACCTACTTTCAGAAAACTATTGCTAACATATAAATGGAACATTTAGTGAGTACATTTTGGACTCTTTCTCTCTTCTTGGAGGTTGATCAACCAAAATGAAAAGAAAAGAATACAAAATACAACTTGATTCGACGACATCGCCTTTTGAATGAGTCATTGATGTGTATGAGTTGTTTCCAATTCTCTAGTTTAGTTAAGTGTCAGTTGTGCTGTGCATTGCATGATGATGGTGACTTCTTGTGGATCATTATATTACTAGCTATCGCCAACCTCAGCTAGGTTAGGTGATGAGTTGGTATTACGCTTACGAGAGTGAGAACCTAATGACTTGTTATATATCTTGCACTAATTCAGTAAACAGATCGATGTTGCGAGCACGATCGATATAGATATGTATCGATAAAGAACTTGTTAGAACAGTTCTTAGGAACAGCTTGAGGATAACAGCAAGATCTAGCATGGTGGTGGTGGTGGTGCAGTTCTCCGATTCTGATTGATTGGTGAGTTCCTCTTCGTTTATCGACAACAATTACGACCGATAATTTTCTGAATTAACGAAAATTTTGCTTGTGGAAAACCTTTTGACCTAACAAGAGCTTTACATATATAATCACACAATTATATGTAGTAAAGTTTTATTCTCTGGGTTCATCATAGTCTACTAGGAAACAAGAAGTGAATAACATGCCACATCAGATAAGTAAAAGTCAATAACCCTTTCTTTACCCCTGCATATATACTCTAGTATTTAGCCAAGTATTTTAACTAACAAGTCATTATCAAGATGATGTTGAATGAGTAAGCAATAGAAATCATTTGACTGTGTCATAGGAACTCTCACATCTAAAATTAGTCTTCAGAAGGAACCAGAGTATGATATGGGAAAGAGATCTTGCATTTTCTTCAGGGGGGGGGGGGAGACAGAGAGAGAGAGAGAGAGAGAGAGAGCACCTCTCAATCCTGCTGAGGCCTTCGAAATTGGATGTCGGTAGGTGCTCTCGCCTTCTAATTTCTTCATGTATTTTCTGATTTTGTCAGGTATTCAGTAACAAATATGAATCTGATGCAATATTCAGATTATGTGTATCGCATATCTCAGAACAGAAGCAGCAGCAATTCTGAAATTTATCAGAATCGTGCGCAAAACCCGATCTTTATTTCGTCGTATATGATTAATACTTTGCAGCTGTTCTTACCAAGTTTAGCATCCTGATCGATCTCGGCACCTCAACAAATCTATCAAGAAAAAAGTGATTATACACTTTATTTTAGTTGCCAATTTATATTTAGGATCTAAAATCTTGCAATATATTCATCGATGTACCGCGATTATCCAAATCTGTAGATTGAAATGACTCTTTTAATTATGCTTTTCTTTTCAGCAGACTAAAGTTAAAGATCAAAAGAAAATTCTCAGCAAGTTATTGCTAGTTTCCATCTCTGACGTTATGTCGTCGGTAGTTGATGTTGGTACGGAACAAGAGACCTTCATGGAATTGGGATCGTACCTTCACCGCACGTCTCCGGCCGTAATGGAGCTGCAAAACTCCCGAGAAAACGCGACGGAGATTCTGGAGTCCCTAAATGCGAACGTCAGTCTGGCGAAGGAACTCGTTGCGAAGTGCAGCAGCGGAGCACAATCAATAGCTGACGGCGAGATCAAAGGCATCATTCAACAGCTGGAAGAAGTGATCAGAAGCATCGGAGAAAGCCTCAGCAGAATTCCAGCTTCGACATTTCGCAACTGCGCGTACGCGGAAATCGCAATCAGGTCTCTCTCGAAAGAGATGCGAGAGGCTAGATTGCAAGCGAATGGAACTCGGCAGGAGAATCGATCTGCGGAGATAAGAGAATCGCAGGAAGACGGAACAGTTTCAGTTCAAAATTCGAATTCGGTGTCTCGCAAGCTCAGTTCGAAGAGCGGAGAGGAGCCGCGTCTGATAGATTTCCTTAAAGGGGTGTATTACAGCGGCGAGCAAGAAAGCGGAAGCCGACAGCTCGACTCCCTACCACAATTAGCTCAATTGGCGGAATACGTCGAGCCTTTGTATGAAACATTCTTTTGCCCGTTGACGAAGAAAATCATGGATGATCCGGTAACGATAGAAAGCGGCGTAACGTACGAAAGAAAAGCTATTGCTGAATGGTTTGAGAAAGCTAAAGACGATTCCGAAGGCATTACTTGTCCAGTCACAAAGACAAAGCTACAAAGTACAGCTCTAAACACTAACTTAGCAATTAAAAGCACAACACTGGAATGGATTGAGCGAAACGAAGCAACCAGAATCAGAGTCGCCCGCACCGCTCTGTCGTTAGCGACATCAGAGGCCATGGTGCTCGACGCGATTCGAGACCTCAAATTCCTCGGTGAAAAGAAAAGAAGCAACAGGGAGAAAATGCACGGTATCGGAATTACAAAACTGCTCACGAGGTACCTGGAGAATGACGACGCAGTACTACGGGTGGAAGCGCTGGAGCTCTTGTGCTTGTTGGTCGAGAACGAAGAAGGAAAGGTTCGAAACTTCTTGTATGCTCCTATTACAATTTCGAATCTGGGTTTTTGGCTCAAATTTTTCTATTTAATTTTGCTGTCGAAGTTTAGCATCTTGGATAACAGGCCATTACATAACAAAGGAGGCTTTGTTAAGGTGTAGATGATATCCGAAGAAGCGGCGATTTTGACAGAAAATGAAGTTTCAGATAGAAGAACACAGTTCTGCCGCGCCTTTTGGTACTTCAGAAACATCAAAATCAGCTGCTTTAATCTTCTCATACATGGCTTTATTCTGTGCAGGTAATAATTGGGAAAACTAGAGCAATATCCAAGGCAATCAAAATGGTGTCAAGAATCAATACTTCAGAAAAGCACGCGGCTCTTTCGTTCCTGCTAGAGCTTTCCAAGTCTGACCTACTGCTGGAAAAGATTGGATCTGTCGTCGGAGGCATACTGATTCTCATAACAATGAAATTCAACGAGTCTGCCGATCCGTTCGCATCAGAGAGATCAGGAGAAATTCTGAAGAATCTGGAGAGATGTCCGATAAACATCAAGCGCATGGCGGAAAATGGCTTCTTAGATCCCCTTTTGAACAATCTTGTTGAAGGTAACTTATTGGCGATTCTAACATTCTGATGATAACTTTTTCATCTACGAAAAAGACATTCAAAATGCACACCAACAACAACAACAACAACAACAACAACAACAACTTCTTTTCGTGAATAAAAACACAGGCACCGAAGACACGCAGATGGAGATGGTGAGCTACCTCGGTGAGCTTGCGCTAGAGCAGGACATGAAGATAAGCGTCGCAGAGAACGCCTCCGAAACCCTGATCAAAATGGTCCAAAGTGGAAACACCATGGTCCGAAAAGCAGCATTCAGCGCCCTGGTGCAGATCTCCTCCTACCACGCGAACAGCAAAGCTCTCGTGGAAGCCGGCGTGGTGCCGATCATGATCGAGGAGATGTTCACGCGAAAAATCCACTACGAGCCTATGGAGTCCAAAGACGAAGCCACCGCGATCCTCGCCAACATACTCGAATCCAACATCGACCTCGAGAGCCTCCAAATCAACAAGCATGGCCACACCATCACCTCCCATTACTCCATATACAACATCACCCACATGCTGAAATGTTCCATGCCCGACGAACTCAACACGAACCTCGTCAAGATGTTGCTCTCTCTATCGAAACTCCCTAAAGCTTTGTCGACCATCGTGTCGGTGACGAGAGAAACAGAGGTGATCTGTACAGTCGTCGAGTTCTTAAACGCACCGTCGGAGGAGCTGACGGTCGTCGCAGCGAAGCTGCTGATCACACTCTCGTCCCACACCGGCCACACGATCGCAGAAGGGCTATGCAAGACCAGAGGCCAGCCAGAGAGCCTGATCAAGAACTTGGACCACAATTCGACAACCGAAAAACACGCAGTATCAGCGAATCTGTTAGCAAAGCTGCCCCACCGGAACGTAACACTCAATCTAGCCCTTCTAGAGCAAGGCGCGGTACCGATAATACTCGACAGGATACAAGTAATACAGAGAGGCGAGACGAGAACAAGCCGATACGCGAAGCTCTACGTCGAGGGCCTGGTGGGCATCTTAGTGAGGTTCACTGCTACTCTCTACGACGCAGATATACTGCAAATGGCTGTGGAGCAGAATTTAACGTCGGTGTTCGTCGAACTGCTGGTGCGAACGTCAGGGAGCGACGAGGTGCAACGGCTGGCGGCAGTCGGGCTCGCGAACCTGTCGTCGGAGTCCGTCAGCCTCTCGAAACAACCGGATGCAACGCGGCAGAAGAAGAAGAGCTTCCTGCCAAAGTCCTTCAGCCTGCGCACGAAGAAGGAGGATGCGAAGAGCCAAAGAATCCAGCTCTGTCCGGTTCACAAAGGCGTTTGCTCCGCGACCGCCACCTTCTGCTTATTGGATTCGAGAGCCGTGGAGAGGCTTCTCGGTTGCCTCGAACACGAAAATCCGAAGGTGGTGGAGGCGGCGCTGTCGGCTCTTTCGACACTGCTAGATGAGAGGGTGGATGTGGAGAAGAGTGTGGAGATACTAAGCGAGGTGGACGGAGTGCGGCACGTGCTGAGGATACTAAGGGAGCACAAAGAACAGAGGGTGTGGCAGAAGTCTTTCTGGGTTATCGAGAAGTTCTTGGCGAACGGCGACGACAGATCGTTTAGAGACATATCGAGCGACAGGGTGCTGCCGTCTGCACTGCTGACAGCCTTCCATAGAGGCGACGGAAGCACGAAGCAGGCGGCCGAGAACGTTCTGCGGCATCTGAAGAAGATGCCTGAGTTCTCAGGGAGTCTGATCTTCTAACATATATATATATATATATATATATATATATATATATATATATATATATATATATATATATATATATATATATATATATATATATATATATATGCATGTGTTCAGAATTAAGATTGAATGATGTTGATGTTGTGTGTTTTATTTATGTACGTAGTAAGTGTGCTAAACAAGCTGTGAGATGTTTCCTACTGCTGCTGCTTGTACAAAGAATGTCATGATGTGTTTTTTTCTTTTTTTTTGCTCTACAGTGAATTTGGAATTTGAATCAGATTCAGAAGAGAGGGAAAGATAGATAGATCCTCACTATAAGTTGTTAATTCCAATATATTATAATCGCTAATTTTGTAAGATCACTTCAATTTTTAGTTCAAAGAAGAGTGAGTAATTTTTTTTGCTTAATTTTTTGCTTTCTTTCTTTCTTTCTCAACTTGCCTTGAATTAACAAGCAAAGAAACACTATTATATGACTATAGGGATCAAACTGTAAAAATAAAAAAGAATCAGGATCCAAATGAGATGATAGGTAGAAACCGGGGTCGAAGTGCAAGTTTACAATGACAAATAAATTCCACATCATCTTTGTCCCCAAAACTGCACCATTGGGGCTCCACCTCTCCACCTCTCCGCATACAAAGCTCTTCCACACGCGCATACAGAGAGAGAGAGAGAGATAGAGAGAGAGAGAGGAGGAGGAGGAGGAGGAGGAGGAGGAGGATGATGATGGGGTACTGTTTCCACCTGCTCCAAATGGCGATGGATCTCACAGTGGCGGGGATCTCCTTGATGCTGTTTCTGGGATTCTTTACCCTAATCACCTCCATCCTCTGCGCCGCCGCTTTCATCCACAACGCCAAATCCATCTCCTAAATCATCGTCGTCGTCGTCGTCGTAGTCGATTCATCATCGTCATCATCGATTCATCATCTGCAGCGTTGTGCAAAGGTGTTTCCTTTTCGACCTTCAATCCTTGCTTTTCGTGGTGATTTTGATGCTCGGGTGAATTTTGAATTAGGGGAAAATTGCGGGATTTACGTGGAATTGGTAGTTGGGTAGTGGTTGAATTGGGGAGATTTGAGGTGGATTTTGTGGGTTTTAGCTCCTTTTTCTGTAACTATTTCATCGTTTTAATTGCAATCTCTTTCATGTTTAATAGATGCATGGATGTGGAATCCTTTGATAAAATCACATATAAAATTTCCAAAATTAAACCCTTGTGATTTGAGAACTATTGAACCCTCACAAAGAACATACATCATTATGTTCCTTATTCAAATGTAAGAGATTTCCTTATTCAAATCTAAATTCCGAAATGGTATCACGTAATACATAAATCATTATTACCAAGAACATTTTAACACATCTCGTATTTGCTCAATACATGGACTATAAACTTAAACTATTTACATTTTACTAAGCACTCTGTACACTATAAAATAAGTATATTGTATCTAAGAATAACAAAGCAGAGCCCCACCCTAAATACCTGAAGAAAACACGCTTTGTACAAAGAAATGTACAACATAATTTACAATGGTACAGTTGGAGAGGAGACTAGATGTAAGGGTTTATTCGATAACTTTGCAAAGAGCTTGTCGAGGTGAAAGATGACGTCTTCGATGTAAGGCCGCATCGCAGGTTGCGGCTGAAGCATCCAGATTATAAACAGGCGAAGAGAGTCGGGGTACGGGGTTTCGGGGCCGGCGGGCCACTTTATCTCTCCATTTGAGATGGCCAATTGTAAGCTTCCTCCGGATTCCCCGATTGCGTACTCGAATGGAGACACGCCGTACCTGCGAGGATCGGCGGAATTATTCGGTTATCTTCGATTGAATGTAGGATAACTTATGCAATTCGTAAAGTGCAAAGATCGCCGGCGAGATTCTCACATTGTTGTGTACAAAGTACACCCGAGAGACCAGATGTCCGTCCTCTCGTCGATGTCGGCGTGGCTCGGGCAGTCCCACAACTCGGGAGCTCGGAATGGCGCAGAACAATGCTCAGCAGCCCATTCCTACACAAAATGATCTTTTTAAAACAAAAGCTTCTAATAGAATTGATTGTTACTATATAACAATGAGCTGTGGCCCTCTATTCATTGTTTTTTTGACATGAAGTAACATGACAAATCATTCACATACCCAAAATAATGTTATGAGAATTTCCATTAACCGCAGTAGGTCAAATGAAGAATAACAGACCAAATACAAAGAAAGCAAAGATAGAGATATAGTTCATGAAATAAGATGAAGTAAGAACATGTTATCTTAGAACACAAAAATATGGGGATAGAGGGATGATGAGTAAGCTAACATAGACTAGAAGAGATAAAGAGAAGGGTCTTGCCTGCAACTCTAATGCTTCGGAGCGTGAACGAATTTGTTTTCTTGCGGGCCGGGCACTTCCAAAATCTGTTAAGATAGCGAGAGGTGGTTGTCCTTTTGTATGTGTTATCAGGATATTACCAGGTTTCACATCATTATGGGCATATGGAGGATCAAAACTATGCATATGCTTCAGTCCCGAGCAAAGCTGTTTGTGGTATAAACCGTGTTAAGAGACGTTTATTGGTCGTTCATGCGTAAAACTGTTTATGAAACAACAGTAGAAAGAGAAACCCACAATTGCAGAGCTAAGGAAACAAGCTTGAAGTTGTCATACAATGCAAATAGTTTAAAACTTCAAAGTAGCTGTTGATGAAGAACACTGTACACTACATATACATTTACTGATGTAGCTGGATACAGCACTAAGTTTGACGAATCTCGTGTACTTGAGGATCTAATTAAGCTTGCTGTGTCCGATTATACGCTCGAAAACTACAATGTCCAACAAGTTACGAACCAAACTACTAGATTCTGGTTGAATGGCTATCGATGAAGAATGCTGTACGCTACATCTTCATTCACTGATGTAGCCAGATACGGCATTAAGTTTGACGAATCTCGTGTAGTCGAGGATATAATTCAGCTTACTGCTATTAGATTCTGGTACCAAGCTACTATAATGTCCAACAACTCATATACCAAACTACTAGATTCTGGTTGAATCGCCGTCAATTGAAGAACACTATATGCTACATCTACATATACTGATGTAGCTATAGATACAGCATTAAGTTCGACAAATCTCGTATACTCTTTGATATAATTCAACTTATTGCATCCAATTATCAGGGCGAAAACTACAATTTCCAACAACTTTATGTACCAAACTACTAGATTCTGGTTGAATTGACTCACCTGGCGAAATATTTGCAAAACAGTGTTTGTGGGAAAGAATTCATCTCTTGAATGCATAGCAATAGCATTGTCCAACATTGTTCCATCCAAATAGAGTGGGAATAGCACATATGCTTCATAGTTCCATGATCCTCCTTGTTGGCCCTAAGATTGTCATAAATTGAAAATAATGAATGTATCAAAATTATACAAGTAAAATCCAGTTGCCCATAAAATTGAGTAACAAAGATTGAGTTTTCTAAATGCATTAGAAAAAACATATTAATGCATTTTTATTTCCCCCTTTACTATATGATTATGTAACAATAACACTTTTTGATGATCATAGAACATAAAATGCTTGAAGGCGAAAAATGCGGAGTGATTACCTTAACTGCAATAATTGAATGGTCAAGAAGAGGGAGCAAATTAGGGTGATTAAACAGAGAGGAAACATGAATCTCCTCCTTCACCAACTCTAATTGCTCTGGACTCTGTATAAGGATTCTCTTCATAGCATATGTTCCATCACCTGAAGCAATTATAGTTGCTACTCCATGAACACTACTGCTACCATTTAAAACCTCAACATTTATTTAAAAATATTGAATAATTTGAAATTTTACTAAATTCAATAGAAAAATTGTTAAATTTAGTAGTTTTAGTAACTCTGCAGCAAATAAAACTATTAGAATTGGATTAAATAGTTAATAGAGCTATTATCGGAAACAAAAATTGCAACTTTAAGTAGATAGTATTATTTAAATTAAAAAATTAAACTGATAAGAATAAACGGAGATTAAAAAACTGCATCGAATCAACAACGTAACAAAACGCTAATGATTAATAAAACCAAGCAAGTGAAATCAAGTAGCTTCTACCCCCAAATCGTAATCAGAGACAAAATTAGGGCTTAAGGAGTGTTAGAACGGATCCGAACCGTGTGAGGGGGTGTGGTGGGGGTGGTGGTGGCGCCGCCGCTTCCCAGCGATCCCTCCGCCGCCGCCTCCGCCGCCGCCGCGGCCATCGTCTTCTCCGGCGGCGGTAGCGATCTCCTTGACGATGTAGAGGGAGGTGGATTCCCCTTCCCCGAGCTGCTTCAGGATCCTGAATCGGTCCTCGTTGATCCACACGTCCCCTCCCCAACTCATCGCCCCATCGAGCGCGTTCAATCCCGAGAAGGAGCACCCCATGAACACCACCCCCCCCCCTCTCTCTCTCTCTCTCTCTCTCTCTCTCTAGAGAGGAGGAAGAGGGGATATGGTTGGAGTCTCAAGAGACTCAAGACGATAGCGCTTTTTGCAAAAAACTCCCTCTAAAATCTAAAATTTGCTCATTTAAAAAATAACAGCTTAAAATAGCTATCAAAATTACAGATACTTATCGGGGGGTGCAATGATATTTCCTCGTAATTGTGGGTGAGCAATATCTACGGCTAGATTGATTGATTAATGAAAGTAAAATTAATATCTACGGCTAGATTGATTGAATTAATGAAAATAAAACTAACACTAAGGTAATTGCAACACTCAATGGTGATTTAATCATATCATATGGTTTTAGTCAACATCTTTGGAAATTAAGCAACGTGAACTTAAAATGAAAGTTGATAAGCTATTTGCTAGGTGGCGTGTTTACGTGTTCGTGATTTGGTGTGATGTCCTATTCCAGTTTGATAAATATAAAAATAGATAGGATTCGGACCGGGCCGACAGTTTTGTATTGGGTCCATGGCCTAGTGTGACACAAAAAGCCCATTATCTAATTGGGCCCAATGTAGGTCCAACTCTCTCTCTCTCTCTCTCTCTCTCTCTCTCTCTCTCTCTTTCCTTTTGTTCTTAGACCAATAAGGATTAAAAAAAGAGATGAGATGAATACGATAAATATAATTAGAATAGAGTTAGCACCGAAGCTGAAATACGCTTTCGGATCTCAAAAGCCAAAAGCTCTGCTTTAAAAGCTTTTATTTTAGTTGTCACAATGCTTCCTCGAACAACTCTACTCATAATCATCTTCAGAAACATGATGGACCATCGGAAAGAACGATATTATTATTATTATTATTATTACTATAGTACCTCAACAACTTACATCACATAGAAAAAGATACCATTTTATTGCTTAACAATAATAATTGTAATAATCTACCACAATAGCATACTCAACCATGTCCCAATTTCTGCATTGGAACAATACTAGGAATATAAATTCTTATTGCGCGGCGAAGAGTAATAAGTAGATTCCTCTGAGAGATCTTATTTTGCTGCATCTGTAAGAGGTGCAGGTTGCTGCTGTATAATGTAGTGCATGTTGCCCCCCTCCCAGGACTATTTCCCTTGCACCTTCCACCATTACAACCTGTAATTAGTTCGCAAAAGCAATTCGCAATTAGTCGAATTATATACGCTAAAGTTTCTATTAGTGTCAACTATACATCCTCGAAATGTTGCGTGGGTTGCGGTCGAAGTTTCTAATATTTCATTTCGCCATGCAGTTCGACCCCTCGATTAATATTCAACAACACCATCTGAGATTGAACTCTGAAATCTATTTCGACAGTAGCTACAATTATTAGTGGTAAAATATACTGAAAAAAAAGAAGATAAATTGTACCTTGTGATCCGGAAATAGTTTCCTGAGAACATTGTAAGCCTCCCCGTCCCATTTATCGCCAAATGCTGGCGCTACAATTCCCCCGTTAGCAATGTAGAAGTTCACGTAAGAAGCCGCTAACCTCGTACCAGGCGGTCTCGGTACCGCATGTCCCTATAATCAGAACAAAAAAAGTAAAAAAAAAAATTAATTAAACACACTATTTGAGAAAGAATTAAATCACTACATGTAAAATAGAGACAGTGATATATACGAATTTCGAACAGAAGTAAACTGATATTGAGAACAAGTACTCGAAAAGAAGAGCTTTTATCAGATTTAGAGATTTCGACATGCTTAAGCAAGTGTATATGTATCAGAAAAGCTTCTCTTAGAAACAGAAACCCCTTTTACTATCAGAAATAGGTTGAATTACAGAATACGAATAAAGAGAATTGCACTACCGATGTTTCGACGCCTGCAGACTCTTCCTCTGTCATGTACAGCGGTCCGGGAATGTGGATCTTAAAGACCTCTATCTTCCGGCCCTTGGCATCGGTAGTATTCGAGAGAACAGATAAAGCCTCGACCGAGCGCTCGTACTGAGGATCCGATTCGTCATCGGTCCACGACAAGAGCACCACCCCGGGCTTAACAAAGCAGCAGATGTTGTCTATGTGACCATCGGTATCATCATCCCCTAGGAGTGGTAACACTTCATTAATGATCCATGATTCATGAAGGAAACATCTAAATTTTCTTGTTCTTTTTCTTTTGTACTTTAAACTAGGGCAGATATCGGTAAACTTGGATTCGAAAATGGTTTCTAACTAAATTACATGCTTAGGCGAAGAAAAAAAAAATGTAAAAATAATTGAAAGTTACCATAGAGCCCTCGAGGCAACCAAATGACCTTTTCGACCCCTAGATACAGCTTCAACTGCTCCTCTATCTCATCTTTACTCATGTCGGGGTTCCGATTTGGGTTTAACAAGCACTCTTCTGTTGTAAGACAAGTACCTGTTCAAACGAATATGCATAAAGATATCAGATAATCAGCGAACATTCTTATTCGAATCTACGGATTTTTCACTAGAAATTTCACTAATAAAGGAAAAAAATTTGTAAGAAAAAGAAGTACATACTAAAAACAACACTGTAAAATGTTGTTTATACTTTATCTCCCATGGCCACACAACTATACAAGAGGCTTGGAATTTGAATGATAAAAATATGCTCGGAAAGAGCGTATATATCGCAATAGATATTTGAATGAGTCTTGCAATATGTTAATATAGTTACATATGGAGTCAAAGGATGATTGGAGAATGGCAAAAGTTGACAGGTATTAGATACCAAGTTCGTGCAATCAACCAACATATGGTCGAAGGTAGAACACTTTAAAATATGTAAATATATATTAAAAAAACTCCTGAAAGCTACAGGCAATTATTTTTACTCATTATTATGCGAAACAGATGAGAAAAAGGAATGAGAGAAAAGCAAGAGCGATAACGAAAGTCCTATTGAACTTGTTGTAAAGATCGTCTAATAAAATTATTTCAATATGACAGTGAAAAATAGCTATGAATTGGAAATAGAAGCTTGGGAAGCGAAATCGCAGTAAACAACTTAATCTCTAAAGCATCTACATAATTGAGACATAGTATATTATGACCTTCGCCGTCGACATGGATACTTCCACCCTCGAGAATCATGTGATGTGGGAACCTAGGATGCCTCTCCAGTTCCAGAATCTAAAGATAAAAATTAATGCAAACGACAACCCATTTGTTACTGAAACTCTTGCAGATCTTAAGATCTGCAACTACAAACAACAATAAATTGCTTTTACCTTCTTTGCAACAAGATTATCAAGGCTCCAATCATCATAGCAACCATCTTCTAGTCCTGTATGACCAAAATTAGGAGAAAAAAGAAGGGGAAAAAAAACTAATTTAGATCTTAAGATTCTTGACGAAAATAACTTATTACTTCGAAATGATATTAGAGGTGATAAATTATAAAAGAGGAGTGAGTAAAGCGCGCATAATTTGAAGAACATAAACCTCCCCAGCTGTTAAATTGCCAATCAATCCCTGCAACCAGTTGTTCGTCTGCTGACGAATCTGACGTCCTGTCGCGACGAACAAACTAATATCCAAAATTATTAGTATAGCTACAAACCTACATTACTTAAATAATCACAAAACAAAATCGAAAACAACAATTGTTGATAAAAAGGAGCTTACAGTGGGGCCAGTGTCGCGGAACCAGGAATCATTCATGCTCATCTCTACTACCCTAATGTTAGGGTGATGCTGCATCTCTTCATAAACTTTTGTGAACTGTTACATAAGTTTTAAGAAAACTCAAAATCAAGTAATATAAAGAACCACAACTAGAAGCAGAGAAAACCATTTTGCACATTGAGGCTGTTTCAAACCTGCGCGGTACTCGCGCACAGGGTAATAGGTTCGAATTTTGAGACCGCGATCGCGACTCGAGCAAATGTGGCTTGTGCCGGACCTGCGTTCTCCCTCCAATTATCAGGTCGCTCCTGCGATCGCAATGCGAAGAGAATTTTACCTCAAAAGGTAGATTTTTTTTGTTTTATGTTCACCTTCTTTACAGTATACAACAAAGAAGAGTTCTTTTTTCTTTTTCTTTTTTTGTAAGAAGCATGCCAATTGAAAGAACAGGAAATATACATATTTGAGTGGTTCCTGAGATCAAAATACTGAGAGAGTTTTACTTTTTCAAGTGGATTTTTTTGTAATTAACCTTGTTTACAGGGTAAAACAGAGAGGAACTCATTTGAATGAGATTGAAAATATATATATATATAAGACATCAAATAATAATATAGATTATAAGCATATGAATTGAAGGAATAGGAAACAGAGAGTTTTCTGAGTAATTTTGTTCTAATGTTGAACAAATAATTATAGTGAAATAGTTCAAAAAAAATGTTAAAACAAGGGATTTGTGAAGTCTCACAAGTCCACAATCATATAGAAATCGAAAACAAGAAGAAAATACATCAAAACAAAGAGAACTTGAACAGAAAATAAATAAGAAAAAAGGAGAAAAAAGGGTAGGGGAAAAAAAATTGGAATTAATTTCTCACAAGACAACCCATCCGGCATTCGAGATGAGTACTATAGAATTACGAAAAAAAAAACAGTTCACCAAAATAAAATAAAAAACACACAAACACACACACACGCACACACACACATACATACCTATAAGTTTCAGAATATACATTGAAAAAAGTGATTTTTGAACAGAAAATTACAAAAGAAATAAGAAAAATTGGGTAAAAAGAGGATTTTTACGAGAAATCTCGTAATTTTGAGAAAAACCCTAGACCGAAAATCATATATGGATAATAATAATATCAACTTTGAACAGAAAAAAAAAAACAAAACAAAACAATCTCATAATTTTGAGAAAAACGAACATGCCCAAAATCGTAATAATAAATGGGCAAGAAAACACATCAAAAAAGCGACTTTTGAACAGGAAAAAGAACGCAAAAAAAAGGGTGACAAAATTAGGAGATCAAAAAGTAAACAAAAAGAGAACAAGAGGGGAAATTTAATAATGACTCACAGGCCAACCCATCCAACACTGGACATGGGGCTCCCACTCCGCGGGCATGTGGAATCCCAAAGCCGATGGATTCTCCCCCATTATAACCTTCACCATCTCCCCCACCCCACCCCAAAAGAGCGCTTCTCGCTACTCTCTCTCTCTCTCTCTCTCTCTAAAAGCACTTTTCAGTGTGCAGGGGCGAAGAAGCGAGGGAGGAGGTGGAGCCCTTTATATAGAGCGAAAGGTGACAGCTTTATTAGAGCACGCGAAAAATACCACCCCCCCCTCTTTCTCTCTCTCTCTCTCTCTCTCTCTCTCTCCCTCTCTTCTTCTTTTTTTTTTGTGAAGTGGGGGGAGGGAGGAGAGAGAGAGAAAAAGAAAGAGAGAGAATGTGACAAAAAAAAAAAAAAAAATATCCGTAACAAATTAAACATATTTTTTATAATAAAAATATGTTTTGTTAATTATAATAAAAAATAATTTTATTGGTTGAAAATATCACGTTAGTAATATAATTGGTATATTTTAAAATTTTTTCATGACCATTATAGGAGCGATAACTACTGCACGAATCATGTGTACCTTTTAGACACTGTTTGGATCGGGAATAAGGAATGGAATAACTTATCCTTATTTTTATATTCAAATACTAATTTTTTATTTGAGAATAGTAATTTTCGACTATCTGAAATAAATTGGTATAATTATTTCCACCAATATTTTTATTTTTTATATAAAAATATCCACTATTTTTTTTATTCTATATTATATATTCAAACGTTATTTTTCATATATATATTTTCAGAAACAATCTAATTTTCATCCAAACGCTATTTTTCTTATACTCGTACTTATATCTATTCCCGTAATAATTAGTTCTTATTTATATCTCAACCAAATTACTAGAATCTATTATTTAAAAAATTAGATAATATTTAAAATTAATGATGTAGGAAGGAATATAGGTTTGGTTCATGAAAATTCTATATCTTAAAATAAACAATTTGCCATAGGTTAAAAAAAATTGCATATTATATTCACGAGCTAGTCTCCTATACTATCTATAGTGTCGGAGCTTCGGTTCTATAGGCTTGTTTTTAATTTTAGGGTGTTCAAATCAACGATCTATATCGTTAAAACTGATCTAAGATATTTAAAGCTTTTAGAAATAAAATTTTATATTTTTTCGACATAGTTTACTTTATGATCAAATAATTTTAAAATTGTCAATTTTTAATGGCTACTAATAATTTGGTGCTATTAGAATTGCATTTCACTTAATTCCAACTTATGCTGATAAAAAATTACAACACTTGTCATGAACAAGCATGGATCCTGCGCCACTCTCACTGAGTCCTCGCACATGTATTGCACACACACACACTCTCTCTCTCTCTCTCTCATAGTCCTCGGGGCTGTTTTTGCAAATAGCTCCCTGAGTTTTTATATTTTTAAAAATAGTTGTCGTAAAATTAATTACGAAACGATTTACTCCTGGGCTACTTATAATGGCATCAATGTAGCAAGCGGCTATTTCAGTGTTTACAGCATGTTGAATACGGTGAACCATTCACCGTGTTTAGACACGGTGAATGATTCACCGTGTCTAATACAACTAAGTTTCAGGGAGGGTATTTGTATTGGACACGGTGAATGGTTCACCGTATCTAATACAACTAATTTTCGGGGACTTGGTATTTTTTTTTTTGGTGTGGTAGTTGTATTGGACACGGTGAATCATTCATGTCTAAACACGGTGAATGGTTCACCGTGTTCAACTTAAACACGACCGTCAACCCGCGTGGCGCGGCGTGGCATGGCGATGCCATTTTTGTAATTTATTTTACGGTAAAATTATTTTTCAAAATATAAAAAGTCGAGAGCTATTCGCAAAAAAAGCCCTAGTCCTCGCGAAGCAGTAAGCACGAGTCCTCCCACATGTATTGCGCGCACACACACACTCTCTCTCTCTTTCTCTCTCTACTATGACGTGCTCTCTCGTTCTTTCTCTTTCTCTCTCTCATCGACCCCACACGTAATTCACGGTCACTGCCCCAGCCTGCATGCATGCACAGTGAATTAATGTGGTCGCTGCCCCCACTGTTTCTGGAGCAAGTGGCAAATTAAGGACTGAGTAATTGATATTTGAGATTCAAATTTAAATTTTAGTTGATTCATATTTTTAACGAAAGTTTATTTTTAAATAAAATGAACGAAACGAATAAATCTATCTATCTCTCGCTCTAAAAAAAAAAAAAAAAAAAAAAAAATTGGCAACAGCCCCATGCAGAGCAGGTTTGTATAAAGGGATAATTATCTATAGCTAGTGTTTGGTTGGGGGTTAAGGGATGGAATAACTCCTTAACTTCCAACTTATTTTCAAACACATCAAATTTTATTTATATGTTCTTTGTTATTCAAAAATATTTCTGCATACAATTACCATCCGTTAAATTATCTCGGATTAAATATGAGTTAAATCTTATAAGAGTTATATATATATATATATATATATATATATATATATATATATATATATATATATATATATATATATATATATATATATATATATCTTATCTTTATTAATAGCATAAAGTCGTTAGTCTTTCTACCAAGTTGACCATTAGATTGAGAGATGTGTGGTTAGGATGATGTGGGACCCCAGGGTTAAGTGAGTGGTTGGTTGAATAGTATGATCTAACGGATAAAAATCATCAAAGGGGTGAATCTAACGGCGGAAAACTCGATAAAGACCAAACGATCTTATCGATAGTATCCCAAATTTTATTATATATATATATATATATATATATATATATATATATATATATATATATATATATATATATATATATATATATATATAGTCCCTTAAATTAAACACAAATAAAAAAAGTTGGTGATGATAGAAGAATATATATTTGAAAAGATAAACAATTAAAATATTTTTTTGTCCCCAGCTTACGGTGCAAATAAGACAAGTTGTTGAGGGTAGAAGGTTTGAACGGGCAAAATAATAATTTTACAGAGATAACAGCTATTACCGACAGTTTACTAAAAAAAATTAACTCGAAGAGTATATTTGAAATAACTTTGAACATTAAAAGAGTAAGTGACAAAAATTAATATCATTTAATTAAGTTTGTCAATATGTCAATAATGAATCACATGTTTGCCAACCAAAAGCATTAATTTCTCTATATTGTCGTAGCAATATTGTCTTTTTGCTACTGACCGTCCATAGAGTAAGTGGCAATTAAAGGATTTGGTGATTGGTATCAAGTGAGTTCGAATCAAGTTGATTCGCATTTAAATTTAGCCAAGTTTATTTCGAAATGATCAAAAAAAAAAAAAAAAAAAAAAAGAGAAAAATATTTTCTTGCTATATATATATATGTGGTCATTGTTCATGCACCACCTTATCTTATAGTGGTCCTCCTTATTACTGAATTGTGGATGTAGAATAAGATTGATTCTTTTGAAACTTTGGGATTGCTATGGACCCCTCAATTTATTGTCCCTGTAAATTATAGATATATGTTGATATATACAATATAGAGTAATTTAATTAAGGTACAAACATATAATTTAGGAGACAATATATTTTTTGTTGGATCGTCGGTACTAATTAATCAAAATTATAAAAGCTCAAACTGTTAGAAAGGGACAAATAATTTAGTTTAAATGTATAAATATAGGGTTCATAGGTGTTGATTGTGATTGTTACGATCAGTTCTAAATCTTACGACTTTATTATAATATTATTTATCTAATATTCAAATGATAATTAATTTTTATGGCTAATACGCCTAATTAATGAATAAGTGATTTCAACAAACTATGAAATTTAATTTTAAAAAATATATATAAATATGAACGTACTGATGATTTATATTAAATGGTGCTGATTATCGATTCAGAATATATATTTCTTAGTTTAGTTTACTTCTTAGAAATATTCTAGTCTTGCTCCTCATTAAATATATTTTACGACATTTAAAATAGTGATAAACATATTTTTCGAATTATTTGATTCTTAGGTATAGTTGGTTTTCAAAATAAATAAATTTTAATTCATACCTATATAATTCTAACCCACCAATTAATCATCAAATATCAAGGGCGGTGTATGAAGCGCACGTGTACACTGGGCGCAAGCAATAATTTTCCTGAAACGTAAAGTACGGGCCCGAACCGTTTTTGTGAATAGCCCGGTTTTCATGGACCGAACCGAGTCCACATAATCCCGGCCCAGTGAATAGAATACCATTATGGGCCCAGTTTGGGCCAATTTAATACAATGAGCCTATGTAGCCCATGTTATTTTGGGCCTAATATGGGCCCAATATAGTATCAATGATCCTATGTAGCCAATTATTATTTTGGGCCTAATATGGGCCCAATATAATATCAATGAGCCTATTGTGGCCCATATTTCTTTTTTCTTTTTTTTCTTTCCTTCTATTTTCTCCGCAGCATCCTCTCTCTCTCTCTCCGTTTCTCTCTCGCTCTCAATGGATAAGCGTTCGAGATAACACCAAATCTCTCTCTCTCTCCCCTATCGTAGAAGCGAAAGGATCGCCTCTCAAGGTACCAATTTTTGCCCTAATCGAACTTTGGGAGCTTTTTGAAGCATTACTATATCGATTTCTCTCTGAAAGGATCCCTTTGTGCCCGAGATTCGATGGGTTGAGGTGAAAAGACGACTCCTTCGTTCTCCAATTTTTGATTTGATTCAAATTGATGCGGATTTTGGTGTAGTAAATCGATATGGCTCTTTTCTCTTTGATCTCTGCTAATGGCGTAGTGATTCCTCGTAGCTCTCGCTTAAATGGTGTAGTAAACGCTTTTCCTAGCTTTGGGAGGAGTGGAATCCTCTCTTCTTCGTCTCATCTCTCTTGCCCTAGTTCAAAGTTCCCACCTTTGGTGGGTTTTTGTTGTAGAAACCGATATAGTGTTAGGAAGCAATGTTATAGGGTAGTTGTAGCAGAGATTGATAGGGGTGGGAAGGAGAAACATACCCATTTGGGGATTCAGGGAAACCCAGTTCGCGGAAACGACGGTTTTCGCTTAGGTTGAGACCGCGGCTTCGGATTCTTTATTATAGATGGAGAAGAGTGTCCATTAGTGGGCTTATTGAGGATGCTCAGATTACGCTGAGGAGAATCGGGAGGAAGATTAGTCCCGCCACGTTGATTCCTTTTGCTTTGGGATTGTTTTTCTTGGTATTGAAGTCCACTTCGAAGAATCCTTCAAAAGAGGTTCCCTATTCGGATTTGGTATTGAATCTTCAAAGAGGAGAGGTATCTTCGGTTCTTTTTGAGGAGGACTCTCGCCGTATCTACTTCAACGGATATTCCAATGACGAGGATGATTCTAAGTTGGCAGTTGAGAGCAAAAATGGTAAAGTTTCCACTTCGAGGACAAGTTCGAAACCGAAGTGGCGGTACTACGCGAGAAAGATTGACCATGACGAGAACTTCCTACTTGGTTTGATGAGAGAGAAAGGAATCACTTATGGGTCCGCTCCTCAATCTGGATCGAAATTATTGACGAGCATCGTGACCACACTGCTTACTTTGTGGATTTCACTAGTTCCTTTAGTATGGTTTCTTCAGCGCCAGCTTTATGCAGGGAATAATGCGGCAAGAAAGCGGCGTCCTAGTAAGCAAATGGTCAGTTTTGATGATGTGGAGGGTGTTGATTCGGCCAAGGAGGAGCTTGTGGAGGTGAATTTTACGTTGTCTTACTGCTTAAATTTGTGGTACTTATTTAGTGACTAACTTTTAAGTTACATCATAAAAGTTTCTAAACAGGGTGGCAACAAACTTAGTTCCTGCTTAATTAGGAGGTCTATAATGGTGTAGCAGCAATTTGAGAGGGGCGATAGCAGTAGTATTTCTTTTAGTGATATATTCAAATCTATGTGATTGCAATCTTTTCTGGCACATCTGCTGATTATATCCACTGATTTCTGAATATAATGCCATGGAATGTACACCTGAAAAATTGTTGGGTATTCATACTGTCCCAGTCATATGCTTCGTTCTACATCATTATTGTTTATTGGGTTCTGGAGAAATGTGTTATTGAAGTTACTTCAGTAACCAAAACCTTTCAGGAAGCATAGCTAAGGTGTTTGATATGTATTTAAGCATTCAGGTTGTACATCAAAACAAACTGAACTTTGCAATTTGCAAGTCACATATTTTAAGCAAACTTTTATGTTTTGTAGTATCTTTCCTTAGTGGATGTTATTATTTAAAAGCTAGGAAAATACAATCTCCTTGATCAAAAGTCCTAGAGCGTGCTACTGCCTCTCTCTCGTTTTCATGTCAAAAGCTTGTTCATTTCTAAAATTATACTCTTTATTCGTCATAATGATGACGCTGTTCTTTTATAGATTGTAAGTTGCTTACAAGGATCGATAAACTACAAGAAGCTGGGAGCAACATTGCCAAGGGCGTGCTTCTTGTGGGCCCCCCAGGAACTGGAAAAACATTACTAGCTCGTGCGGTGGCAGGAGAAGCTGGGATTCCTTTCTTCTCCATTTCTGCAAGTGAATTTGTTGAAGTCTTTGTTGGAAGAGGAGCGGCACGTGTGAGAGAGCTTTTCAGAGAGGCGAAAGAATTCGCACCATCGATAATCTTCATCGATGAGCTTGATGCGGTGGGAGGGAAGCGTGGTAGAAGCTTTAATGATGAGAGAGATCAAACCCTTAACCAGGCACTGTTCTAAACTTTTAATTTTGTTCTTATTCGGACATTTCCATATATATTCTTGCAAAATCATCTATTTACATGTACGACCTATAAAATCTGAATTTACACACTTACACATTTGTATCCTCAAAACTGCAGTTATTTCCAAAATATTTTTCTTAAGTTGGGGAGTCATCTAATTCATGGGGGGCAATGGATCTTTTTTAAGAGGGGGTTTTTATTGTTTGTTTGTGATTTTTTGGTAAGTCTAGTGGATGATATGTAGAAGTTATTCCTTTCGAGGGTATATGTGGAAATTACAATTTTGCGGGAATTTATACATAATTTTACAGGTAGACATGTAAAAATCTTATAAATTTTAACCATGAGTTGGTATACTTTCCTCCAGTTACTCACTGAAATGGATGGGTTTGAGTCTGAGGCGAAAGTGATTGTTATCGGGGCGACCAATAGACCGGAGGCATTAGATTCTGCTCTCTGTCGACCGGGTCGGTTTTCAAGAAAAGTTTTAGTCGGAGAGCCTGATCAAGAAGGGCGTAAAAAGATTCTAAGTGTTCATCTAAGAAGAGTTCCTTTGGAGGAGGAGCCTGAGATAATTTGCAATTTAATTTCTTCTCTCACCCCAGGATTTGTAGGGGCCGATCTTGCCAACATTGTCAATGAGGCTGCTCTTCTTGCTGCTCGAAGAGGTGAGTTTCATGCCATGTTAGAATAATTTGCTTGTTCAGAATTAGTTATTTTACTATTTCACTTCCTACTTCCTAGTGCTTCTACATCTATATCCCAGAGGATATACCCCTGTAAAAAATCTAAAATCTCATTTATGCCCCTCAAAAGTAGAGTTTCTTGCAAAAATACTGTTATCTTAAGTTTGCAGGTTGTCCAATTCGTGAAGAGAATGTGGTTTTGTACTAATAGAAGTTTTTGAGATGGCTGTATTCGTCAGTATTGGTGTATATTCTCAAGAAATCTAGTTTTGGACCTGCATTATGAAAATTCCGCTGTTGGACAAATATGTTTGTACAACTACTATGATAACTTATGGGATACATATTAAAAATCATTACGTCGTATTATATTGTGATACCTTCTATATAAATAACAAATATAGTTGTTATTTGAAGAAATTGTATTAAAATTTTCTGCTGTTCAGGTGGTAAGACGGTGACCCGCGAAGACATTATGGATGCAATCGAACGGGAGAAGTTTGGGGTTAACGGCCGACCATTAGGTCCTAATGCTGAAAGCAAAGGCCTTGCGAAACTATTCCCGTGGTTTCCTACTTTTGCAGGAAGAAATGGTGGAAAAGGAGATGGTTTGCAAGGTCTTATGGGCTACCATACTTTAAGCTGACAAGAGGCTTGATGAGGTATTACATTCCTACACTTGTTAGTCCTTATCTTTCAAGTCAAATTACAAGTATGAATCAGCAATACTTGTTCTCAGACCATGAATTGCAGAACTGTACACTGACTTTTCTCCTAGCAGGTAGGATGCGGATTTACTACGAAAGACCAACTCTGAGTAATGCAGTATCAAATTTCTCGGGAATATTTCCTGAAACACGAACAGCAAATTAAGTTGATTCGACCAAAAGCCTTCTCATCGAAGTGTCTCATAAAAGCAAATGAAGACAATGCGACAACTGGAGAAGCCGACTACAAGGTGAAATTCAGAACAAGCTTGAAGATCAGAAGCAAACCTGTGCAAATTGTTTTGACTACTATTTAGTTCTCAAAAGAGAAGTCTGAGTATGATAATTTGATTGAAGCATATTTTTCTGTCATTTGTAACTCAAACCCTGGCTGCTGTCTAAATTGCAGCTACAATGTGTCCTTGGGTTTGGCTTGTAATGTTGGAGATATTTAACCCTAGGCTTTAACTGTAGCTCATTTTGAAATAGTTTGAAATATATAAACCTTTCATGAGCTCTAGCTCATTGTGGATATCCTGAACTATGGCGCATTTTGAAATTGGTCTCCGAATTTTAGATTCTTTAATTTCACTATCTATACCTATGGTGCTTTTGAAGCAGGTACCCGAACCTGACGGCATATTTTGTAATCTGACAGAATATTATGTTACTTGATGTAATATTATATTAAAAAAAATACTAAAATGCCGAAAAATGAAGTTTAAGTACCTTTTCTAGAAGGTTTGTTAATAAAATTACAACTTCCAAAATTTAGCTACCTATTTCAAAGTGGGCTACAGTTTAGGTAAGCTCCTTGCATATTGACCTTTCAGATACACAGAAAAACTCAAGATGTTTTTATCTTATCAGCTTTGTGGCAATTTTTGGGCCTCTGTGGAAGAAGATTCTTAGATTCTAAACTATTGTACTGGTAAACCTCTGGAACTATTGTAGAAAATTGAAGTCAATTATCCACCATTCCAAGTTTCCACAGTCAAACCAAACTTCATAGCAATTTATGGTCTCTCTCTAATTCAGCAGTTCTGAACATTCTGCATTATTCTTCTTCCTCTGCAGGGCTACATATGCATAACACCAGCATCCTTCAGAAAAGAGCTGCAAGAATCGGAAAATGTATACCACTTTCAGGGGATCTCATGGCGAGTGGCGATCCGAAGGGCCATTCTCGGGCTCCCTTTTTCTCGACGACCAGAGCGAGGTCAACATCTTATCATCCTCTTGCTGCAGGGCGAAAAACGAGAAGAAACCCCTCACGAATCTTCCATTCCCTCAAGATAGGATCATCACCATCAAATACTCCCCACAAGGTGAAAAGAATATTAAAAGGGCTAATAAGGCGACGGTCTTCTTCGTGCCGGTCTTAAATCAACCATCGTCGGCGTCATTTAACCGATACCATGTTATCATTGCGAAAGGAAGAAATAAGGGGTGAGTTTGATTTGATTTGATTTGATTCTGCTAATTGCCAATCTATGAAGTTGTTTACTGATCAATGAATTCTATTCTTTACATGGAATTGCAGGAAAGTATATGTGTGCTCTAAAGAGGGCATTGGTGCATGTTGCTCATGCCGCGGGGAAGGAGACGTGAAACCAAGACTTTTTGATCATCGCGACGTACACCAACAAATGGAAATTGTGTGTGAGAAAGAAGGATTATTCACCGCCAAGTCGGTAGCTCACGATGGCCAACCTCCATGGTTACTGGGA
Organism: Aechmea fasciata; assembly: GCA_025177825.1. NCBI lineage: Eukaryota > Viridiplantae > Streptophyta > Magnoliopsida > Poales > Bromeliaceae > Aechmea > Aechmea fasciata. The sequence continues at coordinate 6,356,898 of CM045937.1, forward strand.
AGCAAGTATTGGAAAGCTTCTGCTTCGAAACCGAAGAATTGTCACTTAAATGAGGCCTTAGGGCTTAGGCAACCCCTTCGTTCATGTTTACCCGATTTAAGCTTCCCAATAAACGCACGAGATTGTCCGAAAGTTACTATCGGTAAATGGTATTGCCCATTTGTGTTTGTTAAGGAAGCATGCGGTTTGGATGTTCAAATGAAGCGCGCCTTATATTACGAGATGACTCTTGAGCAATTTTGGAAGGAGATTTACACGTGCGAGAACAACAGCGGCGAAGAGAGAACGGTGGAGGTGAACGCGCTCGTCGAGAGCAAAGCCTTTTTTGTAGATGGTAAAGAAGTGGGACAAGATAAAAAGCGCCGCCGCGATGGTTTCATATGGTTTGCGCCTTTTGAATCGAAACCGAAGGGTGTTGGGTTGAGCTTGGCTATATGGGAGAGAATGATATGGGAGCAAAAGAAGGGAGGATGGATTGGTGATGATGAAGATGAAGAGGTGGAGAGGATTGTGAGGGAATTTGGAGGAGAGAATAGTATGTGGAGGAGGTTTGCTTGCTATATCTTGGTGGAGAGGTATGTTCTCAAGGGGGTGGATGGGAGCTTGGCTTTGACTTTTGATTTTAGGCATCTTATTAAGTTCAGAACCAAATGGGAGTAAGTAATTCTTTTTCTTTTGTTTTTTTATTTTTAGGATCCTTCTTGTTGTATGTACTGTAATGAGCATTTTACTTTGTCAATATGCAAGTTTTAATATGTTATAAACACAAGAATATATAATGGTTGTGTGACCAAAGAATTAATTAGGGAAGTACATTTTGTAAATTGTTTCTCATGGAATAATTAATTATACTTCTCCCAGGTCAACTAAACTTCCCATTTCTGTAATAAGGTAATAGGGAAGAAAGAAAAAGATCAACTGTTAACAAGATGAACTTTGTTTTTAATTAGGTGATAATTAGTTGAATTATCCCTGAAACTTCATCACGAATTTAGTGGAATTAAGAAAAATCAGTGGAACGCGAATTTGCGATCATGCATCCAATCCACCTACTTAATTAATTGTTATTTGTTCTAAGAAGTTTCATTTATTAATCCTGTTTATGTAGAATGCATGCGAGGTATATAACTCATGCATGCATTTGTTAAGCTCATACATGTACATCTTTATTAAGAAGCCAAGAAGTGTTCATCTACAAGAAGATGAAATGAAATAATGATTAATTAATGCTCAAAATCCTTATTTTCATGATGCGTAAATTAATGTTGCTATAATTGCAAAAGAAGTCGACAACAATGGTTAGAGATGATCGAAAAAAAAAGCAGGTCAAAATGCGCAAAATGCCGAAAAAGAGGACACTCCTTAAAGGAGATTTGCATAAGCAATTAACCAAACAAAGGAGGAGAAAAGAGTATGAAACTAATTAGAGGCTAAGTATGCATAAAATGTAAACCTCTCTTGCTGCGTAGAGAGATCAAGTTCCTAGGCTCAGAATTAAGCACTTGTTGTATCTTTCTAAGAAATCAGTGTATAGCTAATCATATATATATATATTTTTGATTAATACTATTTAAAAGTCAATATCAACAGAAAGAAGGGTACGTACTAATTTCCAAATATTAATGGCACATGTAACATAATAATAAGAGGTCCATATATATATGCTGTTCTTTGGCCTTTCATGTTTAAGTTCTTATACATTGTTTAGGTACTTAATTATTATTAGAATATGGGACCTCAAAACCCAAATAGGGTATAGTGATGTATATTTATAGTAAGGTAAGTGCAACTATTACAAGAATACCCACAAACAATAAGATATTACAATATATACCAACACTCCCCCTCAATCTAGACGGGAGGAACGAACATTTAGATTGGAAACAAAAGCGGAAAATTTCGCGGCAGTGAGGCCTTTAGTGAGAACATCGGCAAGTTGATTATGAGTCGGAATGTGTCGGACTTCCATATCACCAAGTGCTACCTTTTCACGAACAAAATGATAATCTATATCAATATGCTTCATTCGAGAGTGCATAACTGGATTTTGTGACAAATATGTTGCTCCAATATTGTCACAATAAGCTGTAATGGGAGATTTTAATTTGACGTCAAGATCCTTTAGAATCTGCTGAATCCAAGTCACTTCAGCAGAAGCTGCAGCAAGTGCGCGATATTCTGCCTCGGTACTCGATCGAGCAACTGTAGGTTGCTTTTTCGCCGACCAAGAGAGAAGATTTCGTCCAAGAAAAATACAATAGCCCGTCATGGAGCGACGAGTTTGATGACACCCAGCCCAATCAGCATCAGAATACACTAACAACTTTTCAGAATATTTGCGATAAAGCATAAGCCCAAACTGTATAGTACCTCCAAGATAGCGTAATATCCGTTTAGCAGCCTGCATATGATGAATTCGTGGAGCGTGCATGTACTGAGAACATAGATTTACTGCAAAGGTGATATCGGGCCTTGTAAATGAAAGATATTGTAGTCCCCCTACTAAAGTACGATACTCGTTTGGGTCGCAAAACTCACCATGTTCAATACTCCAATCTTGCTTAAGGTTTAGTGGTGTCGAAATTGGCTTGGCATGAAGCATGTTAAATTTGTTCAACAATTCTCTTGTGTACTTGCCCTGTGAAAGTAGCATTCCTTCGGGTAGAAAAGTAGCTTCGACACCTAGAAAGTAGTGTAGCGAGCCCAAATTTTTCATGGCAAATTCTTTTTGAAAGGCTTGAATTAGACTATGGATCAAGGAATCAGAAGACCCGGTGATGATAATGTCGTCAACATAAAGAAGAAGAAAAACTGTATCTGTACTAGTAGAATAGGTGAACATACTTGGATCAGAGGGACATTGTCGAAATCCACATTCAAATAGAAAGCTAGTGAATCGTTGAAACCAGGCTCGAGGTGCTTGCTTTAACCCATATAGTGCTTTTTGAAGCTTGCATACATAATCTGGAAAATCGGGATGAACAAATCCAATTGGTTGTCGCATAAAAACCGGTTCAGCAAGACTCCCATGTAGGAAGGCATTCGAAACATCAAGCTGTCTCATAGACCAATTTCGATGGAGTGCAACAGAAAGAACAGTTCGGACGGTGGTAGGTTTCACAACAGGAGAAAAGGTCTCCGAGTAGTCAACACCTTCTTGTTGTTTAAAACCTTGAGCAACGAGGCGAGCTTTAAATCTTTCTATAGATCCATCTGCCTTTTGCTTTATCTTATATACCCACTTGCACCCAATTAAATTTTGAGCCCGATCAGGTGGAACTAGAATCCATGTAGCATTATCCAGAAGCGCATTATATTCTTCACTCATTGCTTGCATCCAATTGGGGTCTTTAACGGCTTCTGTGTAGCAATTTGGTTCTAAAGGTATAGATGGAGTATGAGATGCAATTAAAGATTGAATCACTTTTGGTTTTAACGAGCCTGTCATAGAACGAAGTGTCATAGTGTGAGTTCGACTTGAATCCGATGCTTTGTCCTGTGCATTTGACTTGGAAGCAACAATATCTTTGCTACTTGACTCAACTGCCGGAGCTAAATTTGTGGACCCAATCAACGGCAATGTCAAAAATGTATTTGAATTAGGAGATGTTGAGGAAGGAGATGTAGCATTTGAAGTGGGCTGAATTTGTGGAGAAGGTGTAGGAATGGATTGGCTGGTTGTTGGAGAAAAAATTGCTTGTGAAGTTGGTGCGGTTCCAAGAATTGTGGAACTATTCAAAGGAGGTTTGACTTGAGAGGTTGTAGTTGAGGTAATTCGGCAAAAAGGCAAGGAATGAGAAAATTTTGGGTTGGAGAGAGAAATTGATGGCTCAAAGCTAGGTAAATTGGGAGAGAGATTAGGAGCTTGGGAGTTTTGAAAATCAAAATTGGTAGGGACCATGTTTTGGTGACTTTGCTGATTCGTCATAACTAGAAATGGAAAAATATTCTCCACAAAATTGACATGTCTTGAGATATGAACTGTATTAGTAGTTAAATTTAGGCATCGATAACCTTTATAATTTTTGCATGTTCCCAAAAAAATACATGGTATTGTTCTCGCCGCAAATTTAGAAGTACCTTCTGTAACCAAATTTGGGTAACAAAGGCAACCAAACACTTTAATCAAGGAAAAATCTGGTTGTTTGCCAAATAGGCATTCAAAGGGGGAATTAAATTGCAAAATCTTGGATGGTAGCCTATTTGCTATATAGACAGAATAATTTAATGCTTCAGCCCAATAAGAAGAGGGAAGTTGAGATTGAAAAAGCAAGCACCGTGTGATGTTTGCTAGATGTCGATGTCTTCTTTCAGCAGCACCATTTTGTTGTGGGGTATTTGGACAAGAAAGACGATGTTGGATGCCATGAGAACGAAGATAACTGTCAAACTTTCGATTCATGAACTCACCACCCCCATCAGATTGGAAAAATGAGACAGTGGTGTCAAATTGATTTTTGATCATGAGATGGAATTCAACAAACTTATCATACACTTCATGTTTATGATGTAATAAATACACCCAACAATATTTTGAAAAATCATCAAGAAATAAGACATAATAACGAAATCCGGAGATAGAGGAACAAGATGCTTGCCACACATCGGAATGAATTAAATAGAATGCTTTATTAGAGGATACCAATGACTCAGAGAAAGATAATTTATTTTGTTTGCCAAGATGACAAACATTACAAGATGAGGAATCGTACTTCAAGATATCTGAAATACAATTATTTTTAGATAAAGCTTCTAAAACCACCGAACCAGGATGCCCTAAACGTTGGTGCCAGAGTTGAGACGAGCACTTTGAAGCAGAAAGTGCGGATGCTGGAGAGGAAGTCGGCGTACTAGACGACAAAAATTTGATAGGGAATAAGGAGCCAGAGCTACTGCAACGAAGAAGTGGTGTTTTGGTCTTCTTGTCCTTCACCAAGAAACCATGTTCATGAAATTCAAAGAAACAATCATTATCATGACAAAATCGATGAACAGATAATAGATTTTTCTTCAAAGATGGAACAAGAAGAATATTTTTAAGATGAAGAGTTTTATTTGGAGTAGATATAGAAAATTCTCCATGATGAGAGATTGAGTGAAGGCTGCCATCACCTACCATGACATAATCAGATCCAGAATAAGGGATGAGAGAATGTAGAATACCTGAATTTCCAGTCATATGAGAAGATGCACCAGTATCAGCATACCAGTGTGACTCAGATGAATCGCCAAGAGTCATTGCCGCAAATGATTTTGGAATATTAGAGGGAGCAAAAGAGTGATTAAAGCGATTTCTACATTCTAAAGCGGAATGATTCCATTTCGAACAGATTTGACATTGAGTAGAGGACTGTTGAGGAGGAAACGGAGGCTGCCCAAGAATACTATTGCTATTACCACGAGTGTTGAAGGGAACATGTTGCTGATAATTCAATTTGTTGTAGTGATTGTTTCTCCCTCTCCCTCGAAAACTATGATTGCGGCTTTTGTAGTTATTATTTTGCTGAGGAGGCCGATTATGGAAATTGGATTGATGATCACTTGCGGAAGAGGCAGTAGATGTGGATGAAAGAAGAGCAGAGGCAGGAGAAGAATCAACACTTGAAGCAGTGACATGATCTTCTTCGCTAAGAAGCAGAGGACGCAGATTAAGAAATGTAGGATAAGGTTTGCTTGTTTTTAATACTGTGACAATAGTGGAATAGCTGCTGGGTAGTCCTCTAAGAGTTTGTAAAACAAGATCTTCATCAGAAATTGGTTTCCCAATGGCTTGAAGAGAACAAGCAAGTGAATGAATTTGCTGAAGATAGGATTCCATTGATAAAGAACCTTTTTTGAAATTTTGAAATTTATCCTTCAAGTGCATATGAGTAGCAGAGGCATGATCAAGAAATAATTGCTCAAGGGTAATCCAAGCTTCATGGCATGTCTCGCAACCATAATTAAGAAGAGTTTCAAGAACAGAAGAAGATAAGGACGCATTTATCCAACTATGGACAGTAGTATCGCATTGAGTCCAATGATCAAATTCAGAATCTGATGAAGGTGGGCGTGGTATCAAACCTTCTACCAAATCAAAACATTTTTGACTCTTCAAAAATGTTTGAAACATTTTCTTCCATGTAAGATAGTTGAGAAAAGTGAGGTCAACTGGAACAAAATGTTTGATATTTGAGATAGAAGGTACCTTATCTGGAAGAGATGGTTTGTAGGAAGATTGTGATCCAATATCACTAGAAGGAAGAGGAGACAACGGTTGTTGATGCACTGCAGGAGGATCCATGAGATAAAAAGAAAAAAAGGATAAGAGTTGATAAGAGATAAGAAGGAGAAAGGCTATGGAGTTTTAAGTCCTGAGCTCTGATACCATATTAGAATATGGGACCTCAAAACCCAAATAGGGTATAGTGATGTATATTTATAGTAAGGTAAGTGCAACTATTACAAGAATACCCACAAACAATAAGATATTACAATATATACCAACAATTATATATACATCATGAAGGAATTAAGATTTTAATTAAGATCACCTTAATCTAAAGAAAAAAAGAAAAAAACCATACTTTTGTTCATAAAATAATAAACCTATAATCAATATACTGTGGAGATCGACCCAGAAGATAATTAGTATTGAAGAGAATTAAAGTATCCTGTGATTAAGTTGTAGAACTTGGCAATTTTATCTTAACCTTTACTTGCAAAAGCAAAAACAAAAAGAGAAACCGAAGAAATTAACATCACCTTGACACTAACTAAACATATGCAACGGATGATTCGAAATATCGATTATGTTCTTCGATTTCACTTTTTTCTTTTTTTCCCCTCCGTGTGATCGATGGTGTGGTTATTTCACTACGTACTGAAGTTTGAAGAACTTTGAACAGTTCTAAGAGTACTAAAAAACAAGGCTTTATTAGAAAAAACATCTCATACATTATTATTCTCATAGTGAAACAAACGAGAATCACACAAACTGAGAAAATGAACGCCAATTATACTGCATGAAATCATATAACAAGTGATGAACAGTACTGCTTATACTAATAATCTACACTTCATGAAATATTCAAAGCTTCTCGTAGCGCCTTTCGTGGAACCTAGCAATGAAGTCCGAGGCCTTCGAGTCGACATCGTGCTCTCCGACCCACGTCATCCCTATATCCTCGTCGCTCGGCCTTATCTTCCTCACGTACCGAGGCTCCCAATCGCTGTCTTTGTCAACGCTGCGCGAGTTCTTGGAGAAACTAAACAAGAAGCAAAAGGAGGATTGGCTCCCTCCCATGGATTTATATCTATGAACCTTGTGTTGCTGTTGTTGTTGTTGTTAAGAGAGAGTGTACTTAGAAGTTGCACTCTTGATGAAAGGAAGAGAGAACACAACTAGTGAATTTATAGGGAGAACACCACAAAGCTATGCAAAAGGATCGATTTGTTAGGAATCTTTCTATATTCTTCTACCATATATCAAGACACAATCCGACGGTCGAGATTTGATCCTTTTTTATGTGGGGCTAAAGGATGGTAGCTAGAGGTGCCATGCATATAGTAAAACCAGCATTAGTAAAACACAAAATATTGGATGGTTTAATTTATGGCCCTTGCTTTTTGATCAGCTTGAGCCCCCTATATATGGCTATTCTTTTATTATGCTTAATTAGCTTCATTTATGTATATATTGTTCCAGCTCTTTCCTGTGCTTTCTAGGGCTCTAGCAAGGTGGTCAATTAGTTCTTGTGAGATTCTTATTCAGGGTAAAATTAATGGTGTTTAATTTCTTTCTCATTATTGTAGTTTTGGAATTTTATGCACCCCTCAAGTTAATTACCCAATGAGTTTAATTGTGGACAAATTAAGAGTCACAGTAACCAATTATGTGCTGATCTTTTCTATACATGAACTTTAAGGAACATCTAAATCAAACCACTTAGGACATATATATATATATATATATATATATATAGCTCATATTATCATGCTTGGATTCACACTATCAATCAATGTTTTCTACAATCCTTGTTTACTATATATATACAAAAAACTTGTACTAGTAGGTGTGGGACTCCAGAAACAACTAGAGAGTGTGATAGATCACCTATTAAGGACACATACAAGTGTCTCATGATGCTAATTAAGATGGTATTGTCCAATTAATGACACATGCACAGCATGGTGATTTAAATAGTTAAAAGTGGGGAGTAGTACTGGTCAGAGAAACACTTTTGGGTTTAATATTGTTAATAATCACCTAAATAACACATTTTAAAGTGTCTCATGTTGCTAAAATGGTTGTTTCTAATGCCACATGCACACCATGGTGATTTAAATAGTTAAAAGTAGGGAGTGAGTGGTCAAAGAAACACTTCTAGCTTTATGTTCTCCTTTAAAAACACCATGGCTTTGGGGTTGGTGTAGGTTACCTTTGAATAAATGCTTTTGAGCACTTCTTGTCTAATCTTAGGCTCATAATTGCAGCTGTTCTTTAAGACCTACCCTTTCTAATCTTTTTAGTGCACAATGCAAGCTGTTCTCCTTTAGTGATCTTTAAGTACCCCTCTCAATCTATTACTTAATGATCTGTAAAACAAAAGATCCATTACTTTATCACCCACAAACACTCTCCTACAATTTCAACCATGCATGGTTTGCAATTCCCACTTGGTAGACGAAATCGCGGCACGATATCGCCCTTTCGCCTTTTCTTTCGCTTTGTTTAGCGAGTAGATTATTGTTCTCTTGGTGTAATCACATTACTTAATTATAAAACTATAAATGTGGAATCTTAATCATGTAGTGTCACATAAAGTGTTTGGTGAGACACCCCCTTCTATTGTGGGCTTTTAGATTCTTCTAAAGGTAGAAGTGGAAAGCTTCTTTATATATATGCGTTGTAGTAATAGGATAGTTTGAGAAAAGGAGATTTAGAAAGTAATTGTTAGGCAACATTGTCCTCTAATAGAGGTTTCACATGGTAAACTTTACACACAAAAAAAGTAGGCTAAATTTTGTGTCCATTAATTGGGTCGATTTTTAAAACTTTCGGAGAGTACGTCTCTTGTACTCTCGAAAGCACGGAGGCATGCATCTATGCCTGTACTTTATTTTTTACGATATGACATCTGATTCGATGATTAGTTTTGTTAGCATGATTTATGCTATTAGAACTATTTAAAAATCAAATTTTATAATTTTGCGGTATTATTTACCAAATGATCAAAGAGACTCAAAAAACGACTATTTTAACGGTCGATATAGCACAGTTGTAAGTTCAACGGTTTAGAATAATCCAAATTATGTGAAATTTTAATAAAAGGTTTTACTTACCGTCAGAGAAAGATCAATATCTTCAATAGCTTTTTATTTTGAAGCTACTAATTTACTTAGCAAACAAAGTAAAAAAAAAATTTATGAAATTTGATTTCTAGATAATTCGAACACAGTAGATTATATCTAATGAAAACGATCACCGAATCAAATATTCTATCATCAAAAATAATTTATAAGTATGGAGTCCACACTATACTTTCAAAACTATAGAAACCTAACTCACTTTCAAGAAATAAGATATTTGGCTAGCCAAAAGCTTTTAATCTTTTATTGTACACAGAAGGTTAAACTGAGCGATCTCAAAAGCAAACGGTCCATTTTTTTTATTTTTTTTTGAGAGATAGGTAGCACGCTACCCGCTTCATTTATTTATTTTATTCAAAAATAAACTTAGCCAGAAATGTGAATCAACTGGGATTCGAACTAGGGTCACGAATACCAACCACCAAATCCTTCACCACTTGCTCTAAGAACGGTCGGTCAAACGATCCAATTTAAACCTTCTACTCTTGTAATAGGTATATACTCTTGCTTATATCCGAACCAAACGGTACCTAAGTATTTTTTTTTGAAGAGACTCATTGAAAAAAAAAAAAAAAAAAAGGTGAAATCGTGTTGTCCTTACGATCATAAGATGTCTTTCACATCTTGTCTCAAAAGTACGTCACAGCATTCTATCGGCGAATTCTAAATGGAAGCTCTTTTTTTTTCGCTCACCATCGAACGAACGATTAAGAGCGTTGATCGATGATTAATACATCGAATAAGCATCTTTAGCGATTAAATTAATGGTCACTTTTTTCTTCTTTTGAATTACCATGCATATGATCAATGAATGGTTGATTCCAATTCTTAGACCTTAAGTATGTCATTAATCACCATCGACGATGCCGACAAATCGCGTAATTGTTAAGGAAAGATAATGACTTTGGCATAGAACATAACTCAAGAGTTCCGACTGCTGCAGTTGGAGTTTTGCGCCAAAAACCATTTCGAGAAACGTATTTCTTAGACGATTGAATTTCACAATTTGATAAATAAAAATTCTTCGTTCGTTCGACGATGGCGGTGTTCAAATGTTTGATCTATCACCTAATCTCCAATCCATTCCCAATTCTCGAGTTCGGGAAACTAAACTTTAAGTCGAGTTACAATGGAATAGAGCGAAATTGTGTCAACTAAAGTGAGCCGTTTGGTTCGGTAATTCGGTTTGAACTAAATAATGAATAGTGGTCGCCCCGAGTCGAAAAAGGAGACTCGAGGCCCTGGTCCGGCCCAGCTTATACATAGCCCATTCCAATTAGGCCCATTTACGGCCTAAATTGGAAATGTTACTACTGGACCAGATTGTATTAATTTTTTGGATGCATATTTTGGCCCAGGCCCATTAAGGACTTATTTCAAAATGGGATTTCCTTGTGGGCCTATTGGGATATTTGTCCCTAAATAATTAGGGCCCATTTTGTGAAAGCCCATTTAAGGGTCTTGGGAGGATGTTATTGTGTGAACCCGGTTCATCGTGCGTCCGTTCATCTTGCGCCTGTGGACCGTCCATTCCGGATAGATTGAAATGTAAGTGATGGATCGACGGCTAAGAGATTGCCGATGCTTAGTCGTACGGATGAACCGGGTGCAGGGAATAGCTTGTACCGCGCAAGGCTCACGAACCCGCGCGCTCAAATCCCTCGGCTCCTATAAAAACCCTAAAACCCTTCACCGTCGCCGCTCTCAATTAAATTAATTAAAAAAAAAAAGAAAAAAGAATCGAAGCTCCCCTTCGATCGAATCCCCACTCTCTCTCTCTCTCTCTCTCCGTTCGCTCCCGAATCGCCATCGCATAGCGATCGAAGCCCTAGAGCTCAGATCATCGTCTTCTTCTTCTTCTTCAGCATCCTCGCACTAGGGTTTCCTCTCGATGGAGGCGTCGGTCGACCAGGACCAGAAATGGCTCGTGGAGTGCCTCATGGCCACGCTCGACACCAACCGCGAGATTAGGTCCTTCGCCGAGGCATCGTTGAAGCAAGCTTCGCTTCAACCAGGTTGCTTGCTTCGTCTGCATCTCCATCTCCCTTACCATTTCCTTTTTGGCTCGCTTTTCGTGGTTTGTGGGGGTAACGGTAATGGTGATTTGTCCAATTAAGAGCGATCTCGGGATCCAAATTTTATGCTTTGTGGTGTGTTCGTATATGAGGTCTTTGTGCATTTTCGAGAATTGCAATGCTGGGCTAATTCTGTGTGCTCTGTATAGCGCGCGCCCAAGTTGGCGATCATCTGTTTTATTCGGCAAATTTGTTTGATTTCTGTTGTTAAATACTTCTTTGCAACTAGGAATTATATAGAGTTTGAACTTTTACCATGAATAGAGTGTAGGGATCTAGATTTTTTTGGCTCTATTAGTAGTCAATGTGGAAACTTCTTATTGAATGGCATTCGTTTAACTATTGAAATTCTATTGTATGATTATAGCTGATAAGCTGTATTTCTTTTTATTGGATTGTTTTAAGGATTCGGGGCTGCTCTTACCATGACCACTGTCAACAAGGACAACCCATTTGGGCTACGGCAGATATCCTTTCTCGGAAATATACGGTCCGCTATTTGAGTATACTGATCCGATAGGCGCTAACAAATTCATAAAAGTGTTTTCCTGTCTGTGTGCATTCATGCAGGCAGGTGGTTCAGGCATTCGTGCGAGCTAGCATGCATGAGTCTGCGGGGAGGTGTGCGTATGCACATGAGTGCATGTGCGTGCACGCTCATGTCTGTATGTGCATGTGTGTTCATGTGTGCGTGTTTGGTCTGCCGAGCTAAAAGCTGTGTGATATTTTCATATTTGAGTGCTGAAAGTCTCTTGATTGTTGTACTTAACGTTCAGTACCTGGCAGCTGTCTTGCTAAAGCAGTTCATAAAGGAGCATTGGCAGGAGGATGAGGAGAATTTTGTTCACCCTGTTGTTTCTCCTCCAGAAAAGGTCTCCTTTGATTACCTTATTTTCTACACGGAATTATTTTATCTCAAAATAGATGGATTTTTTCCTTCCCCTTTTTTTTAAAAAAATTTCCTGCATAGATTGAAATGGCCATAGTGCTTTCTGTTTCTGCAAAACTACTGCACTAAACCATCTGAGTTTGTGCCTTCCTGTTCTGAGAATGTTAGATATCTAACTTCGTGTGTTAATTTTAGAATGCTAATACTATCTCCACCATGCTTGCAAAAAGGCTCTTTTCGAACTGAAGTAGTACATATTATCAGGTTGTCATACGCCAACTTCTGCTTCCATCATTGAACGACCCTCACCGCAAAATCCGAACAGCTATTGGCATGGGAATAGCATCCATTGCACAATATGATTGGCCAGAGGACTGGCCAGAATTATTACCCTTTCTCTTGAATCTTATTAGTGACGGGGCAACAGAGATGGAGGTAAAGTCTTGATTGTTATTGTAAGTATTGGGAATTATTCTTGAATGTAGTATCTCCTCAGCAAATGCATACTACATTGAGATCTTTTAATAATTTCACTTGTTTCATGGTATTATTCTTGTCTTTTCTTGGTGAACAAATGCAGTTCATGGAGCCTTAAGATGCCTGGCGCTTCTCTCTTCTGATCTGGATGACACGGTGGTTCCAAAATTAGTTCCCAGTCTGTTCCCACACTTGCACACAATTATATCATCCCCTCACGTGAGTTTAGATACTTTCATGTTTCATCTGTATCTTTTGGCTTATTAGATGTTCTTTTTGCAATTTTCAAGGAAACAAATTAGCTTTTGATCTTAGTCTAATTTCATCTACTAATTCTACCATATAATTTTGTAAATCCAGCTGTATGAAAATTCTCTGCGCGCAAAGGCACTTTCCATAGTTCATTCTTGTATCTCTGTGTTGGGTTCAATGAGTGGTGTTTATAAGGTAACCTATTTCCTGTTTCCGCTTTCTTTGTTAATTTCTCTCAGATGTTTCTGTTGCTGTTCTCTCAAAACTGTCTTATGAGTTTGGTGTTGTAGGCAGAAACTAGCAGTTTGATGATGCCTATGCTCAGTTCATTAATGGAGCAATTTTCTGTAATCTTACAATCTCCAGTGCAATCGGAAGAACCAGATGACTGGAGCATTAGAATGGAGGTATATCAATTTTTCAACATGCCGAATTTTTAGATTAAAAAAGAAATCATATTTTTGATTGTACTGTTCTTTTTATCACTAGGTGCTCAAATGTTTACTCCAGTCTGTCCAAAACGTCCCAAGCCTGCCTGTAACACAATTTTCTGGCATGTATACAACTTCTAATTATTATCCTCAATACATAATCGTAGTCATGTTTTTGTTCTGCCATTCATACTTTCCTGAAAAGTAACATCCACTTTTGGTCCAGTCATTCTTCCACCTTTGTGGCAGACTTTTGTTTCTTCCCTCAAAGTCTATCAAAAAGCTTGCATCGAAGGTGGTGATGATTCTCATGCCGCGAGATATGATTCTGATGGTGGTGAAAAAAGTCTCGAGTCCTTTGTCATTCAGGTACTAACTCTCTTTCTAGAAATAAATTTCATTTATCTATGTCAGTTTAATAACTCTGCTTGAAACCTGTTCTGCAAATGTCAATAGGGAAAAAAAAAAGATATTGAAACAACAAAAGGAGTGACGGTGTTGTGTAACAACAAGAAGATCGATGACTTCACATTATTCTTCTATGTCTCAATCGATTGTCCACATTAATCTTTTCTTTTATAGTTTAGTTCTGTCCTGGGACGTTAAAAGAGCCTTCATTTCTTCAGCACAGAGTTTTATAGGTTCAGTTGGTAACAAACTTTGCTGCTATTAGATCTTGGGACTACAATAGCATTTTAACCAGGCATATCAAATGTGATGCAAAAGCACGCAAATGCTCTCAAGGGTCAAATAACTTGTTTTCTTGGAGGCACATCATATTATGCAATGGCAATTCAGAAAAATTTCATCTCATATTTAGTCTATCTTACAAAATATCTCTGTTCATATCTAAGTTGAGATAAGTAGGTTGACATAGAGGAGTGAACGAAACTGAAGTTTTAGAGAAAGGACTGTTGCAAACTGAAGGCAAATTAAGATATCTTGCTTATAGAGTGAGGTGAAATCAGATTATGATTTTGCTTAAGGAAACTGGGTCACAATATAAGATTCCGGAAAAAGAAAAGTAATAGCGAAAGCTTTGATTTTGCATCCACAAAAATGATGAGCTCAAAATCCTCTCAAATTTTGTTCAAAGGTGTTAAACCATGAATTTTGCAGTAGAATTGTTTAACTGGCACATTTTGCCATGAATATTTTACCTTGTATAGTTGTATATAAGATAAATTTTCTTTTAATTTAAGATAACTGTGCCAAAATGTTATTAGTTTTCTAGTATGGTCAAAAGTTTGAAATTCTAACTGGTATGAAAGACTACTGACTAATTGGATGGCTAATTGGAAATCACTTTGAGGCATTGAGTGAGGTGCAGAGTATTGACTGTATATATGGTTGTATGCTCAAAAACTTAGCTGCTTAAATATGTTTTATGAACTTTTTACTTTCCATTTGTTTTTAAGGCTTAAATATCATATTCTTCACTGGCATAATTATGTTTGTTCCTAGTTATTGGAGTTTTTGATAACCATGGTGGGGAATGCTAGGTTGGCTGAGGTATGTTGCTCAATCAATAAGACAATAATACTAGCATTGTTCTACAGTCGAGACTTGTTGTTATTTACATTGGACAAATATCTTTGGGCTCAAATTTAGCAGCTTGTTGGAGGGAACATCAAGGAGCTAGTCTATTACACAATAGCTTTCCAGCAGATGACTGAGGAACAAGTATGTTACTTTTCTTTTGGTTGATTTTACTTGTGATTCATAATCTTCTTCATCAAGGTCCTAGTCACGCAAAACTCGGTTTAGTTTAATTCATGGTTTCAAATATTTGATATTCTCATTTTTGCTATTTTCTCTGCACGGCAGGTCCGCACCTGGTCGCTCGATGCTAATCAGTATGTTGCTGATGAGGATGACGTTACTTACAGTTGTCGTGTATCTGGTACATACTCTTTATATTATGATATAAGATTAGTCTACTATGTTTGCCGTTATATTTATTTCTTATGACTTTGGATTAAGGTGTGCTGATAAACTACATTTGGTTTTGACAATGCTTAATGGGCAATCCTTCTCTCAGGATGTCTTCTTCTGGAAGAGATAATTAATGCCTATGGTGAAGAGGGAATTGATGCTATAATTGTTGCTTCTCAAAATCGTTTTCATGAGTCGCGTGAAGCAAAAGTTGCTGGTTCTGCAGATTGGTGGAAAGTAAGTAAATCGAGTTCCCAGCAGTAAACTAGAGTCAAATGTCAATACACTGCAGATGTTTTTTTGCATCTTATTAGAGAATGTTTTAGATCTCTTTCTTTTATTCTTTGCTTCCTCTGTTTTATGGTTAAATGTTTTTCTTCAGGGGCTACATCAATGTTTAGCACATTTTTTCACAATGAGTACTGAATTTTTTTATTTCTAGAGTTTTGTGATGTAAAGGATGATTTTCCATCTTGGTCATTTTATTGCTACAGTAATTTCAGATAAATATTCCAAATTGCTTTGGAAATTGATATGATAAAAGCTATTAATATGTGAAGAAAAGTAATGAAGGGGTATTTCTAATGAATTATTAGAATCTAAGAATGAACCAACATGGCAATCATTTTTTGTTATTTAGATCGTTTATATCATAATCTTGATTATATTATATTATATTGAATCTCTTTATTCACTTTATTGTCTGCATTATGCTAATTGTGCTTATATTTTCATGAACATAATTAGCATGATTATATGGTAATAAAATACATAGGTGTTTCCATTTATCTAGGCAGCTAATCTGGTAATAAGCTGAAACACATTAGACACAATAGATTGAAAATAACAATTATTTTCACATTAAAGTGGGTTTAGAGTGGCAGTTTGAAAAGTTGATAACAGCATGATCTTTTAACTTGCAAACATTGTTATATCTAACTTGCAAACATTATTATGGCAGCTCCGTGAAGCGACTCTTTTTGCTTTTGCTTCTATTTCGGAACAGTTGCTTGAAGCAAAGGTTGGTTTTGACTTTTGAATCAACATGTTGTTGCCTCTAGTTTTTTTTTTTTTTGTTTTTTGTGCTCTTGCAAGTATAGTCATAATGCCAATTTATCAAAGGTTAATGAATTGAACTGTCAACCATTTTTCTCCTGACTATTTTATCAGGCTTCAGGAGCGATTTATTGTGATTTGGGAAACTTGATTGAGCAGATGATTACCGAAGATATGGGAACAGGCAACTCTTTGTTTTCTCCTGTTATCGAAGCTTTTATTTTCATTTCGTAAAATTGCTATTTGCTAATTTTATTGTTTCCAGGGGTACATGAATGTCCATTTCTTCACGCGCGTTTATTTTTCATAGCGTCCAAGTTCAGTTCACTGGTATGTGGCATTGTTTTTCTTCCTCTTGTCATTATTTCTGTAGTCTTTATAATGCCTAATTATTTCAATTTTGGGGAACATTTTAGATTAATCAGACAACTAGTAAACAATTCCTATACGGTGCTGTCCAAGCAATAGCTTCGGATGTGTAAGCGAGAAGTTTTTCTCATAGTACTTTTGTTCATATAATTTGGAAAAGCTTCCAGGCATATTTGACTTGTTCTATGTTTCATTGGCAGACCACCACCAGTTAAAGTTGGTGCTTGTAAAGCACTATCCCAACTATTGCCTGAATCTAAGCAAGACGTTATTCAGCCTCATATCATGGGTTTGCTTTCGTCTCTTGTGGATCTTCTAAGGCAGGTAACCGCAGTTTAAGAAGCTGAACACTATTGATTTGCTTTCTAAAATATCAGTATCAGTGTTACGTATGCTTTTCCACTGCAGGCATCTGATGAAACACTACATCTTGTACTAGAAACCCTTCAAGCTGCTGTCAAGGCTGGTTAGCCTATTGTTTAAGTGCTTTTATCTTATTGATACTCGTAATACTAGTAATGTACTTGACTATTTCATAACTTTTAGGTCATAATCAGTCAACATCCATTGAGCCAATCATCTCTCCTATCATACTTAATGTTTGGGCCCAACATGTTTTTGATCCATTTATCAGTATTGACGCTGTGGAAGTCCTAGAGGTTTGTTTTTCATCCATATCCATCACATTCTTTTATACAGTTAATATGCATGCAACATGAGATCCATTAACATCAAAGTGCACATTAAGTTATTAATGCCATTGATAAAATTACGTGGATATGAATCTATTATTTCAGAGAATACTACTCTGTATTGATTTGGCTGAATTGATTTAAATTTTTTTCGAAAAATATTTTTATGTTTTGCTGTTTTTCTCTCAATCAATTTTGCCAATATTTTTCTAGAGAAATAATTAATTGTGTTAATTCTGTGAACCCTTTCTCTGTCTCAAAGCTTGAGCAGATTCATTTTATTTAGGTATAACCCCTGTTCCAAGTTGTAATGTGGCGTCCATTACTTAAACATTACTTGACATGGTTTCTTTAGCTTCCCAGGCTATTAAGAATGCTCCAGGGTGTATACGGCCATTGGTGTCTCGGATTTTACCTACTATTGGATCCATACTGGAAAAGGTGTCTGTTTTCTTGCATAGAGATATTGGCTTTCAGTTTAGAAAGTTATACTATATTAATTTGAAATTTTGACCCTTTATCTTTTTGAATGCATAAGCCCAAGTTGCAGCCGATTGGGTTGGTTGCTGGCTCATTGGACCTTTTGACAATGATACTAAAAGTATGTTTGCATATTTTAGGCCGAATGATGCTTTCTCTGTCAACTTCCTTTCTGTTAATTTTAACTTAATCAATTTTCAGAATGCCCCAGCTGATGTAGTGAAGGCCGTATTTGAGACATGCTTTAATACCACCATCCAAATTATCCTTGAAAGTGATGATCATGGAGAGATGCAGGTAAGTTTCTTACAAGTACTCAGCCATTTTAAGTCAGTGAATATTCAAACTGTTTGCTAAATTCATCACGCTATCTAAATACTTTTATTCATCAGAATGCAACTGAATGTTTGGCTGCATTTTTATCTGGGGGAAGACGAGAGTTGCTTTCATGGGAAGGTGACCCAGGACATACTATGAAAAGGCTACTTGATGTGGCTTCTCGGTACATTTTTCATTATTTCTATATTTAATATTAATAATATGGAAATGAAGCATTTGGCACTAAATAGTAGTATCCTTTTTTAATCAGATTTCCTCTTGTCATCTACTGAAAATTTAGCTATGTACTGACACAAGCATGTAGAATTTTGCTGATAATCACCCTTAAGTGCAAGTGCTATTAGTGGTCTTTAAAATCTCCTAGGAGTTTTATTTTCTTGTTCAGAGTCTTGTTAACATAATAAGAAAAGACAATAATCATTGTGCACCTAATTTATACAACGAACAGAACAAGGTTATGTAAAACTTGATTTAACTATGGCGTTTTTGAAATTTTTATGTACTAATTATACATTCCTTTTTTCTTATTCTCTTATAGTTCTTGAATTTTATTTCTGCAGGCTTCTAGATCCCAATCTGGAAAGTTCTGGGTCACTTTTTGTTGGAAGTTATATACTGCAACTGATTTTACATTATCCATCAGAAATGTCTCCGCACACACGGGAGCTTATTGCTGCTATTGTGAGACGTATGCAATCTTGTGAAATAGCCGGGTTGAAAAGCTCCCTGGTTGTTATCCTTGCTAGACTTGTAAGTTCTTTGTGAGATGTTCTTTTGTTGCATTACTCTCTTTAATTTCCATTATTTCCCACTCTTGGCTCTGTGCATTCTTGTTATTTGATAAATTCTAGACTTAACTGCATGCGAAGTTGTTGGGAAGTAACAACATATCAGAAAATAGACCTTTTCAATTGAACCAAAAGGTTTGGATGAGTTCAATTTTAATCAACGAATTGGTACATGCAGGTACATTTGAGTGCTGTAGATGTCAACCAGTTCATTAATCTAATGCTTAATATTCCTGCAAATGGTTATGACAATTCCTTCACGTATGTGATGTCGGAATGGACTAAACTACAGGGTAAGCCTTTTCTATTATGATAAATTTTTGGCTCTGTTTTCTAGTCTAAAGATGTATTAGTAGATTCTTTTTTGTTTTAGCAATATACATAAGCACAAATTGTTTTCCTGTTTCTTAACATTTTTGTTGTTATACTTGAGCGTAGGTGAAGTACAGGGTGCATACCAGATAAAAGTTACAACCACTGCATTGGCACTTCTGCTGTCCACCCGTAATGAGGAGCTAGCGAAAATTAGTGTTCAGGGCCATCTAATTAAGGTTTGTATAAGCTTGGTACATGCAACTTATGGCTATTCTTTTTCTGATAATTTTATTTCCTAGACCTTATCTATTGGCTGCATCTCCAGTCTGATGCAGGTATAAAAACTCGTTCAAAAGCTAAATTTGCACCTGATCAGTGGACATTGATTCCATTACCAGCAAAGGTACTATATATGTTCGGAGTTTCTAATATCTCGGATACAAACTCGAGTAAAGTTGAATTTTAGTATAATTTCTAGATTTTTTGTATTTTTCATCTACACATTACAAAAAACCAAACAACAAGACTTCTGGCTGAAAAAATTTCTGTTCTTAGATTTCTGTTAGAAATTACATGACACAGTTTCAGGTGCTAGTTTCTTGAACAGAGATCCTGCTTAAACTACTATTGGGAAAATGTTGAGATAACCTTTCTTCACAGATTTTCTAGTGAACTTATTTTGGACCCTTTTTATCGTAGTTCTTTGGCTTTTAGACAAATACTTTATCATGGACCCTGCAGATCTTTAGCTTGTTAGCGGATACATTAGCTGAGATTCAAGAACAAGTCTTGGATGAAGATGACGACAATGAGGTTGTGTAACCCTAGTTTAGTTTTTCGATTTAGAGCTTTTGAAAGTAATGAGAATACGTATTAGTCTAATATTTCTTGCGTTGCACTAATATTAATGACAGGATAGCGACTGGGAAGAAGTTTCCAACAGCGATGGTGGTCTTCCCCAGGATATTATATACTCATCCACAGTACCATCGAATGTTGGCCCTTCAGTTGAACACCTTGATGCCATGGCAAAAGTGTTCGATGAGGTGAGGATTATAATTGGTTTAAACAATTTGTTAATTTTTATTAGAGATATTTGCATATATGCTCATTCGAAATGATCAATTTTGCATATCGATGCCTGCAAAATCTGGATTTTCTTCTGACTCTTGAAAGACTTGATTTCTCACATATATCCTTAGATATCTAAAGAAAATATTGCTCTCTTAGAAAACTCTTTACTAGACAATATCAAGTTTAAAATTCAGATATTCCAGGTAATACATATGTAGAAAGATGATTTTGCCAAGGTATAAAGATAAGTCTCCCTTCGCTTTTGTGTTTCCATGCTACATGGGAACGATACATGGATGCATTCACTCACCGACCTACCAAGTTACATATTGTTGCTTAACTTTGAATTCTGCACAGGGTGAGGATGACAGTTATGATGATGATCTTACAAAAATTGATCCGCTTAACGAGGTTCACTCTCAAACTACATCTTTTGATGCATGAATCAGTAGGTATATGTTTTATTTATTTAGTACTAAGGCAGAATATTCACTTGACAGATCAAGCTAGTGGATTCTCTAACAGCCTTCTTTGCAAACTTGTCGAACAACGACCGATCACTTTTTGATCACCTTTGTCAGGTAAACTATTGCATTAATGCAGCTTGGTTGATCGGAAAATGGCTTTCGCTTGAACTAAGACGGGTTGTATAATCAGATAAACGTGTTACCATCTTCTTTCTTTTGTTTTATTTGTTTCTTGTAGAGTCTCACCGTCTCTCAGAGTGCTGCTGTGGAAAAGGTTTTAAGGAAATGAAAGAATTGTTCTTGCTTGCGGGAAGAACGAAGAGGTGGTTAAATATTTTCCGAGTGTTATTTTATTTGTTGATTGCTCAAGAAAAAGGTGTTTATTTTTCCGGCGCTTAAAGAAGCCCTTTTGACCGTGTTTATCTTCGTTGAGCTGCGTAGCCGTCGAAGAAGTTATTCTGCATTACAGATGAAGCCTTGCGATGCCGTGAGGACGCAATGAGGATAAACAAGTGCAATATAGTGTGTTTTTGCGTCCTTAAAACTCGAGGTGTAGTCCTGGCGTCCCAATAGTGAACAGAAAATTATTGCAGGTTGTTTGATATGCAAGTTCTCATCATATTCGCATTTGTGCTTTATTACGCGCATTTCAGTTGTCGGCGGCTTAGCTTAAAATGGCAGTACCAAATTCATTTGTGGGCGGAGGCGCTGATCAAATTGTATCAGGTGTACATTCGCAAGAACAAGAACTATTTGTGTAGTGCTTTGATGATTTTAGGGCTGTAATGTATTAGATGAGCAAACCTACATGATGAGTGTCATCTTCTTTCACAGTTTTGAGTGAAATCAGGTTTAGTTTTGTCCCTCACTATTAATAACTGCAGTAGAATCACTTTATGCCCAGCATTCTCTTTTATTACTCTGAAGACCTGTTGATGCTTCGGCAAAATTTGTGATGTTTTAAATTATGTGCATGATTCAAAGCTCTGCCTGCTGTAGATTGACTAATTTGGAGGCTTCCTCATTCTTCGATTCGAGGGAAACAATTAGTTAGTAAACTTAATATTGTGGGAGGGAATAATCTTTTCTTTGTTCTAAGCATAAACTATTTACTTATTCCTCTCTTCATAGCTCCACAATTGTCTCCTTGTCCCTCTTGCTTGTCCTAACACTCCAAATGCATCAACCAAAACACAAGCATTGTAACCCAGTCTCACATGCACAGTTCCTTTTAGTCTCTGAAGCTTACCTTTCCATAACAATTAATTAATTAATTAATTAATTAATTGGCCAGCCATAGCCATTCTTTTATTCTGCAAAAACTCTTTAAAACAATTCGTCCAAACACAAACTCCCCAATCATCTTTTTTGCCCTTCAAATAATCCCCCAAAAAAGGCAAGCAACAAGTTAACAGCCCTTCTCAATGCTGTGATGCTAGAGACATAAACAAGAAATACCCATTTTCTCTAGTAGGATTGAGATCCTTCTTAGTGAAACTATGCTTAGAGGTAGGAGACAATAACATGCCCAGTAAAATGGTGAGTTCATGCCTTGTACTCCGGCTTTTTTCATTTACTACCAGTAACATCTTGTGGAATGTGTGAAAACCACCGATTCATCTAAAAGCTTAAGCTGATAGAGAATTGTCTTTTTCCGTTTATATACTCACTGTACTTATTTGGCCTGACTTTTTGAACACGCCCGTGAATAAGTTTATGCTCAGAACATTATGATTTTTGGTGATCAGGCTAAGGTTCTCACCAAAGGAGGCAACATCTCCGAATTCGCAGATCCAAAGCTAAGAGGAGAGTACCCAATAGAGGCTTTTGATCTCACCCTCAAGCTTGCGATCGCATGCACGGGCCATAAACAGCAGCGGCCGTCGACGGAGCAGGTCGTCACGAGGTTAGAGGACGCGCTCAAAATCTCGACGAGAGACCACGAGAGCCACGCAGTTAGTATAGTCGAATCTCGTACCATTAGTATGTAAGTTTTTCTGTTTAACAGTGTACACATCAAATACTGTATACATTCGAGCAAGGATACTTACATTAATTGAAGTGAACAAAGTAGGCAGGAAGAAACTGATGTGCAATTTGTTCACAGCATCATGTTATGTATGTATGCTGAACCATGTATACATCTCAACTCCAAATAGTGATGATGGTATCATCTCCTAATACTCTGGTCTTATGATGTTTTGGTAAAACAATATCCAACTACAAGTGCTTTTCCCGCAAGCGCTTCCGCTTTGGAGCATATTTACCCTGCTTAAATGCTGCGCCTAAGGCCGATTGCGGCCGAGGCCTCGCGCATTTTTGCGTATGCGCACGTCACAGAGAGAGACATTCCAAAAGCTCAAGCTCATTCTAGCCTCAATGTTGGTTCTCACAGAAGAGAAGCTATTTGAGAAGTCGATCCAAACAGACGCTCGACATACAGAGACAAAAGAGCATAAAATGTTGTTGGAATCACTCACAAATCACATTCATCAAACCACAAGAAGTTGATAAATACTATTACCAAGGCAAACAACAAGTATTGAAAGCTTTTCAGAGTTGTTTTCCACGACTATAGAAACACATAGGGCAACAAACTATGAACAACAAAATTTAGTGGGCAAAAAATAATGGAGTAAGACTGTAATTTCAACATGATTGCTTTAGGTTCTCGATGAAAAAAAAATGTCGAATTTTTGCTTGAACGCATTGCGGCCACAAAAAAAGGTAAAAACAAAAGGTAAAACTCAGATGCCGTATCAAGCCAACTATTAGTATTTTAAAGCTTGCGAATTACCCCTCTATTTCTCATCTGAAGCCGATCGCGAAAGCAAAGACTGATGGCGAGATGACTCGTAGAGGCAAATCCAGAAGAATCAGATGGAAGGAACCAACTTTCCTCGACGTGGCGAATGGATACTCTAAACCTAAAGCTTTGAAGCAAGAAATTCTCTCGCAGGTTGAGGCGGGAATCAGAACAGTTCGCAGGTGAATCAAGCAAAGTTAAAGAAGACATCATCACCTTCCCACTTATCAAACCCCTAAATTTTTGCTGACACCCTATTTGCTCGTTTAGAGGCGATCATGGTAGCGGACTGATAGCAAGATTGTTCGTGGTGCAATCCGGAATACCAGATGAGGCTACCAGCTTCCTCCCCTTGAAGCAGTAAACTAGAGGCTCTAATACCTAAGCATGACGCCAGAGATTTTCTCGCAGGCTGAGTAGAGAATCGAGACGGTTCATATATGCTACGGATTGCTTTTTTTCGAGAGTTTTGCAGATGAATCAAGCAGAGTGTAAAGCATGACGGGTCGCGAAATAGATGATCAAGAGGCAGAGTGTGGGAGACCCGTGCCACATAAGGAGCAGATCTGAAGTGGGTGCCATTTCAGCGTTTAGCAGAACCACACCTCGAAAACAAACAACAGATTGAAGGTCTTTGTAAGAAGTTCATGACTAACAGTTATTAAAAGCAAAGCATATAGCTGATATCTGCTAAGCAAAGATAATAGTACTAAACATTTTTAGTTAAGAGTCTAAACGAAGAGTAATGAAGTAGAGGAGTAACCTCTTTAGACACGACAATAAGCTGAGGAGTGTCTCCTGAGGAGTTCAAGAGCTCCACAGTTTGCACTTTACCAAGTTTGTTGAAGCCAACTACAAATCAAAACCCGTACTTCAGTAGTCTAACAACCTGTTGCAATCATCTTTAGGCCTTGTTGTTATGACACTTTTCAGCTCCGGCTCCGACGACGATCCCTGAAAAGAGGACTTAATGAGCTCAGCAATGAAATTGACTTCACCAATGAAAAGAAAGGCAACACTGTGAGTGTGCATAAATAGTCAAGGAATAAGGAACTAAATAATAAGAGATGCATACCCATTAGCATAAGGAGAGTCACGGCGATAAGGTGGTGACCGGCTGTCGCTACGACCACGGCGAGGAGAATAGCTGCGGCGGCGAGGTGACTTTTTATCCCCCCGTGGACTATAGCTCCTACAAAAATAATAAGAGTACTTAAATAAGTCTCAACAAGGAAACATAATAGGGGAGAAAAGTTGTAAAAAATAAAAAAGATGTCACATAGTGGGTCTGAATTCTTCAACGATGGCTTCAAAACTTATCCTTATTGAAAAGGGGGAAAAAAGAAACAAAGTCAAGACTGCCGCATCTTTACCTGCGACCATAACTAGGGCTTCTTCGATACCTCGGGCTGGGGCTTCGACGCCGTCCACTTCCCATACCTCCAGGACCAATCCGCAGTCGGCATTCACGAGCAAAATGACCTGGCTCGCCACATTCGTAACACTTCATGTCTCCACCTCCACCTCCACCTCCACCCCCACCCCCACCCCCACCCCCACCCCGAGAACGTCCACCTCGCCCGCCATCCTTTGAGTTGTGAGAAAGCTCCACACGCCAACCATTCTTACCTGTTGAATATAAGCACAAGAGATCATACATAAATTGCTGCAACATAGAACATGCACCATACAAAATTTCTGGTCACTGTAACTGCAAGGATAAGCCCATATAAATCCTACTCAGTGATCTACTTGTTGTAGTAACCCTAAGGTTCAGGCATGATCATTTCATTATTTCATCCAGAATAGTTGTTCACTTTGCACTGCCTTAGAAATTAACAGTTTTCACCATCTGTCCTCGATATGATTCCCTCCACCCTAATATTCCCTTCAACCTACCCTAATATTCCCTTCAACCTATAATCTATTACCCCAAAAACATCAAATACCAAACCAAAACTCACGCTCAAGTAAAAAGTTCACCGATCATGTTATGGATCACATTAGAGAGGGAGGGGGATATTTTAGACAACGATAAATCTCAGTGCTTTGATATGATTCTCAAGAAAATACCTCAAAAATTGTAATTCAAGACAAATAAAGAGAGCATATTTTGCATACCATCCAATTCACGAATGGCATCTAATGCATCCCTTCGATCGTCAAATTCAACAAATGCATAACCAGGAGGCCTTCGAGCAACCCATACACTGCAATTATTTCAAAAAAAAAAACACACACACACACACACAAAACTGAGAAATGGTTCAATATTGCCTCCACCAGGGTATTACTAAATAATACTAAATTACATAATGTCCAAAGACTGCATGCACCTTCCCAACTAGCTGAGGTAAAAAATATCATGAAAGCTAATCACATAAATTGTTGTGATATATAGTCTGCTCAAGTACCAAAATAAGAATTTAATAGACATTGAAAAAAAAGGGCTAGTCACAAAAAAAAAAAAAAAAAAAAAACTGCTAGTACAGCTCCTAGAACATGAGATGCAAGTAATAAGAAACAGCAAGACCATACCGATTCTGGAGTTCGACAGTAATTTTAGCAGCTAAAACATATCACAGTCAGAATAGAATATAGAGACGATCTATTCTTCAAAATTTTCAAATTTGCATTTGTCATTTGTCAAATAGCTGCAGTACTAGCGTGCAACAAGATGAAAATGTTCATCACCATCCCATTGCATAGTTCAGTGTACATACCTGCGAAGAACGCCATACACTCGGAACTCATCTTCCAGATCTCGCTCGGAAACACGTGAATCCAAGTTGCCAACATAAACTCGAGACATTGCGACCACCAAATGAACTGATAAACGACAATCAGTAAAATAATGGTGTTATCATAAATTCACAATCGCAGACTAAAGTACCATATCTCTGGATACATGCATGTCTTCCACAGAATTACTTCTACCAATTATCAGGTAACACTGTAAAGTGAGATTGGCCATCAAAGCCACCTATCATGAAATCGACACGATCTCAAATCATGACATTTAATGCAGATGAGTGAGGATAACATTGCAATCACCATTCAGAGATGACCCAGAATAAAACTAACAAATTGCAACCAAACCACAAACGCTATTTTCATCATTTAAAAGGTCAGTGACTCAGTATCACACAAAAGAACAAACACACTAATCCAAAATGCGAGCTTTACATGCGACACTAAAACTTTAACAATATCCCTCGCTAAGATAGCAAATCAGCTGCGAAAAAAGGAATCTTTTGACCAAAAATTTCCTCGATTAGTAGTTTTTCAAGCAAATTCATAAAGCCCAGAATCAGAACTTCAAATTTACAGAACAAATTATAAGTCTACCACAAGCTTGATGTGGATTAACACGGCAAAAGATTACTTTGTGCTTTAAATGCAGTATTAAACATAAGTACGGCCTAATCGTGCTGAATAGTCCGTAAAGCTCACGCCTTTACAAAACAAACCAGCTCCGATAACTCCAATGCCTTCGAGCTCTCCCTTTCCACCACCCCAACCAGAGAGATTGAGCAACATAGCCCCTCTCAAACATCACAAATTCAACAAATGAGCGAATAAATTCGACCTGAAACTCCGCCCTACTCCACAAGCTCCAAAACCCTAGAATCGAAACCGGAAACAAAGGGGGAGGGGGAACCATAGCATAAGAAGAGATTCTCCGCTTACCGCACCTGATCCGCTGTTGCGGAAGCGCTTCTCTGAGAAGCTTGGAGGGATCGGGGAGAGGCGGGTCGCAGCTTCGAGAGTGGTCGATGTCGACCGAGGAAACCCTAACAAGGAGGAGAAGATGCTCTTCGAGGAGGAGCCGGCGAAGTGCGAGTGGGTAGTTCGAATATCTTATACACGCAGTAACTATTGCGCATTAACGATTTTCGGATCTACTTTACCACCCGCACCCGCACCCGTTATAAAATTGCCACCCTTTTTATCCCCCATGTGCTTCACACGTGAGATCAGCGTCCACCGCGTGCATAAAATTGAATTAGAGTAGGACTACTATATTCTTAATTTAACTTAACCGGGCCGGACTTAGGTCGGGTAATACTATATCCAAATCCGGCCAAAAAAAATATTGTGCTTCGGTTTGAGGTTTTACCTAAATTTTTTAAAAATTGAGTCCCGGCCCAAGCCAGAGCCCAACGCCCAATATTCATTGGGCTTTGTGGAGACCTATTTTATGCATTTATCATATAATACATAATTGTTTTTATTGTATCCTAAAGTTAAAATAAAATAGCTATTTTTATTGTGTTTGATCACGTTAAATAAATTAGTATCTAACATCAAATATAATACCATTATTAATATCTATCAATAATTATTCATAAATGAAATAAAATCAAATAAAAAAAAATTAATAAATTATAACTAAGACTTAGAAAAGTAAAAAAATGTACTTTAGCAACCTTCACTTCTATTCTGATGCTAGCAATCCTATAAAGTAAATATATGACAAGAACTTTTCGGAGATAAAAAAAATATTAGATAGTTTTATATAGAAAATGAAGATGTTGGTGGGGATAACTTAGAACTACTATTGGATAAAAAATTAGTATTTAGGTATAAAAGGGGATAAGGGTCTATCCCTATCCTTATCCCTATTCCTATTCCCTAACCAATGATTGTCGTTACTAGTAGGGCTGAGTGGGTGGTTGGTTTAATAGTAAAATCTAACGGGTGAAAATAATTAAAAAGGTAGATCTAACGGCGGAAAACTTCACGGGTGTGAGCTAGATTATTAATAAGATAGCGATGGGACTATATATATATATATATTTCTTTAAATTATATAGTTATGTTTTCCTAACAAAATTAGTAAATCAAATTTAGTCCTGCAAAATTTAAAAATAATAACTAGATTTTTATTTTAAAAAAATTGAAGTTCGTACAAGTATATTAGTTTGACGTTCAATGATTACTATTTTTTCATATAGTCATTTAGTCCTCGATTTTTTATAATTTTTTTGCATTTTGTATAATAAATAGTGGTTGCAATAATGCATAAAATCCAAAAAAAAAATATATCATTATTGCAAATAGGAAAAACTTTGGACGATTCTCTATAGTTGGAGTCTAGAAATTAGCAAGAAAATAAGAAAATATCATCGCTAGAGACTGAAGATTGCGAGTTTTGACGATACGTCCGATCTCAACTTCATCTCAATAAGTGACAGAAGTTAAATTTCTACTCTGTATAAGAAGTCGGGATCGGCCCCCACAGATCAAAAATTTCGAATAACTCCCTACGTCCAATCTCTAAGTTCGTCGTTTTCTTCAAAATATCTGCGCTCAATGTTTATGAGGTGAAGAGCTTTCATGTCAGAGATTCAGTAGAATAAGCACGCTTTTGGATTATATATAGACTTGACAATCTGCTTGGTAAGGAGACTGAAAAAATAAAAAAAAATAGAATAGAATAATTATGATAATAATCTAAAAAAAAAATCATGCAATTTATTAGGGGCATATTTGTGATTGAATAATTTGATAAGTGTAAGTGTATACTTAAAATTTTTGTAGGATTTTCTAATTAATCTTGTGACAACATGTAAATAATATAATAATTAATTAATTGATGCACTTTATAGGTAAATCTTTCTCACATTAATCGCCACGTGGGGTCTCATAGCTTAAGCCAAATGCAGAATGGACACGTGGCAGGAAATTATATGCTGCGGAAATAACTTTCGTACAGCTCATGCCTCAATAATTGTGCAATCAAAATCCAATCGAATAGGGAAAAGAAGGCGCCAAAACGAGCACGAAAGAGGACAAAGGAGGCGGAGCAACGGTGATATATCACACTTCTTACACTGACCAAAGGGTCCCACAGTGTGTGGGCTCCACATATCCGTGACATATCACAACAAAGCCCTTTACATTGGAAAATAATTAGCTGGACTGGGTCCACGACATCATCCGTGGACCACCCGATGCATGGACAATGGATGCTATTTATTATACCTTAATCTTGTGTTTGGTTCTGGTTTTTTTTTTTTGAGAGATAGATACTACGCTACCCGTTTCGTTTATTTTATTTAGAAATAAATTTAGCTGAAAATGTGAATCAACTAGGATTCGAACTTGGGTCTCAAGTATCAACCACCAAGCCCTTTGCCACTTGCTCTAGGGACGGTCGGTGTTTGGTTCGGGATTAAGCCAGTTAACACGGGATAGCCCATTTGGGGTGGGGTTAGCTCACCCCAACTAACCCCACCTCATTCCACACTCCAACCAAACAAAACACTATTTTACCCACTATCCTTCTTATCCCAGCTACTCCATCCAAATACTATTTTTTACTATCCTGGACTAACTCCAACCCCCAATCAAATACAAAAATACTCCAACCTCACGTCCTCGCCTTAACCATGAACTTAACCCTATTTCTGGAATAACTAGTTGTTTCTTAACCTTGAACCAAACGGTAGCTAAAAAAAATTTTAAATTTTCAAAACATGGGAACTTGTTGGTTAGTGTTTATTTCATTTCACGAAGATTAAACCATATGAAGCATATTTAAATTGTAGGTTATCATTTTGCCTTCTCTTCTAAAAGTTATAATTCTTTTTTTTAAACGTAGCATTTAGTATAAATAAATATAAATTAAATATTTTTTATGTTATACAGTAAAGTATTTTTTAAAAAAGTTTATATAACCATTTTAAAATTTTGTTTTAAAATCTAAAATCTATTATTGAAGGAAATTAAAATAGAGATAAAATAAGAGAGTGGAAAATAGTCGGTCTATGGATTACAAAATAGAGCGGGTCTAGGCAATAGTTTCGTCATGGTTCTCTCATACTATGTGGCGAAGAAAAAGGGAGGGAATTTAATTATTTTTTTTTCAAAAAAAAAAGAGAAAAAATCTCCCTTCTTCTTCTGGTTCTCCTCGCCGATTAAATCGGCGCTCATCGCCGATCGTCTTCGTATAGAACCCTACCTCCCCCAACACGAGCCCCATCTCCTCCAAGCTAAAACCCTAGCTCACGGATCCCCTTACCCCCTCGGCGGAGCTCCGACTCGAAGGGGAAGGGGCGGCGGAGATGGAGGAGGGCGACATAGAGGAGCTTTCCCTCGGCGGCGACAGTGGCGGCGGCGGCGGAGGAGGAGGAGGGGGGCGCGTGGCTCGGGGCGAGTCGAGGTGGGTGGACGGGAGCGTGGTCGACTCGTCGGAGTCGCACCAGTGGTCGCTCGAGGACGAGGGCGAGCGCCGCGGAGGCGCCGGTGGAGAGGGAGGGTTCGAGGGTTTTGAGGGGTTCGAGGGGTCGGTGTCACTGAGGAGGCGGCTCGTGAAGAAGCCGAAGAGGGTGGACTCGTTGGACATGGAGGCGATGGGGATCGCCGACTCCTACGGCCATGGTCGCCGGGTAAACGCTTTTGCTGTCGAAATCAGTGCCGTATTCGGTACTGCGTGGAAATCGCCATCTTTTACATAGCTTTCGTTTGTAGCTCTACAAAAGATTCAGATCCCTACTGTTCTTAATCTAGTGGGTTTTTGTAGATTCTAAGAGCTGGTGTATTGTACTTCATTTGGTATATTTAGTTTACTTATGGATGTAAAGTTACAATACTTTACAAATCTTCTCTTTTGGAACATTTACACTAATTTCGTTGTTTGATGTGAGTTTAGTTTCGACCTCAAAGTTTCAGTTTTTAACTACGTAGTCCCGGAAATTTGATCCCAGCTTCAATTTCAGCCCCAGAACAAAACCTGCTTCGTTAAATGATGAATTAGTAGGACACAATTGTTATAATACTAGCAAATTAAAGATATGACTAATCGAGAAAGGTAATATAGCCTATCAATTGTTGGTCATAACCATGATGATTGATTCTTTCATTTTTAACTCTGATTCTTATCAGGATCTATCCATTTGGAGTACGCTTGCAATGGCATTTCAAACGCTTGGCGTTGTTTATGGTGACATGGGGACGAGTCCCTTATACGTTTTCAGTGCTTTATTCAGCAAAGTTCCATTAAAATCAGAAGATGATGTCTTGGGGGCCCTATCATTAGTCATGTACACGATCGCAATTGTTCCCTTTGCAAAATACGTTTTTATAGTGCTGAAAGCTAATGACAATGGCGAAGGTACGAATCATACAAGGGCTAGTTATAATTCTTTGGGGCTTATACATATTTACCTTACTGAATCATCAATTTATCTTTGTCCCTGTAAGATCTGAATATTCATATGTGCCCCTTAAGTAGTACCTTTTGTTACAAATATGCCCTCAAGTTCGTGGGGTGGCATCGGCTTGACTTCAGGAGGGAATCTAAGTACCAAGTTCAATCGTATATTTGTAAGAAGTTTATGAAGGGTATACATGAAAATTCAGATTTTACGCAGAGATGTCTGTATAGATAAATAATTTTGCAGAATATGTATAAATTTGTATAATTCTTTCATTTATACATTCTCATAGCTTAAGCCTCAAGTTCGATGTCTGTGAGTGCAGGGGGCACTTTTGCACTATATTCATTGATTTGCAGGTACGCAAAAGTTAGTCTGCTTCCGAATCAGCAGCGTGCTGATGAACGCATCTCCAGCTTTCAGCTTAAGCTGCCAACTCGTGAACTGGAAAGAGCTTTAAGAATAAAAGAATGCTTAGAGAAAAGACAAATTTTCAAAAGTCTTCTTTTGCTATTGGTTCTGATGGGTACTTCAATGATTATTGGAGATGGTATTCTGACTCCAGCAATGTCGGGTATTCTAACACCCGTATCCTCTCTCCATTATCCTGGCTTATAACAAATTTCTTTCTTTTCTTTGCCTCCGAAGCTGTATTATCTTATGTTGTTGTCTGTTATTTTTCCCTTTACATGCAGTAATGTCTGCAGTGAGTGGTCTTCATGGTGTAGTTCCAGGATTTGACACAGGTCTCCTTCTTTTAGCTTGTTTGCGTCTTGCATCTGGCGACTGCTACATGTTAACATGCAAATTACAAGATTACCTCTCTGTGTCAATCCAGGCAAACTTTCTTCCATCCATTTAGCTAAAATGTTTACATGATTCCTTTCGCAGATGCCGTGGTGCTTGTTTCCATTGTCGTTCTTGTGCTACTATTCAGCATACAGAGGTTTGGGACCGGCAAAGTTGGCTTCCTGTTTGCGCCTATCTTAGCACTTTGGTTCTTCAATTTGGCCTCTGTTGGCATATACAACATAGTCAAGTACGACATTTCTGTTCTGAGGGCATTCAATCCAGCATATATTTATTTCTTTTTCAAGAGAAATAACATGAAAGCTTGGTCGGCTCTCGGTGGCTGTGTTTTGTGCATCACAGGTTTACCTTGCCTCCTCACGTCATTACTGCTTTTATTGCTTTATCTGAAAGTTTCCTGTGTAATTTCTCATAATTTTCGAGAGAAATAGCATTAATTGTTATTACAAACAATCTTTCTTGTTCTTTTCTTTTATAGGAGCTGAAGCAATGTTTGCTGACCTTGGTCATTTCTCTGTGAAATCTATACAGGTTATTTTATCTCTGATTTATTTTCTTTCTTGCTCATCATTTTTGGTATTACTACAATCCTGGACTCATTGATTCTGCTCCGGTTAAAACTTTCCTCTAATTTTGCTTCTTCCTTTTTTTTTTGTTTTTACTCGCTATCAGATTGCTTTCACATGTGTGGTATTTCCCTGTCTTCTTCTAGCCTACATGGGCCAAGCAGCATACCTAAAGAAACATCCACTCTCAGTAGAGAGAGTCTTCTATGACTCCGTACCAGGCGAGTTTTCATTTCAAGTGTCGAAGTAGTTTCAGGACCTACATGATTTACAATACGCTTTGAGATGGATACCTGAATGTTTTAAGTTTTTTTTACTACCTAGCCTTATGTTATTTTGATTTTACTACCTCTCAACTGGTATTTCTTAATCTGACAAAATATTCTGTTACATAATGGGATATTCTATAACTTTTTTGATGCAAAGTGTTGAGATCTGACAAATCTTAACAGAACATGTTGAATCATATGTTGCATCAGAGTAATGAAAGGCTAGGTGTAAAATTAAAACATCTGAAGTTCAGGTGCCCATTTCAAGATGTGTGCAGGTAAGGTCTATGTTTTCTCTTCTTTTTTTCCATATAGTTCTTTCGTGTTCATTCACATACTGTTTATGGGTAATAGTAAGCCGATTGGTTCCATTCATTTTTAGTGCTTTAACTTGGTGAGCAGATGTTCTCTTCTGGCCCGTCTTTGGGATTGCGACTCTTGCTGCGATGATAGCTAGCCAGGCCATGATATCGGCGACCTTCTCCTGTATTAAGCAATCGATGGCCCTTCGTTGCTTCCCTAGGGTTAAGATCGTCCACACCTCGAAGAGGTTCATGGGCCAGATCTATATTCCTGTCATCAACTGGTTCCTTATGATCATGTGCGTGGTTGTTGTGGCCGCTTTTAGAAACACGACCCACATAGCTAATGCGTATGGTAAGTACCCTGTCCGGGAACATGATTGTTCTTAAGGTGTTTTTTGAATCTATACCCCTCACAGTATGCTACATCTTTTATCCAGATTACCGTACTTTCTACATTTCAAAATTTCCTGCCAATTCCTTCGTCCAGGCATTGCTGAGGTTGGAGTGATGTTGGTGAGCACATCATTGGTAACGCTCGTGATGCTCCTCATATGGCAGACCAACCTCTTCCTCGCCCTCTGCTTCCCCGCCATATTCGGCACCGTTGAGCTCATCTACCTGTCTGCCGTCCTCTCCAAGATCAAAGAAGGCGGGTGGCTCCCCCTCGCCTTCTCCTCGTTCTTCCTCTGTGTGATGTATACATGGAACTACGGGAGCGTCCTTAAATACCAGAGCGAGATGCGTGAAAAGATCTCCATGGATTTCATTGCCGATCTCGGCTCTTCCCTTGGCACAGTACGCGTCCCTGGGGTCGGCCTCCTGTACAATGAACTTGTACAGGGTATTCCATCGATATTCGGGCGATTCTTGCTCACGCTCCCAGCGATCCACTCTACGGTGGTGTTTGTCTGCATAAAGCACGTGCCCGTCCCTTTCGTCCGGCAGGAGGAGAGGTTTCTCTTTCGTAGGGTTTGCCAAAAGGACTTCCACTTGTTCCGTTGCGTGGCACGGTACGGGTACAAGGACACGCGCAAGGAGGATCCCCATGCGTTTGAGCAGCTGCTGATCGAGAGCCTCGAGAAGTTCCTGCGGAAGGAGGCTCAGGAGCTCGCACTGGAGTTCAGCCCGCAGCGCGCCAACACGGATTCTGACGGGGAAGAAGGCGGCGATGTACGGCCTGTGGTCAGGTCCTGGATCAGGACTGGGGTTGAAGCTGGGGCCGGGGATCTGCACGCACCACTGTTGTCAGCCGATCAGAGTGGGGTGAGGAACGACCGGAGGACGAGCGCAGAGGATGGGCTCTCTCTGCTACCGTCAAGCACGATGCCGTCCTCAGAGGAGGACCCTGGACTGGAGTACGAGTTGTCAGCGCTGAGGGAAGCAACAGAGTCAGGGTTCACATACCTACTGGCGCAGGGGGACGTGCGGGCAACGAAGGAGTCGATTTTCGTCAAGAAGCTCATCATAAACTACTTCTACGCCTTCCTGAGGAGGAACTGCAGGGCCGGAACGGCGAGCATGAAGGTTCCGCATATGAATATCATCCAAGTGGGTATGACTTACATGGTGTAGGGTGAAGATTCATGGCTTTGTGATTCTTGCTCAGTTGAATGCTTAGGAGGAGAAGTTGAGGTATTTTGTAACTTTTAATGGTGATTATTTGAGTAGTGGGGGGTGATTAAGTTAGCAGTGAAGGGTGACCAACTGCTGTTATTTGTTGTAGCAGAATGCATCATCCACGATTGATATTTGTACAAGACATTAATATATATACTATTAATTCTTCAAAAAGATTGTTCAGATATTTCTTGTACTCTTTTTTGGAAAAAAAAAGAGAGGAAAAACAAACATGCATGGTAGCGAATCATTGTATGCATAGATCTCGATTGTGACTCGGCCTATCAAATCTTACGCCACTTCGAACATGACCCGTCTATTCAGTCTCACGTCATTTCGAATATGACTCAGCCTAACATAGCTCCCGTCACAGTATCACAAGACAGGATGCTGGTCCATTTAAGCCAATAATTTGTACATGGGCCGATCCCATCTTTCCATATCGTCAGGAGCTCCTGTTTTGGCAAAGTCGACAGCCGTGGAATGAAGGCTTGCCAATTCAAGGCGTCGGTTCGCTGTCTGCATATACTAAAGCGTTTGGTTGGAGGGATTCTATACTATCGTACTTGCACCACGTTATCAATAACTAGCCAATCATATCTCTTCTTTTCAAACAAAAGTAAAATAAAAATATTTTTTTTATAATGATGATGGGACATATATCTCTAAAAGGTGAGATTTGATTGGTTTGTGACGCCACGTCGCCGATGCACCCGGTGCATTCTAGAATTTTTCGTGTGGTTGACATTATGCAGAGGGAGTTGCTGATCATGTAATCAACAAAAAAATTTCTGAATCTCCTGTAAAAGAGATTTGCTAATACAAAATGTTTGTAAGAAATAACATACTTCAAAACAACTGTGGATTATAGAATTTCAAATCCTATAACTCAACATTTTACTTAACTACGATGTACTACGAAGAGTTTCTCACTCCACGTATCCTAATTTGGCACAAATCAGATGCATTAATTTTGCATCAATAATGAGTCCAGCTACTATCCTCTTGTCCTATCAAATTATTCTTAATGATAGAGATTTCGAATCGATGATCGGAGCCGTTGTAGTTGATCTAGAGTATTTGAAATATCTAGAAACGAAATTTCATAAATTTTAAAAATTATTTACATGGTGATCAAAGTATCGTAAAATTGACAATTTTTTACGGCATAAATGAGCCGTTTGCTTGTTTATTAACGGTGTAGAACAATCCAAATTGCTCGAATTTTTGATAAAATTTTTTTATATTATTTAGATAATGTTTGATAACTCTGACTATGAATTGAAAAAAATTAACCTTTATTTTAAGAAGGTTATTCATTTATGACCGTTCATTTTTTTAACTCTCCAATAGATTTGATGATTATTTTTAAATATTACAAAATTTGGTATCTAAATATTTTTTAGTGTAGATTAATTTCAACTGTGTCGATTATTAATTTGAAGTGTCAATCATTTAAAATGACTTGATAGGATAAAGAGTCTCTCTCCATATTCCTAACAAACTTAGTAAATCAAATTTAGTCCTGCAAAATTTAAAAATAATATATAACTAGATTTTTTTTAAAAAATTTGAAGTTCGTACAAGTATATTAGTATAATGTTCAATGATTACTGTTTTTTCATAGAGTCATTTAGTCCTGGATTTTTATTATTATAATTTTTTTTTTGCATTTCCATATATATAATAAATAATGGTGGCAATAATGCATAACATCCAAAAAAAAAACAAAAAAATCATTGTTGCAAATAGCAAAAAGTTTGGACCATTCTCAATAACTGGAGTCTATAAATTAGGAGAAAGGAATAAAATATTATCGCTAGAGGCTAAAGACTGCGAGTTTTGGCGACCTGTCCAATCTCAACTTTATCTTGATAAGTGACAGAAGTTAAACTTCTACTCTGTATAAGAAGTCGGGATCAGCGCCCACAAATTAAGAATTTCGAACAACTCCCCACGTCCGATTCCTAAGTTCGTCGTTTTCTTCCAAACTCAGGGATTATGAGGTGAAGGGCTTACATGTCAGAGATTCAGTAGAATAAACACGCTTTTAGATTATAGATAGGCTTCACAATTTGCTTGGTAAGGAGACTGAAAAAAATAAGAAAATAGAATAGAATAATAATTATGATAATAATCTTAAAAAAAAAATCATGCAATTTATTAGGGACATATTTGAGATTGAGTAATTTGATAAGTGTAAGTGTATACTCAAAATTTTTGTAGGAATATTCATGTAATTTTCTAATTAATCTTGTGACAACATGTAAATAATAATTAATTGATCCACTTATAGTTAGTTATAGGTAAATCTCACATTAATCCCCACGTGGGGTATAGTTTAAGTCAAATTAAAAAAGGACACGTGGCACGAAATTATTTGCTGTGGAAATAATCTCGGTAACACCTCGTGCCTCAATACACCCATATCAAATCGAACACGTGATAGAACACGCGATCCCACGTAAGAGGACAAAAGAGGAGGAGACGATTCTCGGTGTAACGGTGATATATCACTCTTCTTACACTGACCACTGGGTCCCACAACGTGGGCTCCACGTGTCGGTGTAATGGGCCGTGACATATAATAACAAATCCCTTTATATGGGAAACTAATTAGCTGGACTGGGTCCACGACATCATCCGTAGACCACCCGTGCATGGATCATGCTATTCATTACACATTAAAAATAATTTTAAAAATTTCAAAACAAGGGAACTTGTTGGTTAGTGTTTATTTCACGAAGATTAAACCATATGAAGCATTTTTAAATTGTAGATTATCATTTTACATTCTCTTTTAAAAATTATAATTTTTCGTTAAACATATGAAATATTCTATATCAAGTGAGAGAATATTTTATTTACTTATAAATATTATGCAGTAAATTTTTTTTTAAAAGTGCTATTGAGCTTTTAATACAGATATGTCTAAATCAAATAATTGTTATTTTATATAGTAAAATAGTTTTTTAAAGTTTAAATAACCATTTTGAATTTTTGTTTTAAAATCTAAAAAGCTCTTATTGAAGGAAATTAGAAAGTAGAGATAAAATAGAAAGTGGAAAATAGTCGGTCTATGGATTACAAAGTAGACCAGGAGCAGGCGATAATTTCGTCGTAGTCTCCCATACTACGTTGCAACGAAAAAGTGCACAAGCGCCGGATAAAAAGGTTTTATTTATTTTTGAAAAAAAAAAAAACTCTTCTTCTTCTTCGTCGTCGTCTTCTCCTCGCCGATTAAATCGGCGCTAATCGCCGATCGTCTTCGTATAGAACCCTACCTCC
Source organism: Aechmea fasciata (assembly GCA_025177825.1). Taxonomy (NCBI): domain Eukaryota; kingdom Viridiplantae; phylum Streptophyta; class Magnoliopsida; order Poales; family Bromeliaceae; genus Aechmea; species Aechmea fasciata. The sequence continues at coordinate 6,395,711 of CM045937.1, forward strand.
CCCAACCCGAACCCCATCTCCTCCAAGCTAAAAACCCTAGCTCACAGATCCCCTTACGCCCTTAGCGGAGCTCCGTCTCGAAGGGGAAGGGGCGGCGGAGATGGAGGAGGGCGACATAGAGGAGGCCCCCCTCGGCGGCGGCGGCGGCGGCGGCGGTGGAGGAGGAGGGGGGCGCGTGGGGCGGGGCGAGTCGAGGTGGGTGGACGGGAGCGAGGTCGACTCGTCGGAGTCGCCCCCGTGGTCGATCGAGGGCGAGGGCGAGGGCGAGCGGCGCGGAGGCGCCGGGGGAGAGGGGGGGTTCGAGGGTTTTGAGGGGTTCGGGGGGTCGGCGTCACTGAGGAGGCGGCTCGTGAAGAAGCCGAAGAGGGTGGACTCGTTGGACGTGGAGGCGATGGGGATCGCCGACTCCTACGGCCATGGTCGCCAGGTAAACGCTTTTGCTGTCGAAATCAGCGCCGTATTTGGTACTGCGTGGAAATCGCCATCTTTTACATAGCTTTCGTTAGTAGCTCTACAAAAGATTCAGATCCCTACTGTTCTTAATCTACTGGGTTTTTGTAGATTCTAAGAGCTGGCGTATTGTACTTCATTTGGTATATTTAGTTTACTTATGGATGTAAAGTTACAATACTTTTAATAATCTGCTCTTTTGCAACATTTACACTAATTTCATCGTTTGATGTGAGTTTAGTTTCGACCTCAAAGTTTCGGTTTTTAACTATGTAGTCCCGGAAATTTGATCCCATTTTCAATTTCAGCCCCAGAATTTCAAATTTAACAAAACCTGCTTCGTTAAATGATGAATTAGTAGGACCTAATTGCTACGGCACTAGCAAATTAAAGATATGATTAATCGAGAAAGGTAATATAACCTATCAATTAATTGTTGGTCATAACCATGAAGACTGATTCTTTCATTTTCAACTGTGATTGTCATCAGGATCTACCCATTTGGAGTACGCTTGCAATGGCATTTCAAACGCTTGGCGTTGTCTATGGTGACATGGGGACGAGTCCCTTATACGTTTTCAATGACATATTCAGCAAAGTTCCAATAAAATCAGAAGATGATGTCTTGGGGGCTCTATCATTAGTTATGTACACGATCGCAATTGTTCCTTTTGCAAAATACGTTTTCATAGTGCTGAAAGCTAATGACAATGGCGAAGGTATGAATCATACAAGGGCTAGTTGTAATTCTTTGGGGCTCATACATATATACCTTACAAAATCGTCAACTTATCTGTGGTCCCGTAAGATCTGAGTTTTCATATGTGCCCCTTGAGTAGTACCTTTTGTTACAAAAATGCCCTTAAGGTCATGAGGTGGCATCGGCTTGACTTCAGGAGGGAATCTAAGTACCAAGTTCAATGGTATATCTGTAAGAAGTTTATAAAGGGTATACATGAAAATTCAGATTTTGCGGGGAGATGTCTATATAGATAAATAATTTTGTGGAATATGTATTAATTAGTATAATTCTTTCATTTATTCAATCTTATAGCTTAAGCCTGAAGTTCGATGTCTGTGAGTGCAGGGGGCACTTTTGCACTATATTCATTGATTTGCAGGTATGCAAAAGTTAGTCTACTTCCGAATCAGCAGCGTGCTGATGAAGACATCTCCAGCTTTCAGCTTAAGTTGCCAACTCGCGAACTGGAAAGAGCTTTAAGAATAAAAGAATGCTTAGAGAAAAGACAAATTTTCAAAAATCTTCTTTTGCTATTGGTTCTGATGGGTACTTCAATGATTATTGGAGATGGTATTCTGACTCCAGCAATGTCGGGTATTCTAACACCCATATCCTCTCTCTATTATCCTGGCTTATATCAAATTTCTTTGTTTTCTTTCCCTCCAAAGCTGTATTATCTCATGTTGTTGTCTGTTATCTTTCCCTTTACATGCAGTAATGTCTGCAGTGAGTGGTCTTCAGGGTGAAGTTCCAGGATTTGGCACAGGTCTCCTTCTTTTAGCTTGTTTGCGTCTTGCATTTGGCGACTGCTACTTGTTAACATGCAAATTACAAGATTATCTCTCTGTGTCAATACCGCAAACTTTCTTCCATCTATTTAGCTAAAACTTTACGTGATTCCTTTTGCAGATGCCGTGGTGCTTGTTTCCATTGTCATTCTTGTGCTACTGTTCAGCATACAGAGGTTTGGGACTGGCAAAGTTGGCATCCTGTTTGCACCTATCTTAGCACTTTGGTTCTTCAATTTGGCCTCTGTTGGCATATACAACATAATCAAGTACGACATTTCTGTTCTGAGGGCATTCAATCCAGCATATATTTATTTCTTTTTCAAGAGAAATAGCATGAAAGCTTGGTCGGCTCTCGGTGGCTGTGTTTTGTGCATCACAGGTTTACCTTGCCTCCTCACGTCATTACTGCTCGTATTGCTTTATCTGAAAGTTCCCTGTGTAATTTCTCTTCTTTTTTTTCAAAAGAAACAGCATTAATGCTTTTACAAACAATCTTGCTTGTCCTTTTCTTTTATAGGAGCTGAAGCAATGTTTGCCGACCTTGGTCATTTCTCTGTGAAATCTATACAGGTTATTTTATCTCTTGACTTATTTTCTTTCTTGCTCATCATTTTTGGTATTACTACAATCCTGGAATCTTGTGCTCATTGATTCTGCTCCGGTTCAAAATTTCCTCTAATTTTGCTTTTGTTTTTTGTTTTTACTCACTATCAGATTGCTTTCACAAGTGTGGTATTTCCCTGTCTTCTTCTAGCCTACATGGGCCAAGCAGCATACGTAATGAAACATCCACTCTCAGTAGAGAGAGTCTTCTATGACTCCGTACCAGGTGAGTTTTCATTTCAAGTGTTTAAGTAGTTTCAGGACCTACATGATTTATAGCACGCTTTGAGATGGATACCTGATTGTCTTAAATTTTGTTACTACCTAACCTTATGTTATTTTGATTTTACTATAACTTTTATATTGTGGAATATTCTATAACTTTTTTGATGCAACCTGTTAAGGTCTGACAAATCTTAACAGAATATGTTGAATCAGAGTAATGAAAGGCTAGGTAGTAAAATCAAAACATCTTAAGTTCAGGTGCACATTTCGAAATGTGTTATAGTGCAGGCAAGGTCTATGCTTCTTTTTTGCTTCACTTCTTTCGTGTTCATTCGCATACTGTTTATGGGTAATAATAAGCCAATTGGTTCCATTCATTTTTATCGCATTAACTTGGTGAGCAGGTGTTCTCTTCTGGCCCGTCTTTGGAATCGCGACTCTCTCTGCGATGATAGCTAGCCAGGCCATGATATCAGCGACCTTCTCCTGCATTAAGCAATCGCTGGCCCTTGGTTGCTTCCCTAGGGTTAAGATCGTCCACACCTCGAAGAGGTTCATGGGCCAGATCTATATTCCTGTCATCAACTGGTTCCTTATGATCATGTGCGTGGTTGTTGTGGCCACTTTTAGAAACACGACCGACATAGCTAATGCGTATGGTAAGTACTCCGTCCGCAAACAGGATTGTCCTTAAGGTGTTTTCTGCTTTTATACCCCTCACAGTATGCTACATCTTTTATCCACATTACCGTACTTTCTACATTTCAACCTTTTCTGCTAATTCCTTCGTCCAGGCATCGCTGAGGTTGGAGTGATGTTGGTGAGCACCTCATTAGTAACGCTCGTGATGCTCCTCATATGGCAGACCAACCTCTTCCTCGCCCTCTGCTTCCCCGCCATATTCGGCACCGTTGAACTCATCTACCTCTCTGCCGTCCTCTCCAAGATCAAAGAAGGTGGGTGGCTCCCCCTTGCCTTCTCCTCGTTCTTCCTCTGCGTGATGTATACATGGAACTACGGGAGCGTCCTTAAATACCAGAGCGAGATGCGCGAAAAATCTCCATGGATTTCATCGCCGATCTTGGCTCTTCCCTTGGCACAGTACGCGTCCCTGGGGTCGGCCTCCTGTACAATGAACTTGTACAGGGCATTCCATCGATATTCGGGCAATTCTTGCTCACGCTCCCAGCGATCCACTCTACGGTGGTGTTCGTGTGCATTAAGTACGTGCCTGTCCCTTACGTCTTGCAAGAGGAGAGGTTTCTCTTTCGTAGGGTTTGCCAAAAGGACTTCCACTTGTTTCGTTGCGTGGCACGGTATGGGTACAAGGACACGCGCAAGGAGGATCACCATGCCTTTGAGCAGCTGCTGATCGAGAGCCTCGAGAAGTTCCTGCGGAAGGAGGCTCAGGAGCTCGCACTGGAGTTCAGCCCGCAGCCTGCCAACACGGATTCTGATGGGGAAGATGGCGGCGATGTACGGCCTGTGGTCAGGTCCCGGATCAGGACTGGGGTTGAAGCTGGGGCCGGGGATCTGCACGCACCACTGTTGTCAGCCGATCGGAGTAGGGTGAAGAACGACCGGAGGACGAGCGCAGAGGACGGGCTCTCTCTGCTACCGGCAAGCGCGATGCCGTTCTCAGAAGAGGACCCTGGATTGGAGTACGAGTTGTCAGCGCTGAGGGAAGCAACGGAGTCAGGGTTCACATACTTACTGGCCCATGGGGACGTGCGGGCAACGAAGGAGTCGATTTTCATCAAGAAGCTCATCATAAACTACTTCTACGCCTCCCTGAGGAGGAACTGCAGGGCCGGAACGGCGATCTTGAAGGTTCCGCATATGAATATCATCCGAGTGGGTATGACTTACATGGTGTAGGGTGAAGATTCATGGCTTTGTGATTCATGCTCAGTTGAATGCTTAGGAGGAGAAGTTGAGGTATTTTGTAACTTTTAATGGTGATTGTTATTTATGTAGTAGGGGGTGATTAAGTTAGCAGTGAAGGGTGGCCAACTGCTGTTATTTGTTGTAGCAGATTGCATCATCCACGATTGTTACTTTGTTGTAGCAGAATGTATCATCCACGATTGCTGTTTGTAGAAGACATCAATATTAATATATACTACTAATTTTTCAAAAAGATGGTTCAGATATTTCTTGTACTCCTTTTTTTTTTTTTTTTTAAAGAAGGGAAAAAAAATCTTGTATTATCTTGTGTAACTTAAAGGGGCTGATTTGGATGCACACATTAGTATCTTTAACAACGTATCTCTACAAAGGTGTACACAAAAGTAAGAAGGATCAAATAATCCTCTACGATATGAACAATCTTAATGAACTCTGCAGATGCAGTAGCCAGATAAAACAACTAAAAATGAAGAGTAGAACCTTTTTTCAACATTTGATTGATTTTGTCAGCTATTTTACTGTCAAATAACAGAATAAGAAAACATCTGATAGAACAACAAATAGTGGCGATCTGTGGAGTTCATTGAGATGTACAAGATTCGGCGCACCCACACAAAGTTTTGCAACTATTTTGCTTCATTTTAACCGCGCAGAGAATCAGTTAGAAAGGTACAATGATGATAGTGAGACTGATTTTCAGAAGTCTAAAATCTAACACCTTTGCGGATAACATAAAAATACTTCTACATCACTTAAAAAGGATCATGAACAAAAATTTACATGTCAGCATACCACAGAATTTACAAAATAAAAGCACTTTGTTTTCGCAACAAGAGGCTATATAGTTCCCTAGTTAACATCAGCCTTACAGTTGCCTCCTCTTATCAGCTTTCTCTGGTGCTTCGATGATTTTATACTAAGAAGGGCATCACTAATAGTCCACGGAAAGCTTAAGAATCTATTTTTCGGACTGTAATTTGGATGATAAGTCACATGGTACCACGCCGATGCCATCTTTAGCGAATCATTGTCTGCACAGCTACTCTTAAACCACCCCCCGACCTCTTTATGCAAGCCTTTAATAACGACTAAAATCCGGTCCTTCATTTCCCCGTATCTCTTCCTATCCTTCACCAAATACAGGGATCGGTTCCGCAAGTTTCCTGTTAATATCTCATCTTCATACTCCGCACCGTAGTAATTCATCAGGGAGCTCAGCTTCTCGGAATACTGATCATAGAACTCTTGAGCAGCTTCCAGAAAAGCCTCAAACCCTTCAACTTCGAGATCACGGTCATAAGCAGCTTCAGGAATTGAGTTTGAAAAGTCGGTATCGAAACTTAGGGTTTCTTCGATATGGGTGGAGACTGCTCTATAGAGCTTTCCCAGAACGCCGGTTGATTTGTACATGGGCCGATCCCATCTTTCCATAAAATCAGGGTACTCTTTAGGTTTCAAAACCCTGGGCATATCGGCCGGAGCTCCTGTTTTGGCAAAGTCGACGGCCATGGAATGAAGGCTTGCCAATTCAAGGCATTTGGGGCTGCGGGCTTTCATCGGTTCGCTGTCTGCATATACTAAGTGTGTGGTTGATATTATGCCGAGGGAGTCGCTGATCATGTAATCAACAAAAAATTTCTGAATTTCCTGTAAATTCAGGAGGAAAGTAATGAGAGATTTGCTAATACAAAATGTTTGTAAGAAATAACATACTTCAAAACAACTGTGGATTATAGAATTTTAAATCCTAGAACTCAAATAATCCAGCAAAATGCACCATAGCGAAAACTCTAAGAAATACAAGTTGGAAATCATGTATGATATCCTCATACCAAATATGAATGTCCACTAAAGGATATTATGAGAACATAATGTTGCCACTCAAAAGGCAAGGACGTGAACAACAAAACATTTACTTAACTACGCGGTACGAAGAGTTTCTCATTCCACGTATCCTAATTCGGCACAAATCAGATGCATTAATTTTGCATCAAATGAGAGATAGATACAACTGAATCACGCATTTTATACAAATTTTTGGGATGAAATAGATCAAGATAGAAGTTACTTAGACATGCCTCTAAAGTAACATCATGGTCCATGATTCGTGGCCTCCGTGCAGTATAGTCCATTGGTGTATCGGTGTTGTCTGGGACAAGTCTTCTATCCCAACAGACAAAATAGAGGTCGCCATCCAAATCTCCACCAGAACATTCATTAGGATGAGGCCTACATATAACAACATCCATAATAAGTAGAACGGTGAATATTTCGACAATAAAGGGAGTGTGTGCCATCACACCAACTTGATAATTATTGAAGAATTTAGTATCCTTACTATCACCGTACAAAGTGGTAAATACAGCAATTGATCAATCTAAATAGATAAAGCGAGAGAGAAGGGGACTATACTTGAGTCAAAATCCCACTATTTCTCTCATCAATACTCAAATGCTTGCAATTAGGAAACTAAACCAAATCCCAAAACATTATAAAATGGCTATGAAATTGTTCCACCATTCAGGAACCGAGGACAAGTAAATAAGAAACACTTTTTTTGAATTTTATACCTTTTGCCTTTTTGCGGGAAGACAACGCAATCAACCAGACCCATGTCATCCAATTGAACGTCATAGACAGCTTCAAGTACTCTAATATCACCAGGATGAAGGCACGGATTTTTGGTGACCACCACCTTTCCAACTATAACTGCTGTGGTTTCGTCAACTTTATGAAAGAAAGTTTGATCTGCATCCTTTAGCTCTTCTTTCGTCAAAGTTATTCTTACATATACTTGACCATATTCTACCAGTCCTATTTCATCCAAACATCCTACGAGAACTCGACCTTTTGGAACAAAGATTCGGCATTTACTTCTTAAATCAGATAATTGATACTCTCGATGGGCTTGAAGCATCATTGAGAGGTAAGGCTCTGAAGTAGGCTCATAACCGTGCGTTAGCATCTTCACCGCAGTTCTTGTTTCGGCGCCGGCCATTTGACCCAATACGATCAAAGCCGCTTCACTGTTTGTGAGCATTCCATCCAAAAAATGCATGTGCGCATGTTGCATAGACTCGAATACCTCATCCTCTATCCCTAATGTAGATAGTAGGCAAATGATTTCACGATTCAAAAAGCATGGCTGATAGTTGCTCCACTTAGTGATGTTAAGCATCGTGCTGTTCGATTCGAATTTTTTCATACTGGGTCGCAGAGAAAGCTTATTGAAGGAAGTTCGGTCAACAGCTATAACTCCTTTGTATCCACCGTACCTTATTTGGAAAGCAGAAGGGGTATGACTTAATCCACATTTTTGAGCAACTTGTCGAGCAAATGACAGAGAAATTTTTCCAATACCATCTGAAAAGGTATATCTATTACCATCAGTAGTGACGTCTATATCTGGAATAGTTTTGACTTCCCAAGAAGGGACATTTAGGGTTTGCAAAGAGGAGCTGAATAGTTGGCCCATTCTTGCTGCACACTTAGACACAGAATGGATTTGATTGAACTGACCCATCCACTCTCTAATGCCCTCTGCAGTCACATCATCATTGGAAGCAAACATCCAAACTGAATTAGAACGAAGCTGACTTGCTGAAAATGCCAAAAATTCAAACTTCTTCAAGCCGATGGAAAATCCATCTCGTAAAATAGAAAGTATGCGATCATGTATCCCTGTCTTCAAGGGTTTAGAAAATAATCCACGCTCAATTCTCGCGGAAATTGTATCAGGTGAAAGCTTGCTCCAGTCTTCATCCACAAAAGAAACCCTAACAAAATCGGAAGCATAAGCGGAATAGTGCTTGACAACATAATTTGAAGTTTCAGCTTCGGGACCCAAGCAGTACACTTTAGATGGAGTAATAAGAACCCTATAGCATTTCATTAAGCTTTCTGAATGAGTGCTCTTGCTGGAGGATAAAGCATTTTGTTTCCGATTTCTCCTGAAGTTAGCTACTTGCTGCCGGACGAACTGCACAGGCTCGTAGCAAATCGACTTCAACCTCTGCATTTTAAGAAGGATTCTCATAGAAATATCAAAAGGTAATTCACCGAGAAGGTTAAACAAATCCGAGTTGGCTTTTTTAGCTGGCAATTTTTGATTATGAACGAGAGAATTGAGCTGAAAAAGTATCTCGTAGGCCACTGAATTGTCACTAGGGCAATCCACAAGAGGAACTAGCTTCATGGAAGGAGTAGATACATTCCCTGTCCGAAGGATTACTTCCCCTAATTCTCCTGAAAAGGGCAGGCTTTTAAGAACATCTAAACCCAATAATCGTTCGTTCAGCTTCAAACAAAAACAGGTAGACTTCCCAATAGAGCTATTAATGGAAAAATCCAGCGCGCGAACCCAGATAAATTTGCCGTCTTCTTTGAAGGCGCGGTAGCGATCGCCATTGAATTTTGAACTACTTTTCTGATCAAAGATGCGGCGATAAATTCTTGGCGCGTATTTGAGCTGGAACATTTATAATTCAAGTAAGATACAGTAAACAAGTGTATGCTACAAAAGCTAAGAAAATACAGTAATAACACTAAAAGAAAGTTGCAATCTTCATGCTACAGTGTAAACTGATTAGATAACTCATCAGATTAAAACTTTTTGAGCAAACTAGAACTAAAAGCAATGCATGAAATTTATTATAGTTGAGAACACTAAATATAATCGATCAACTAACACCTATTAACCATACATAGCACCACTTATTTCACATAAGAGATCATGATGTCGAATAAAAACCAACTAAAAAATTCCATTAAAATCAACAAAAAGGGAAATTTTCTCTACAAATATGCATAGCAGAACATTATTCATGGCGCAGCAAAAAGTTTTTTTAAAAAAAGATCTATTTCAATGCATACAAGGTAAAGGATTCACCTGTAAAAGGATACCATCGGAATCGCCTTTGCTTAGGAGGCACCCATAGCTCGCATTGATGTCCCCGAACATGATCTCGAGCTTGTAATGCTCCCCTCCGTCCTCGACGAAGAGCTCGAGCTTCTTCCTCTCGGGCATGACCTCGGCCCTAACCCCATCCCACGACCCCACCACGTCCATCTCCCGCGCCCCGACGAGGTCCCCGGCGAGGAGCGCCGCCCCCTCGAGGCGGTTCCGGGCGTCGGCGGCCCTCGCGACGATGTCGTCGCCGGAGGGCGCGAGGGCGAGGCACGCGCGCTGGAACGGCGGGAGGCGGCCGTCGCCGGCGAGGGCGCGCGCGCGCTCCGCGGCGGCGGCGGAGTCGAACTGGACGCGGCCGAACCCTAGCGGCCTCCACTGGCGGCGCGCGGTGACGATCTCGCAGGCGAAGGCGGAGCCCACGGCGCCGTCGAAGAATGCGAGGAGCTCCGCCGCCACGGCCGATGCCGGGATGTTCGAGACCCTCACGGTGGTGGGGCGGCGCCGCCCATCGCCGGAGACGTAGTGCGGCGGCGGCGGCGTAGGGTTTTGAGGCTCGATCGGGAAAGGAAGAGTTTTTATTTTTCTCAGGGTTTAAGCGACGCTTACAATTAACGCTTTTTTTATTTATTTTCGTTTATTTAGAATTAATTATGTATATCTTAAAAATAAATATTTTTCAATAAAATTTAATATTCTTTTATTTTTTATTTTTAACTTTTTGTGTTATTCTATGCGAATTCTAGTTCACTAATTTTTAAGAATTTTCCAATACTTTTTTTTTTTTTTAAAAGGACATAATATTAATATTAATTTTAATTTTGAAAGGTGGGAAATTAATAACTAACAGATGATAGTTGAAGAATATATTTGATAATTAAAATTTTGTTAAAAAAATATAATTTTAAAATTTTATAGAATGTGCTTGATATGAAATTACACTTAGTTATAGTTATTTCAATTCAAAATATGACTCTAAATTGGAGAAAATTGTAGTAATTTTATTCATAGAATCAATTATAATTCTGATAATAAAGTTCTTCTAATTCTGAAACTTTTTTCTTCAATTTTTTTTATTCTCATTGGTATAAAGTTCTTGTTTTGAGGTGCTACATTATTAATTATGAGAATTAGAACTCATATAAGAGTGAACCCAGTTGAAATTATCATTAAAAAAATAAAATATTTGGAATTTAAGAAGTGGGGTTTTGATTCTTGAGTAGAGGAGATTTTAAGTTTCCTCAATTTTTCATGGGATTTTTTAGTCACTTTTTGGGTTTTTATTTTTTTTTTTTTATGTAATGATTTTACTCTGTTTTTTTTTTTTATATTTAATTGATACCATCATCATAGCAGGTTGCAGTTTAATTCAATTATTATTGTTGCTTCTTTATTATAATAATTAGCTCATGATGTTTTTTTAATACTTTTGTTGAACTCTTTTTTCTACTCTAGTAGGAGTTGAAAATAAAATATTAGAACAAGCCTATTTATTTTATTTAGCCTATTTATTTAGTTAATAAAATGTGTTGAATATATAATATATAGACATGATGTGGTTTAGACATGTGAGTTTTATGCATGGTTTAATTTGTGATCTAAATAAGATTCGCTTGCTACCATTCTCTTGTGATCTCAAGCAAGATTTTAAGTGTCCGTCGGCACGGGCTGTATCCACCGTGTCCTATCGTGCCAACAAGATACCGGCAAGACGATAGCACTGATGCATACGCTCAAAACCATTTATTTTTTTAATTAGAAAATAATTTTCTCAATAAAGTTCAAAAGATCTGATTAAAATACGTAATAAATAGTTAGAATATTTTGTTGCTAAAAAGAATAAATATTTTATGCTATTATATGTCGGCACAAAAAAAAAAATTTGACTGTCATGTATCAGCACGGCTCGGCACGCACCGTGCCGGCAAGTTTCCGGCACAACCCGTGCCACCACACTTAAATTCTTGATCTCAAGATGCTTAGACCTTCAATCTTTCTAGGAAATGTGGAGATGTGATTTAGTTCTCGCCTACATCTTTTTTCTTCTTTTTTTTTTGCCTTTTTTTCTTTTTTAATTTTATTTTTGTGCAATGAAAATTTCAAATTCATTGGAGTCACAGTTGATGGGTATAATGCCTATTATAAATCAATAAATACATAAAATACAAAAGAGGGAAAAGCACTTGTTGTTGCCCCATATCCTTGAGATTGTAGAGGAATCTGAAAAGTGCTTTAATCCTTTCTAGGTGAGAGAGGGTGCATTGTGCTTGTGTTGTGCCTACCATATATTCTCTTTCCAACTTTTTCTTTTTTTGTGTTTCATGGTGGAAAGATTATTCAACCAGCACTTCTGAGCCATGTTACACCTTTTCATAATATCATCAAAAGACCAAAAATGTAAAATTAAAAAAAAAAAATATATGAAGAGAAAAGAAAGAGAAAGAAAAGCCAATGTAAGTGACAATTACATTACACTTCTCTACTTACTCTGCCATAGAAGGCTCATCAGTTGCTGTAACTAAATCATCATTGGAGGCTCATCAATCTCCCAACATGCAGTTGATAAATCGGTATTGTATACGTGACAACTAGTAATTGGTTTAGCTATTCAAATTTCACGACAAACTAAAAAAAAACCAACTTTCTAAGATGTATTTTGAGGTGCGTGAAGCGTCGCTCTTCTGACGGCACTTCCCGCACCTCGATTGGTCGTCAATTTGCACTTCAGGATTATGCTAAAGAAGAAGAAGAAGAAGAAGAACAAGAACAAGAACACATCTATCATCTCTAATGTAGTCAAAACTTCTGCAGCAGTGAATTGACAAGTCACTGAAAAAAATTATCACCGACAGCTTTCGGCTAATCCTTCTTCTCCTCTTTAGATCATGCTAGAGGAAATGAAAGATTCTTCGAGCAAACCAAAGCAGTTTGATAAAGGAGATGAGTTGCAGCCTACCGAAACGGTTCTAAAGTTGAGACTTTAACAAAAAGCAAAAGATAAAGGATAAGAAAAAGGAAAGGAATTCTGTGCAATTTGAATGCCAAACAACATAAAGCCACTGTAATACTGTAAAGGACTGTACTGGCCAACTATACACCAACGAAAAAGAGAGAAAAGGATAGATGAGGAATTCGACGAGCTATGAAGGAGTTCCTATGAAATTTCTTAAGACGGAAAATGAAGATGTTACGAATTTGCAGGTAATCAGAAAGAGACGATTTCCAAACCAACCCTGGAAAAAAAAGAAGAGATTTCGGCACCCAAAAGTTCAGTTGATGAATCAATTTTCAAATGTGGTACATGAGTAGGAAATATCAAACCTGAGAAGCTATCATTTTGAGATGTAGTACTTAAATCAAACCACGAGTGCTACGACATTAGCTAAGTTCATTACCTATACCTTAATATCTAATCGAGGGCTAGGAGAAAGAACAACCAAAAGAGGTTACCATTTAAACAAAATACACAGTTTCTTTGTTCTAGCATACCAAAGCAGAAACTCCACTTGGGATTTTGATATCTACTTTTGAACTTCACAGAAAGTGTCGATGGCTTCAGCCCAAACAATCCCTTACACGAAATTGGCTAAAACAATTTTATAGTTCTTCATGCATTTCAGAATATAAGAATCGAAAAAAAATAAAAACCGGGGAGTACGATTGCTCAAAAGAATGCAAAGAAGAAGTAAAATATAAACGTAAATTTGCGAAACTGATCAACTATTACTAACAAAATCACCAATTATCAAATACAAACACGTTTTTATGTATCCCCTACACTTCTACCCACCCACGGCAAGCTCCGATCTATGGAAGGAGCATCAGAAGATGTAATCGGAAAATTCCCCTTATTATTAGACCATTGCCAGATCTTTGATACAGAAAAGCTCTCACCTTTGCTCCTTGCACATATTTTCCTCCCCTCCAAAGCATCATTACTCATCAAAACCCCGTTAACTCCCGTATCTCTACGGATCCTGCCATCTCCAATTCTATTAACACCACGGCGTAAAGAAACATGTAGATTGACATCACCAAGAACATACTGATAACTTCCCATGGAGTAGCACCTCCGTGCATCCAAATTACTACTGCTACTTTCCCCTTCTTCTCTTCTCACAATACCATTATTGTTACCGTTATCGTTATTATTCTCATTATCCGTAACATTATCATCGGCGCATTTGCTCAAATTCCTGAACTTGCCGAGCCTCACCGGTAAAACTCTCTTCTCCGCCGCTACCTCCCCTGATTCCGCTGCTTTTTGCCCTGCAAAAGAAAACCCATCTCTCTCCTCCTCCCGTAAATCCTCGAAATCAAAGATAGGGTCTTCAACATCTAATTCCTCACTAAATAGCGCTGCCCTGCAAAGGGGGCAGCTGGAATTGGATAAAAGCCACGTGTCGATGCAACTGAGATGAAACGCATGGCCGCAAACGGGCAACAGACGGAGCTTGTCGTCCTCGGCAAACTCGCAGAGACAAACAGCGCAATCAAAGGGCTCCTTGGGGCCGAGAATTTCCTTATACAGAAAGACGGGCAAAGAGTCGATGAAGGTCTGGTCGAGGCCCGAATCGTGTAAATGGAATAGCTGCCGGAGCTGCCGCTGAAGCGCATCGGAGCCCGAAACTTCTGTTTCCTGGTGAGTAGTGGGGCGGTTTCGGGAGCCCGTGTTCGAGTTTTTCTTGATGAGGATTCGGACGACGAGGTGGAGGAGGCCGGAGACGAAGAAGATGACGGCGAGAATAACTATGATGAAGAGCACAGCTGGGCTAATTCTAGTGGTTGGAGATGGTGGGGTGGGTGGGGGTGGAATTGATGAGTAGGGGAGTGTGTCCCCTTGAAAGCTAGTGAGTTGATGAGAATAAGAGTGGACAAATTGAGGGAAAAACCCATGTTTTCTCTTAAACTGGGAGAGAACCCAATTGGTGTTAGAGGGTGAGGAAGCTACAAAAACCATCTCCTTGCTTGATTTGGGGCCAAAACCCTTGTCATCTGAATTGGGTTTGCATAAAAATCCAACCTTTCTTCGTTATTTCCCTCTCTCCTTGAACTACAAAACATCCAGGTAAGAGAGGAGTTGGCTACTACTGGGTGGGTAAATCTCAAAAAGATCATATTTTTACAGCTAAACACATCAGAGTCAGATTATGCAAGGGGAAAAATGAGTGATTTAAAGCACAAAGATCAAATCAAAATCTCATGTGTACCTCAATTTCTTCTGGGTTAGGGGAGAGACACCAAAAGCGCATCTTCTGTTTCAGCTTCTTCTTCTTCTTCTTCTTCTTCTTCTTCTTCTTCTTCACTAAAACCTACAACAAGAAGGGAGATTGAGAGGGGAGATGTATTGGGTAGAGGAGGTATTAGTATTGTGACCTACTCTTTTGCTTTTTAGGAAGAAGCGCTTCTTGTGCTGTGGTGAGTGAAATGGGTTCACTGCTTCTGCTGCTAACTCTTCCTGTTGGGTTTCAGATTAGGGCTACAAACAAACCAAACCCTATACAAGGCTAAAAAGGAGTAACCACTACTATAAAATAGGATGCCAACTAGCCGAACACGAGCCAACTCGTTGAAGTATCGAGCTAAAAAAATTTAGCGGACTGGGTTACTATCAGTAGCAAAATTTTATTATTACTACTAGTTTTTTAACTTTTGGATCAGCTCTAATCATTATTTCTAACTATTGGATTAAATACTATAACCCATTGGGGACCACTCAACGCTAACTACCTAATATCATTCTGACCCTACAAATTTTCATCCGAGGGTTAAAAACTTTGTAGTAAAAAAGACGTTTTACTACTAATAGTATTCCAGCCTAATTCTATATATATATATGCTTGTAAAAGCACCAAGCACTTGGTGTTTGCTTGTAAAAGCACCAAGCACTTGGTGCTTGTGAATATTTTACCGTTAGATCTAGGACTTGGATCATTTTCATCCGTTAGATCATACTATTCAACCAACCACCCACCCACTTAACCCAAAGGGGCCCACATCATCCTAACCGCACATCTATTAATCCAAGGGTTAAAAACTTACAAGCACCAATGACTTGGTACTTTTAAAAGCATAGGAGCTCAATTCTATATATATATATAGAACTAGGCTACTATACTATTAATAGCACCAAGTCATTGGTGCTACCAAGTTTTTGGCCATTGGATTAAGAGATGTGCGGTTAGGATGATGTGGGCCCCCTAAGGTTAAGTGAATGGTTGGTTGAATAATATGATCTAACGGTTGAAAATCATTAAAGGGGTCGATCTAACGGCTGAAAACTTGGTAGAAGACCGAATGCTTCGTATATTGATAGCATAATAGGACTTATATATATATATATATATATATATATATATATATAGAGAGAGAGAGAGAGAGAGAGAGAGAGAGAGAGAGAGAGAACTAGTCGAATACTATCAACAAAGACCAAGCTTGTGTTATTGATTTTTTAACCCTTGGATTGAGAAATAGATGGTTAGAATGATATAGGCCTCCTATGGTTGAGTGAGTGGTTGGTTGAATAGTATATATAATTTTTATATATATATATAAACTATATAAATATAAAATAGGCTAAATTATAGAAACTCCCCGATCAATACCCGCTTTTTCATTTTTTTTCCTCCTGTCATTTAAAAAACTACAATTTATCTTCTTAAAAAAAAAAAAAAAAAAAATATTCACATACAGGTATGATACGATAAAATGACTAAATTGCCATCATCTTCTTCGTTTCCTCCCAAATCATGCTCATCTCGCACTCTCACCCACGCCTCTCTTGACCCAACTTCGACTCTGTTTCCTCTACTTGCTCTCCTACTCCTCCAACACCCTCGCCATCCCTTTATTTTGGTGACTGTAGGAAGGAGATCATGGTGAGTATCGGCAAAAAGATGGCCGAGGGTGAGGTGGCAGACGAGGGCGAGGTCGTGTGTCTGAGCACAAACAGAGGAGTGCGCAAGGGCAAGGGCGAGGCGCGAAGTAGGGCGAGGCGGTGCGAAGTAGGGCAAGGATGTCGGTGAGGAAGGAGGAGGAAGATGAGGATTTCAGAGATATTTTAGTTAGGTATAAAAAATAAGATATAAACAGAACCGACAGCAGAGCCGAAGTGAACAATTTTTAATTTTTAAAGGGACAAAGTGTAAGTTTTTGAATGACGGGGTAAGTAAAAAAAACGGATATTGATAGAGAGGTTTTCTGTAATTTAGCCAATAAAATATATGTATTCGGTGCTCCGCTCGAATACATATATTTTTGGCTCATCGGTGTTCGGCCCAAATACAATGAAATTGGACCAGGCCTTCTCCATTTATGTTTGCATTGTGATCCAAGTCTCTATGGTCTAATATTTAAAAGGAAAAAGAGAGAGAAAGAGAGAGAGATTGTTGTGCAAAGATACACACAAGTACAAAATTCTATTAAATAGAAACAACACATACAAAAGAGAATATTTCTTATTCAAGTTTAATTGCGCAGTCGAAAATCGTTTCAGATGGATTCCCCTCAAATTGATCAGGTCCAACTAAAAAGATCAACATAAGAGAGAGGGAGAATTTAATGACTAGTTATTACATTCTTCAAGGATGTCAAAAAGCAAAAGAAAATATCTCTTAGTTTAATCATTTAAATGTTATCCTTAACTTTGTTCAAAGCATAGGGTCAAAAAGGAAAAGCTATTCACATCAAACTCTCCCACTTCATGTAGCCTCAATTGAATATAAATCACAATAAAAGTGAGTCACAAGTAAAAGAAGCTGAAGAATATGTCTCTGAATTGGAACAAAATGGCATTATTTTAATGCCAAGAGGGAGAAACATGTAACTCAGCACTATCTCAATACTGATTACATGCAAAAGTTAAAGCTGCATATTTACTTTAATTCAACCACAAAAGATGTTGCGAAAAGAACTTTTCAAGATGCAATAATCTCAAGTTAATTGGCCATCAAATCAACAAGATCATAATAGATCGATTGGAACATATAATAGAACAGGATTCGCGGAGCTTGGCCTTGTCCAAAAAGTATGTACAGTGAATTTATGCATAAGGTAGCACCATATTTACAGTCATATTTACAGGAGAAATGTATTTACAAAGATATTTACATCGCCGTAAGGAGATAAGCAAGATCATCGCTATGTTTATGCGCTAGAACACCTCTTCTTGGTCTCTTTCCTTTTCTGCGCCGAAAGAATTTGTTGCTTTGATTTTTACCTCAGAACTGGCAGTTCTGTATATCCATATGGAAGTTCCCATTATACCCCACATATCCTTCTTTGTTTGATCTTTCTTCTTTTCTTTTGGAGAAATTATTTGTTCTTTTTATCTTAAATCTTTTCTTTTCTTTTCTTTTTGTTCTTCAGCATATGCTTAGCTCAGGATGATCGACAAGAAAGAAGAGTCTGCCTTTTTTATAAGGCCAAGCTGCATGTGATTCACGACGTTACGAGCTCTCAAGAGAAGAAAGCCACTGTTCGATAAAGTTCTTGGTCTCTGCAAAGCACAAAACAAGTAGCATAATCAATATATAGCAATTGTCCGGGAACATCAAGTGCGCTAAGACGTTTGCGATAAATTTGGGCAGTTAACAGTGAAAACAAGAGGCCCGGTATGAACAAACAATTCTGTAAAACTCAGAATTAACAAATAATATTTGTCTAAGTTGAAAAATCATGCATAACACATCAAACATGGCTAGTGAGCTACATAATGTGCTAAATGAATGAGGCAACTAAAAGGGCCCAAGTAGCATATGTAAACATCATAATGTATAAACTCTAGTAACCAAAAAGATGTTTGATCATGATGATATCAGCCCAAAATAACATAGTGTTTCTAGCCGAACTTCTCACAACATTAATATGTAAACAAATTATACCATTTGTATCTCAAACCGCAAGAACAAAGTTCTTTGCTCATTCATAACAGCTAGTTAGTACATAAACTAAATTAAGGCCTTACAAAACGATGAAAAGAACAACTGAACAGTATATTGCACTAATAACACGAAATTGCAAGGATAACCAGGAATAAAGTGAGAATAGCAATATAGCATAAATTCAAGGGATTAATTGCAACTATCCATAACTTTTGCTAAATTTGGAAAAAAAAAGAAAAAGGAGGATAACTTGAGTTATCCCCAAGGATAAGTTTCACTCACCATAAATATTCTCTTCCATGAGATCATTTGTAGTACCAAAAACATTGCTCTTGGAGAACTCCTCCTGCTCATGGCGGCCGCGGCCATAGCAGGGGACGAGGACCGCGAAGCTGTTCTCTGTTTCGACTTCGCTCAGGAAATCGGGCGCGTGGGGTTCTAACCATCCGATCGACCAATCCGAACCATCCGATTCTGACCCCGACATGCACCCACCGTCCGACGGGACGAGAACAACATCATACTCCCTATCAATTCTCCTCCTTTCCTCCCGGCTTTGCCGTTTCTTCTTGATTCTTCGCGACGAAGGCCTCATTCTATGGCTATTAACAGATGGAAACTGCAGAGAATCGAATTCCCGAAATCCGGAAGGAAGATTCGGAGAAGGGTTCGGGGACACACTGGAAGTGTCATGATCTTTTACTCCCCATAACCAACAAGAGATGCGGGTAAAAGCCGCCATTTTTTACTTTAAGCAAAAGCCACACAATTACAAGGAAGAAAAGAAATGCTTTCGAATCTGCCGAAAGATCAAAACAAAAAAAGGATGAAATAGGGGGAAAAAACAAAGAATCAGCACATATTCAAAGCAACCAATTGATAAACAAAACCAACATATCACCCAAAAGTAAACAAAGGAGCCCTTTTTCCTTAAAAGTGAAAGAGGGGGCACTATGAACCAATTAGTCACTGTGTAAAGATTAGGAAACAAAAAGAGCGCCCGATTTTTCAGGCAAAATGAGCCCTTTTCTGCAAAATTAATCAGCAAAAAACTCACCTTTTTGCGCAAACAAAGCAAAAACAGTTTTTTTGACCTCTATTTTCAGTGACTAAAAAAAAAAAAGCTCAAAAGGAACTTTAAAATTGGCGAAAAAGAATGGGAAACAAACCATAGCAAAATCCCAAATTCCAAACTCCAAAGAAATTACTCAAATTTCAACAAGTGAGCTTCAAAAATCCATATAGCTTTGAGCTTAACGAAATCGAAGAGGAATCAACACACACCAAAACCCTAATT
Organism: Aechmea fasciata; assembly: GCA_025177825.1. NCBI lineage: Eukaryota > Viridiplantae > Streptophyta > Magnoliopsida > Poales > Bromeliaceae > Aechmea > Aechmea fasciata. Next base: position 6,415,515 of record CM045937.1, read on the forward strand.
CTCCAAACGACCTCCCCCAACTTAAAAAATTACTCAAAAATCCAACGAAATGAGTTAACCTCTAACGATTACGCATCAAATCGAACGACCTAGCTCTCTTTCGCCTGCTCCTCCCTCAAATCCCAACCAAATCAAATTCGATCAAAGCGCGACTTCTACACGGAATCGTGCGGCGCGGCTCCCCTCAATCTCGCGCTGATCCGCACGCTTCTTCCTTCCCTTTTCCCCCAAACTTAATCAAACTACGGAAAGAGCGAGGAAGAGGAGGAGGAGGAGGAAGAGGAGGAGGAGGAGACGAAGACGAAGACGAAGACGTAGGGCAAAGAGAGAGCGCGTGTCGTGTTCGCTAATTTATAGACCCTACCTGGTCTAAGAGAAATTAAAAAAATCAGAAAATAAGATAAAATAATTTCATGGACCTGGTCCACCACGTCATAAATCCAATAGTAAGCTTATAATTCTCATCCCCCATAGACCCGAGAATTATATAAAAAGTTCTAATTAAAATAATATTCTAAGCTCTAAAATGCTTAAAAAAAAAAAAAAAAAAAGGCTCACTTTTGTAGAAAAAAATTATCGACAAAGCTATAATATAAGTTTTTTTTTTAATTGTGCTACTTAAATGATATTTTACTGTAAAATACTAAACCTTAATTTCTAAATATGGAATTATTGAATGTGATTTACGAAGTTAATATATGAAGATTTTAACAAATTGTCTAGTCATGATGGCAGGTTATTTGAATGCTATTTTAAAAATTATGCAATAGCTTTTTATAATATAAAATGTGAAAACGCGGAGTCAAAAGCTTTTATTTTTTAGCTTCAAAATTTATATTTTTAATTTTTTTTTTCTAGTCAAGGAACTTTTTTTTTCAATTCATCAAATTTATTACTAAAAATGGTTGTTAATAAATAAAAATAGAATTAAAAACGTATGGAACTGGTTCTAAGTGCTGTGGACCGCATTTAGTAGTTTGAGATTTAAATTCCTGATGATTAAGAAGGGGATTAAGAGACAGGTCTACAGTGGACCGGGTCCAGGCAAAAAAGGTACCTGATACCGTCGCCTCCGATTCTAATCGCCCATCAACGGCCGTGATCTCGAGCGAGTCCCGTGGGAGGATCTCATCCGTGCATTTGTAGGTCCCACGTGCCGCCAATCATTAGGCTTGATGAGCCCCTCACGAGTGAAGGACACTATCTCACCTGTCAAAAACCGACGGGGGTCCACGTGTCGCTCTGAAAAAATAATAAATAAATAAAATAAATAAATTTAATTATTTATTTTTCCTAAAAAATGTATTATATTATTATATTATATTAATTTATTATATTCGCCTCTCCACACAAAATGCAAAGTGGGATCTCAATCCAACTGTGCAAAACGGGCGCACGAATCACAAAGAGCCACTTGTTGCAGTGGGACCCACAGAGAGTGGTGTAGGATAAATTTGTGTTTTTTTTTTTTTTAACTTGGGCTAATTTTATGGTTATTTTGATTTTAAATATTTGAGGCCACATGGTCCAATCATTTAGGGGGCAGTAGATTGGTGCTCAAGAAATCGCCACGTCATTTTGATATTTGAGGGGCTGTTTTTTTAGTTATATTGGAAAGTGCCAAATTTTTATGTGAATTTTTAATATTTGGGTAATAGTTTATAAAATTAGAGTTTTAGTTCCTATATTTCTGTTTTAGTTCCTTAATTATCCGATGAACATTAGAATTGACAGAGTAATTACATTGAACATTGAACATAGTCATAACAAAAACTTAATTAAAAATTTAACGTACCAGCAAATACCAAATTATGATCATCATTTACATAATAATACATTGAATCTGGTTTTACCTCGACATTGAACTTGCACAAATCTACAAAGATTACATGATCAAGTTCAATGTAATTGGTCACATGAATAACTAAAATCATACCATGAGAGAATAACATAACAATCATTCTCCAAATTGAGATATAATAATAACATTAATTTGAAACTTCATATGGAATATATATTAATAACATAAATGACATGAAACAGAAATGAAAATTAAACCATCCAAATTGATATACTACTTTGAAGTCACAAAACTTTTTAAATAATACGGATAAAGTAGACATGAGCACAATATATAACACTTAAATGTTGCAGATTTGGTTTGAATGAGAATAAATTAAAAAGTGCCAAAGATGTTGATTTTTAATAAGTGGCATGGTGGGGAGCACAGAGAAATGCGAAATCGAAGAAAATCGGAAATAATGCATATTTTGCTGCAACATCACATCCAATCTACCTCTCCATCACAAATCCATTCACTTCCTGCGTTGGACGATCTCATTCTCCGTCAAATACTCCACAAATTCGTCGATCAAATAGGGCCAAGCTCCCTCTTCATCAAAGTTCGATAAATCGGGATCGATCGTCTGCATCAAATTTACAATAAAAAAGAATTAGACAAAACGAAAATAGGAAATAAACATTATCGAAATAGACTTTGTCTCTCGTTTACCCTAACAAATTCCAGTAACTGAGACCAAGTGTCGCGAGAGATTGCTTTGTTATGTCGGGCCTGATATGAGAATTATAACACACTCGAGAACGTCAGTTATGGCCAAAAAAAAATAAAAATGACATCCAATAGATATATAAAACAGTTAAATAGGAAAACATGAAACATCGAGTTTAATCTTTGGTCCTCTAAAGTTAGCATAGCATCGGAACTAGTTTAAATCATACAATCAAGTTGCCGCAAAGATAATTATAGGCTAAATTACAGGCAATTTCACTTTGCACTGCTCAAATATTAAAAACCAATATATTACCTCCTTAAAACACCAATTATTTCATCACTCTGCTCACAGGTTACTGGGGTGAAATGTATGTTTTAAAAATTCAGAAGGACAATTTGAAAATCACGATAATTCAGAGTGTTTTCCTTTCTTTTGCATTTCAGGTTCAACACTGTAAGCCCAGAAAATGGTGAATTGAGTGAAGAGGGGGGGGGGGGAGAATGAAACCTACCTGTAAGAACTCGCACCATTGGTCAACTAAAGGCCAATGCTTTTCTGCAAACAGTAACTGCCACATACCAATAGCTGTGTCCAATGCCAGAGATTTTTGACCCTTCAATAACCCAAAAACAGTATCTAATTTGATGGATACGAAACATAGAGGTTGTATATCTTAACCACAAAAAAAAAAAAAAAAAAAAAACACCAAGCCAATTAGAGCAAATTTAGCTGGTAAAATCCATGAACACTGTTGCTGTGCTGCATACCCCACTTTTAATTGACAATTTGCTGCAGATATGATTTACGGAATCCGCAACTTATCTAGCATTTGGGGGGGTTTGGGGACAAGTCATAGAATACCAAAAGACCAACCTTATGATGCAATTCTTTCTCACAGTTCCAGTATAGTCGAGTAAATGAAAAGATTTTAAATAATATATGTACAAACTTGATTTGGTCAATTAGTTAATATTTATGCACCTTTTCACATTGCTGTATGCATTAAGATACTTCTATCGAGTTTTGTAGCATACAATTGTTGAACATCGATCACGGCATATAGAAGGCAAGAACAAACAAACACACAATGTGTGTCACTGTCATTATTTTCAAAAAATGGTAGTTTCTTGTTTAAAAAATAGGAAAAAAAATATATAGGTCCATGTATTTTCATTCAGATGAGGAGGCACATATAAAGATCCACATGAAACCACTATGCTAATTGCTAAGCATAGTTTTCAATAGAAATGTTGATGACTCTACAAAAAAAAAAAAAAAGGATTTCTATAATCACACCTGCATAAGTGATTAGCTTTTTTTTTAGGTTAATGAACGGACCTCAAAACATGCAAAGTTTGACAATAGTGTTAAGTGTAGGCCATACCTTTTCCCTGGCCCAACAGAATGCGAAGATGTATATATCACGGAATTTTTCTGGATAATGGAGAAAAAAGTTAGCAGCACTCCCCGGAAAAGTAAAAAAGAATCATTCAACCAAAATTATTATTATAATAATGGCATGACATGAAAAGTACCATGATGCTTTCAGAAAAGCCCTTATAGTATGATTTCTTTATTAAGACTATAGTTGCAAGGGGCAAGTACTACAAGGTTTTGGTAAATCTTCTAAAGAATAGTAGATACTCACGTTCATCCTTCAGTTCAGTGCGCATTGCTGGAAGCTTTTCACGGAACTTTTCAATGGAATCTATCCTGCAACAGATGTTTGTATTTTAGTCCAATAAATAATTGCCCGGAAGAGGAAAAAAATTGAACATTAGGCAGAAGATGAAAATGATCTACCAACATAAAGGGATCAATTCTCACCCGAGCAATTGGAGACCACCAATAAACTCCTGCCGTGAGAACTCACACATAGTAGCAGCTTTCATATGCCAAGATACCACCAACTGTTGTGAATAGACAAACCCATATCATACAGCACCTTGAAAATGTTATATAAGTGAGTTTTCAATTAACTAGCAAATTAGCCAATTTTATCAACCCGACAAGATTTGGAAAGATTGTCATCCAATCTACCATTTATCTTATTGGAATGGCGAAATCTAAGATTGAGATTATTAAATTTCACCAGTTCCTAACAAGAAAAATGAAGTAATGGTCATGTACCAACCTACATTTGTCATAATTAGGAGATCTGATGCCATCGATAGGCGTGGTTAAATCAATCTGAACTTGCATCTAAACTTGCATCTCATGCAACCCTCTGTAAACGTATGGACAGTTTTTGAGGCTGCATGTGTCATTGTTATGCACTTCCCAAGTGGCTCATAGACAACATTGATCAGGCTCAAGCTGAAATTTCAGATTCACAGAGCCAAGCCAAGACCATGTTTTGCTTATGCATGCAACACGGAGAGCACAATTAAATTCCTCCTTGGTTAAGATTTAGCCACAATACACAAATTTTTTTTGATAATTATAGTCTACTAGTCTAGACAACAGATATCCTTAAACCCGACCCCCCCACCCACCCAGAAGGGAAAAAACAAAAAGAAAACAGAAAAGAAACCACCCCAGAAATTTCTTGGCAAGAAGATGAACACATTTTATAAGCAAAACCGGACAGAGATAATGAATAAACGGAGCCAAGAATCAACTTAAATTGCCATAGCGTCAAGTGTGAGGACTGAGGAGTGTCCAGAACACTGGAGCACACTAGAATCTAGTTCTGTGGAGAGTACATAAAGAAAGAATTGAAAGATGCCTAAAAGCAGCCTAAAATCCCGGTCCTATCTGAAATCAATTTGGTCAGCAACAACCCAGATGCCTACGATTTATTAGATACTGAATAACCAAATGTCAACACAATAGCAGACAACTACACAAAGCTGATATAGCCAGATCATAATGATAGTTGCTCTGACGAAGAAAAACACATGACAGATATGGTAAAAGCACACACCATTACAATATCTTGAGGATCCACCTGCAAAAACCAAACAAAAGAAACACCTTACAAGCTGTGAAACATAAAAATAAACTCCAACTAAAAAAAAAAGAGACAAACTTATGTAATAAATAACATAATACATACCTCCAAATCATTGCAAAGAAGAGTTATACCATCAACCAGAATCATATCAGCATACGGATCTGCAAAGAAAAAAAAACAAATAAAATCAATAGAAACAAAAATACAGAGTAATAAAAGCATAGAAGTTGGAAAAAGTTTGAAGAAATTAAAAGGAAAAGGAAAAGACAAAAAAGAACAAATTACTAACATCAGCATTACTTTTGCAAGAATAAGCGCACTATATGAAATTAGTTTGGAAAGTACAATACAGAACTTGTCCACAAGCTAGTTCAAGCCGCACCTGTGGCTTCCATGTTTGAAAGAAACCAGCCAACACCCGAGTTTGCAAAAACCAAGCTTGAAAATAAAACTACATGGGCTTGCCCAATCCCACATTTTACAATGGAGAATCAGGCAGTCAACTAATCAATGAGAAAGTACCAAGTATTAACTAACGTCCTAGAATTACAAAGTATAAATACATAATGTTCCGCAAAATATATAGACAAACATCTTAGTACCTAAAAAGTTTCCATGACCAAAAGTCATAACAATCTAAACTCGGGAATCTTAGAAAATGTAAGAAAAACTGCTTAAACAGGAAGAGATCTGGCCCATTTTGCTTAGGAAATGTACCTTTGTATCTATTGTAGAGCTCTGCAAGATGTCTAGAGTCGATCACAGCTCTAATCTGTGGTTGGCTATAGAAAATATCAAAAGCCCCTTCTAGGTGCCAATCGCTGGCTTTCAATGCCTGAAGGGCAGCCTTCTCACTGAAGAATGAAGAAACCGATGCTTAAAAGCAATTCTCTAATTGATTTAGGAAATGTAAAGCACATTATAGTTTATAAGAAAGCTAGTAAGCAATAAGAAACTACAGATAGGTGCTTATTTATTGCAGCGCACCTCATACTTCCAATAAATTGATTACACTTGATACGTGAACAGTGAAACATCAAATGATAGAAATCATCAAACACCAGATTTGTTAGTCCAATACTAAGCTGGATATGTCACTAGTGTTCTTAATAGTGCTACCATTTTATCAGTTTTACTCTTTTCTCCTTCTTTACGTATAGGGACATTGTAAAAATGTCAAGATTATCACAATTACTTGGTTCCATAAAGTTACATGGGACTATTAAAATGCGGAATACTAAACATTTTTAGCTAAAATGATGTGTGGAAACATTAAGTTCAGATTGGATACCATCCTAAAATAAAAGCAGTAAATTAGTCATTTCACGAGTCAACATTAATGAACTGATCGTAACATGTATCTAAGAAGAATAAATTAAGAAGCGCTACCTGGTACCAGTGATTGCCATAAATTGTTGGACTTTATCGCGGTTTCCTCTTCCCAGCTTATGCTGTGAACAACCACAGAGTTCATTTAAGAAGCACTAAGCACTACAAACCATCGTAAATTCATGAAACTAGAGAGAGGCAACAAAAACAGAATATCTATAATTTTCACAAAATCTCTCCATAATAGTCCATGCTAAATGCTAATATATACATAGCTTAAATAACCAACAAAATCCTATAGGTATTCAACGTTATAGATTATTGATGAGTATATTTACACCCTCAAGCTCATAGATTATTTCCACAAATACTACATGCATCAAAACAAATAAAAAATTACTCTTTATAAGCCCCAAAAAACGATATTTTTCTCAAAAATAGAAGATTAATCCGCCTAAACAGTGATAACCGGATAAATTAGTCACATATCTGAGCTAAAAAATAAATAAATTACTCACCAAATAACCGCTCCTAAAAAGCATAGCTAAATTAATGATCGAGGATGCATCAAATCAAATAAAAAGTTAAAAAAATAACAATAATTAACCAAATTTCATATATTCAGTCAAACGACTTCAATTATTAACCAAAACAAGAGGGGAAAAAAGGGAAACATGATATCGGGAGCCAAAAAATTAGCTAAAAAAAATGCTAACCATTGTGAATTCGTTGATGAAACCGTAATAAATAGTTTATAGGAAATTCTCCAAAGGGATTCAGGGAGAGGAGAATTAGGGTTCGTGAACTTCTCTCCGTCTCCTCCCCCTTTTCTCTTCTTCGTTTTCGCACTCGACCACTCTCTCTCTCTCTTATAGCCCTCGAAAGTGATCGCGAGATTCCTATCAGATGACGAAAATGCCCTCAGTGTTTTTCGTTTAAATAATAAATACACGAAGAGATCGTTTTAGTGCGGTGTCATTAAATGTTGGGGTATTTAGGTAAAATGACACTGGTGTGTTGCGTTAGGCGTTAGCGAAAGGGAGCTGTACGGGATGCGGAGAGTGATGACCGATGATGACGCAATCTCGGCCGTTGATTTGGAGACGGAACGGTTTTAAATTAATCAGCTTGAGAAAAATAATATATATATATATTAAAACTATGAGAATTTTACACTGATTCATTTTTTTATTAAAATTTATTCACAATTTTTTACATTAAGTAGAGGAAAAATTATTTAATATATTTTTTATTATGTATATTATTAATATATTATAATTATTATATATATTTTTCCTAATTATATATATATTATATTATTAATATATAATAATTATCATAATATATTAAATTATTATAATTTATATTAATAAATAAAATATATTATATAATAAACATGTAATATAATATATAATAATATATATTTAATATTATAAAATAAATTAGTATATATTTATGAATAAAATATTATATAATAATATATTTATAATAAAAAATAAAATAAAATAACATTATATTATTACATATATTTATTTTATATATTTTATATTATTAATATATAATTATTATCATATTACATATATATTACTATTATAATTTATATTTATAAATAAAATATCTAAAATAAAATATATTATATTATACATTAATAAGTATGGAATATAATATATATATAATAGTATATATTTAATACTATAAAATAAATTATTATGTATTTTATATATATATATATATATATATATATAAGAGTTGGAGAGAGTCCACGGCCACCGTGGACTCTCTCTCACGCGGTCCACGAGGCATCCTTGCCTCGTGGACCGTGCATGCCCAAATACCCTGAGCCGCGTTTTTTCAGCCTGCAGCTTTCGTTTTCCGCAGACGGGGAGAGGAAAACGAAAACCCAAGTTTTTCAAAGAATATGTAAAAATGGTTTTCCAATTTTTTTTTTTTACAGTTAACCAAACACCTGAAAAAAAGTTTTCAGCTGAAAAAAAATTTTCGGAGCACTTTTACGGGAACCAAACACCCCCTTAGCGAAAGGGAGCTGTACGGGATGCGGAGAGTGATGACCGATGATGACGCAATCTCGGCCGTTGATTTGGAGACGGAACGGTTTTAAATTAATCAGCTTGAGAAAAATAATATATATATATATTAAAACTATGAGAATTTTACACTGATTCATTTTTTTATTAAAATTTATTCACAATTTTTTACATTAATGGAAAAATAATAATAATAATTCTCCTATAAGGGGTATTTTTGTAAAAACAGTTCACCTTGTCCCAATCTTACAGCATTGTTGGTCCAAAATTGAAAATTTTCTGGACCAAAATGCCCCTATGCATGAGCAACCTTAATTTGGAGATTAAAGTTATTATAAATAGGGTTAATTTTATATAGATCCCTGCAAACATAGTGAATGACGAATATATTACTATAAAATTTAATTTCCATATATTGTTCTTGAAAAAAGTTCTAATATTTTTAAATAGGTTTGTTATCGTTAGAGAACCGTTTATATTTTCAATTTTGTCATCACAAATATATTCCTTCAAAAATTATAACAATGTAATATAAGAGAAATAAAAATGTCAAAAATAAACCAATTAGGCTAAGTATTTAATCTATGGTTGACTAAATTTTTCTAACGGATCTTAACGACAGAAATATATTTTTAACGACAGAAATATATTTTAAAACATCAGGACTTTTGTATGAACAATATATAAAAGTTGAACTTTATAGGAATATATTTGCCATTAATTTACTATGTTTACAAGAACTTGTATGAAATTAACTGCATGAGAAACAAAAAGTATATATATGATAATTAATTTACATGATTTTTTTTTTTTTTTTTTTTTTAGAGATAGGTAGCACGCTACCGCTTCGCTTATTTCATTTAGAAATAAACTTAACTAAAAATGTAAATCAACTAGGATTCGAACTTGGGTCTCAGGTACCAACCACCAGCCTTTTGCCACTTGCTCCAGGGACGGGCAGTATGAATTTTATTTTTTTGAGAGAGATAGGTAGCACGCTACCCGCTCCGTTTATTTCCCGTTCCGTTTATTTCATTTAGAATTTAGAAATAAACTTAATTAGCTAGCTATAAATGTGAATCAACTAGAATTCGAACTTGGGTCTCAGATACCAACCAGCAAGTCCTTTACCACTTACTCTCGGGACGGTCGGTTATATGAATTTATTATTCACTCACACTAATTAACCACCCTTTTGGTTTAATTTGTTTTGGATGAGCACTTTTAGCAGAAGCTCATTCCACAAATCAACTGGACCAGGTAAGCACCAGTGCACACAATCACTGTACCCCCTCATCCACTCATTGTTCCAGTGAGTCCCAGGGTGCCCATCAGGTCTCATAAGCATAGCCTTAGTCACATCCAACACCCCAAATTGCTTCTCCCAGAACCACTTTTGATGATGATCACCTGATCTCTTTAGCCTCTCAACTTCTCCAACCTGAGCATTCCTTATTTCCCAGTTAATCCCACTGATCAGGCTCATCATGATCATCTCCTCCTGATCACTAAATGGCCTGCTCCTGTTGCAGTAACCCCCACCATTCCAAGCCCCATTCTCAAAATGTGCAGGTGAAAATGTCCTCAGCACAATCAGCAGCTTCTTCTCGCCGCGGTCGCGCCGATCGCAGCTTCTCAGGAACTTAAACGCCGTTCGAAAAGCGCTTCTCACAGCGAAAGCTACGCCGAGGTCTTTAACATTCCGCGCGGAGCAAAATGTGCACCCTACTAGTTTGTCACCTTTGTAGAGGTAAGTTTCTCTGAAGAACCAGTGGCCGCTGGAGATGATTATGGAGTCGATTCGACGAAGTTTACTAGACCAATTCGCGTCGATTCGGTCCAAGCGTAGGTCGAAAACCCCCGAGGACGAGCCGTTGACGTCGCGCTCGGTAGCTTCGACTAAGAACCGGGTCCATAGCATTGTCAATGTGAAATCGTGTGATTGGAAATGCCATGTCCTGAATCTATCTTCTGCATCTTTGTACACGTCAATTGGGATCTCTACCTGTGAGGAAAAGAGAGTAAGTAATTATATATATATATATATATATACTTAGAAAATGAGTTTTAGGAATGTATATTATATATATAAATTAGTGGATTCATTAATGGATTGTTTTTGTAACATTAATGTAGATTCTCAAATCATATGTTATAATTGGATTTATTAATTAGCTTATTCGGAGATATTGAATTAATGAGATTATTTTTATAATACAGACCAAATTTCATTATTTGATACGTATGTAGTTAAAATATATTAATTTATAGCATAAAATTAATACTTCTAAAAATAGTTAAAATAGCTCTCGTCTTACTATTTATTCTAATATAAGCACAATGAAATAATTAATTTTTCATCTCTTTCAAAACAATAAAAAAAAATAACATTAGTTGGATTTTAATTATCCGTTTATTCGGAGATATTCGATTTGGATTTTTTATAATACAAACCAAATTTCATTAATTATTTGATATTGAAACAATGAGAATTTATTTTCTTGCTAGAGTACGTACGTAGTTAAAATATATTCATAGCATAAAACACTTCTAAAAATAGTTAAATTAACCTTCTTATATTATTATTCTAATATAGGCACAATGAAATGATCAATTTTCATCTCTTTCAAAACAATAATAATACAAAATTACATTCCATTCAAATCCAATATTCATTTCAAAACAAAATTATACATATATATATATTCATTTGAATACTTATGAACTGAAACCAATTGAATTCTATTTAATTTCATTCCCAAATTAAAAAAACGTGTTTTGAGGGATTATAGATCTTACAAACAACAATTTAATTCTCAAAAACTAGTGTATATATCTTGTGATATCAAAATATCTATGATATTCAGAAAATGTATGAGCTAGTGTTGTAACACACTGACGTAACTAAAAATAAGGAAAAATTGAAAGCGCTTCTGCGACACCTGAGATAAGAGGCAAAGAAGCGAGTCCATCTGATTCCTCGCGACCGAGTCCCCGACGAACGCCATCCTCCTCCCTCTAACCACGTCTAGGAACGCCGTCGGGTCGAACCGCGGCACGTCGTCGACGCACCCGTGCGGCTTCCACGTCCACCTCAGGAACTCGCTCCCCTTCCCGTACTTGGCGCAGTTCTTCGACTCCGGTAAACTCGGGCACGTCGCATTCGTGTAGACCACCTTGTTGTACAATTCCTCCCTCACCCACGTACCATTGTATGCATCACAAGTATCCATTACCAGCTCAGTGCTGTTGTGGTGATCATCATGATCTTTTTGGGGTTTTAGAGGGGTTGTGGTGATGAGAGAGAGGAGCAAGATGAAGGAGATCACTATGAGTAGCCATAGTAGGAATGAGGTGGTGGTTTTTTTCTTCATTATTAACATGTTTGCATGGTGGTGTTTGTTGTGGAGAGATGAGTGTTGTTCCTTAGCCATGAAGATGAGAGATTTAGATATATATGTAGATAGAGAGAGAGATCTAGAGAGAGAGAGAGAGAGAGTTGTGACATATATTTTAGATACATGTGGGATGAAATGGTTTTATATATGGGGAGGAGTATAATATTACCAAAGTTAATTAATACCATTAATTAATAAATTTCCTTAAGTAGTATAGTGTGCATGCATTAATGTGAAGAAGGAATTAGAAGAGTTTTTTTTTTTTTTTTTTTTTTTTTTTTTTTTTTTTTTTTTTTTTTTTTGATAGATCAGTTTGCACACTCTTTCGTATCCTTATTTTCAAAAAACTTTACTGAAAAGTTTTCTACACATGATCTTTCTGAAAATTCGAATTTACTGTCACGTATCAGTTTTGTTTTTATTTATAAATTATATATATCTTCTCTCTCAATTTTATAAAACAACCAAATTAAACATACAATTTGTGGGGTTAAGACACTTTTACCATTCCAATTTTTTTGAAAAAACTTAAGGTGTTTATTTATATAATTTCTAAATATTTTGTACTATTAATTTGATGTTATCCATCAAATAATAATATAATAATTGAACATCATAACAAAAGGTGTTTATTTATTTTTATTTTTATTATTATTATAACATTGATGTGTCAATGAAAAGAAGCAATGAAATATATGGTAAATAGCGTGGGCGGTCCACAGACACGTGGTAGACCTGATCCAGCAAATAAATAAGCGTTTACTTGTGTTTAGGACCAAAGAGGGAAAGAACAAACGTTTGGTTCCCTCCAAACATGGTGGGGGGATAACTAGGCAAGTTTAATTGCCAACATATTGGAAACTAATTAGTTATTCAAATTTGAATTCAAATTTAATCTACGCAATCAAAAAGATTTGGTTTGAGTATTTCTTGCTGAAAAAATCATTGCCCAGTACAGTAGTTTTTATTCTGGAAACACGAATTCTCCAATCTCTTTCGATACTCTAATATATTAGGTTAGTTCATGACTGCGAACGTACTACAGAACACAAAACACTACATTATATTTTTTATCTTCAAACTGGTATACGATAATGACTAAAATATCACATCAGCAACACATCATTATTTGATCAAATAATAAAATTAGATTGTGTAACTTAATTTAATAGTTATAAAAAAAGTTAAGTAAAAAATTATAACAAATTAAAGTTTGAGAATTAAAATATCACCCATCTCATAGTTTGAGAGCCAAAAGTGTTACTAATTACGTAAATCATATAATAAACAAAAAAATCCGGCCCAAACCACTGAATGGAAGCTTCTTTTATTTATATATTTATTTCATTTAATCCTATTCACTAGGCTTTTTGGGCTAATTCTAATGTTGGGCCAAAATTGAGCCCATTAACTGAGATTGGACTCGTGTATGGGCCGGGGCCTAGTTAGATCCCCCCCAATTAAGTCACGGGATCTGTGAGTGACTCAGCATCGATCTAACCAGTAGTAAGCCGCCACGTGTGCAGTTTACCAAACCCCACCTGGTGGGATCCACCCAAAAAGGACAATGTATCGCATGGACCGTGCTATGTACTTATCAATCAACCAATAAAATATTTAAAATTTTGGATGATTAATTAAATATAAAATTTTAAAATTGTTGCGTCGCTAACTGTGAATAAACTAAAAAAAATATGATTGGAATTATGAAAAGTACACATTTGCATTTTATAAAATGTATAATATGTAACTTTTCAAAATCTTATTAACAAATATAGAGAAGAGGATGATTGGGTGGTCCACGGGTGACATGTGGTGCACGAGGTCCAGCCAAACAATTTCCGTTCCTGGCTCCTGAGAATCAGAATCCTCTTCCTTGTGCGCCAGAACTGCCCGAACTGCCCGAACTGCCCCTTTTTTTTTCTCTACCAAGTACGCTTTCTCTCTCTCTCTCTCTCTCTCTCTCTCTCTCTCCTCGATCGCGAAATCCGCGACCCGAATCACTCCTCAAATACTCCGATTTCGCCCTCCGAATCCGCTCCTCTCTCTCTCTCTCTCTCTCTCCTCAACCCACGCTTTTCTCTCTCCCCACGCGTTCGACCCCCTCTCTCTCTCTCCCTCGCGCTCGTCTCCTTCGCCTCGACAAACCGATCTCTAATTCCCAACACCCAACCCTCCAATTCGATCTCCCGAGCACGCCGATTAGGGTTTGTGGAGGTCCGTTGCGGGCCCCTGGATCTGCCGATGGGGAAGGGTTTCGCGCGTGCGCGACCCGGCGAAGCGGGACGAATCTAGGGTTTCGATGCGATTGGGGCGCGGGAGGTGGAATTGAGTGCCCCCGGATTGATGGTTCGCGCCGCGGGAGGGATCGGAGCAAACCCTAGCTGGGAAGATGCAAGGCTATGCATGGGCGGGTGGAAGGTGAGGAGAGGAAGCGGCTTCGGCACATGTGGCCAGCGCCTGCGCCCGCTACAGCAGCACCAGCCGCAGCGATTCCTCCGCCGCCGGGGGCAATAATCAACCCTTCACCCTCCAATTCCCATCCCTCCGCGGCGCCTGATTCTTTCCTAAAGGTACCGCTTTTATTAGGTTTTCGGCCGATCTCATATTCGAATCAAGGGAAAGGTTCGAGCTTGGCGTGTTGTAGTGGTGCTATCCGTCCCTTTTGTTCGATGTTTACCTTGTCGAGTTTTGTGGCCAGTTTTGGTAATTGGGGATGTGGGGTCTCTTTTAGGTTTTCAATCTCCCACGCTTTAATTCACTTATTCGATTTGATAGGTCGATCGTTTAGCAGTATGATTGACACTTTCTTTTGCTACATGCGTGTTGGATGTTTTATGCATCATCAAGTTGCGTAATTCTGCGAGTTCCAAAGCGTATGATATTGATTACTTAGGGATGTGCCTCAGTAGAATTGAAAGGAGGGTCTTTTTGCTAGTTTAGGTTAGTTTGTTTTCTTGGTATTGGGGATATTTCTCTTCTGTGCACTTCAGTTTCAACTTGCTGCATGGCTATCCAACTAAGATGAGATTTTAGTTGCCACACTTGAGTGCTTTTTAATAAAGCAAGATAACTTTAAGGAAGATGACCTAAGCTAAGATGATATTTTAGTTTAGGGGGAACAGGTGCTGGTTTAAGCCATACATCCGCTGGCTATCCATCCTACTGAGATGCCCAAGGGGAGAGTGGGTCATTAGCTTGTGAAGGTGTACTATTGGCCTCTAATGATGCAGAGATATTTTGTTGTTCTTAGGCTAATCGAGTTTTACACACCTTTTTATCCATCTTCCTTATCTGTCCATCGTAATCTTCGATCCTTATCCTTTGTGATTTTTCCTATCTACCTTTTGCACTTACTTCTTGTTTGATTGCCTATATTTTGTCATTATTGTATTACTTGCATGAGTCTAGCATTGAATTGTAGCATTTTGGCTTACTGCGACTCCTAAGCTACATTATTGTTAATACAAACCTATTCTGGATGTAGAGATCAGTGGATTGAGGTAATGCATGACTCTTTAGGGAATAGGATATTCTCATCTTTGACATCCAACTTTATGAGTTCTGACATCCAAATTTTTTTTGTCAACAATAGCTTTATTTATGTAGCTATTTTTCAGTTGCTAAGACGAGAAACTCGGCCAAATAAATGCTTTCAGAGATATTTGGTACTGCCTAGGTATTGCTAATATTAATGTACAAGAAACATATACCTTGTGCTGCTCTATCCAATTTTAGAAACTTGATATGCCAAACCATTGAATACGTTTGCTTCAAACATATTAACCATATGATATATTGGGTTACAATTTGTGCCTTTTTGGGTTACAAATTGTGCTTGGTTGTTAAAGGCACCTTTGGCATAAATAGTTGAGCTTTAATGTTGAAATAAAGCAGTACATTTTAAGGTTCAGCCAAACTAATGTGTCTTTTTGCATTTCGCTCCCAACCAAAATAGTTCCCAAGCTTTGTTTTTTTTGTGACTTCAGGCTTTTATGAATTATTTGCTTGTTCGTTTTAAACTTTGCTCATAAAGACAAGCTCTTGACCATAAATTTGCATTCTCTCTCTTTCTTTGGTATCATTTGTGTTTTTGTGCCCTCGAATTTCCTAGCATTTTTCTCCTTTCTTTGCTGTGCATTCATGGCATAATTTGCTTTATTCTATCATGCTGGCCATCAAAAGTTTTTCCTGAAGAATATCTTCGGACTTACATTTTATTCCATTCTTGTGCCAATTTCTGTTCTTTTATTTTGACCAGACTCACCTATTTCTTTCACAAAAATGTACATTTATTGTAACATTTCCAATATTCACTATCAACTTGCTCCCCCCCCCCCCCCTTTTTTGTAGGACGGGCGTGAGATTCGAGTTGGTGACTGTGCTCTTTTCCAGGCTGGAAATGCCCCACCTTTCATTGGAATAATACGCTGGTTCAGATCAAGCGAGGAAGATTATCTTAAGTTATGTGTGAATTGGCTTTACCGACCTGCTGATATAAAGCTTGCTAAGGGTATTACACTTGACGCTGCACCAAACGAGGTCTTTTATTCTTTCCATAAAGACGTGGTATCTGCTGCCTCTTTGCTTCATCCTTGTAAGGTTGCCTTTCTACGTAAGGGCGTTGAACTCCCACCTGGGATATCCTCATTTGTGTGTAGGCGAGTGTATGATATCGAGAATAAGTGCTTATGGTGGCTAACCGATCAGGATTATATTAATGTAAGTGCTTCTCCTGTACCAATTTATTTATATATAATAATGGGGTAATATATTAAATACAAGCTTGCTGCTCTGACTATTTGAGTACTGTACTACTGTAAGTAGGTATTTATGAACTCATTTCTTGGAGTTCGACCCCAATTTCAATTGTGCCAAACTTTCAATTTCAGCTATTAAGTCCTTCTGTTAGTCAAATGCTACATCAGCATCATCGTCTGATTTGCTAATATGTTGGTTTTTCGAGGTGTAAATTTACTGATGATTCAGCATGGCGTTCTGGTTATAGGGTTGATTAATGGAAGGATTTAATTGCCACACTGCACAAAACAATATTTCTAAATTTGGAACTCTGAAGAAGTAACTGAAGTAATATATCTGGATCTTTTTAAGTAATATTGATTGTGCATGATGTTCTCTTTTCCTTTTTGGGCCTCAGGAACGGCAGGAAGAAGTAGATAGACTTTTAGACAGAACGCGACTAGAAATGCATGCGGCAGTGCAATCTGGCGGGCGTTCACCAAAACCATCAGCGAACAGTCCGTCGTCCACACAACAGTTGAAATCCAGCTCAGATACCGTACAAAATAGCAGCTCCTCTTTCCCGTCACAGGGGAAGGGAAAGAAGAGGGACCGGGCCGAATCAGGCCCAGATCCTGTTAAGCGGGAACGTTCCACCAAACCAGAAGATGCTGATTCTAGTAGCATTAAACTTGAAAATATGAGGGCTGAAATTGGTAAAATAACTGAAAAAGGAGGGCTTTCGAATGCTGAGGCAGTTGAGAGACTAGTCAACCTGATAGTTGTGGATAGAACTGAGAAAAAGATAGATTTGGCTGGTAAGGTAATGCTTGCAGATATTATTGCGGCGACTGATAGGTATGATTGCCTTGGGAAGTTCGTGCAGCTAAGGGGTCTGCCAGTTTTGGATGATTGGCTTCAAGAGGCACACAAAGGAAAGACTGGTGATAATACTAGCCCTAAGGAAAGTGATAAAGGTGTAGAAGAACTTCTACTGGCTCTGCTTCGAGCGCTTGATAAATTGCCTGTTAATATTAATGCTTTACAGGCTTGTAACATCGGGAAATCGGTGAACAATTTGCGAAGCCATAAAAACTTGGAAATTCAGAAGAAAGCAAGGAGCCTGGTTGATACTTGGAAGAAACGAGTAGATGCTGAAATGAAGGTTAATGATGCAAAATCTCTAGTGGCAGGCCAGCCTGTTGCTTGGCCTGGAAAACCGGGTTTTTCAGATGTTTCTAATTCAGGAAATAGACGAATGGTTTCAACTGAATTGACCACGAAAATCTCCTCAACGCAACCTCCTCCGTCTAAAGCTTTGATCGGTAAACCTGGACACTCTGATTCCAATTCAAAGCCAACTCCATTAGTATCTAGTTCATCAAAGTTGCAATCACCTTCAAGCGCCGCAGCCGTTAGTACCCCACAGACAACAGTAAAGGAGGAGAAAAGCAACAGCTCTAGTCAGTCCCAAAACAATAGTCAGTCTTCTTGGAAGGAGGATGCAAGGAGTTCAACCGCTGGGTCGATGAATGTGAGCAAGGCCTCTGGTGGCTCATCACGCCATCGGCGGTCCAGCAATGGGCTTATTGGAACAACTGTCTCTGGATCTCAGAAGGAAGGCATCTCAGGCAAGTCCACTTCTCCTAACAGGACTGCTTCATTGGACAAAGCTTTACAAGGTGCACTAGTGTGTGAAAAACCTCTTGATACGGCAGCTGGTGATCAGGGGAACAGCCATAGGTTGATCGTTAGGCTTCCTAATCCTGGTCGCAGCCCCGTACAAAGTGCTTCTGGAAGTGCTTTTGAGGACCCATCGGTTACAGTATGTAGAGCGGTATCTCCTGGAAATGAGAATAGTGATCAAAAGGTGAAACTAAAAAGTGACGCATCTCATTCCCAGACTCATACAGAAGTGAATACAGAGCCATCTCAG
This sequence comes from Aechmea fasciata, assembly GCA_025177825.1. NCBI lineage: Eukaryota > Viridiplantae > Streptophyta > Magnoliopsida > Poales > Bromeliaceae > Aechmea > Aechmea fasciata. Next base: position 6,434,432 of record CM045937.1, read on the forward strand.
GGCCATGATGCTAAAGAAGGACCTGCTGGTTCTGACGAAGCTGAAGAAACTGTAAGGGCTTCAGATATTCCAAAAATTCCTTTGATTAAACCCAGTGCAAGAAATTCTTTCAGCTCTATAAATGCATTAATTGAAAGTTGTGCACAATATGCTGAGAGCCGCAGTGCTCCGATACCAGCTGGGGATGATGGTGGAATGAATCTGCTTGCCAGTGTGGCTGCTGGGGAAATATCTCAATCCAGCTTGAATACGCCATCTGATTCCCCTGGGGTTTCGCCTGTGGTTGAAGAACCTTGTGGTGGCAACAGTGAGGTTCATGATTGTTTACAATCTGAGGAAGCTGCTAAGATTGAATCGGGAAAGAATGAGCGAAATGGTGAAATTATGGGTGGAGATGAGCCACAACAAACTAACTTGCCTATGCAGGAAAATAAAACTGCTGAGCCTAATGGACAATTGCCTGTTGCCAATTTGAGCCTTGATAGGAATGCCGAATCTTGTGCTAAGTCAGGTGGAAAAGATGAAGAAGAGAATGTTACTAGGCCAGGTCCAGTTGACATGGAGTGTGAAGGTGATGGAGCCCATAATCAAAGGGAGAAGTCCATTGTTGCTAAGCAGGCTGCTGATGATTCTATTGATTGTGGGCCCGCATCGAAGATTCCGTTAACAAATGAAAGTAAATACACAGATATTGATTGTGAAAAAACTGCAGAAGGAGATGGCAGTGCAGGCACTTCTAATGTTGTTTCCAACTCCTTGGACAATAAATGTGATAATGCTGCTGCCCCAAACAGAAAATTTGATAATTTGGTTGTTGAGGAATCTTCATCATGTGCTAAGGACAGAGAAGTACAGAATGCTACCAACTCGACTGAACAACATACCCCATCGTCAGTTCATGCAGATGCTATTGATAGACCTGATAATATCGATACTGTTGCTTCATTTGGATCCGATAAAATCCCTCGCCCGGCAAATGCTGATGAATCCCCATCTAACAGGCCGGCTAGCTTGGAGGAGAACAAATCGGAACTGAATACTAATGAAAAGAAGGAACAGACAGTTCCTGCTGCATCAAATATCCCTGACCAAGTTGGTGGAAATAATAAAATGGAGAATAAAGTAGCTGAGTCTGCTCGAGAGACTGAGCCATGTGTGAAACCTGCTTGTGCTAAGCTTTCAGGCAAGAATGAAGACGGAAAGGAGGCAGTCGGACCATCAGCTGATGCATCTTCTCTGAGTACTAAGTCCGAGCCAGATATTGCAACTAGGCTCGACTTTGACTTAAACGAAGGCATTGGTGCAGACGATGCACACCAATGTGAGCCAGCTACTACCACCTCATCTACTCCGCTATTTTCAACGGGAGTTCATTTGCATGGTTTCTCTCCTTTTATATCACCATTGCCGAGTGGTGGATTGCGTGCTCCAATTACAGTAGCTGCTCCTGCTAAAGGACCTTTTGTCCCACCGGAGAACTTGTTGAAGAGTAAGGCTGAGCCTGGATGGAAAGGCTCTGCCGCCACAAGCGCCTTTCGCCCTGCCGAACCACGGAAGGTTCTGGAGATGCCACTTGGTGCATCAGAGACCGTAGGATCCGATGCTGGTGGAAAGCATGGCCGCCATATATTGGATATCGATCTGAATGTGCCCGATGAGAGACTTCTTGAAGACATGGGCTCCCAGGGATCGGCTCAGACAACCGGCTCTGCATCAGGGAGCGTCACTAATCTTGATGCCCCGACGAAAACAACTGGTGGCGGGCTTGATCTAGACTTGAATCGAGTTGATGAAGGTCCGGATAATGTACAATCCTTGACTAACAGTAATCGTAGATTTCCTACTACAGAGATTAACGGTTTGAGGAACTTTGATCTGAACAACGGGCCTGAGCTTGATGAAGTTGGTGTGGAGCCTGCACCGCGGAACCAAATTGCAAGAAGTAACAGTAACATGCCATTTTTACCTCCTGCTTCAGCCCTCAGAATGAACAATGATGAATTGAGAAATGTATCTTCATGGTTTACTACTGGGAACTCTTTACCTGCTGTTGCTATACCATCTTTCTTACCTGAGAGAGGTGAGCAGCCTTACCCCATTGTGGCAGCTCCTGGACCACAACAGAGGATTTTGGGCTCTGTTGCTGGTGGGGGCCCATTTGGAAGTGATATCTATAGGGGTCCGGTACTCTCATCATCTCCCACCATGGCTTTTTCTCCAGCTACAGCATTTCCGTATGCGGGCTTCCCCTTCAGCTCCAGCTTTAGTTCCGGCTTCCCTCTCGTTTCAACCTCTTTCTCAGCAGGGTCAACCTATGCCGACTCGATGTCCGTAGGACCCTCCTTCTTTCCCGCCGCCATAGCTTCCCAGCTTGTTGGCCCAGCTGGTGCTGGCCCAGCCCATTACCCGAGGCCTTATGTGCTCAGCCTTCCAGAAAGCAGCAACAGCGGTGGATCTGAAAGTAGTCGGAAATGGGTTAGGCCAGGTCTGGATCTCAATGCGGGTCCAGGAAGTACAGATGCAGAAGGAAAAGACAGCAGATTGGCTGCAGCTTTAAGACAAGTCCCTGTTGCCACTTCCCAGGCTTTTATGGAGGAGCAAGGAAGGATGTACCAAGTACCAGGTGGCGCTATGAAGAGGAAGGAGCCCGATGGGGGTTGGGATTCAGAGAGATCTGGTTATAAGCAACTCTCATGGCAGTGAAGAACGCCTCCGAGGAATCCATTTCATTGGCGACTTTAGGGTTCGAACTGCTTATGGCTTTTGAATAGTAGTAAAAACGCACAGAACTTACCAACTACAGCACACTTTTGAAATGGATACCTCAACTTCAAAATTTTTTGTTATTAATACATTAACATTATAGTACGCTTGTTTTAGTACACTATGTATCAGAATTTAACAATATCTGTAACACTTCTGACAAAATATTCTGTAATCTAGAAACTTAAATGTCAGAAACTTTAAAGTTTTGTTGGACTTGATGAAGTTTTTTTAAATGAAAAGTAAAACGGTCCGGTTGTAAAATCAAAACTCATGAAGTTGAGGTACTCAGCTGTAGTTCAAGTAAGGCCTGTACATTCATACCTTTGGAATATTATACTGCCGACTTATTTTCTCCCTACATTTGTTCACATGTATGACTGATAGCTTAATTTGCAGGTGCAAGCAACTGTTGCACTGAGTTTTTTTTGCAAAAGCTCAATGCATGCTGGTCTGTGCCCTGGGCCGATTTGGTAATCCCTCGGAGGTAACGAGCCTCACTAATGTAAATGTTGAGATGCCATTCTCTTCTAGAAGCAATTTTCCATGGGTTCAGGCATTGTTGCTGGTTAGAACAGAGGATGCGGATTTAGGTGACGGGTGGTAAGTGAAATTGCTTTTTTCAAAAGGAAACCTGGCTTTCATCCTCTTATGATGAACCCACTGTAATTAACTTTAACTTGGTTTGTCAAAGTTCTTTGTTTGCATAAACTTTTCTCTCAATTCCCCCTCCCCCTCCCCCTCCCCCTCCCCCTCCCCATTTTATTCAAATATTTTTCCGGTGGGTGGTTACCGCAGCTTAACATGCATCTCCCTTGTTCCTTTGAATGTTACATTGTAGAGTTGTTGTATTAGTTACATATGCAGTATGTGCATCTTTTTTTAACGCCGGACACTCTGGTTATATCTCTCTCTACAAATGAGGTAAACTCTTAGTGTGGTTTTAGTTTAGCAGGTAAATTATTCGGAGGAAAAGTTTCTGTTTCTCTTAGTGGAAGATTTTGCTACAAATACAGAGTGTTGTGGTTAAAGGTTGTTGCTTGTCGGAGGATGGTGATATTGGTAGAACAGTATATACCCAAGTGTTTTAAATTCTCTTATCATTTTTGTATCTCTTTTAGTTTACACTCTTTGTCTTTCTCCCAGTAGCTTGGAAAATGCTCTGCAGTTGGTTTGTAAGATATTTTGTGTCCCAGGTTGTACTTGCACTATTTGCTGTATGATTATGAACCTGTCGCGCTTTTTTTTCTTCACTTGGGACCTACCTCATCTGGCTGGAGATTCTACAAAAGTGTTTATTTTTTCTCTTTTCGCGAAGTGCTTTTTAGTTGAGTTATTTGAAGAATCACTAGTAGTACATGAGCAATAGTTTTATGTCCTCTTAACGGCACCGCGTTCGAGCAAATAGTAGGAGCTTCATTTCGAACTTCTACTACAATGTACAGTTGGTTATAACTTGTCTTTGCAGAGAAGTTGTTTCAGCAGCCAGGTCAAATTAGCGCTCTGAATAATGGCCTCGGCTTTCGACTTTTAAGGTTGGTGTAACATGCTGTCATCTCATTCATTCATTACCTTGTACTCACTCAACTGCTTTGGCTTTTCTCTATTCTCTCTGTCTGTGGATTACCAAATCTGTGTGCTTCATGTATTGTTTTATTCTTCCTTTTTCTTTTTGAAATATGGATGCATGGTTCAAGCTTCTGAATATTGTGGCCTCTCTGTACTGAAACCTTTTCTTTTTCTTCTTTTTTTTTTTTTTTTGGTTTAATGCATTGAATGTTGGGTCTTTGGTCATTCCTCTTGTGTCTTCTAATTGCCTTTCTCCCTCTTTTTGATGCTTGTCGATTTCATTTCAATTTATGACGAATCAAATAAGAAAATTGGGTTCTTGCTGAATTTAATTTATAACAAATTAAATCGTACAAAAAGATATTAAAAATCACTACATTTTAAATCCATTTTTTAGTAGTACAAACATATATAGAATTACTTGTCCTGGTGCTTGTGAGTGCTAGTATGACAAATTTTACATTCCATGTATTCTAAAAATTCATAAACTCTTTTTAAATATTCAGTAAAAAATAAACAAAAGGTAAAATAGTAAGTAAAAAGTTTTCGTACGAGTAGAGAATGAAAGATGCACATCTAATTGGGACTCACAGGTAGAGTTGATTTTATTGAGAAAGTATGGGAAAGCATTGCATTTATTTATTAGTTATTTATAAGGGTATTTATGAAAAGTGTAAATATATCCCTTGCAGGTCGTATAACGGTAGAAGTAAAATTTACAATTTGTTGCGTTAGCTACCGTTTGGTTCGGAGTTAAGAAAAAATTAGTTATTTCAGAAATAGTGTTAAGTTCAGGATTAAGGTAGGATTAGAGTATTTTTGTGTTTGGTTGGGGGTTGGAGTTAGTTCAGGATAGTGAAAAATAGTGTTTGGTTGGAGTAAGTGGGATAAGAAAGATAGTAGATTATTATGAATAGAAAATAGTGTTTGGTTGAGATTTGATGGAATTAGCTAAGCTGGGATAATCCATTTGAGGTGGGATTAGCTAACCCCATCTATTTTTTAGTGTTTGGAGATAATATGAGAGTTAAGGGGAGTGGACCCCTTAACGCCCAGCCAAACGAGGCTTAGATTCTTACGACACTGTCGCTTCAGCGAGTCACTGGCTACAGCTTTATGAATTTTTTTTTCGAATTTAGAAGAATATTTATGATATTTTTAATTTTAGAAAGGTATTGATGAAATTTCATTCTCCTATGAGGGCATATATGAAATTTTCCCTATTTATTATGTTATCCCAACATTAAACACTAGAAAAAAAAAAAGAAAAAAAAAAGAAAAAAAGAAGAAAGGGTTGGTGATAAGCATAGATCTGATGAAAAGTATAGGTACTGGAAATATGTGTAGATTTGATATTGACATGTAGTGCCATTTTCAAAGCTCTCTCTTTTTTTTTTAATATTTCCTTTTCCTTTGTTATTTATGTTGGGAAACGTGTGAAGTGGGTCGGAATCCCAAAAGAAGGAAACAAACCGACACCAAAACAAATCCCCCTTTTCTTTTTTTCTTTTTTGGTTCACATAACATAACATAACTCATCACATCTCTCTCTCTCTCTCTCTCTCTCCTTTCTTGGAGTGCCCCACGGGCAACATCTGACTCACTGCTGCCACATAACACCTGATGTTGACATTCCAACGTAGACCAAGTCTTCTAAACTAATAAAACATCATCATCTCTCTCTATGTAGCAAGAAAAAGAACAAGCACTGTCACTATAATTACTACTAGTCATGTAAACTATTATTTTTTTGTATTATTGATCTTCTAGATTATTAAAACATCATCACCTCTGTAGCATGAAAGATGACAAGTGTTACCGATGTTACTGATCGTATAAAGTATTATTTTCTTTATATATTATTGATGAGTCAGTATTATAATATAAACGTATTTTATTAGCTCAGTCACACACTTTAAAATTAATTAAAATGGCATTATACTGGAGATACTAATTAATTCACTTTTATCTTTAAATGTTTTTTTATTGAAAATGTTTGTTTTGTTCTCTTTAAAATAAATTTTATGCTAGAAATTTACAAATGATTTTGGGAAACATAAAATGTATCATTTGTTGTGGGTTTATAAGACCTGGTCCATGCAATAAGTTGGAGGAGGAAAAGTGTGACAAGTTAACAAGGTTTTTTTTGGCCCTTTTTTATTTTTTTGGGGGGGAGGTTACCAGTTACCACAACCCTGAGCTTTCCAAAATTTATCACAACTTTAGTCATTAATAGCCCATCATTTCAATTCCACTTGCTTGCTTCCTCCTCTCCTATGTTGTCCCCTTCACAGCCCTTTTAGCTTTACTTGCTTCTGACAAACTCCTCCAACTTTTAACAGGAAAAAAAAAGAAAAAGGAAAGCTAAAAATATATTTTAAATTATTAAATATTAAATTAAAAAAAAAAGGGATAAAAACATAAGAAAAAGAAGGTACAAATTCTCTTACAACACATGGCTTTGCTCATGAGTTCATTGTCTTGGGCCCCCCACCTTGTTTTAAATACATGTCCACATCTGAGGAGCCCTCTCTCTCTCTCTCTCTCTCTCTCTCTCTCTGTGTGAAAGGGACAAGGGAACATGTGAGGGGAGTGGGACCCACAAGGATATCTACTAAACCTAATGTGTGTTTTTGGTGGACACAAGCACCACCACCCATTTGTTTTTACAATTATAGCTGCTCATTTGGATCTACTGTGGCTTTTGTGTTCCACCACATGGGGATAGGGGGGGTGGTTAAGAATCTTAAGATTGGATTTTGCAACATTTGGATTGGATACAAGGTTTTGCTTCCATAACCAATTGTAAAGGATTCAAAATAAACAAAGATTACAAAAATTACCAACTATTCCTAATGCAGATGCCAAAGAAGAATTTAGTTAGTTGGTATATGAGATTTCAAGTTCGAAATTCAATTACTCTACGTAACAAAAGATTCAAACAAAACATGAACAAAAGGAGCAGCATTCTATGTTTTCTCAATATATATATATATATATATAAGATAAAAGAAGCCCAATGTCATTGAATTAATCTCGAAAAGTTCAAGAAACAACAGTCACTGTGACATTTTTATCAAACAACTAAGAGTACAAAACAAGAAGAACCCTCACGCAAAACATGATTTGGATTCAACTTGAGTCGAATCTACTCAACCAAGATCAGCCACAAATTTGTTCACCAGCCGCGACGGACGGAGGCTGCGAACCACCGAAGCTGTAACAAAACACCTGCAACAAGCGCAGAACTCGATTTGGGAGACGGCGGCAAAGCATCATCACCACCTGCACATTTCTTCTCGAGAAAGTTGCAGACTTTCTTCAGTCAGTGGCAGAACTCCGGAGTTGGAATGTTTGTGCTGGGTCATTGGGATGTCTGAGTTCTGCACAAAACACCCTCCGACGAGTCGGCAAAACACCCCGAGATACACCGACCGGCTTCATTCAAACGTGGCGCTGTATCACCTGTTGATCACCGGACAGCCGCATGGAGAACAGAAGCACAGTCATTGACAAGTATGGGGCAGCAAATATCTGAGCTCAGCTGAAGGGCGCAGCGCATTAGTAGAATAAATTTGAAGCCTCAATCTCGGCCATTCGTTGCTGCCTGACAGACAAAATAACATGCGGCACAATGTTGAAAGAGATTTTACACCGCAACAACGAGATAAAGTGATGGGGAACTAATATTGAGCCTTGATCTTTAATTTTGTTAGAGCACCTTTCGCCTCTCCGTGTCTTCTTCCTGTCTCGATTTCACCTTTTCAACCTCCTCCCTCACAAAAACCCACCCTCTTCTCAGCATTTTGCCGCTGCTCAAACACCATCTGCCGCTGATCTCTTTCTCAGCAGACGCTGCTAATGCGGCCATTTTCACCTTCTGATGGTAAAGCAAGGAAGAGCCGGAACCCATGGAAAATTGCTTCTAGGATAGCGATTTGCGTTTTTTTTTCTTCTTTTTTTTTGGGCCGGAACCCGCGGAAAACTCCTAGGAGAGAATGGTTATCCCAACATTTACACTAGTGAAGCTCATTTCCTCCGAGGGATTCCCACATTGGCCTTAGGGCAAACACCAGCATGCATTGGTTTTTTGCGTGTATAACTTAGCGTAACTGTTGCTTGCACCTGCAAATTAAGCTAACGGTCAAACATATGAACAAAGAAACAGAATAAAAATGAATAGAATAATATTTTGAAGGTAAAAAAGTACAGGCTTTACGGGAACTACATCGAGTACTTGTAGCCCCCAAACAATTTTCATTTTATTACCCGATCTTTCATTTCTTCTGATTTCAGAAAACTCCGCCAAATTCTATCAGAACTAAATGATTTTTCACAATTACGTTATAGAATATACTTCTTTAGTTTAAAAGACAGTCAAAAAGAGCTACAGATATGTTAAATTTTGATATAGAGTGGTAGAATCAAACATATTATATGGTTATGCAGTAAAACCGAAAATTTTGCAAGTTTTATACAGTTTCTTCATATGCAGATCGAACCCTAAAGTCGCCAATGAAATGGATTACCCGGAGGTGTCCGTCACTGCCATGAGAGTTGCTTGTAGCCGGGTCTCTCTGCATCCCAACCCCCCTCGGGCTCCTTCCTCTTCATGCCGCCACCTGACATTTGGTAGATCCTGCCCTGCTCCTCCACAAAAGCCTGGGAAGTGGCAACAGGGACTTGTCTTAAAGCTGCAGCTAGTCTGCTGTCTTTCCCTTCTACATCTGTACTTCCAGGGCCCGCATTGAGATCGAGGCCCTGTCTAACCCATCTCCGACTGCTCTCAGACCCACCACTATTACTGCTTTCCGCACGGTTGATCATAAATGGCCTAGAGTAATGGGTCGGGCCCACACCAGCTGGGCCCACACCAGCTGGGCCCACACCAACTGGAGCAACAAACGGAGAAGGTATGGTGGGGAAGAAAGAGGGTCCTACGGACATCGAGTCCGCATAGGTCAATCCGGCTGAGAAAGATGTTGAGACAAGAGGGAAGCCAGAGCCGAAATGGAAGCCTGCATATGGAAAAGCTGTAGCTGGAGGAAAAGCCATCGCAGTAGATGAGGAGAGTACTGGGCCCCTATAGATATCACTTCCAAATGGCCCCCCACTGGCGACAGGGCCCAAAATCCTCTGCTGTGGCCCAGGAGCTGCAACAACAGGGTAAGGCTGCTCACCTCTCTCTGGTAAGAAAGAAGGTATAGCGACAGCTGGTAAAGAGTTCCCTGTAGGAAACCATGAAGACATATTTCTTAGTTCGTCATTGTTCATTCTGAAGGCTGAAGCTGGGGATAAAAATGACATATTAGTGGTGCTTTTTGATACTTGGCTCCTCGGTGTGGCCACCGCACTGGCTTCATTGAGCTCGGGCCCGTTGTTCAGATCAAAGTCCCTTAAACCATTAATCTCTGCAGTACTTAACCTCCGATTACTCTTAGCCAAGGATTGTAAATTATCAGGAACTTCATCAACTCTATTCAAGTCGAGATCAAGGCCCCCACCAGTTGCTTTTGTCCGCGCCTCAACATTAGTGACGCTCCCTGATGCAGAGCCAGTTGTTTGAGCTGAGCACTGGGAGCCCATGTCTTCAAGAAGTCCCTCGTCAGGCACATTCAGATCGAAGTCTAATAACAGGCGGCCGTGCTTCCCACTGGCACCGGATCCTGCTGTCTCTGATGTGCCAAGTGGCATATCCAGAACCTTCCGTGGTTCTGCCGGACGAAAGGCGCTAGTAGCAGCAGAGCCTTTCCATCCAGGCTCGCCCTTACTCTTCAACAAGTTCTCTGGAGGTACAAAAGGTCCTTTTGCAGGGGCTGCGACTGTGATTGGGGCACGTGACCCACTACTTGGCAGCGGTGACATAAAAGGAGAGAAACCAGGCAAATGGACTCTTGTCGAAAATAACGGTGTAGCGGATGTAGTAGTAGCAGGCTCACATTGGGGTGCGTCATCACCACCGATGCCTTCATTTAAGTCGAAGTCGAGCTTAGCCGCAACATCAGGGTCAGGTTTAGTACCCAAAGAAGATGCATCAGCTGATGGTCCAACAGCATCCTCCCTTCCATCTTCATTTTTACCCGAAACCTTAGCACTGCGGGGCTTCCCACATGGCTCACTCTCTTGAGCAGACTCCATTACTTTATTCTCTGCTCCAATATTTCCACCAACTTGTTCAGAGATGTTCGACGTGACAGGAGCTGCCTGTTCCTTCCTTTCGTTATTTTTCGGTACGGACTTGCTCTCCTCCAAGCTAACAGGCCTGTAAGAGTGAGATCCGTTGGCATTTGCTACAGAAGGGAATTTATCCAATCTAAATGAAGCAACGACAACGGTATCAACCGTATCATTATTATCAGGCCTATCATCAGCATCTGCGTGATTTATTGATGTGATATGTTGTTCGATTGAGTTAGTAGCCTTCTGCACTACTCCATCCTTAGCACATGATAAAGATTCCTCAACAACCAACTTGTCAATTTTTGAGCTTGAGGCAGCAGCATTATCACATTTATTGTCCAATGAGTTGGAAACAACATCAGAAGTGCCTGCATTGTCCTCTCCATCTCCACTTTTGTCACAAGCAATATCTGCGCATTTACCTTCATTTGTTGATGGGATCTTCAATGAGGGCCCACGATCTATAGGATCAGCAGTAGCATGCTTAGTAACAACGGGTTTGTCCGCTTGATTATGGGCTCCGTCACTTTCACACTTCTTGTTAACTGGAATAGTAACATTTTCTTCTTCACCTTTTCCACTAGTCTTAACAAAAGAATTCGTATTTCTATCATGATTCAAATCGGAAACAATCAATAGTCCATTAGGCCCAGCTGTTTTATTTTCCTGCGAAGGCAAGTTAGTTTGTTGTGGGTCTGTACCCATAATTCCACCATTTTTCTCATTCTTTCCAGATTCAGACTCAGCAGCTTCCTCTGATTTCAAAATACCATGAACTTCGTAGTCGCCAACACAAGGGTCTTCAACCACTGGCGAAACCCCAGGGGAACCAAATGGCGTATTCAAGCTCGATTGAGATATTTCCCCAGCAGCCACACTGGCAAGTAGATTCATCCCACCATCATCCCCAACTGGTATTGGAGCACTGCTGCTCTCAGCATATTGTGCACAGCTTTCAATTAATGCATTTATAGAGCTGAAAGAATTTCTGGCACTGGGTTCAACCAAAGGAGTTTTCGGGATGTCTGAAGCCCTTCCCGTTTCTTCAGCTTCCTCAGAACCAGCTGGTCCTTCTTTAGCATCACGACTCAATGACGATTCTGTATTCACTTCTGTATGACCCTGAGATCGAGAAGAATCACCCCTCTGTTTCATTTTTTGATCACTACGCTCATTGCCAGGAGATGCCATTCTACTTCCTGTAATAGATGGGTCCTCAAAAGCACTTCCGGTAGCACTTCGTACGGGGCTGCGGCCAGGATTAGGAAGCCTAACGATCAACCTGTGGCTGTTCCCCTGATCACCAACAGGTGTATCAAGAGGTTTTTCACACGCAAGTCCACCTTGTAGAGCTTTATCCAATGAAGCGGTTCTGTTAGGAGAAGCAGACTTGCCCAAGCTGCTTTCCTTTTGAGCTCCAGAAACAGCTGCTCCAATAAGTCCATTGTTGGACCTTCGATGGCGTGATGAGCCACCAGAGGCCTTGCTCACATTCGTTGACCCAGCGGTTGAACTCCTTGCGTCATCCTTCCAAGAAGACTGGCTATTGTTTTGTGAATGACTAGAGCTGTTGCTTTTCTCCTCCTTTATTGTTGTCTGTGTGGAACTAATAGCTGCAGGTGTAGTTGAAGGTGAGTGCAATTTCGAAGAACTAGAAGCTAAAAGATTTGACTTTGTGATAGAATCAGAATGTCCAGGTTTACTGGTCAAAGCCTTAGATGGAGGAGGTTGTGTCAAGGAGCTTTTTGTGGTCAAATCAGTTGAGCCCATTCGTCTATTTCCTGAATTAGAAACATCCGAGAATCCTGGCTTTCCGGGCCAAGCCACAGCCTGGCCTGCAATTAGAGATTTTGCATCATTAATCTTCATTTCAGCATCTACTCGTTTCTTCCAAGTATCAACCAGGCTCCTGGCTTTCTTCTGAATTTCCAAGTTCTTATGGCTTCGCAAATTGTTCACCGATTTCCCGACACTACTAGTCTGTAGAGCATTAAGATTCACAGGCAATTTATCAAGCGCTCGAAGTAGAGCTAGTAGAAGTTCTTCTACACCTTTATCACCTTCCTTAGGGCTAGTATTATCACCGGTCTTTCCTTTGTGTGCCTCTTGGAGCCAATCATCCAAAACTGGCAGAGCCATCAGCTGAACGAACTTGCCAAGGCAATCATATCTCTCCGTGGCCGCGATGATATTTGCAAGCATTACTTTACCAGCCAAATCTATTTTTTTCTCAGTTCTATCCAGAAGCATGAGATTCACTAGCTTCTCAACTGCTTCAACATTCGAAAGCCCACCTTTCTCAGTTATTTTACCAATCTCTGCCTTCATATTATCGAGTTTAATGTTACTAGGATCAACATCTTCTGGTTTGGCAGAGTGATCTCGCTTAACAGGCTCTGGGCCTGATTCAGCCCGGTCCCTCTTCTTTCCCTTGACCTGTGAATGGAAAGGGGAGCTGCTATTTTGTACAGTATCTGAACCAGATTTCACCTGCTGTGTGGATGATGGACTGTTCGATGATCGTTTTGGTGAACGTCCACCAGATTGCACTGCCGCATGCATTTCTAGTCCCGTTCTATTTAAAAGTCTATCTACTTCTTCCTGCCGTTCCTGAGGTCCAAAAAGGAAAAGAGAACATCATGAAACAAGAAAAATTACTTTAAAGACTCAGTCCCACTTTTAATGACGCCCTACAAATTCCAATTTTAGCAATTTTGATTTGTGCAGTGTGACGATTGAGTGCTTCCATCAGTCTACTATCTAATCACAACACCCTGTCATCATCATCACAGAATTTAAACCTCAAAAAACTGAATTGTCAGCAAATTTCGACAATAATACCACGTGCCATTTGGCTGACAGAATGGACTATTAGTTATATGTGCCAGCAGTATGCTTTGATTTAGTATACCAATATTATAGTAAAAATAATACAGGAAAAGCACTTACATTAATATAATTCTTATCAGTTAGCCACCATAAGCGCTTATTCTCGATATCATACACTCGCCTACAAATGAATGAAGATATCCCTCGTGGAAGATCAACACCCTTACGTAGAAAGGCAACTTTACAAGGATGAAGCAAAGAAGCAGCGGATACCACGTCCTTATGAAAAGAATAAAAGACCTCGTTTGGTGCAGCGTCAAGTGTTATACCCTTAGCAAGCTTTATATCAGCAGGTCGGTAAAGCCAATTCACACACAACTTAAGATAATGTTCCTCACTTGATCTAATCCAACGTATTATTCCAATGAAAGGTGGGGCATTTCCAGCCTGAAAAAGGGCAGAGTCACCAACTCGAATCTCACGCCCGTCCTGCAAAATATTGAAAGTTAATCTACATTAAAATGTTGAAAATTTTAAAATCAATGCATATTCTATCAGCAATGAGAAAGGAACTGAAGAGTTCAGTCTAATTAAAAACTAAACAAAATGATATATGAATAAGCAAGCTAATAATCCGCAGCATCCTGTAGTCACAACAAGCACATCTTAGAAACTAACAAGCAAAGCGCAAAAGACAAATTAATTTCACCGAACCTCTTAAACTCTACAACTTTATCCCAATACTAAGGTTGAACTAAGTATATGGAAGATGCAAGGGTTGTGGCTTAAGTAATGTTAATAAAAATGAGCGCTATGGTTGATTTGTTTTGGCGCGGCAAATGGATTCAGTATCATATATCTTTGAAAGCATTTAGTTGCCCAGGTCTCAATCGTGTACTATAGCTAACTTCAAAACATTCATAACTGATGTAAGATACTGCAAAACAAGAACACATTCCACCACTCATAATACCGAACTATCGGTGTGGCGAATTACAGAATTGAAGCAGGAAAATTGAAATCCTTGATCAAACTCCACATCCTCCTCAAAAGTCAATAGGTAAACATCGAAGAGAAGGGACGGATAGCACCACTACAACACGCCAAGCTCGAAGCTTTCCCTCGTCGACCGAAAACCTAATAAAAGCGGTACCTTTAAGAAAGAATCAGGCGCGGAGGGATGGGAATTGGAGGGGGGAGGGTTGATTATTGGCCCCGGCGGCGGAGGAATCGCTGCGGCTGGTGCTGCTGCTGCTGCTGCTGCTGTAGCGGGCGCAGGCGCTGGCCACATGTGCCGAAGCCGCTTCCTCTCCTCACCTTCCACCCGCCCATGCATAGCCTTGCATCTTCCCAGCTAGTGTTTGCTCCGATCCCTCCAGCCGCGCGAACCATCAATCCGGGGGCACTCAATTCCACCTCCCGCGCCCTAATCGCATAGAAACCCTAGAAACCGCCCTCGCCGCCGAGTCCCGCACCCGCGAAGCCCTTACCCGTCGGCAGATCCAGGGGACTGCAACGTACGCAAGCGGAAACCCTAATCGGGGAGCTCGGGGGATCGAATTGGAGGGGTGAGGGTTGGGAATTAGAGATCGGGGTGCGTGGGTGGGGAAGGAGACGAGCGGGGGAGAGAGAGAGAGAGAGAGAGAGAGAAGGGAACGCGTGGGGTGAGAGAAAAGGGGATTTGTAGAGAGAGAGAGAGAGGAAGCGGATTCGGATTCGGATTCGGATGGTGAAATCGGAGTATTTGAGGAGAGATTCGGGTCGCGGATTTCGCGATCGAGCGGAGAGAGAGAGAGGAGATGGTTACATATTGAGTTGATGTGCGTGCACCGGGTGCAATGCACCGGGTGTAGAGTACTTTTCATACGCTCTATATCATTAAAATATGCTAAATTACGCTGCACTACACTTTAATTTAGAGATTTTTTTTCCACTGCTTTTTTTATTTTTTTTTTCAAATACACTAAAAAATTATCTTTTGCTTATTAATTTTTATTCCACTATAAACAAAACCTATAATTTTACACAAAAATTATAAGTTTAGATAAATAATATTGGTTGAAAGTAACAGTGTTTATATTCGATCTATTTTGACAAAAAGAAAGACTTTAAAATACAGAAAATATATAATTCGAAATTTTGTATACGTATTGAATATCTAAAAAGGTCTATTGTAAATTTTAGATATTCTAACCGATCAAATAATAGTTTTTTTTTTTATATCATTGATTTTTTTTTTCTTTTAACCATTTTATAATGTGTGTGTATATGTATATATATATTGCCATTGGACCGCCTCAAAATCCGTTTAGTATTGTAATGGTGTATCTGATTAAATATTCTTTATTAGCATTGCACTGATCTTAAAACGATGTAATGGCTAAAAAGTCACAAGTACAAATGCTCATGTACAAAGATCAACTCATAATATATATATATATATTAGTTGAGTGTACGTGCAAATGCACGTAACAATTATTTAATTTATTTTAAATCAATATAATTTTGCACATTATATTTATTTAAGAATTTAAAATTCATAAACTCATATGTTAAATTTTATTAGAAAATATTTGCAATATTCCATATTTTTTTATATATACATTAAATATTTTCGCCTGTCGAAATTTCAATTCGTTTTTAATATATCATATACTGGGCTTACTTTGAGGCCCATAAACAAGGCCTTTTAATTTCCAACAAAGGCCCAACATATCTCAAATTCATGATTTGGGCCATGTTGGGCCACTAACCCAAAATTTTAATGCTCTACTATTTGGGCCTCCTGGGCCCAGAGCCGTATATTTTTGGGAGAAAAATACGGGTAGGAGTATTTTTACGTGCTGTGAAAAAATACAATTTAAAAGAATATGTTATTTTTGTTTTAATAAGCCATAGCATGTTGTGCGCATCATACTAATTTACTAATTTTGTTTAAGAAGAGAATTCCTACTAATACAGTAGAATGCTATTCTGATTAAGGCTTAGTTTGGTATTGAGGCCTATCTAATGTTATTAAATAAAATGGAGTTGTAGAAAAAGCATATAGAGATATACTTCTGCGTTCTCCGGTGGGAACGCAGAAAATATATCGTAATCGACTCATCATGATATGCGGAACGCAATACTACGTACGGAAACAAACGGGGTATTTTTCCAACGTACTTTCTCACCGCACGTAACGCAGTCTCCCCGCAATACCAAACGAAGCCTAAGTGATAAGAACAATTTATTCTTAAATTTTCTTCATATATAAATTTTTTTTTAAAAAAAACACTCCCTTTAATTTTGATTCTAAAAGAGTAAGTATCCTAAACTTGTGGAATTTTAAACATGAATGTGAACCTACTCATCATGTCGAAGGGGATTGCAAATTTTATAGGATAAGAGTAAATTTATGTTACGCTAAATTGGAAAAACTTCAAATACTACTCATGTGGTTTTATCACTTTAATACTTTTGTAATTTTATTTTTCTCCTTCTGTTATTTTTTATATTAATTTTTTTTATTAAATCAGTGATAAAGTTTAAATACTAAAATGAATATTCGATAAATCATATGTGGGGTATCTGAAGTTTTTTATATATGATTTAATAAAGAGTCAACGGAGGTAGTGGCGGCAGAGAAAAATGAAATCATGGGATGCTAAAATGATACAATTTAAGCCATATGGTACTAATCGTGTAACACCAACCGATCATATCTAGGACGGTTAGTTAAAGACTTAATGGGTTGTATTCGAAGTCTTACGGTCAAAACTTAATTACTTTATATTTCCAGCTAAATTTATTTTTAAAGAAAAAGTACGAATTGAAAATAAGGTTCACACTAGCAATAAAAAAAAAGGAAAAAGAAAAATAGTAATAACATTGAAACTACAGCTCCTGTTTTTGATTGTTTTTTTTTAAAAAAAAGATAGATAGCACGCAACCCGCTTCGTTTATTTTATTTAAAAATAAACTTAAGGTCTCGAATATCGATCAGCCATCAAGTTCTTTACCACTTGCACTAGTAACAGTCGGTTCGAATCAGCTTTATTAATAACAAGATCGCGAAAGAGAGAAACCATTTATTTTAAAGATCATAAAGGAAACCAAATACACAGACCAGAGAGTCAGATCCAATCAATATATATGGCCACCTGCATTAATTAATGTACTACACAAAAAAAAAAAAAATTACATAATAACACTTGCAATAATGTGTGTGTGCATATATATAGCCTATATACCCCCTCAAAAATTAAAAAACATTTCATATATTTCTATTTTTTCTTCTTTCTAATATACTTATCGTATTTTCCTCTGTTATTTTAAAATGTCTGTACAATTATCACCAGTTAAATTAACATAGTTAAAACATGAATTAAATATCTACTAGAATTAAAAAAAAAATTAAAAATATTTTTTTTACTCTTAACTTTGGGGCAAATAAAAAATATTTGTGATGGCAGAAAGATATATTTGAAAAGACAAAAAATTAAAATACTTTTTATGTTCCTAACTTAAGGGTAAATAAGAAAAGCCAGTGATGAAGGAATGATATATTTAAAAGGTCAAAATAATAATTGTATATAGATAACAGCTGTTGCTAACAGTTCATTAATAAAATTTAACTCTAAAGATATATTTAAAATAGGTTGAAATGTAAAAAAAATATTTCGATATTAACCTTCTAAAAAAAATAAATTAGAAAGTCAAAAAATTTTTAGAAGTATATATCCATGTATATAATATATATATATATATATATATATATATATATATATATATATATATATATATATATAAATTTCTATACTTTTATGAGTATACTTTACTCATAAGTTTTTTGCCATTAGATCTACTCTTTAATTAATTTCACCCGTTAGTATACTATTCAACCAACCACCCACTCAACCCTAGGGGCCCACTATCAACCTAACCGTAATTAATCACGCTCATCCTAATCACTCATTTTTCATCTGAACGGCTGAAAACTTATGAGTAGTAGGTATTCAATACTCATAATAGTATAGTAGCGTGGCCTATATATAAAATTACTATACTTTTATGAGTATAGAATTCTTGTACTCATAAGTTTTTTACCATTAGATCTACTCTTTAATTAATTTCAGTTAGATTATATATATATATATATATATATATTATAATAATAAAAAAAAAAGCAGATCAGGTGGGCCCACTTTTGTCTCAAGCACAAATTTGAATATCACTTAGTTGTTGTTGCATTTAATTTCCTCTTAATAAATGCTCACAATTAATGTTTCCTTTCCCACTATGTCTCTTTGTCAGATATGTATTTGTCAATCCATTTTAAGTCTCATATCAGTTTAAATTTGTCCTCATCAAGTTCCCATCAATGAGCAAGTTATGGACAATTCCACTTCATTGAGAATGTTCATGTCCTTTAGTGAGACAAGGATATATCTAAGTCCATAATTTCACTTGCAACTTAGACTAATATGAAAAGGACATTGAAGTTGTAGGTAAAGTGTTAACATTTTTTTTTTCTTTTTTAAGAAATAGATAGTATATATGCTACCTGTTTTGTTTATTTTATTTACAAATAAATTTAGCTGAAAATATGAATTAATTAGAATTCGAATTCGAAATCTCGAGTATTAATTAATCACCAAGTCTTTTGCTACTTGCATGCGCTAGGGATCGACTATCGGTTGTTAATTAATATCATTCCTAAAGTATGTTTCTTGTGGTCACATTAACTTTTGGGTTGCATATTATCAGAGCTTGTAGGCAAGAGTATGTCTTCAATCTTATACTTTTGGGTTAAAAATGTTGAGATTTTCTTAAGCTTAAACTTTTACAACATGGTATTTTCAATCATTTATATTCAATAATTTCACATCCATCATGTCATTAGGAAGCTAATTATTATATTAAGACTACTATTTGATTGTTCTCTCTCTTGTAAGTGCATGTAGATGGTATATGTATTACCCCAATTCATGATAAGCACTAAGACTCTTCTTCAAGAGCTCTTTTTCATCTTTTGTTAATTATTAGTGTCTAAATTAAGCATTAGAAAAAAACAACAACAACAAAAGGAATGTCAAAAGAGAGCACCACCACAACACATTATGATCCCACAAATAGTTTGATATTAAAGATAACTAAGGTGTGGGATAGGGTGGAAGGGAAGGCATGGTGGACTAAGCACGAGGAACGGATTGACTGAATTAGCTATAAGCTGGTAGATCATCTGGAAGATCAGAAATAATTTTATCTTTTGTGGGATACAACTAGATCCTATTTTAGCGGAGAGAAGGCTCAAGCAGTTAATTGATTCGTGGAAAGACAACCTTTAATCGTTCGGTCGGTTTTTTTTTTTTTTTAAGAACTCTGTTTTTTGAGGCACTGGTTGCCTCACCTTTGTAGCCAAATTCGTACTTTCAATGAATGAAGCAGATAGCGTCCTACCTATTCTAAAAAAAAAAGAAAAAAAGATAACTAAAGTGGCACCAATGCCACCCACTTTTTGCGGTTTAAATAGCCCAACCAAAAGATTACTCAATTAATATATCTTAATTCCCTAAGTTGGTGTATTATTATACTACACTTTTAGGGCTTTGTTTTTTGGGTAGGTTAGGCATCTAGGGTACTTGGTTTATTATGAGCTTTGAACAAGAAAAAAATAGCATGAGATTAGGACTATGACCCCAAGATCTCCAACACCCTCACATGGCCTAATAAATGGTTTTGAATGGGGATGTTGAAATTAGAGATAGGGTATAATTTGATCCTAAAAAAAATAAATGCATTGGAGGAAGAGAAAATGTGGTCTAAGTTTATTCATTGCTTGACGCATGCGCGCGAAGAGAGGGTCTTCTCCAAAATTTAAAATTCATTGTATCTTTTTCGAAACATATATATGTATAATATATAAATTAGTTCATTTTTTATACAGAACAATAATAAAAAAGATAAACAGTGGCAAATTAAGGGCTTGGTGGTTGATAGAGCAGTTCGAATCCCTGGTTGATTCACATTTTCAAGTTTATTTCTTAACGAAATAAACGGTTATATAGCCCTACCTATCTCTCAAAAAAAGAAAAGAAAAAAAAAGATAAAGAATATGGAGCCCACGATAAGCTTATATGGACTGACCAATGACTGTTTGTTCGATACGAGATTTGGGGGGATTAGGTTTGGTGGTTGATCTCATCAACAATGAGATTTGTTAACATATTTTGTTATAATTATTACTTGTTTTAAGGAAAAAAAAAAAAAGAGTTTCAGGTGGGGGGATGCTTAAATTGAAAATTGAAAATTGTTTTTAGAGTTCCAGGAATATTCCCTATTAATTTCATTCGGACCAAAATCACAGTTTATAAATTTCATGGAGATTTTTTTACTGTGCATCCAAACAGGCCCTAATTGTTTAGATTACGTACATTTCATATATATATATATACATGAACTTGCATTGTTATTATGCTTGGTTCAAAAAAAAAAGGTGAAGTGGAAAAGCTTGTTAGTGGCCTCAACTTTAGGTTATAGTCACATTAATATTAAAATAATTGGTTATCATTAAACAATTTTAGATTCTTATGATAATTTAATTGTCCCTAGGATCAAGTGGTGCACTAAGCAACAAATGGTGGGTTTGAATAATTAATGGGGTGGATTATTATTATCAATTATTAAAACCTTATTGCATGGAGCAAGTTAGTGAAATTATTACATGTGAGTATAGAACTTTGAGATTTGGATTCATCCAAAGCTAAACCCACATGTAGATTAATGGATAAATAAATATCAATATTAATAAAGAGACTATATATAAACCATGTTTCCCCCTTTTTTTTAAATTTGACAAGTTACATAGATATATATAACTTTGGATTTTTTTTTTTTGACTAGTTATAAATTTACAACATTTTGAGACATTTTTGTTGTACTTTAATATTCTAAAAAAAGCATTTAATTATCTTTATGTAAATATAATCACGACCTTAATTAATTTCTAGGAAAGAATAAAAATATTTCAACATTATAAAGGATATATAAGCTATAAGAAAAGTGCTACATATTTGCCTGATATAAGAGCGTAAATTTTACATCCTTGCACTAATAAAAAAATATATATAGATTATTAGATTTATAATATATTTAATTTTTCATGATTAATTAATCTAACCAAATAAATTAAAAATATTACCAAAAGGATACATATTCTTTCAAACTTACTGTCTTAACCATCGAAATTAGATTAATTAATGCTAAGAGTAAATTTTAAGTACCCGCAAAATTTAATAAAATATTTTAACATAATCGGCTACGTACAATAATTTTAATAAAAAAATTAGAAAATAAATATGCACCAATTATTAAAGTTGAGCAGGTTATTTAAAAACTACTTATAGATAGTGGAGGAGGTGCTCCATATATACACTTTTACTACCTTTATAATAAGGTACATTACATATATAATATATAATAACCTATAACCATAGTACCCATAAATAGTCTTTATGGTTATTCGTAAACTAGAATATTTTAAGACGAAAATATATAGAAATATGCTTCAGAATGACTTATAACGAAAAGATTTTTTTTTTTTTTTTCGTAACGTGATTTTTTTTATCGCATGCAACATAAGTTTAATTTCTGTAATTTCAAATAGAGTCTTCAAAATATTTTTTTTTTTTGAAGATATAGGTAACACGCTACCCGCTTCGTTTATTTCGTTAAGAAATAAACTTAGCTAAAAATATGAATCAACTAGGATTCGAACTCGGGTCTCGGGTACCAATCATCAAGCTCTTTGTCACTTACTTTAGAGACGGTCAGTTAGTTTTCAAAATGTCGCTGATCGAATTACGCATGTATGCGGTATATAAAATAGTCTTACGTTGGAAACTGTACCACTATTTTTTTTTCTTTTAATTAATTAACAGTGACAGTGTCTTTACACCCCTTCTCTCTCTCTCTCTCTCTCTCTCTCTTCTCCCCCAACACAGTCCCCAATCATCACCACCACTATTTCCATATTACTCCATTCCCCCACATACTACACACACACACACACACACACACACATTACCCTTTCTCTCTCCTCCTCTTCAAGAGAGAGTGCAGAGAGTGTAGAGAGAGAGAGAGAGAGAGAGATTTCATCATCTTAAGCAAATTAAGCAGTGCATGAAATGGGGAATTGCCAGGTGGCGGAGGCGGCGGCGGCGGCGGTGGAGCTTCCGGGGGGGAGGGTGCGGCGGCTCTACTGGCCGACCCCCGCCGCCGAGCTCATGCGCTCGAACCCCGGCCACTACGTCGCCCTCGTCGTCGTCGCCGCCGCCGCCAATTCCGACAGCCTCTGTGGCCCCGGCGACGGCGGAGGTGCGAAAGCGACGCGCGTGAAGCTGCTCAAGCCCAAGGATATGCTCCTCCTCGGACTTTCCTACAAACTCATCACCTCCCAAGGTTAAGTTCGGTACTATCTGCTTCATTCATTAAGAAAATAAATTTTAAAAAAAAATAAAAATAAAGGCTCCCTCAATTTTTTGAATATGAAAAGTGTTGGCCATGAATAATAACTAGTGTACTAACGTATATCTTACATTTAAAAATTTAAAACTTTTTAATATTAAAATAATTGATAAGACGAGTGAGTAAATTAATTTTAGCCTTTTAGATATTAGGATGTAAAATTTATGCCTGTAAAATAGATGTACAAATAACATTTGCTTTATATATATATATATATATATATATATATATATATATATATATATATATATATATATATTTATTTATTTATTGTTATATTTTTCTAGTGGTGGTGGATTTGGTTAAATTAGCAATGATTTTGTAAATATATGGATCAGTTTGCCTAGCTTCTATTTTCAAATGCAATTTTTTGGGATAATAATAAATTGTCCTTTTTAAAATTATTATTTTTATAAATTATTGCATGATTTACGTACTGGTAATTTTATATATATCGTATATACATAGACCTGGTCATAAAACATTATTCAGGTGAATTTTATATAGTATTTTGCTGATGATAACACTTTACAACTGATCAATAATTTATCAAACAATAATAGCCACCATGCATGTACGTAAGTTCAAATTAATTTTTTTTTAAAAAAATATTTGTATATAGTTTCTGTTTTCAAATTTGTTTTTTTTTTTAAAAAAATTGTGTGTGGGATCAGAGGTGATTAAGGCTCTTAGAGCGAGTAAACAAGAGAAGATGAAGAAGAACCAATTATCTGAATCGATTCAGAAACAAAGTGGTGGAGAAGATGATGATGATGATGAGCCTCATGTGGATCATGTTGTTGATAAAGGGCGAAAACAAGTTGACTCACAAAGTAATTATAATGGGAAGGTAATTAATTAATTTCCTATATATATATATATATATTATATTTAGTTTTTTTTCTTTTCTTTTAATTATTAAAATATGAAAAATTAACAAAGCATATTTATAAATATTTCTTTTATATTACACATCTATATATTACTTTCAGTTTTGGTTAATATAATAATATTTTCAAACAAGATTAATTAAAGAGATTTTTTTTTCTCATTCTTTTTTAATTTGTACTAGAACTAAACTAATGGACTATTGATTCTACTCCATTATATATATATATATATATATACATGTATAATTCTTCAAAATGTAAGATATCTAGTGTACCCTTTTAAGTATATGAATTTATTATAAATATCTCTACCCGTATTGAAAAATAGTTAAACAGTACTAGGCTAATTAATAAATAATAATTAATTTTACCTTAATTATTTTTTATTATAGGGCAAATTTAATTATAATACATACTCCTCATTGGAAATGTGATCTATCATATCAACTTTTCAATAAAAAATGTATTATATTTATAAAAATTGCCCACCCGATAAAAGTTCATCAATTAGATTTTTAATTTGTTGGAAAATAAAGATAAAAGGTTTAATTAGGAATAATATGTCGAATAGGAATATTTGATAATGTTTTTAATATTTACGAGAAACATCAGTAATATTTCGAACTTTTTAGGAGTATATATTGATCTAATTATAGTTTGACAAAAAAAAAAAACTCAAAAAAATTATCTCGATTAATTTTAACTTAATTTAGGCTAAAATTATTTGATTCGTTTGGCTATTCTTTAATTTTTTTTTAAATATCGTAATTGACGTTGACTACATTCTAATTAGGTAAAAACGTACCGAATTTATCTGAACTTTACAATATTATTTTGATTTGACTAGCTACCGTACTTTTTTAATTTTTGATTTTATAATCTAATCTAATTTTTCAGAATTTGTTTGATTTGAGTCGGTTAACGATATTTTAACTTTTAAATATAATCTTATTACTTATTTTAATAAATTCATATATATTTGAGGGAATTACACGGAGTATTAATTCTAATTAAATTGTAAGATAAACGATTAGATAATAAACTAAAAATTCTAAAATATAAGATAGTAAAATCAAAACAATTAATACTCTAGATAATTAAGTTTTGTATATTTTTACCTAGTTCTAAATTATGTATGGAATAATTTATGTAAGAAAATTAGAATTGTGGAGCAAAAATCCCATATGCATGGAAGGACACAACAAGTACAAAATATTTTGGATTGAGTGATAGAAAAAAGAAGCCCATGCATGCACTTCACAAAAAGATGAATGATTTTGTACTTGTTGGGATCTTTAAAAGCAGTGCAAAATTTGTGTGTATTATTTGTCCCCTTATGTTCATGGAATAATAACAATAATAATAATAATAATAATAATAATAACAAGAACAATAAAATCTCATCAGGTGGAGAAGCATGATCAGAGAGAAAGGCACAAAAGCAGAAGCTCACAATCACAATCACAAGCCACTAAAGCTCGTCAATGGCGCCCTTCTTTGCAGAGCATCACTGAAGTGGGAACTTAATTATTTATGGTTTTTTTTTTTTTTTTTTTTTTTTTTTTTTGGTTTCCTCTGTGTAATGTAATGTTTATGTTTATTTAACATAAAAAAGACAAGAACAGTTGGGCTAATTAGTCCCACTTCATGGAGAAATATAATATGCAGTGATATATATTAGGGAATTAGAAGAGCAATTCTGCAATTGTTTTTGCTTGAGTGAAAATATGAAAATCTATTTTTCTTTTGTAAAGTTGGTATATATTTATGCATGTATCTTTAGAATATTTAGGTAAAAATGTATAGAACTGATCTGAAATAGGCGAAAAGGAGGTACTATGGGATTTAGGAGCTAGCTTCTATCGCTGCGACGTGGTGGACTGTCAGGTTGGAACGGAATAAGAGAATTTTTAAGAATTCTAAACGCCCGGTGACCTCTCTGGATCGCTCTCTTAGAAATACGTTGGATTTTGTTCTATAATTTTTTTTTTTTTTTTTCGTTCGCCGCTACGAGGCCTAGCTGCCTCAGTTTGTACCTCAGTTCACTCTCTTAATGAATGAAGCGGTAGCATGCTAGTGATGCTACTTTCTCTCAAAAAAAAATAGTTGCGTGTTTTACATATAATAATCTTAATAGGCTCACTCTGATCTTTATTTCTCATGCCTAGTTATCAAAAATTAGAAAAAAAAAAAATTAGTTTTTTATATTTTAAAGTCTTATAAAATTGTATATATACAATCAAAATGACAGCATAATTATCCAAATTAAAAGTTTAGGTATCATAATGCAAAATATATAAAGTTTGGGGTTAGGGGGTACATTGTTCCCTTGCTCTAATGCTTATATAGGTACCAAGTTGCGTTATGGAGATAGCACAGGGACTATTTATACATTTTACCTTACGCTCGAAGCCGCGCAAACTCACCTCAATGCACCGCCTACGCCCCGCCCCGTCCCCTCTCCTCCTCCGCCGCCTCTTCCCCTCCTCCTCCTCCTCTCACCCCCTCTTCCTCTTCGCCCCTAAGCCCTCGTCGCCGCCGCCTCCGCCGCGGTGCCCCCGCCCCTTCCACGCGCTCTCTACGCCGAGCCCCTCCCCGGGGCCCCTCGCGCGTCGGAGCGCCGCGGCAGGGGCGGCGGCGGAGGTGGGGTTCTTCGCGGAGGAGGGGGTCTCGTGGGAGTCGCTCGGGGTCTCGGAGCGCCTCCGACGTGCTCTCGAGGGCGCCGCCCTTCGTAGGCCCTCCTTAGTTCAGGTGCTCGTG
The DNA here is from genome assembly GCA_025177825.1 of Aechmea fasciata. Taxonomy (NCBI): domain Eukaryota; kingdom Viridiplantae; phylum Streptophyta; class Magnoliopsida; order Poales; family Bromeliaceae; genus Aechmea; species Aechmea fasciata. The sequence goes on from CM045937.1 coordinate 6,460,930, forward strand.
CTGTCCTTGCGCGGTCTATCAAGTGTTCGACGAAATGCCGAGCTTAGAACACTCAACCAACCAACCAACCCCCATGGATTATTATTACTGTTTGTTATTGCCTTTTCGACAACATGTTGATATTGTTTTTATCGACACGCTTCTCTAACTTTATTGTTTTGATTTGAGATATTCGAATCAAATTAATGATTCTATTAAATTTAATGGCTCCGCATGCTTTTCTAGATGTTGAAGTTGTGATTTTTGTCATCAACTAACTATCGCTAGCTAAAGAAAACCGTTAGTTTAAACAAAAAAAAAAAACAAAAAGTGGAAATGTAGAGACCTTATCTGAACTATAGGGCATTTTAATATGCGAACGGGAAAACTTGTATATTTGATTCATTTTATTCAGTTAGTAGAAATTTTTATGTTGCTTTGTACTTGCACCTCTTAGAAATCTCCCAATTTCAGTTGTATATGCTTATGAACTTGGTATAAATCTTAAAAAGGCCGTAAATTTTGTTGCATTGTAGGCTGTTTGCATTCCTCGTATACTTAAAGGAAGTGATGTGATTATCGCCGCGGAGACAGGTAGTGGCAAGACGCACGGATACCTCGTGCCGTTGATTGACAAACTGTGTGCTGCTTCTGGTCCCAGGGAAGTAGCAGATGTTTCAGAGAGGACTTCTCGGTCCAATGATATCTTTCTTGTGCTTTGTCCGAATGTGATGCTATGTGAGCAGGTGGTACAAATGGCTAACTCTCTGCTCGATGAATCTGGCGAGTCGCTTGTAAGAGTTGCTGCAGTTTGTGGACAGAAGGTTTGATTCACTGTGAAATGCTCTCTATGATCAAGCGTAGAATGTGGAGTTAATACTATTGTTATAATCATCATAGATTTCATTCAAAATATATGGTTTTGCGTGGTTCCGTTCTCAAAGTTCAAATGACTCAGAAATAGTGAAAATATGGTGATAATGTGGTTGGTCGCTTGTTGCTCAAGCCTAAACTTAAAACTTAGGAGGCTTTAAAAGTTTTAGCTGGTGCCATATTTGTTGATGTAAGGATCTTATGTCTTACTAGTCATACATGAGTTTCAGGACATGTTTGGCCGAGCTGAAGCTTCTGCAACAACTCTATTCGAGTAAAATTGTCCAAAATAAGCACTGATTATGTCTTCATTATTTCCTCTACTGCTTCTTGTTGCCCAGATGTAGACATTTAAGATAGTAGAAGCTCATTTTGGCTTCCCTTACCAGAATGTCTAGACTATTTTCTACTCAAAAGCATCATTTCTAAGAGCTTTTGCAGTTGGGTCTAGAGACACCGTTCAAGAAGTGACAATAAGCAAGCTCTTAATTTGGTTTATGGCTGACTGAGGCTAGTTTTCAGGGTTGATAAAATCTCATCTTGGGGCCTAACCAGCTAATTTTTTAGGCTAATCTTAGTTTGACGGCTAGCACTCTGTATGTGATATTCATTTGTATTATGTATTTCTAGACCTAACATATTTGAACTATTGGCCTGCAGGGATGGCCGGTTATACAGCCCGACATTCTTGTTTCTACTCCAGCTGCTCTTTTGAATTATCTTTTTGAGTTCGACCCAGAAAAGAAATGGCGGGAAAGTTTTTTGCGCAATGTAAAATTTGTGGTAATTACCTTCTTCGAACTGTTATAACTTGCTTAAATTTGACATGATAGGGTGGAACTTTTATCCTATTATTCAGCTCTGTCAAAGCATCTGTAGGAAACTTCTCTAGTAGTTTCAGATTGTAATACAGAAATTGCCTTTCCTAGCAAATTTTATACATTTATTCAAGGGAACTATGTGCGTGACCATCATTATTCTACAGCTACCATAAACACAATAATGATCATGATGTTCACACAGGTCTTTGACGAAGCTGACATGCTGCTTTGTGGGAGTTTTCAAAATCAGATCATTCGTCTCATTAATATGTTTCGTTTTGATGAAAAACTTGTGTCTAAGATGGAAAGTTCTGCAGAAGACGTTCCAGTAGATGAGAATGATAAAACTCATGGTGAACTTAATTTTGAAGACAATGAACTTAACAGTGATTGTGAGGATGCAGAAGTTGATCTTGAGGATGCCCTAGAAAATTTTGGTACAGAGGAGAACAAAGTTGAAACAACTAGTGTAAGGGATTGGAGGAGGGTTAGAAAAGTCTATAAGCGCAGTAAGCAGTATCTCTTTGTTGCTGCTACCCTTCCACAGAGTGGCAAAAAGACTGCAGGCGGTGTTCTGAAGAGAATGTTTCCTGATGCCATTTGGGTCAGCGGCAGTTATCTGCATCGACATAACCCTAGGTTGGCACTTTTTTCCAGTTATTCTTTCTTATATACTGTCGCACCTATTTGACATGGCAGTGCCAACACCAGGGCCATGGTAATCCTATCCTTGCTAATGATTGTATCAACATCTTTTTTGTGTTATCTCTTCTCTTGAATGGTTATATATGCTTGCGATGATACGCTGCAGCATCTTACTATAGTATGATATATCCTGAATGCATATATGCTTAGCTCGATGTGGCTTTCTGCCATTTGCTTTATATATACTTTTCTTATTTTCCATCTTCATATTTTACCTTATTTCTATCTTACTGTTTCGTTCTCAGATTGGAACAAAGATGGATAGAGGTCGCAGCTGATACGCAAGTAGATGCTCTTCTGGATGCCGTGAAACATAGTTATAATGCTGAACACAATGAATTCAGTACCAGTCCAAGTCGGACAATGGTGTTCTCCAATACAGTAGATGCTGCTCAATCAGTGGCTAAGATATTGCAGAGAGTTGGGATTCAGTGCTTTTTGTACCACAGAGAGAGCTCCCTGGAAGAACGGGCATATAACCTACAAGCTTTCCGAGAAAATGGTGGAGTGCTTGTGTGCACGGATGCTGCCGCGCGTGGCTTGGACATACCCAATATTTCGCATGTTATACAGGTAACATATTTGTTATGGATAGGAGATTTTAGTCATGGTTTATATAATCTATAGTTGTTTGTAAAAGCTGAAAATTTCATGAACTGTTATCACTAATTGTTTGTATCATGTTTCCTCTCTAAAGTATATGCCATCTTAAGAATTTTTCTCTGTCACTTAATCTGGCATACACTCTTCCCTTTACTTAAAGGCGGAGTTTGCGACCTCTGCTGTCGACTTCTTGCATAGAGTTGGTCGAACAGCAAGAGCCGGCCAATCTGGGATAGTCACAAGCTTGTATACGAAAGCCAACAGGGATCTCGTGAATGCTGTTCGTGAGGCGGAGGAACTGGGTAGACCCGTGGTAATTTCTATCTGAAATTTCATTTCCTCATGTTAATTATTGTTTCCTAATTATGGAGTACCAATAACGATTTTCTCTTCTTTTTTTTTTGAAATGGAGGGGGGAAAACCTGGAAGATATTTCCTGTTCAATTATATACCCACATTGTCTATGTTAGAATATTTAACTATGTATTGATCAGATGATAATCCTTTAATTTTTATGCATTATTATGTCTTTTTAATGTCAATTGTTTCTATGCTTACAGGAGCAAGCATTTAGCAGGAAAAGGAGTTTCCGAAATAAGCTTAAGAAGAAAGGTATGCTATCAAAACATTCCAATGTTGCGAACATATTGAGAAGTAATTATTGCTTGCAGACCCTTTCTGCCAATTCATGTTATGTTGTTATCGACAGGTCGAAGTGAGGCTGAAGATAAACCTAAAGTCCCAACATAGTTTGGATCGAGACGAAGGCGGTTCAAATTTTTTCTTTGCCCCTTCTTAATGTGTTTCTCATCTTAAAATTTTGACAATGAATGTTCCTGTATAAGTGGTAATGTAACCTTCACTTGTATTTAGATCTCCTGGTCTTGGATCAAGTTTCTAAAAAAAAAGGAAAAAAAGGACATATGTTTGAACTATCATATGTGGAATGCATTATTGCTTTTGTTGATTGTTATACATGTGATATTACTGAGGTATCCAGTTTTTTTTTTTTATTTTATTTTTTGGTGCATTGCTTGTATGTATCATCAGTATATACTGTATTACTGTAGCATAGGCTTTGTTGTTAAATTTGGCAGTTTGGGGAATCAAATTGTAACTGGATTCTATCTATGATAATTTGTGATTTACCTCCTTATTTGAAAATTTTCTTGTTCTATGGAACTAGAAAGAGGTGATGTAACATATCTTTTGATCTTTAAAAAATATATATAAAAAAGAGGGTTATTTTTTCAAATAAAATTTTGAGAGGATTATTTTTCAAATTTCAAAATTTTGGAGGGTCATTTTAAAAAAAAAAAAAAAAAACCATATATAAAAGCGTCTACAAGTTACAAGTTATAACCTTAAACTCAACTGCTCCCTCCACGGATCCCGCATTAAAATAAAAGGAGAGAAATGGCCGGAGCCGGGATCTTAGGAGGCGGCGCCGCCGCCGGGAGATCCACCGTCGCTGCGCCGCGCGGCGGCGGAGGCGGCGGAGCCCAGCTGCTGCTGCTGCGGCGGCGGCGGCGCGAGCGGTGGCTGGTGGCGCTGGGGATCGTGCTCCACGCCGTCTACATGCTCAGCATCTTCGACATCTACTTCAAGACCCCCATCGTCCACGGCACCCTCCCCGTCCACCCTCGCCTCTCCCCCCCGGCCCGCCGCCTCGTCCTCCTCGTCGGTGAGCTCTCCTTCTCCCGCTCTCTCTAAAGAGCTCTCGATCTCGATCTCGATCTCTAATGGTAGATGTGTGGATTTGGGGATCTGGGGCGTCGTCGCAGCTGATGGGCTCAGGGCGGACAAGTTCTTCGAGCCCGACGCCGAGGGGAGCTTCAGGGCGCCGTTCCTGAGGAGCGTGATGCGGGAGAATGGCCGGTGGGGGGTGTCCCACGCGCGTCCCCCGACGGAGTCGCGGCCCGGCCACGTCGCCATCATCGCCGGGTTCTACGAGGATCCGAGCGCCGTCACCAAAGGTGTGTGTGTGTGTGTAAGGGGGAGCTCTTCATCTTGTGTTATATGTTCATGAATTTCAGCAAAAACATGGATTTAAATTCGAGTTTCGTTTTTTAGGGTTTCCAAAAGCTCTTTTTGTTTGCAATCTTGTTTGCGAAATGCCTAGATATTGCTTTTAGGACTGTAGATGTTGTTTGTCTTCAACTTGAAGCAATTTAAGACACTATAGTATTTCATAAGCAATTGGTGGTCAGAGTGTATGCAGTGTATGCTCTCTCCCTCTGACAAGTTTTGGGTATCTAAAATTGTCTTCTAAATACCTGCATATTGATTTCCTAGCGAATTTATGTATCATTATTTTAACTTTCGTTAACTCTAGAACATGTCTCATGCTGCTTGCAGGATGGAAAGCTAATCCAGTTGAGTTTGATTCAGTTTTCAATCAAAGCAGGCATACTTTTTCTTTTGGAAGTCCGGACATTGTTCCCATATTCTGCAGTAGCCTATCTCACAGCACCTGGGGTACCTATCCCCATGAATATGAAGATTTTGCAACGGGTTAGATTCCCTTATAATCTTTGACATGTTATTCCATTTTCAGAAGTTTATTCCTTTTTGTTTTTTTCCCTCATCCTTAAAAGTATAACATTTTTAGAGCAGTGATTTATTTAGTATCAATATTATCTATGTAACTGAACAATGCGCATAATCAGATTGCATAAGACCTCTATAATTGATTTGCTTGCTATTAGTATCTTTCTAGAACTGATCGTAGAACACTGACTCCAGATAATTACTTTGTACTAGGTAGATGAGATGGGATACATGTACTTAGAGATATTTGTGGTTCGCCTTTGCTAATATCTGGTTGGATGGATAATTGTTTTGCTTGTTCCTTGTGCCTCTGTGGATACTTGTTTTTACTCGTTTAGAGACTTTACTGCAGATGCATCCTTTCTGGATCAGTGGTCATTTGATCAATTTCACGGTCTTCTGAATAGGTCATATGATGATCCTAAATTGAGGCAATTGCTCCGACAAGATAAATTGGTTATCTTTCTACATTTACTGGGTTGCGATACAAATGGCCATGCGCACAGGCCTTACTCGTCCATCTATCTGAATAATGTGAAGGTGGTTGATCAAATTGCTGAAGGTGTCTATAATCTTATGGAAAGCTACTTCAAGGACAACAGAACAGCTTATGTCTTCACAGCCGACCATGGAATGAGCGACAAAGGTTTGGATATTTGTCATACTTGTGGATATTCTCATACATGACTACTCTGTTCTCCTTTTTTTATTTTCCTGTTCTTAAATTCAGTATTGTCTGTTGATATGGGGCTTTGTAGATATATGAGAAATTCGAATGCAGTAGCCAATCTGTTAAAATGATCTTTCCTAATAATTTGGTGGATCATTGTTCTGCCCTAACAGTGTAATTGGTTGACACACATTCCTCAGGTCGGCTAGAAATATTATTTTCCCTGACAATAATTGGATTACTGCAGTTAAAATAACAATATCAATTATCATTATAGTACCAATCTTCTCAGGAGATGATGTGTGCAAAACATAATATTTACAAATTTTATATTCTGAAGTACATAATTTACTCTTTGGAAATATAAAATTCTTCAATATCATACCAGATGAGAGGTTGAATGCTGTCATCTATATATCCGTTTATTGTGCAAATTATATTCGCTCATCTTGGGTTCTGCAACACTACTCTTCCTTTGACATACTGACAAGATTAATTGCCTTTACTATTAGGAAGTCATGGGGATGGACACCCTTCCAACACGGACACACCACTTGTAGCATGGGGAGCTGGTATTAAGAGTCCCAAGTATTTGGCTCATGCTGAAGAATCTGATGATGGTTTTCGCTTTGTTGACGATCACAAGCATCATATGCCTACGCCGCAAGAGTGGGGCCTCACTGGCATTGAAAGACTTGACGTCAATCAGGCTGATATAGCACCTCTGATGGTCATAAAACTATTTCTGACTGCATTTTGATATCTTTACTCTATGATTTCTTTTAGAGATACTTACATGTATATCCTTGCATAGTTATTTATTTACCTATAAATCCCTTCAAAATCGAAATTTTCAGATATGCCCCACAAAAAGTTGATTTCTTACATACATAGCCTTGTACTTATAGAAATACCCCTGTTTAATGACAAACTGCCACGACTTGAGTCTTGGATTACTTCCCAACTTGAGGTTATTCTTGTGAGAAACTAGGCTTTCAAACGGCATAAATATGAAAATTTAGATTTATGGAGGTAAATATGTAAATAGATGTTTTTGCGGGGATGTAGATGTACCATTCCCTTTCTTTTGTAGATTTCAGTTTCTTCTTCTCATTTTGTTAATATTTGCAGTCTACTCTTGTTGGCTTGCCATGTCCGGTTAATTCTGTTGGAAACTTGCCATCCCAGTATCTGAAGTTGAGTAAGGTTAGGATGTTATTCAAATTGCGCATGTTATTTCATTGGATCTGTTTTGTTTAGTGGTGTTTTTCTTGAGGCAACAGAAATGACTATTCACCTATTCTAATTGGCAATATATTAATTTTTCTGCGAAATGTGCTTCTCTTTTTTTCTTTTCAAGTAGGCAGATGAAGTTGAAGCAGCTCTGGCAAATACAAAACAAATCCTTAACCAGTTCCTCCGCAAGTCCCGTATCCTGTTCAAAATTTTATATGTGAGGAATGTAAACTTTTTTGCTTCCAAAGTTTCTTTTTATATACTATGAATAATATAGTATCCTGCAAGGCTATTCTCGTTTTTGTACTTCTGTGCATTTTCTGTGAGCTATCACTCAGCTGTATGTTGAATTATCTAAAATGTTGCCCTGAATTACGGTTTCTTCTATGGTCTTTTGATGTAATACATAAATTGATAGTAACACGAGTATACAGTACTTGTTCTTCCTTAATCAGAGGTAAAGAGCTAAAGCAATCGAGTTCACTATACTTCAAGCCCTTCAAGCCTTTGGCGAATCATTCTTCAGTTCTTGATCAAATTGAAGATCTCATGTCAGCACGGGACTATGAAACTGCCATGCGATACGTCGAAAATCTTAGGAGCCTGTCCCTGGCAGGTCTTCATTATTTTCAAACTTATGATTGGTTGATGTTAATGACAACAATTACCCTTGGATATATTGGATGGATGGTAAATGTTATTATTCATGTGCTACAGTCTTACACGATATTCCCAAGTAACCCTTTTCTGAAGAAGAATCAAGCGTCCCTTCTTCAACCCATGTCACAGAAGGTAAGTGAATGACATTATATGTGAAGAAAGAATTTTTACTAAAGCTTTTATTTTTCTATCTGACATTAATATTCTTGATATCATTGCTTCTCAATGGAATTGTGTCATCGTGGCAGTTTTTGATGTTCCAAATTCTTTCGGAAGACATTGTTTTGCTCTTGTTTCCAGACTAGCTGGAGTAGCTTAATATCTTTTTTGTTGTCTTAAAAACAGATGATAATAACTTTTAAGTAATTGTTATAAAGTTAAGAAATAAGAATAATACTTTTTGGGTTTAATCAGTTATTAATGAATTTCTTTTTGAAATTTCCTCCTTTTATCGCAGGTGTATATAGGTGGATGCTTGTTGGCGGGTTTACTCTCTCTTTTACTGGTCCTAGAGAAATCTCCACCTCTTTACCATCCTTATGTTTTAATGACTGTATTCTTGTGGACACAAATCTTCTCTAATATCCAATTTTTGGAGTCAATATGGAGAGAACTGTCTTCTAGAACATTTAGCTCTATTATAAACCTTATGTTTATCTCCGGCGTGGCATTATTTGTTCTTGAGTTTCTGGTATGTTCCTATTGCAGTGTTTTCCAGCTGTTACCCAGACTATTCTTAGGCCGATTCCACTAATTAGTTAATGTATTTGGCACAGGTTATGAGCTTCTTTGAAAGGAAACTGTATACTTGGTGTTTTCTGATCGTGGGGTTACTTGCTGCTATTTTTATACTCTTATTCATCCCGGGAAACCCTTTCGTAGCAGTATATATATGGGCATCCTGCTGGTTTATATCCATCTTTACACTGATGCCTGCGGAAATTCCAGACAACAATAATTTAGTGTAATCTCAACTCTTTCTTTGTTTGTTTTCTGAATCGTAAAGGACTTTATTTGTTCATCACTATCACCTCCACATATTTTTCCTAGTGGTTAGCAGAAATCTGGGAAATAAAATTCCAGAAGCCTTGGAGTTGTTATGGTGAATTTGCAAATAAATGATAAACATGAATAAAATGGATGCTACTCCGCATGTACACTTCCTTTATATGCTCATACTTTAAGAGTGATTCTATTAATCTTGTTTTCTGTTAATCAATTATGTTTTTTGAAAATTTTTCTTACAAAACATTAAGTGTCTAACCATGTTTCTACATGCAGAATATTCAGTGGCGCACTGATAATTGTGATTGGAATGGCTTCAAGATGGGTTGATTCAAAGACTGATAAAATTAAGTTTGGGCTGTATCTTTCCCTAGCAAATAAAAAAGGGCATCGGTTCCCCATGCTTTTCTTCATTCAGGTACACTATGTAAACAGGGTTTTCCTTATCTTAAGGTATTAATTGGGGTCCTTTTAATCAAAGTATAATATTCTGTGTAAGTATCAAGATATTAAATTGCTTTGTACTTGTTGCTAGGTCATCCTAGTCGGGCTATCATCTATAATGGTCTGGTTGTCCACCTCACACAGGGCTCAGAACAAGGAACTCCTCCCGATGCACCAGTTAATCAACTGGTCCATAGCTGGTGAATTATCAACTTTGTATTTTAATCCTACTGAAAATAGCTTTCACCTATTCTCATAAATTTGGTTATGTAACGGTGTTATTCCTAATTTGATTTGTCTCACAGGTATAGTTAACTGTTATCACTTGCAAACTTCCGACTGATGATATAATTTTCTTGCTATTTTACAAACAGGATCCTCCCTGGTTCTACCACTATTTTCTCCCCCCAGTATTCTTTCTCGTCTCACATCAATCTTTTTGGGTTTTGCCCCACCTTTCTTGCTACTCTCAATCGGGTACCCTATTAATTCATGCTGTCTATACACCATAAATTCCAATTGCAAGGTCCCGAGCTAAAAAAGGCTGAATTGTTTGCAGTTATGAAGCTGTTTTTTACAGTGCTTTTGCTCTAGTACTTATGGGATGGATACTGGTTGAATGCGCGTACCTATATATTTCTGGAGAGAGAGGATTCAGTTTGGGTTATAGTGAAGTTGGCAGTGCTGATGAAAGATGTTTACAGCTGTCCGACCTGCGAATTCCGCTTATATTTGTAAGCCTTTTCCGACAAATAGTAGTAGCAGAAGTAAAGACGATATAAATGTTAAATCTCAAAGCTTAACAGGCCGAGGATATATGCGTAGAGATTGCAATGAAAAATAAAGGATGATTGTTCACAAGAATTCTGCACACCTGTTGGATATTATTCTTTGATCCTTACGCGTACTCTATTTTGCAGATGGTTCTGTTTAATGTTGCCTTTTTCGGCACCGGTAACTTTGCCAGTATTGCAAGTTTTGAGATTTCTTCCGTGTATCGTTTCATTACAATATTCAGCGTAAGAACTGGAATGTGTATTTATTATTTTTGTGAACAAAATTGTAGTACATATCTTGTTTAATATTTTTATCACTTATTTATGTTTTCGCCTCCTAATTGCAGCCGTTTCTAATGGCGGCGCTGCTCATTTTCAAGCTGTTCATTCCATTTATGCTTGTTATGTAAGTCCGTATCTATTTTTTTCTAACTCATTCATATATGTATGGGCTTAACTACATTTAGTGATAATTTTCGAAGATTCATCGTGATTAATCTTTTTGCTCATTTTAACCAGAAAAATAGCACTTGATTTCATATGTAAAGATTTGTAATTAAAGAAATGGATGTGAACTTGCTTTCCTTTATGATCACATTTTCTTCCTCATTTAAACATACTTGAAAAACTTGAAAAAGGATGTATCGTGTGGCTAGAATTTTTTTTCCAATTTCTGGTTCCTCACTTTCTGATTATTGTATTAGCCAATATAATCGTGCAAGCCCCGAATCATGTGTCAAAGTTAAATTTGAATGCCTTTCTTAATGTTATCATGATACTTTTCACTTAGATTGCATATTCTGAATATCGAACGTTTAGTGGTTTCAACATTATCTAATTATTCCGACCTCATGCAGATGTGTATTTAGCGCCATAACCAAGCTTGTCCGCGTTCCACGACTGGGATGCTATTTTCTTGTAATATTGCTTTCCGATGTGATGACTATTCATTTCTTTTTCCTGGTAAGCATTCTCTCTTACTTTTTATTTCACTTCCTCTTTCACCTACAGATTTACTACCACCGCGGTGTTTCAAGTCACTTCAAGACACTAAATTGTGGCTGATTTTTCTTTCTTTGCCTAAAAGTTGAACCTTTCTCTTAACTCTTAAGGCATTCGGTCCGCAAACAAATTAGCCGATGGTACACGAGTATGCGCATTAATCAGCTGAACTAACTTTTCACTTAATCGCCCGATTTGTCTCGTTGTTGGGATTTTGTTTTGCTTCCGATAAAAACCCCGACATAATTCACCAGTTGCTTATTTATAAACACAAATTTCGCCGAAATGCACAAACTCTGTTGTTGTTGTTGTTGTATGTTCTCACATTAAACTTATGCCGGCAGGTGCGCAATACCGGGAGTTGGATGGAAATTGGCAACAGCATCAGCCATTTTGGGATTATGAGTGCTCAGGTAGTTTTCGTATTGATGCTTTTCGCCCTCACGAATATTTACACGAAGGATATCGAAGTTTCGTCTCGGCGGCTATCCTCGCAGAAAGCATTGTAGTATTTTGTTCCTTTGATTTTTGTTACCAGGATCATAGGATGAAACTGCTTATTCGTTTTCGTTCAGGCATTTAAATAGAAAATTTTGTGATTCTATTCATGTTCTCTCTAGCGGATTCCTTTTTTTTTTTTTGTTTACTGAAACTCTTGGATTATTTGATTTGCTTTGCTTTGCTTTGTTTAAAGCATTCTTATTGTGATTCGTATGGTGAATAGAGAGGCTTCTTTTGAATTAACAAAAAATAAAAGCATTTGTAATATATATATATTTTTTTGTTTCCTTTAATATCATAAAATTGTGATGAAAATTGCTACTTACTAGTTCTTCATCGACGGTTCCTAGGATGATTTTATAATTATCAAAAGAACATAAATACACTCCTCTTATTCAGCAACACTATTACACGTGTCGCTGTTCCATTCGCTCGTCGGGGTCTTGGGTGTTCCGCGCCAACCATGCGGATCCTCCTCGGATCCGAACATATTCCGTACACGTCGGATCGCATGCGTCGTTAGATTTTGTGAGGAGCTTTTAATAATAAATAATTAATTATTTAATGAATTTAATAATTAATTACGTTGATAAGCAAATCCCACCTTCTTCCCTACACCTGGTCCACGGCATCACCCTACACCGATTTTAATGTGTTGGTGAGTATGGTAAATATGGTTATGTACACTCAACACTTTTGAGATCCCGGTCTATGAAACTACTTAATTCAAAAAAAAAAAAAAAAAAAAAAAAAAAAAGAAAAAAAAGAGGAGCATTTTATTAAGTCACTAGCTTACTACACTACCTGCAGCTGTGTACTAACTACTAACTACATCATGCCGCATCCTCTCTCTCCCCCTCTCCCTCTCCTTCTCCCCGTGATCCTGCCCCGAACCCTAACCCTAACCGGAGGGTCGGGCTCCGGGGCCGCGAGGGTGAAGGTGAAGGTGAAGGTGGAGCTGAGGGGGTCGTACTACCGGCGGAGGTGCCCGGGGGCGGAGCGCATCGTGGCGGAGGCGGTGACGGCGAAGCAGATCGCGAACCCCAGCACGGCGGCGGGCGCCCTCCGCGTCTTCTTCCACGACTGCTTCGCCGGCGGGTGCGACGCCTCCCTCCTCATATCGTCCTCGGCGGAGCGCGACGCCGAGATCAACCGGTCGCTCCCCGGCGACGCCTTCGACGCGGTGGCGCGGGCGAAGGCGGCGCTGGAGCAGGCCTGCCCCGGGGCGGTGTCGTGCGCCGACGTGCTGGCCCTCGCCGCGCGCGACCTCGTCTTCATGCTCGGCGGGCCCTTCTACCCCATCCGCCTCGGCCGCCGCGACGCCCTCTTCTCCCCGCCCCCGCCGCCCACGTCGCCCCCGACCTCCCCCGCACCAACATGACCGCCCCCCAACTCATCGCCCTCTTCGCCTCCAAGGTAACATATATACGGGATCTACCATCAATCCTTTTCCCATTATCTTATTATTATAATCGTGATTCATTGCCATAGAGGCTCATCTCTTTTGAATGATGTGATGTGACTCTGACTCTGCTGCTTGTCACGTCAGAGTCAATGCTAAAACCTCCTCCTCCTCCTCCTCCTCCCATTTTGAACGTCGTTGTCACAACTCAATTTTATATAGAGATTGATTGCACTTTTGATCGTGTGATTAATATAAATGTATTAAAAAAATTGTTTTTTGGGGGGGCTTTTTAAAGATTTTAGAGGTATAAAAAAAGAGGAGGAGAAGAAGATTAATGTTTCGAATATGATTGTTTATCTGGTAGTTTCGGTTTTTTTTTTAAAAAAGGCAAATGGTAATTTTAGGAATATCTCGAGTTTAAGTATTTAGAGAGACAAAAAATAGTTGTTTTAGGGCACTGAGATTCCTGAGTTCGAGTCTCGTCAGATTCCTACTGATATATTAGATTAAGCATTTATAGAGTGAGAAAACAACTATTTAGTTTAGAGGTGGTATCAGAGCAGCTGAGCTGCAGGTCCTGACCCTGACTTCATCAAATCTCATCAGGCCCCTACTATACTAGGCTGCACTGATAGGTAGTTTTAAGTATGTTGAGAGGCAAACAAACACTTGTTCTATTTTAGGGTTATAATTTAGTTTTAATGTTTTTTAAAAGTTCAAGTTCATGTCTTGTGTCTGTTTAAACGTTCGTGTCGTGTGGGATAGGCGTTCTCTCGCTTGCAATGACCATACTGGAGTTAGAACATAGATGTTCGCGCCACTATTTGATTCGTATCTGATTCGTATCTGATGATTCCCCTACCTGAAGGGCTTCACGGCCCAAGAAATGGTCGCCCTCGCCGGTGCCCACACCGTCGGCTTCTCCCACTGCAAGGAGTTTGCTGGCCGGATCTACAACTTTGAAAACCGCGGCCCGAATGCGTTCGACCCGGCGCTGAATCCGCGCTTTGCGCAGGGGCTGCAGAGAGCGTGCGCGAGCTACTTGCAGGATCCAACCATCTCCACCTTCAACGACGTGATGACGCCGGGGAAGTTCGACAACCTGTACTTCCAGAACCTGCCGCGGGGGCTGGGGCTGCTGGCGTCAGACGCCGCGCTCGTTGTCGACGCCCGAACGAGGCCGTTCGTCGAGCGGTACGCGGCGAACCAGACCGCGTTCTTCGAGGACTTTGCGCGCGCGATGGAGAAGCTCAGTATGTACGGGGTGAAGACGGGGCGGGACGGGGAGGTCAGGCGGCGGTGCGACGCGTTCAACGACCATCCCTGACAAACCGAGATGCGAAGCGATAGTAAAAATGGCTCTATTAATACATCTTCCCCTGAGTGAATCTTTGCATATTGTTATAATTCATTTTGTCTATGGGTGATGGGGAGAGGGATTTGATTGAGTTGAGATGAGATCATGAGATGTGGCTGTATTTTCTTGTCGCCAACACATTAAGAAATTTTATACATTTGTGTAAGGATAGTAGGATTTTCAATCCAAAATCTACTTCAATCCAATGTCCAATTTCGGTAAAACAAGCATGCCCTAGAGTGCTCAGGGAACTCAAACTAGAGAGTTCCGAACAGAGCAATACATACCCTTTTAGTGGGATGTATATGCGCCTACAAACCAATAGACCAGTAACTGCAGGTAGTAAATTAAGCATCATGAATAGCAAATCGCCACTGATTCAACTTGAGATTGTCCCACAACAGTTCTCAAAAAATTGCAGTGAGACTTCAGCAACTACCAATAACAACAATTAAAAGTTTCGCAAAAGAAGCGGAAAGAAAGAAAAAGAGAGTGATAACTCGTGTACAACTACATTACAGATCAGGATTCATATACAGCTTGCTCCTGGTGTGCATCCATGACAACCCTTCATCTCACCTCTTACTTGTAATCTCCGACAATCCATTTTTTAAAAAAATTTTCGTTTAAAGAAAAAGGATGCCATTCATCAGGCGGCGGAAGAGATTATACCGTACGAGACAGGATGAGAGGTTAACGGAGGATATTTACTGAGAAAAGAAGCAGCAACGATAAAAGTTGGAAGGCGATAGATAGAGCTCGAAAGGGCAAACATCGGAGGATATACATGGTCCCGGAATTTAACAATCTTAAAAATCGCGAGTTTAAGCAACAATCAAGTTGTGATGATCTCAAATGCGACATAACGACTACCCAAAATTCCACTATATTCTCACCGCTGCCGCTGTTTTGAATATGATAGCATTGCGAGGAGAATTTTCTTCCGAGGACCCTGAAAAGTGGTAGACACGTGTTAGGAACGTGCGCGCAAAAAAGTGATGTTCATTTCCACTTAAATGATAGCGTAAAAGGCGTCAACAAGTATCAGCATATTTAAACTACAGAACTAGAGTTGAATTTTGATCCAATCTATATGAATGTATCACATTCTTTAAAACGACCATCGGTGGTGATGATATTATCTAATGACACGACAATGTAAAGATGCCTCTAGAATTTAAGGTGAGAAGTGTCACAAAATGTCGTGCCGCATTCGTGGTTTGATAGTTATTATATTTTAATCTAGAGACAAGGTGATAAAGTAATGCGATTTTATGTGTCAAATCGATAACACAAATATGAAAACCTTGGGAGCAAGAGATATTACCATCGGTATTCCCAATTCTTTGAGGTCGCCATCTCCCATCTGCCTCAACGCGGCCATGTCCACCTGCAGAGAAAATAACCAGCTCATGACAGTTGAAAAATAATAGTTATATTTCTTAGGAACAAATTAAATATTAAAGACCCGAGAAATCGGTCAACAACATAGTTTTTATTGGATGTGTGGCTTCAAATAAGCAAGCCTCAAGCTTAAGCAAATTGATCAACAACGTCTTAATATGCTTGAGCCTAAGGAAATCCTTTGCCACACATTGGATGCACCTTGAGATCAGTGTGCCCTGTGACCGGGAATCTTGATAAGATTCACAGGCGTGCATCATGAAGTTAGTTGAGGTATACTCACCTTCAGGTGCTAGTGCATAAGTATGGTGAAGTTGGTATTACAAATCAAACTTGATTTGACGATGAGTCAGAAGTAACGTGGAACAACACAGGTCCACGACAGCTATAGAAAACTAGCTATGTAAATCCATGCTAGCAATGTGTCCTTTATAAATACATTTACCCTAAACATATACTTATAAGGGTTCCAAAAGACACTACCTCCTCTGCCTGAAAGAGAATAGCATATTTCCCCAGGCCTATCGAGTGCAGCAGGCCAGATACAGTAAGTGGTTCTTCCACCTGCGAGAAAACAAAAGACTAATTATATGAAAGGAAGAAATTAACTAATATCTTATTCTTACCAAAGAAAGCTACAAGTATGATGCGCTAGTTCATTGCTGGACACAGCCAGCAGTCAGCAATCACGGAGATCTAGGCTTACTATCAACAACTTTAACAGGTATTAATCACAGAAATTTTGACTCAACGTATATCCAACACAGTTATGACTTGGACCAGCTGTCAATATACATGCACAATAACAGTGTACTTCAACATCCAAGTGAAAGTCTACGTATTGACACCTAATAAAAAAATAAAAAAAATAAATAAATGCATTCAGCCGGTTAATAAGCTGAGAGTGAAAGCATTTATGCATACAACTAGAAAGTTGTCTGCCACAAGTAATGATCATATGCAAATGCTTCTGTTCAACAATAGGAGGCTACACCAAATCACTTCAAAGGGAAAAAGAAATATTATAGGGTTATAGCACCATAGTTGGTCTTTTAACAATAACAGGAGTAACTGACCATAAAAAGATTCAGTCGAACATCACGAAATTGAAAACTTGGTTTTCGAGTAATACCGTGAAAGAACTTTTTTGAACGATATTCCCAGCAGGAAGAGATGGCACAACTGGCCTTTTTGCATCAAGAGGAGCAGAAGGATTACTCATATAAGCTACAGATCTTGAAGCACTAGGCACATCTTTTGTCAACATACTAGAAGGCCTCGAAGTGCCAAGAGATCTAAGGGTGGGCCTCATCCTCATCTCCCCATAACTCCTCGGAGGGGAAATAGCCCTAGAAGCACTTAAATGTCTATCAGGAGAACTACGCCTGAGACCGTCACTTCTCCAAGAAGAGTAGGAGGTCTTCACTGAATCCAGCTGAAGCAAATCATCTGCACTTCTTGCAGGAGGAATTCGCCTTACAACAACGCCAGACTCCCTTGATCTTGGTGCACCTTGTCGTGTATCATATCTTGATGAACTTTGAGTGTTTCGAGAAAGCCTTTCACGAAGGTCAACTCCATTAGAATTGGCTTTTCCAGCACCAGCATTTCTTCTCTGAGACAAGCTTTTCTCCATAAGTTTCAGTCTCAGATCACCTCGCGCAACGCGGCGATCTTCCCATACTTAAGGAACCAACATGAGTAACAAGAAAAGAGAAACAACAACAAAAAAAAAAAAATCAAGATATTTGCAATGGATACTGGATAACTGATCGTCATAATCCAAATCTCTATTACTGAATCTTGAAGAATGGCTTTCAGTTCGTAGGCTGCAAAAAAGTTATGAACTTTCATATGAGTAACGAATTCACGAACTCGACGAACAATCACTTTTGCAGTTAGTGAAACTACTACTAACTACAGAATTTGAAAAGATATATGTACGACAAAGATTGGGAAAAAAAAGACATGTGAGAATGTCTAATAACCAAGACTCAAGGAGCAACAATACATTATGAGTAAACTCCATATGATACAAGTCAGACAGCATCAAAAATGGAATACCCATGATAATATAATATACAGAACAACTGTACATTTTGAGAACGAGTAAGCGTGATTAACTACACACAAAAAAAATCTCTAGCCAAAGCACGCATTTTTTTCCCCCATTAATTAAAGGCTTAAAGTAAAGAAACCAGCATTGAAAAAGTACAATATAGATAAGTCAGCATCCATAAGTGAATAGAGTGAATGAAAGTACTTCTCTGCCGACTCCAAAGAATGAACAATAATCTTTTCCAACCAATAAAAGAATACATTAGAATAGCTTTTTCGGTAAATAGAAGCGTGAGCAAAGGTAGGGTATGGCAATAATGAAAAGGGAGAATTTTGATCCATTTCATGTTAGACAGGTCCTCAATTTTGAATAAGTTATTTGTTTTAGAAATTCTTATCTCAGGTGTACGCAGATCCTTATGTTCTTCTGTCTTTAACTCTAAAGTAAACATATATATATTGTCGAAACTTCCTTTAGCAGGTGAGCATTCGAAAGTAGAAATTCAACTAAACCTGCAATTATCAAATAAATCATCTAACTTTCCAGTACTCCTGGCCGAAGATTGTTAAGTATGACGGTTCTAAGTCCATACATCAGCATTGAATTTAAAATAAGGCTAGTGAAGATGAGTCCCGAATTATAATTTTGGGAAACCAAAATAGGCGACAGAAGAGAGTACCGTTTGTTCTTGTACAAACTTCCAAACAAATCAGATTCATCCATGTTGCTTCCCAATCT
This sequence comes from Aechmea fasciata, assembly GCA_025177825.1. Classification (NCBI taxonomy): domain Eukaryota; kingdom Viridiplantae; phylum Streptophyta; class Magnoliopsida; order Poales; family Bromeliaceae; genus Aechmea; species Aechmea fasciata. The sequence goes on from CM045937.1 coordinate 6,479,718, forward strand.
CTCTCTGATCGACCGTTTATCTCCTGCCGATGGCATATCATCAGAATGACTAAGATCAGATAAAGGCCCCTTCTTGACAACCTGCAGTCGGCAAATAAGAAAGCGCCTAAGGCGGAGCGACAGCACAATTCTACATAAATGAAGGCCCTTTCATGGCATTTCAGAAGCCATGATGCCTCTCACCTAGAGCAAGTAATTCGCGCATGTTTTCATGCAGACCCAGATAGAAATTATAGAAGGTTAGCAACTCCACGGCTTTGCTTGCCATGCCATACAATGCTCTTCTCACTATCTCCAGATTTAATAAAAAAATCTTCTATGTTACATATCAAATTAAACCTCATATTAGAAATATTTAACCATGCCTTAAAAGTAAGAGCAAACAAAACGATCTCAGAACCGAAACAAACTACTGAAGAATCTCCAAAGTTTCATATTTAGCAGCCTCATCAGGATTACAATTGGAACACAAATTCGGGGGACAAAAAAAAAAAAAAAAAAAAAAACGAACCTGACCACTCCGGCCCAACGTGATCGTCACACGGGGCCGAGACGACATCGTCCTTCTCCTCGAATCCCTCACCAGCGATAAATCAAAGCTCCCGAATGACGAAACCCGAAACCCTAGAAATGGGAAAGAAGGGTGGCGAATCAGCTGCCTCCGCGGGGCAAAGGGATCGAACGAAACCCTAGAAGCGACGAAGAGGAGGAGAGGGAGAGAGGAGAAGGGAGGAGACGAAGACGAGGGTTTCACCAGGCAAGGGGGCGCAGCGGAGGAGAGAGAGAGAGAGAGAGAGAAGCTTCAAAAATCGCTCCCGAGGAGAGAGAGAGGAAGGGAGAGAGAGAGAGAGAGACGTGTTGTCGCTCGTTAATCGTGCTTCGCTTATTACTTCATTTCCTTTTTTTTTTTAAAAAAAAGCGCACATTTTAGTTTGATTTAGTTTTAAAAACAGCTAAATGTAATGCACAAAATTTAATTTGTAATAAGTTTTCATTAAAACTAGAAAATAATTTCAAATAGTACCATGAATGTTTTGCTTACTTTCCAAAAATAAAAAAGAAAATTTTAAGTTTTTCGGGGATCAAATCGAAATTATGCAGGCGAACTCATAACTAGTAAAATGCTAATGAGCTTCCACCGATATTTCTCTCCATAATCCAGTGCGTTGAATTTTTTTTATACAATAATGTATATTACTGTTCGTTCGACAAAGGTGGTGTGCATCTGAACTATTAGAGTGAAAAACTGTAAACCGCTGATAATAAAGATTGTCTGTTTATTTAGAATGGATGGTTGGATCAGCCAGTGCACAGAAATATCCTGCACACTAAATTATAAAAAATTTATTCAGCGAGTTCTCAGAACAAGAGAATCAGAGAACATATGGAAAGAAGTGCCTTCTCAGAGAATCTCTTAGAATAAAAATCACACTACCAAACATTTGGTAGTCTACTGATTCTGAACTCAAAATCAGCTACAAGTCAGAGAGAAGAATGGCTTGTAAATTCAAAGAGAATTCAAAGAGAAGTCACAGAAGCATTGCATTTATTCCCCTTCCAAATTATTGATAAATCAACAAATTAAATCGATCGCAAACGTATTATTATCATCGGAGATATCTCGATAAAGTATAATTTAGTCGATCGCTTTTCCTCATTGAAGAGACAAAAAGGCCTACATTACAATGTATTACTACTACAACTGTTACTTTACAACCTGGGTAATTTTGCGTCGGTAACTTTTACGATTGTGAAACAGGAGAGGAAGAAAGAAGTATTCAGGCTTTTTTCTCTACAGAGTGTAGGAGTACATAATGTTTATGGAGATGCTTCTGTGAAGATCAACAAACAACGCGACAGCTTCAGAATTTTGACGTCGCTTCTTTGATCTCTTCCAAGGTGATGGCCTGCAAGAAAACAAGCCAAACTGGATTACCGGAAAAAAATTGAATGAAAAGTTGAAAACTAATTAAAACTTTGAAACCATGAGTAAGAAGACAACATATGCAGAAACATTCATCCGATGTTCCAATGAATACGGGAAACGGAAGTAGAATCACGTTGATCAATTTTATCAACACTATCAAACTCTTATGCCGCCCAACAGGAGCTCAAGTGGTAGATTAATCCAAAATGAAGTGACAGGGAAGTACTCACAGATGATTATGTAATTGGCGAGAACTACGAGCCGATGATATGAAATTATTACATGCTTTTCGGTATATCAAAGTGATATGAATGAAGTGGTTAAGTTGACGAATCAAGATGAGCCCTCAAAATATTTGGAACAAACCACCAAAAGCAGCATTAAATAAAAGAAAATGCCATAAGCTACATGCCTGTTCCTTTCCGGCAAAATCATTTTCAGGAGTGAGAAAAAGCATACAGTGACATTCCCTCCTGCAAAGAGGAGAAAATATTAGAAAGGGAATATAAGGACAACATAATATATCAGTACAGTGATGAATTAGGAAACTTTTTTTTTTAAAAAAAAAAACTAATATAAATTTGGGAATTTAATTCCTTACTGCTATATACACAACTAGTAACTAAAATGCTAAAAAACAAGATCATAGAGGAAAAAGGCATTCAAGAGGTGAACTAATGAAAAATTATCCTAGAAAGTGGTTCTCCTCCCTCTGTATAAAAGGTTTTGAACTCAAAATTGTTAGTGTTTTCTGAAGAACAAGAACAGGTAACAATGAGTTTAAAAAAAGCAAATCATTAATCGAATGCATGTAGCTCCAGCCAATGCAAGGTCTTTTGGTAGAATTAGGTAATTTTCACATGAATATTTGACTAAATTCAGAGAAAATCGCACCTTTCCCTCATGGGTACACATGGACAGTTCCAAAATCCTTGCCCCACCTCAGCAGCCTTGTCATCATAATGCCTGATATTTATAAATCATGGAGAACGAGTGTTAAGGTTAGAAGTATAATCTTAGAGACCAAGTAATGCGGAGGGTAATTACCTACAAGGACATAAAGGTGCTCCGATTGAATCTTTGTGTTCAGCAAGCCCCTGTTCAAGTTTGTTGCTGTTCTTAGATTAACAGAGAAGCACCAAAATGCTGAGGCTAAGTATAGTGGAGAAATTGTAATGAAAAGAAACTTCAACACCAACTCATCAAGTAACATAGATAAATGCAATCTCTTGTTATGTTGTGAGTGTTCAAAATCAAGTATGAAAGATAAATGCATTCTACAAAAGGATGAAAAGAAGGGCCCTTAAACTCCAGAACCCGGACAGCCCATTGCAAAGAGCTCAGTTGCTGCTGGAGATTCAGCAACTCGTGGCAGCATAAAGCTTTTTCTTCATTAGTCATTAGCACGATATACAGTTAATAAATTATTACACGAAACTACAACATTCACTCTGCAAGCAAAAGATATCACAACATGGAACAGTATCGTCAAAATTTTGCCTTCGATAAGAACAACGGAGAATATCAACATCAAAAATACGTAAAGAATCACATTTTGGTCTTCAGCGAAACTCTTAAACTACTTTTACAAGAATACTACTTACCAGGCAATCATCACTCAATTACATACCTAACTAGCAAACATTCAAAATACTAGAAAAACGTATCACAGATATGATGCAGAGCAAAGAGCTGCATACGCATAACGGGGATGAATCGACCAAAATTAAATGAAAACATCAGCATATATATTCTTTCAGACAAATTAATCGAAGAATTGTGACATTTACCTTTATAACAACAGAAGTGACTCCTTTATCCACACAAAAGTAGGTACCCGACTTACGGGCATACTGCTCCGAGAACTTCCTCATTATCTCAACCGACTTATCAGAAGGCTCCACTGCAATATCGCAAATATTAAAAACATCTTATAATCTCTCAAGCACAGATGAACATTCATTACTTTAAGAGACTAATCTCCATTCACTACTTAGCCCTAGCTCGACTAATTTACTACTGAACAGTGAACACTCTTGTCCAATCGATCGCAACTCACAAATTACAACCAAGCGCCTGTTTTGGCCCTGCTGTAAGGTGCAGCGTTGTTTAACAAAGTATTCTTATAAGATATGGGACTAGGAGAACTGCTTTTGGGCGTCAAAATCACATTTTTTTGGTTCCTGCTACAGCAAAAGCTAGATTTTTTCTGAGTTCAAATGCGCTAATGACGGTAACTACAGCTCAAAACAGAAGCATAAGCAGCATTAGGGCCAAATAGACCCCAAATTTTTTTTTACTTCTCTTCGATCTCTTCCCATTCATTCTTACGCTAAACAATGGATTTAAATCGAATTAGATCGCGAATTCAATTCATAATTTCGTTCAGCTTAATAAGTACCAAGTATCAAACCCTATTCCTCTCCATTGGTTCACAAACACAAATCAAACAACAAAAATCAATCCGAAAAGCACAAATTTGCAACAAAAACACAATTAATCTAATCAGAGATCGATTCAAGGGGCAAAAAAAACCCCGGTCCCAAACCTTGCGCTCGGATTCGGAGGCGACGCGAACGGGATCGGGAGGGGGCGGGGGCGAGCGCGGCGCTCGGAAACGCGGCGCCGAGGAGGAGGGTTTGGGAACTCATCGCCGAGTTTTCGCAATCTCTCGTCGCCGATTCTCTCTCGTGGCCGCGTAGATTTTTTATTTTTCCTTTTTTTCCTTTTTTTTTTTTTTTTTTTTGCCCTTTGGAGTTTTTATTTTTAATTACTTTATTTATTTTTTTTTAAAAAAAATTTGCATGATATTTTTTATTTTTTTTTTAATCTCTGGTGCTCTCGCCACTCATTTGGGCAAATGAGATAACCTGAAAAATGTGGCCACAAGAAAAGCATTATTTTTTTTAAAAAAAATTCACTTCTTTTATAAATGTATTTTTTCACTGTAATGATGTTTCATGTTTGTGGAGTTTTTTTCTTTATTTTATTTTTTTTTTTGAAAAGCATTTCTTACATAAAGATATATACTTTTAGATGTAATTATTTTAAAATTCTAAAATATACAAATTTATTCGATAAGTTTACTATCTTTAGTTTTAATTTTTTTTGAGAAAAAAATAGCAAGGTACCCGTTTCATTCATTAGGAAATAAATTTGGCTACAGGGATTGAGATAACGTGGCCTCGAAAAATATTAAAGGTAAACAAAATAGAAATTACAAATAAAAGGAAAGAGGAAAAACCGTAGAAAAATTACTAATTCTACTCCTCCCTCAAGATCAAGTAATTAAAAGCGGCAAAACTCAACCCATTTTTGGCTCACTTTTCGGGTTCGTCTAATTGTCGCAAAAGAGTCAAATGATTTGTTCCTACAAATTATGTCATTTTTTTTCCACCGGATTATCCACCAACAGGTTGTAACCCTGATTAGATCCATCATTGCCCCTCGGGGGCGATTCCCAACCAGAAGTTTCCAAACACCTCTGACATAGGGGTGGAAACGAGCCGAGCTCGAGCGAGCTTACCTCGGCTCAAATTCGGCTTGAAATTAATTTCGAGCCTAAATTTAAGCTCAAGCTTGGATTGAAATTAATTCGAGCGAGCTCGAGCGGCCTAATTTCGAGTCGAGCGAGCTCGAGCCCTAGACGAGCCGCTTGAAATTCTGAACATCATACGATCAATAGTTTAATTTGTATAGAACATTATCTATAATTTGATACAAAAACATGTCTAATAGTTCAAAATACAAAATAATTATATAAAATTTAGTATTATAATATAAAAAAAATAATTTATGAGTTGAATATCTAATCTTTTCAACCTCACTGTCTTTTGTTCCGCCTTCAATCTTCATATTATTTATTTTTATTTATGCAGTCAAAAATAAATAATTTATATAGATAAATATTAGATTAAACTATCCAATCATATATAACTAAAATTAAAATTTTATATGAATAATAATTTTTTACTTTAAAAATATTCTGTATATTTTCTCAAGCATAGAATTAATAGCAAGGTAGGCAATGGCATGTATATGCTTTTACTTGGTAAATTGGAAGGGTTCCAGCTCGACTTAGGGTAAGAGGCAAAAAAAAAAAAGAGAAACATATTGAAAACTTAGAGCTCTATGAAAGAAAGAAAGAAAGAAAAATGTATAAGTTTAGTTAAATTTTGCTATTTTATTTGTCTATTCGGTTTGTTTTTATGGGCCAACAATATTGGTCCAATTTTAACTAAATTCGATTATTCATTCACTATATATAATTAAAATATATTATATTTATGTATTTTTTAATATATATATATATATATATATATATATATATATATATATATATATATATATATATATATATATATATATATATATATATATATTAGTTTTCGAGCTTTTCGAGCCTAATTCGAACGAGCGAAGGATACTCAAGCTCGGCTTGAAATGAATTTCGAGCCTTTTTTTTTGTTCAAGCTCGACTCATTTAATTTCGAGTCGAGCTCGAGCGAGCCAAATATCGAGTCGAACGCGAGCCGGCTCGCTCGTTTGCCAGCCCTACTCTGACATCCATTCCAGACCACGGAATGTGCCTACCTTCTAGAATGTTGAACATTAAAAATCTACTGATTACTCATCCAACAAGCAGATGATCAACAGTCTTAACATCGTTGCTACACATCACACGCTATTGATTCCCATATCAGCCTCTTTTGAGTAAGTTGTCAAATGTAGATAGGTGTTTTTTAAGTGCTAACCAAATAAAAATTCTAACTTTAGATGGTATTTTCAACTCTCAAACCTTTAGCGAAAAAAAATCTCGTACTCCCCAATCTCGAATCAGTACATACATAGACTTAATGGTAAAACGCCTTCCGGCATTCCATCTCCATCAAATTTCATCCGGCCTGTTCGCTACGTTGAAACTTGAGAGAAACTCCTTGAATTTTTTGATTCGACAGCCACCCCTCGACAACCCTACCCCTGCTCCTCGTAGGAATTTTCTCCATCTCCAACCTTGTAGGGAGCGACACTCCTTAATTAAAAGTCCTTTCCTAGCTACTTTCTCATAAATATGGAAAAAAAAAAGTGTTTTCAAAGGAGCGTCACCACACCACCTATCAGACCAAAAGTCAATAGACCGCCCATCACCGAGATTAAAGTCTGTGCCATTTTTAAAAATCTCTCTAGTAGAAAAGCACACTCTTCCACCATTGTGAAGCAGGTCGAAACGTTCTTCCTTCACTTAAAAGTTTTCTCCTCTTATAATATAGAGTTCCAATAAGAATGCTCTACTGTAGGCCCAGCTTAATTTGACAAAAAATGTCACCACCATTTTGGAAGTAGTGCATCATTCATCACGCTAAAGTCCTTCACCCTGAGTCCTCTTTCATTCTTTTCCGCTGCACACACAATTCTATGCCACCATACATGTACCTCTCTTATCATTCATTTCATCTTTTCAAAAGAAATCTCGTCTTAGGACCTCACTCCTATCAATAACCCACTTTAGAGCGTTGAAAATAGAGAAAAAAATGCAGAGGCAAATTAATAAGCACTGAATTCACCAATGTTAGTTTACTATCTTTAGTTGACCGTTGATTTTTTATTGTTTGAAGCATTATACCTTTAACAAAATATATATATTTTTAAAAAAATTAGAATTTATATTTTTTATGATTTATGTAGAATGACACCAATATTAGAAAAAAAAATCAAGATAATAAATAGTATTAAATATAACCAAAAAAATTATTTAAGAATAGAGTGGTTATATATTTCGGCGAAAGTTTAATTTTAACTCATTAACTGATGTAGACGAATATATTTACAAACTATATATTTTTTTTTAGACAAGCGTCCACCATGGACTAATATTTTGAATCAATTGTTAAAATTCAAAGATAAAATTTTTAAATTACTAAAATGTGATGTATAATAAATATCTAAAAAGTCTACATATATATTTTATTTAACCCAAAAAAAAAGGTCCACATATTAAAAATTAAAAATTCGTTAGCTTCTTCAATAATAAATGTTCACAAGTTATTATAGCTTCTACGCGTATGCTACATCAATGGCTTATTTTGAGAACTCTATAATTTAAAAAGTTTAAAATGGTTCTTGCATGATGTGGTAGACCCGGTCCACGCAATGATTTCTCAGAGTGACCCGTGCACCAACTAAAGAGCCACTCACAAAAGTGTCGATTATTTCAACACCTAACTCACAAAAGTGGATTCGTTTTCAACATATATAACTTTTTTTCGACGGTCCCTAGAGCAAGTGGCAAAGGATTTGGTGGTTGGTATCCGAGATCCGAGTTCGAATCCTAGTTGATTCACATTTCTAGCTAAGTTTATTTCTTAAAATAAATAAACGAAGCGGATAGCGTCTTGTTTATCTCTCAAAAAAAAAAAAAACATAAAACGCAAATTGAGTTTTTTTTTTTTTTTTTTTAGAAATAAACTAGGCTTACAAAGTGAAAACAACCAGAGCCTCCGATAGGCAAAAGATAAGCAGAAAGTAAAGAAAATAAATAGAGAAAAAAAAAAAAAAAAAACAAGACAAGACAGGCAGAGGTAGTCTCAGAGAGCGCGGATAGATCGTTCCACGCAGTGATCAGACGTTCGACCCCTTCCAACAAGAGGGAAGGGACTAGTGAAATGTGGTTGAAGATAAAGTTGTTCCGTGCGTTCCAAACCACCCATCAGGTAGCATTCAGAATGATTGAGCATTTAATACTCCTCTCGACCTCGCCAAGACAGTTCGACCCTTTCAAAATGAGTTGCAATGAAGCGCCAAATGGTGCAATGTGCTGCAGCAGTATGCATGGAGAAGCAGCTAAGGACCAAGTGCCAAACATTCATAATTTATGTCTCCCATTCTCTCTTTATACTGCACAGTAAAGTCGACCCTATTATGGGTTCCTATTCCAATGGCTTCATAGATCATAATCAGTAATTAAGGGCGCATTTGTTTTCGGACTCGCGGGAACTCGACTGGCTCGACGTGTTTGTTTTTCGACCGTCGGGCGAATCCCCCGTTCGATCTCTAATTCTGATAGAGCCAGAGCTATATATATCGACCGTCGGGCGAATCCCCCGTTCGATCTCTAATTCTGATAGAGCCAGAGCTATATCGATCATGATTGATGGTTGATATGTATGAAGCCAATGCCCAGTGCCTATTTGGCTATAAAATAGAAGTTCATATATTGTAGTAAATGAATGATCTCTATAGTAATTTCAAAAGAGGAATTAATCTCACACTTCAAAAGGCCATTAATTATTTTTCCTCTAGCAGGGAACTGTTAAAAAGAACTTAATGAAAAAGATATATATTCGCGCGTTCAAATCATTCTATTCGATCAATTTTGGTACATATCGATCGATGAAGCTCGAGTTATAAGGAGGAGATCATAACATTAATGGGATTGAAACTAAAGTGATGGAGTTAATTTGAACTTGCAAACACAGCTAAAAAATTAGGAGGCTTAGAACTGATATGATGCTGTTACCATACTATATATATATGTAATACCAATTACCAAATAATCAATATTCTATGTAGCATCAAAGTTTATATATATATGACATTTAAGTATAAACAATCATTTATGATTTAATAGAGGGAAACTCAAAAAGTATTAGAAATTAAGGAAGAAATATTAACTATATTCTTACTGGTATAATTAGGATCAACTTATTTTCTTTTGGAGTAAAGCAAAGTAATTAAATTGTCTATTAGAACCTATAAAAATTAAGTAACCAGCTGGATATATATATACAACTTATAAATTCCAGAGAATAAAAATTAAATAAGATCACCTCAAGAACTGAAAGAATAAGAGAGATATTTCCACAGCTTGATTTGCTTAAATTGTAACATGAAATTTGATAAAACAAGCCTTAATTGATGGATAATTAAGCTACTATCTAATTAGCAATAATGTTATGTTTCGACCTTAACCAAAAAAAAAAAAACAAAAAAAAAAACAAAGAGAATCTCTAATTATCTTTAATTACCAATTGAGTCCAAGAGTTTCTCCAAAGATGTCTTCAATTAATTTAGAAGATCGAAATTAACATTATGTTAACACTTACACTAAATACAATTATGAATATTTTCTTCAAATTAACATGGCCAATGATATTCTCCTGAATACAGGTGTTATTTATCAGAAACATATAAACTAAATTAAATAGGATCATATATAAATAGTTTATCAAATCCTTTTTCATGTTTAATTTATATATACTGAGAGTTTGTACAGTTAAATATAATAAAATAAAACACAACACCTCATGAGAGTTTGTAAAACTAATGAATGAAGTTATCATATAGATTGTGTTTGAGGAAGCAAATGAACAGCTACTCAAAAGGTTAGCTTGGTCAACAAATTCTACAAAAAGGAGAAATTACTCCTTTATATATATATATATATATATATATATATATATATATATATATATATATATATATATATATATATATATATATATATATATATATATATATATATATATATATATATATATATATATATATATATATATATATATATACACTTTTTTATTTACAGAGAAAAGAGAAAAATGAGAAAAAAAAAATCTAAAAAAGTAGTGTGTTAACTAATGAATGCCTTCTAATATATACTTGAATCACTACTTTTCATCAAAAATTCATAAACTTTTGAAAATAGCAACTCATAATATATAGAAATCAAATTAAGATACCTATTTATCTACATCTACATAAAAGCATTATAGTTAAGCAAATGAAAGTTTTAACATTAGCTTACTAAATATGTCTATCATTCACTATCTAATAATTTAACATTGGTATGTAGTCTAGAAACAAAAAGTTTCAGAATATATATATATATATATATATATATATATATATATATATATATATATATATATATATAGAATTAAGGGTGCGGATATATATGATGATGTGAGCTCCCTAAGGTTGAGTGGGTGGTTGGTTGAATAATATAATCTAACGGTTGAAAATGCTCAAAGGCTAAATCTAAGAGTAAAAAATTTACAAGCACTAAATACTTATATATATATATATATATATATATATATATATATATATATATATATATATATATATATATACACACACGGCTAATTTCAGCAGTAATGAAACAACTGAAAATAGCTAATTAACTAAGGGGAAAAATCACGATAGCGCAATTTATTTTCATGTTTCACTCTATATGTAGATCATTTTAATCAGTATTCAAAGATATATATACACAATGATATGATTCAGTTCTGCAGAAATAAAGAGCTGGTGTAGCTATTAATTATATGATTCACTCTAGTAATACATATAATTAATATGAAAAAAAATGAATAGCTTTCATTAGCTAGGCTAGAAACCAGAAAAATATTCTAGCAGAGTGATTAGTTGCTTAATTAATCTTCCTACAACTAACACCATGAGATACATATGTTGCTTGGGAAAATATTCTTACAGCTATATAATTCCCAATCCAAACAATATATTATTGTCACTATGACTAGAATCTCCATATTTACTTGTTTAACAATTTTAATTCGATGATCATCACAAAAGCAAAGAATTAAGTCGCATATATATATGTAGTTAGCACACAATTCATAGTCAAAGTTGTAGTAGTAAAATTAATGAACATATCTATCTGTAGATTTGAGACAGGATCAGATGCTTTTCTTTAAGATCTCCATATTCAGTTGACTATGAACAACACCAGTACATACAGGTCAACAAAACCATGCACCTTAATTTATGCAAGCAAACAAATTAAGTCATCTTCATGAGCATACAAAAAACAGAAAAAAAAAAGAAAAAAAAAAAAGAGACAAGAAAAGACATACCATCTTTGTGCAGATAATTCAGCATGGAGGCATTTAATTTCTTTGGATTCTTTCCTTTTCTACAACTAGAACCAAAATTGGGTTCAAAAGCTATGATAACATGTACTATAAATCCTGTGCCTAGGCATAGGATGAGTCATGTTTCCTTTCTCTGATCCATTACTTTACTTCAAGCATGTGATGTATCTGAGCCTTCTCATCCACAAGCATGATCAGAGGACCAATGTCAAATGTTTCTTTCAAGGCATGCAAAGAGGTAAGTGGGGTTTTGCAGCAGGATCAGTTGATTGCATTGGAAAAGCAAGTTGCAGAATAATTAAGCCAAAGAGGACATGAGAGTGGAGATCAGGACAAGTTATCAATTTATGAGCTATGACCCATGTTATCATTACAATTGCTGAGCCTTTCACTTTTACATGTTACATATTACATATTACATGTTACATGTTATATATGCACTCATGCTCTCTCACATATTTAGAAACCCAACAGATTTGGACATATCTATATATCTAAAAAGATATAGAACCTTATATATAATTACAGATAATCACTCTCTCAATAGAAATGCATGCAATACTATATATGTTGAGGAACACAAAAATGACTCATGATGAGGGTGCTCTAGCTACATATATGTATCATTGGTTCTCTCTCTCTCTCTCTCTCTCTCTCTCTCTATCTTAAGCTAATTTTAGTAACCAAAAGAAACCAAGTAATCAATTCATAGGGGAAAAAAAAGAGGCAAAGCAAATAAACCATTCACACACACACATATATATGTCTTTGATAATCATCAAACTAATTAAAACTCCAAAAAAAGAATAAAACCCAGAAACAACAACAACACACAAAGCTTGTTCAAAATAAACAAGATCAATAGGGACATGACAAGTTCAAGTAGAATGGAAATAAAGGACAGAAACAAAAATTAAAGATGCCAACCATAGAAAACAGATGCATAGGAGATAGATATATAGTGGAATAACTACTTAATTGTTATATATATATAAGTAGCTAGCTAGCATATAGCGAAGTATGGATCGGACCAAAACGGCTTGATTCCCCATGAGAAGTAGTAGTACACAGAAGGAGTGAAGAGTAGTTTTGATGATGCCCTCTTTGACTTGAACATAGTGACAAGAATCCCAGGCTCTCCTCACAAGGCCACCATCATCCTCTCTCTCTCTCTCTCTCTATATACATCTCTCTCTCTCTCTCTCTCTCTCACCCCTCCTACACCACCTCCTTAATTTGTCTCTTCATCTCTCTCTCTAGGCCTTTCTCTCTCTCCTCCTCAACATCTCCTTTGGAATTAGTAGCATGGTAATGATGAGGATGGAGAAACCCATGAGGAGTACACATGGGATGTGTGAGTGGTGGTGGTGGTGGTGGTGGTGGTGATGATGATGGGGCTTGATAGGAGGAGATGATCATGAGGTTTGAAGAGGAAGGAGAGATAAATCCAAGGTGGTTTTGGTTGTAGTAGTAGTAGTACTACTACTACAACCACAAAAAAAATTGTGCCTCTAATCAGCATGGAGAATTATCATGATTATGAGAGTACCCATGAATTAATCCTCTCTCTCTCTCTCTCTCTGTGTGTGTGTGTGTGTGTGTGCAGTGTAGGTTTGGATGAGGGATGTGGTGATAGATATTGGACTTGTGAGGGGGCTAGTAAGTAGTTGGCAATCCCAAAAACCCTAGCTAGCTAGGGCATGTTTTTTGCTTTTTCTATTTTTCCAAGATTATTGTCTTGGGTAATTAATTACCAGGTTAAAAAGAAAAGAGTCCATAGGATGTGTGGCAGGGAAAGCAAAAAGACAAAGCTGTGTGAAAGAGGGCTCAAGAAAAGGAGGGAGGGTTGGGTCCATTGGTGCTTCAGAAAGGGCTTTTCGGGCAGATGAGTTGCTATTGTGTATATATATATATATATATATATATATATATATATATATATATATATATATATATATATATATATATATATATATATATATATATATATATATATATATATATATATATATAGAGTAGCTCTCTCTCTCTCTCTCTCTATATATATATATATATATATATATGGAGTAAGGCTACTATATTTCTAGAAGTACGGAACCTTTCGTGCTTTCAGGTCATTTTTCATGTTGCGACTTTCGAATCGTCGATCGACTCCGTTAAACTTGATCTAGAGTATTTGAAGTACCTAGAAAATAAATTATGCGATTTTTCGATATTATTTATCTAGTGAACAAAGGGGCTCAAAATCAACAGCTAAAAATAAAAAATTTACAAAACGTGATAATATGACATTACAATTTTAGATCAAAGATATTGATTTTGTTTTATATAGTATACAGAATTTTCTATCAAAATTTCATATGATTTGAATATTTCTACACCGTTAAACTTCCAAACGGCTCACTACTGCCATTAAAATTATTGATTTTGAGCCCCTTCGATCACTAGGCAAATAATATCAAAAAATTATAAAATTTATATATATATATAGAGAGAGAGAGAGAGAGAGAGAGAGAGAGAGTGTATGGGAGCGAGAATACGTACAAAAACGCCAAGTGAATGGTGCTTTAGTGTTTAGCCTCAAACTATATATATATATATATATGTATAGGGGTTAAGATTAAAAAAATATATAATATAATTATATAAAGTATTTTATAAAATATAAATTATTATATAATATAAAACTGAGAAAGGGAAAGGTGTGCAGAAGAGAGAGGAGCCATGTGGCTAGTTTAAGACCAGTGGTGCAGAAAAAAATGTCTCTGATTATATATGCATGTGTGGGGATGGAGAAAGTTGAAATTTGGGTTTATGTTAACTGTAGTGTTGTTAAAAGAAGATATTTTTCTTTTTCAATTTATATTAGATTATTATTATTATTAAAGCTGATCATTGACTAATTTGTTTATGTTTAGTAAAGCTGATTTATATGAAAGATGCTACTCATATATACATATCTATATATATTAATATATAGGACTAGCTAGGCTGGTATTTATACATATCTATATTTAAGATCAGAAGTACTGATCTTAATTTAAATAGTGAAAAAAAAAAAAAATTCTATAAAAATTTCATCGAATTTGGATTGTTTTACACCGTTAAATTCACAAACACATCATCTATCATTAAAATTGTCAATTTTGAGACCTTTTGATAACTAGACAAATGATGCCGAAAATTTATGAAATTTAGTTTTTAAATACTTTTAATAGTGTAGATCAAGTCTAACGGAGCGGATCTTCGATTTGGAAGCTGCATCATTGAAAATTACTTGGTAGCACGGAGGCATCCGCGCTACCGGTAGTATACCTAGCTCTTAATATATATATATATATATATATATAAATATATATATATATATATATATATATATATATATATATATATAGGACTAGCTAGGCTGGTATTTATACATATTCATATTTAAGATCAAGAGATGGTTGGTTGAATAGTATGATCTAACGGGTGAAAATAACCAAAGGGGTGGATCAACGGCGAAAAATTTGGTAGCATCGAGTGTTTCGTGCTATTGATAGCATAGCAGCGGGACTCTAAGTATAAGTATAAATCTTACGTTCCTTTTGTTTAAGGTTCGTGTTGGGTTTATTGTGCTAAAAAGAAGTTGATCAATAGTAAATGAGTAGTGGCTCTTGAATTGGTGGGATGTAAAATTTACATTTAGTCTAGGAGTGTTTGCGTAGCATTGCGCGCTCTATATATTTATATATATATATATATATATATATATATATATATATATATATATATATATATATATGAGATAGCTAGGCTGGTATTTATACATATCTATATTTAAGATCAGTACGTCTTAATTTAAATAGTGAAAAAAAATTTCTAAAAATTTCATCCAATTTTAGTTGTTTTATACAAATTAAATTATAAACCATCAATATATAAATTTAAATGATTTAGATGATACTTCAATAATCATTCTAACCTGAATAATTATTATTAGTTAATTAAGTAGTTAAATAATGCCATAATTGTCGAGTATGTTTGGATTATCTTTGAACTATTTTATGAAGAGCATTTGTTTAATAACTGCACACGAGCTTAAAACATACGGACTAATTAAATAAAATGCGCCCAAAATTTGGGAGTCATTAGTGCAATTTGTCACTCAATAATTTAATCCGGTAGCTAATAATTCAGTGTTCGAAAATTTAATTCTAAACCTCTTCAAATACGAGAGGAACTGACTCTGACTCTGAAATCATATTGCCTACAACATTTTATCTAACAAAAAAATAATACAAAATTAATCTTAACATAATCGACCTAGCTAGATAGGTAACACGCTATCCAAATTCGTTTATTTTATTTAGAAATAAACTTAGTTGAAAATATGAATCAATTAAAATTCAAATTTGAGATATCAGATATCAACCATCAAATCCTTTACCACTTGCTCTAGGGACGATTGATGACCTAAGAAAGAATTCCTTTCTTGAATTTTTTTTTTTCTTTGAGAGAGAGAGATAGATAGCACGCTACCCGCTTCGTTTATTTTACTTCGAAATAAACTTAGCTGGAAATATGAATCAACTTGAATTCAAATTTTGGTATCGAGTTACAACCACCCAGCTGTTTATCATTTGTTCCTTTCTTGAATCTTGAGACAGATAAAGTGGAAAAGGGTGACACTTGGAATCATTCCTGAATTTCAGAAACAGTAGTCCACCTCAAACACACCATGAAACCCAATAGTGATGCATGCACAACAATATTTATAAAAATGAGGGAGCCAGGATTTGGTATCAATTTTGAAATCAGATTAAGTCCCACCCACCCACCCACCCACCCCAAGGAGTTGACCCACTCAAAAGTTTGAGCAAAAAATAAAAAAAAAAAAAAAAAAAAAAAGAAAAAAAAAAAAGAAAAAAGTTGACACATGAGAGGGCCACACTTGTACATCTCTCCCTCCTCTCTATCTAAGAATAGGTGAAAGTGTAAGAACCCTCAAATGTACCCATTATTCAACTTTTTTACTACACTCCTTGATTTTTTTTTTTCCCAATTATTTTTGATTTATGTTGCTCTCTCAAATGAATTAGAGATTTTACTAAATTTGTATATTAATTGCAATTTATATATTAGCTTTTAATTAAGCTGATGAAAAATGTTGATTGGGTAATTAACTAAGTTACTAATTTAATGATCAAATCAAGATGGCTAAAAAAGTTGACTTAATGTCAAAATGGGCTATAGTTGATGGGGTCTCCATACATTGTCACCAAATAAATACTATTTCCTTTCCATGGAGAGGCAAAAGGTGTGGGCTATGTGAAGTGTGTGAAAAAAAAGAGGGGTGGGAGTGGTGGGGGTAAAGGAAATTAAAGTGAAAGGACCTTACCCTTCTCATCATTGTGCTAACTAATTAACAATTAATTAATTAATAAGAGGGGGTTTAATTTCCATTCACTGCAGTGACCTCACCCAACAGCTTGGTCCCACCATTTGGCAGGTCCTCTGGCAATCTAGGAAGAGGCTAATCCCTCCCATGTTGGTGCTACTGTTTGACCTTTCGCTTCTGTCTTAGGCGTGCTGCTTAAGCTTACTACTATCATCACTATTTAGAACAGTTGGTTGGTTAAATATTACGTTTCTATTTTACTGTAAATTAATCTCGATCTCCTGTGTCGGTGCTACTGTTAATTTGACCCCTTTGTCTCTTTTTAAGTGTGCGCTTAATCTTATTACTATCGTCGCTGTTTAGAGTAATTGATTGGCTAAATATTAAGCTCGCATTTTACATTCGTATTGTAGGTAGCATTTCTCTATAAAGGTAAAATATTGTGGATATCTTAACAAGATGCTTAATTAGCCTAATGGCGCGATATAATGAACCATAGACCTTACAGAGGCCCTTGATTAATAGCATAACTAACTTGGCTTAACTTGTTATAGTCTGATTGGTTTGTACCCTTATAAAAATATTTGTACAACTTCCGTTGGTACGAAAGGATTCTAAAATCTAATTATAAACCGTCTCCATTATTGAACAACAACACTTGAATAGCACAAAACACACTCTCATCACCCCACCCTTGTGCATTACACAGTTTAAAGACTCGTTTGGTATTGAGATATTTCTAATATAATTTTGAGAAAAATATATAGAAATATAATTTTTTTACGTTTTATTCAGAGCATAGTAAATATATCGTAATCGATTCATTGCGATGTAAAAGAAAAAAAAATCTAATATTAAAATTTTTTTTTATTATATTTTTTTAGGCTTCGTTTGAGATTGCGGTTATGTTGGAAAATTACCTAGTTTGTTTCCGTACGTGCGGTCCCATTTGGAGAACGCAGTAAGATATTCTTATATATATATTTTTTTAACTCCATTTTATCTAATAGCGTTAGATAGGCCTCAATATCAAACTTAAGTCTTAGCCGGATGAAACCAGAAGCATATACTTATATATTTTTTTTTAACTCTATTTTATCTAATAACGTTAGATAGTTCTCAATACCAAACTAAGTCTTAACCGGATGAAGCCTCAATCTCATGTAGTTATTTATTAATAAAAAAGGTTGGAGTGCGATAACCAAGGAGGAGAAGGGACACAATATGTTGAGCCAAAAAAAAAAAAAAACTCAGTTTGTAGTTTGTACAACAACCACGCGCAGTGGGGGGACCAAAAAGCTATGTAGGAAACACTACTGCTCACACCACCAGTAAAAAAAAAAAGTCCCTTTTCCTGAAGCTTTTTTTTTTTTTTTTTTTTTTGTGTTTCAACGCTCACTCTTTGGCTTCTTCTTCTTCTTCATTGTATTTGGATCACTCCGAGCACAAAAGAAAAGGAAACGTTTCATCAACGATGGGTTAAAAATGGAAACAAAAGAAACAAGAAAAGAAAACTTTAATGCAACACCCGAATAGTCTCCCATTATATGGGATACTGATTTCGATCCGTTTATATAAGAGCTGCACGCTAGTAATAATAACTGAACTTAAACATTTTAACATGCTAATTATTAGGGCGTTACATTTAGAAAAGAAAAGGAGTTTGGACCCTTCCTTAGCTTTATTTTTTGAGCCAACACGCCGTATATTGCGGCTGGTGGAGTGGTGGTACAATATTGTTTGGTGAGCAGTCATATCTTTTGCAATTATCAGAGTTTTTTTTTTTTTTTAATTGACTAGTATTTTTTTGAAAAATACTATATAAAAAACAAATAATTTTTTAGAGATGTAGATAATTGCCCCCTTTGTAGATTACAAATGCAATGCGCGTCAACTAACTGCTCTAAGTAATAATGATAAATGCGCGTCAACTAACTGCTCTAAGTAATAATGATAATGTAATATGCGATTACACATATCGTATTGTCGACAAAACCCAACGATCGCGAGCCAATTCGTGTTTCGCTAGTTTTGGGCTCAATAACTGCGCGCTTGCTTAAATTGGTTCATAGGAAGATTAATGAAAATAAACATGGTTGGCCCCTACACAATGAGAGTGTCCAAAAAATGATTTATCACTAATAATGCACGAATCTTAAAACAGTAGTATCTCACTATCTCTATGTGAGGAGGCTCCACATATAATTTCTCTTTTTTTGGCTTTTCACACAGGACATAAGACAATACTGGCCCAGGACTAAACAGGAGACGAAGCAAAGTGCCACGTACGATCATATGCAAGCTAGGTTCAAAGTTTAGTTTTATTATGAATTTTATAGCACCAAAATTTACAGCAACAAATTACAAGGGAAGGAAAATTCGAAGAGAAAACGTCAAAAGCTGGTGGAATGTCAAATTTAGATGTTATTATAGCAAAATCATGAACATTTTTACTGTTTACACAGAGGAGATAATAAAGGGGAAAACAAATACAATTCAATATATATATACTTGCAAAGATGTATATTAAGCCCCTAAATGTATCTCGATTTACATTTCACTCTGCTTCTGATGGAGAAAAAAAAAAAGAATTGTAAGATTTTCTACTAACTCGAGGGGTGGTTATCTGTGGGTTCAAAAAGCGCAAAGAGACGCTTGATGTTGGTGCGTAAAGTGAGCTTACCTTCCTTAAGTAGACTGCAACCCGCATTCACGCCTAATGGCCTCAATAAGTTGCGGAGAAATTGACTCCTTGGTTTCTCTAAACGAAGTTGAATCTTTCTCCTTCGCACCTCCGGGTGTATCTCCCTCTCCCCAACCCCGGTATAAAATTAGCTTGTTCGGCTCTCGGGACACGAGAACTGCTCCAGTCGCTTGCTGAGTATATAAAAAGGAACAATAATAATAATAATATAAGAAATATAATGAGCAATTGTGTCTGATGTCGGAAAGAGCTTCGTTTTGAGTAAAGAGCGCGCACCTCGAGTTCAAATATCAACTGTTGAACCGGAGTGCCTGTGGCTATGCCTTTAATATTCACAATGGCGAGAGGGTGCTTCTTGAAGTGTGTTTTGATTGTTTTCGCAACACCTGAGATGACATTGTGCCTCCCTGGTTGATAATCACATTTAATACTTGAGTAACCACCAGGAAAAAGTGAAAAGAATGGAAAGGGCTTTGGCAATGAAGGGTTTCACATCAAAAACAAATATGAAAAGATAGTATTAAAATATTTCCCACAGATGAGGGGGAAAAAAAAGAGGGCTTGGTACAGAAAAATGGAAACCATTTAAGCTTGGAACTCGATGGAATTTTCTGAAATCGAAAGTTATAAAAGCTTAGGTAGTGAAAATAAAAAAGATTGATGTTCTGTTCAGGAACCAAATAAAAAAAAAAACTTTTTATGGTTTTACCGACAAACTGGTATTGCAGTAAAAGTAGAAATAGGAATTACCAACAGCTATCACTGGCCTTTTTCTCGTCTTAAGGGCCTGCTTTCGTAGAACAAGTCTTTCTCGATTTGAGAGTGGTGAAGCTCTAAAAGGAACTTCTACATCAGATTCCTCATTCAACTTCTCCTCATAAACAGCTGAGTGCTGCTTATTCGAGATTTCTTCATGTGATGCATCAATTTCTTTATTGGTATCACGATTATTACTTTTGGAAGTAGAACAATCCTGCACTTGCGGCTGAAATTGAGAAAGTTGGAAATCACTAAAAGAGAAACAATGCTTGAAGACGAAAAATAAAATAAAATAAAATTAAGTAGACAGTGTTTAGTTTCAAGTGGGAAAGCAGCGTGTGGAAAAAATTAACGCACGATGACATGAGAATTTACATAAGTTGTTTCACTACTAGATGCATTTGTGCTAAGTTGTTTCCCCAATAAATATGTTACAATAGCACTGAAATGCCTAAACTTTAAAAGGTTAATAGAAAAAGAAAGAACGGACCTGTACAGAATCTAAAGGATACGATGAATTGGTTTCACTTGTTGCTGCATTGACTATTTCTCCTTCATCAACTAAAGCATAATTGCAGTCTTTTGAACTCGGGGATTCACAATCTACTTCATGCACTTCCTTGAAATAAAGATGAGAAACAAACATCACTGAAATGAATAGCATTGCTAAGGAGAAGTAGAATAAACCCAGACAATGAGTATGAAAATGATTCTCAAGTTTTAGACTCTAAAAAGTTAACCCACAAGCAAGTGTTGATCAATTGAGCTTCTCCCTAGCTACATATATACTAACACTGAAAGGTAATTTGGCCTAAGAGGCTAAGTATTTGGCAAATAAAAAATTTGGAGCTTTTATCATGACAGGAAGTTAAAAGTGCGCTTTTATCTATAAAAGAAGCTCCAATTTGGTGCTTTTCGTTCTACTGCAATGGAAAGATGCAACTAAGTTATAGTGTAAAAGCTGTTAGTACTTTGAATAGCTTCACTGAAGCAACATTTCTGCAGAAGCTCCAGCAGGGCCAACTTGTTAGCTAGTATGAGATTAGTACCTCCGTGTAACCTTCAAAATCCCCAGAGATATTATCGTTCATGTTTGTGGAGACGTATTCGTCATTCGTCCTGTCTGAGATCATTTCCATAGGCTGCGGCAAACTATCATCCTCCTTAGTCTGGGAGCACAACTTAGAAATTAAACATTTAATCTTGTTAAATAAGACTGTAAGAGTAAAATGTCTTTGGAAAATAAACTCACCATCTGATGCTTCAAATGGTCTATTCTTCGGGAGAGGTTCAACACATGAAGTTTCAAGGACTAGAGAAAGAAAAAAAAAAAAAGAAGCTAAATTACAATACTAAGAGAAAAAAAAAAAGGTAAAACACAAAGAGCTTTTTGAACTGTAGCACATTTTGAAATGGCACCTGAACTTATAAAATTTTGGATTTTTACTACCTAACCTTACAGTAAGTTTTTTCTAAACAGTACTTTTAACTTTCTCAACTTAATAGAATATTCTATTAGCAGAATATTCTATAACATTTTTTACCAAAACCATTAACTAACTAACAAACCTTCACAGAATTTCCTAAATGGAAAAAAATATTAGGTAGTAAAATTGGACGTATTACAGTTCAAGTATCCATTTCGATAGTTCTTATATATATGTTAACCAGCGATAAAGAAGATTGAGGGAAAGAGTTTTCTTTTCCACCTCACGACGCTGAGCCTCCAAAGATCGCTTCATTGCTTCCCTTTTATTCAACAGAGACTTAGGTCTCAAGTTTGCCGGCCTTCGGTAGTTCTTTCCTCGATATACAATAATAGCATGGCTTTTGCTCACTCTCTCCACGGCTACCAGTATACCACCACTTTCAGCCTCAAGAATCCGAGCTGCACTTTCAGCTTCTTTGATGCAACGGTCTTTCGATATAACCTTTACAAGCTCCCGATATTTCCAGTGAAGGTGCATGTTTTCAACTGTTCCGTCAAATACTCCTCTCCTGCCTGAGTATCAAAAGAGGAAAACAGAAAAAAGGGTTTCAAAATAGGTACCTTATTGCTTTCCACTGTACAATAGCTTTTATGGGTTACTTATGTAGATCAAGTTCAAGTTTACCAGATCATATGAATAAAGCCAAACAAGTTACTAAATGTAAATTCATATATAGGGAATAATCTTTATCTATAAAACACAAAAAAGCTCGAGACAAATGAAAGGTCCTATGCCAATCACCTGAATGCACAAAAAGCATTGGGAAAACAGTAATCACAATGGACAAACATGAAATCTTGGTATTTTACATTTTGTTTTGTTCTTTAAGAACAATTTTAGACGATAGTTTCTCCATGGCCATATAAAAGATGAAGTGCATCAAGATAGGCAACTGAGAAATTTATTTGTCAACTGCTGGAGGACCCACTTTCAAATAATAAATGTATTGCTAGAAGTGATGAAAACTCACCTAGCAACAGAAAAGGATCCATCCTCAATCCAACTTTCCTCAGCATGTATCTTTCTTCTTGTGAAATAGCCTCCCTATCAGGTTCTGCCTTAGGAGGCTCAGCTGATTTTTCCAGCTCAGCCAGAAGCTGCTCAGCCTTTTGCTTTTTGGCTATAGCCTAAAATGGAAGTTAAGATACATTAAATGAGATAATCACAACATCTTTCGTGCATCCACCAAATTCATGAATGCATTTACAGAATTTCCACAACAAATATTAAGAACAAAAAATTGAGATGTACCTGAGATAATTTAGTCTCCACCTTTTTGAGAGTCAAGCTCACAGCCTTTGTCCTACCCTTTGAGGCAAGAGTTTCCTTTTCTCCTTTTTCTTGAAGTCCATCTCCTGAGGCTCCATCGTCAAACTTAGGTTCAGAAGCATCTCTAACAGCTAAATGCCGCCCTTCCTTGTTCTGCTTTGGGGTAGTCAATTCAGAGTTCCCACTATTTCTCCGCTCTTCTATTGCCACAGAGACCGCAGGGGGCAGAAAATCTTTCCCTCTGTAAAATACAATGAACTCCTTATCTCTGGATAGAAGCGTTCCTCCAGTCAGTTGCTGCAATGTTTTCCGATACAACGATCAATATCTATGATGTAATTAGGTGTATAAACAAGTTTCTTAAATCTTAATATAATCAAATTTCTAGAATCAGCAAATGGCTTAGTAATCAGAAATATTTGGTGTTCAAAGTTTCTTATGAAAATGAAAATTGCAAACACAAAGCTTAATGTAAATATATTATATATACAATCCTAAAATTTATTGGATCCTTAACTATTTACAAGATGTTTATATTTACAGCTTGTTTGGTAGATAAAACCTACCGACCTTTAGCTCCTCGACCATTAATTCGCTGTTTGTGTTCTGTACACCTCTTTTAATTGCAATCTTAGCTATCTCACATTTCTCCCACAGCTTGATCATAGAGACAGCCAATCCCTGAAGGTTTCTATTCCTTCCTACAATAGCAAAAGTTGTACTGTTAATCAAAGAACAATTATCTACAGATCTGATAAATATTAAAAACTGAGAGACTATAGAGTCTCACCAAGTGCAAAATGGCATGGTAAGGGCCGTCCGAGCCTACGTAATATAGTCATTTCCCTATCTGTTAACTTTGGTTTTATACCAAATGGAAGAAGGCGGAAAGGCTTGCGAAACCCAGGAACAATAGGTGGTAGTAAATTGGCATCAACAGGTAGAGGATCGCAACCCCACCAATCAGAAAACCGTGGGCCCAACCCATCCAGCAATCTGTCAGCTTCTTCTTCAAGTTTGACTTCGCCAGGTAGTTGTAGTCGCACCTTATTTGGAGAACCAACACCAGCCACTAAGGAGGTGCGAACTGTAGCATTATGTACTTCATCTGAAGGATTTACAGGCAATTTCAACTGTGAATTTGTTTCTTGCTCCTTCGCTACTTGATTGTCCATGCTAGGGTCTGAAGATTTTTCGTCCGCATTTTCATTCTTTTGGTCACCATCATGGAAGTAAGGATATTTATAATCGATACCTCTATACAAGATGATGATACTTCCAGATCTCCAAACAACTAGACCTCCAGTTTTTCTCTGGGAGTAATAGGTAATCCTAATTAGAAGATGCATCAACAAGTTATCAATACGCAAAGATACAGAGAACAACCTACAGTATAGTAATATAAGCTCGACTAATATCAGAAGATTTTCAACTTGAAAGTTAATTGGCAAACATGTACAACATAAAACAATATACTCAATAATGGGACAAGAAATTGCATACAATTAGCAATTTCATGTAAAAAAGAATGCTAAAAGAGTTAAGTGATTTAATGTGTTTATTTTATCGCTAAACTGAATCAAATGTTACCAATATAACGGTTTCCATCTAGACATAAAAAATAGCAGAGATTGGGAATCTCACCAACTCAAACATTGCAAACAAAAGCAAACAAATGAGCTTTAAAATGGCAGCATCTGTGTAAAAGTTTCTTTATTTGATATACAACTACTAACCAGCTGAACCTAACTGAATATTGAGTTATCACACTCGATTGCTTGGGTAACTTGCTATTGTAACCTAAAGCTTAAAGTCGAGCTCTGCAAGGTGATAAGGTTCCACTTGTGAGGCTATATTCTCTAGATGTTTATATTCGCAACTAAACATTGCTAATAACAAACCAGAAAGTAAAACAGACAAAATTAAAACCAAACACACGTGGTTGAAATTTGGCCATCAACAAGCTATTACATCCAAATGGTGCATAATCCCCAAAGTTTTTGGTTGTAAACACATGCTATTTTCAACGAAATATGCTTAGTCCTCTGAGCTAAAAAGCATAATCTCTACATTCTAAAACAGATGATAAAAAAGAGTTAAAGATGCAAACTTCGGACCCAATCTCACCTCTAAAATCTCATGCGTTCTCTTCATGTTTATCCTACACAAATCCTCGCACTTGATCTTCACGAGTTCATTCCTCCGCCACCTCTCGTGGATCCCATTCACGATCCCCTCCGTGATCCCAGCCTTGCCCACGTTGAGCCGCTTCCTGATCCTAATCCCCAAGGTCCGCAGCCGCTTCAGCTCCTCCCCGGGGATCGTCAGCTCCGCGACCGACGGCGCGGCCTCCTTAGAACCCCTCTGCGGGGATGGCACCTGCGCCCTCTCCCTCCTCCACAGCTCCCGGAACCTGGTAATGGCGGCGCCGGACCCGGGCTCGGGGACCGGGCGCTCCGGCGTGCTCCAGCTCGCGTCGAGGGTGGAGCCGACGCGGTAGCTGGGGATCTCGTGAGGTGTGGGGACGAAGATCTCGCCGGGGGAGCCGGGGCCGGAGGTGGTGGGGCGGCGATCGCGGGGTTCGTCGGCGAGGTAGCCGAGGCTGCGGAGCTTGTCGGAGATGCGCTTAATGGCGGATTTGGCTAGGGTTTTGGGGGCCGTGGGGGAGGCGGAGGAGGCACGGAGGGGGAAGAGGAAGGGTTTAGGGTTTGCGGAGAGGTTGGGAGGGGAGGCTTTGGGGGGTAATGGCGGGAGGAAATGGCGGGTAGAGGGGTCGAGGGTTTTGGGGGAGAGGAAGGGGGAAGGGTGAGCGAGAGGAAGAAGCATCGGAGGAGAGAGAGAGAGAGAGAGAGAGAGAGTTTAGAGAGAGAGAGAGCTAAGAGTGATTGGAGGAGGGAGAAGGATGATAAGGTGGTGCTCGGTAGTGGTGGTGATTGGTGATTTTACAGTTTAAGGATGGTTGAAGAGTAAATTTCATTCTGGTCCCTGACATTTAATTTAAAACTTTTTTGAAGTTTGATATTTCATATTTTTATTTTAAGTCAAAAATTCAAAACAGTTTGAATAGTTTTACAACACTAATAAAGGGTCAAAGTGAGAGTCGACTCAAATTGCAGGACTATGGTGCAATTTTAATCTGCGGCTTCTCGGAGCAATGAACAGCGGAAAATGCCCGTTTAGGGATGCCATTTTGCGTCCAAGGACCTGAAAGATGGTTCTCTTCCCCAAACAGCTCCTCTTCCGAACCCTAAACCCTAAACCCTCCTCCTCCTCCTCCCCTCTCTTCTCCCTCCTCCTCCTCCGAAGAAGAACCCTTGCCTCCTCCTCCTCCGCCATGGGCGTGGGCGTGTTCTGGGACCTGAGCTCGAAGCCCCCCACCAACACCCTCCCCCTCCGCGACGTCGCAGTGCGCCTCCACCTCGCCGCCTCCTCCTTCGGCCCCCTCCGCCTCTCCCTCGCCTTCGCCTCCCCTCGCTCCCTCCTCCCCTCCCCTTGCCCATCCCCAGTTTCTTCCCCCTCCCCGTGCCGCGTCTGCGGCCGCAACTTCTTCGTCCGCGCCAAGCTCCTCCGCCACTTCGCCGAGATCCACGAGCCCGAGCACGCCAAGCGCCTCCGCCGCCTCGCCTCGGCCCGCGGCGCCCGCCGCGTCAGCCTCGCCGCCGCGCTCGCCCCCAAGCTCGCCAGGTTCGAGAAGGCCGCGCGCGACCTCCGCGCCGCCCCGCGCGGCCCCGCCGACGAGCTCCGCCGCGCCGGGGTCAGGGTCCTCGCCGTCGAGGGCGCGCCCCGCCGGGCGATCCGCGACCGCGCGGTCGGGGCCATGGACGAGGGGATCCTCGGGTGCGTGGTGCTGGTCTCCGACGATTCGGGGCTTGCGGAGGTGCTCGGAGAGGCGCGGAGGCGGCGGCTGAGGACGGTGGTGGTGGGGGACGAGGCCGAGGGGCCGCTGAGGAGGTGCGCCGACGTGGGCTTCCGGTGGGCGGAGGTGGTCTCCGGCAAGGCTAGGGCTGCGGCGCCGGCGATGGTGGGTCGGTGGAGGGATCGGGAGATGCTGAAGAGGTTGGAGTGGAGCTTCAACGAGGACGAGGACGAGATCGAAAGCGAGGGTTTTGAGTGGGATAGCGAGGAGGAGGAGGAAGAAGAAGAAGAGGGCGGGAAAGAGAATAGTCGAGCGCCATGGTGGGAGCTCGATTAGGGTTCAGAGCGTTTGAGGAGGGAATCATCAGATCTCTGAGATTGGTTGAAGAGGTAGGGAAGTGGATACAATTTTTGAAGGCAATGTGTTTGTTAATTTGTCCCAGAGAAAAGTCTCAGAGAAAAGTTTAGGGTTCAGGTTTTAGGGTTTAGAAGGCGGAAGTTGGAACCTGAACCTGGGATTCCGGAGATCCAGTGGTTCACACACCGAAGCCGAAAACGAACTCGGTTGGACCGGCTTGCATTTCCGTGCGAGTCGAGATGAGGTCGCATGCTTCGCTACGATCAGAGTTCGCGACTTTGCGTGCCAACCGCTCGATGGCGAGATCTGCATACAAAAATAGGCCGTTGGCTCATGTTCGAAGACGTGACAAATGTTTCTAGTCACAATAAACTTCATTTACGACTAAACTATAATTTGTAAAGTTTGGGAAATTTGTTGCAATTGTAGAAAAACAAAAGCTACTTGGATCGTTTGCTCGTCTAAGCTAACCAATTCATCTCAAAATACTTTATCGAATAATGCTATAGCCTTCACCAGATCTAAACAAGCCCTTAGCCAAGTTGAATCGATTAGGCACGACAATCCAGTTTCGATGTAACGCTCCAATGGTCCTACATCGGATGGGATCGATTCCGATCGGTTATATAAGCCTCTGTGCTAAGTAATAATAAGCGAACAGCGTTTTGGATGATGATTTGGGCCAACGAGTCATTGTTTCTCGGGTCGTTGCAATAAATTCAAATAATCATCTTTTTTTTGCTAGTTTCTGTCTGGTTCTGTAGTCTTGTATATTTGTTAATTTAGCAGGTACGCGGTGTCTGATATCCCTCGGGTTCCGGGCATGACATTCGACCTACTCTCCACCAGCCCTGCATATCTCACCTGAGCCAACACTATGCATAAGAATAGCTCATTTCTCCGCTCTTTCATGGATGCGAGTATGCGACCGCATACATTTACCGATTGTTTCGATGCGTGAAAGTTGCGGACGAAATGAGAAACTCCGTCAACGCCTCCAAACGCTCGTTCTGATCGTGCAAGGAAGTGGGAGAATCATTTCGTCGTAGGTATGGAACATGAGGAGAAGTGTTGAGTTCATGCACGGGGCAAAGTGGAGGTCCCGGCCCTATCTCGATCTCCGCCTTCGCGAGATAGTTGCTTTTGTGGCTTATACTTTTCATGCATCCCACATGTATCACAACTCAACGCCTATCTCACCGTCTCTCATTATAATATTTTATTAAATATTATTGATGAGTCAGCATTTTAAAACTTTTATAAATAGATTATTAATCTAATGTTTAATTTTTTAAAAATAATATATTAAAATACTGACTCATTAATAATATTTTTAACTATTCTATTTTATTACGTATCCAAACGTACAGCAGTTTTATTAAAACCAAGGATTTAAGTGCCATGATACGGGGTCGTGCCGGAAACTTGCTGGCACGGTGCGTACCGAACCGTACCGATGCGTGTCAGTCAAAAAAATTCTTGTGTGCCGACACATAATATCGTGAAATATTTATTTTTTTTTAGCAACAAAATATTCTAACTATTTATTATGTCTTTTTATCACATCTTTTGAACTTTATTAAGGAAATTACTCACTAATTTAAAGAATAGAGAGTTTTGAACTATACTATCGGCACGGGATCTGTATCGTGCCGGTAACTTATTGGCACGGTACGGCACGGTGGATACGGCCCTTAAAACCTTGATTAGAACCGTGTTAACTCGAAGGTGTAAGGTTTTATGAAACATGAAGCTTTTTCGGAAACAAAATAAAAAGTAGTTTAAAAGTATAATCATTTGACTTAGAATAAGTCATGCCACGAGTTTTTACAAAGCATGCAAGTTGGCCACGGCCAAATCAGTAGATTTGTATTTTGCTTGTTCCTTCTCCTCCTCTTCCTCCAGAATTTTCAAACATAATAATCTCGTTTCCCACGTTGTCGCGTATATCTGCCAATCCGTCAATTCGTTAAAAGTTTTTTCACGATTCATAAAGCATACCATAACAAAATACAGACGGTCACGAGCGTACGTACGTACGCGGCAAAAAAATTTGATAATTGGTCGTATCTGAAGTCTCGAATTCGAAATTTAGTTATTTTATAATCTAGTTAAGTTCATTTTTAAAAAGAATAGCAGGTACGTAGATACATATTCTAGCAGAACTTTAACTCATTTGACCCTTAGATTAACCACTTTGATCATTTCTTATCTTTGAATTAATACTATTATCCTGTGGGAACCACTCGATCCGAAAATACGTACTATTGAACCCTAGAGGAACCCGCAATCATCTCAGCTGTACAATTCTTAATCCAAAGGTCAAAAAGTCGAAAGCATTAAATCCTCTATAACTTATAGAACCAAAAATTAATCCATAAGATTTATGCACACAATAATTAAATACCTCCAACTTTGAGATAATTATGGGATATGACAAGAAGCTTATATACATGAAGCTTATTGTTGTTACTTTTTATTTGCTATTATTAATCAGTTAAAAAGGAGTAGTACTCTTAACCAAATATCATAACAAAGAATTATTCATTTGAGGTTATTAATTATAGCTTTTGGTGTTAGTTTGAACTTTATACCCATTTTTTGTTTAATTATAAATTAATGGAGCAAACCTAATCACTTTTAAAAAGATGTTTCTCAAAGCTTGGTATTATTTGATGTGAGATGTGCTTGGATGGTTTAATATATTTTTGTGATAGAACACACTAGAAGTGTGCATGCATGATATATATGTTTAACTATTTTAAAAATGAATCGATGGACCCATGGGTGTAGGTGTGTGCTTCACCAAAAACCGATTTTAATTAATTAATATCGACCACAATTTCGCGCTACTAACTATGATATTTTTTTGATAATTTTGAATGACAATTATTAGATACGCTTTAAACATATAAAATAATATATGAAACTAATCAACTAAGGGACACATATATAAAATGAACCTGAATATATATGGGTATTTTCTGTGTTATTCACAGCATATATATATACTCATAAAACACTCTTAATGTTTTTGAAAAAAAGTTCACCATGTACTCAACAAATTATTTATTTTTCATGCAATTTACTAGCTAGTCCATATATAAATGTTAGTAGGAAATTCGCAAGAAACTATTAATAATCCATATATGCATCGATCATTCAAAATTATTCGAGAGCTTCTGATTTATCTATTCTAAAAATGAATTAGTTGTTTTGTCACTAATTAACTTATATATTTCAAGGATCTTTCAAAATTACCCTAAATTTTGTATGAATTTGAAACTCTACATCTTTTCTCCTTTTCTTTTTCATAAAATGCAGTGCTTATGATTGTGCTTTAGGCTAAAATTAATTAGTTGTCATGTGTTGAGGATGAAGTAAAAAACACCTACGTACAATCCTCATTAATGTAGGGGATCCACCACCCCAATAAAAAAAAAAAAAAAATTGCACATACATATCACGTGTAAAAAACAATGCAATAAAAAAAAAAAAATTGTGTTAAATCTGAGACATCTATCTCTTTTGGATACTGATTTAACTCACTTGAATTGTATTCTTTAATTCCGTGTAAAGCAAAGTGAATGGGTCAAAATAATTTAGTTACATTCGCATCTTAGCTTGATAGTGAAAAAATCTTTTTATTCCTTTTGAGTGGAGAAGAATCTTTCAACTATTGATTAGTCCACAACTATAATAATGTCAACATATATATTTTATTTTAATGTTTTAATATATATATATATATATATATATATATATATATATAACTCGATCTTGAATTGAAGGATCCGATCATCTTTTTTAGGGCGTCGTTCGATTTTGATCGTTCATTTTATGCCCGCTTGATGGACTTTATTATGATTTCAAAAATTTACGAAATTTATTTTCTAGAAGTTTCAAATACTCTAGATCATATTTAACGGAGTGGATCGTTGATTCGAAAGCTCCATCATCGAAAACAATTTATGAGTAGTATGTCTCCAATACTCATAATAGTATAATAGATAATATATATATATATATATATATATATATATATATATATATATATATATATATATATATATATATTTTTAGGGCTACTATTCTATTAATAGGATAGGAGCATTTATCCTATCAAGTTTTTAACCCTTGGATGAAAAATTGTAGGGTTATGATGATATCTATTAAAATATTAAAAAAGTTAATCCAAAGGCTAAAAAACTGATATGACAAGTGCTCCTATCCTATTAATAGGATTAGTAGCCGGACTCTATATTTTTTATACACACTTATAGATTAGTCAAAAAATTAAAAAAATAAATAATGTGTACAAAAGCTAGTCAAAGGCTTTTACCACTCAAACTCATTTAACTTCTATATAGAGTTTTAGTAAACCTGATGATTTTGTTTTTGAGTAGATAAGTCCCACACCTCAATCATTTTGGCTTGCAAAACACTATCTTGTGGTGTCCATATATCATTATCTTTTTCTAGTGAACAACAAATTAATCATTGAAGTTTCGCAAATAAAAAACAAAGAAAGAAGGAAAAAAAAGAAAAGAAAAAAGAGAAAACGAATCAAAACCTTATCATATACATGCTCATGGACCACACCCACCTCCAAAGAGATCAACACCACAAGAATAACCTACTATTTACTATTTTAACATTTTATGTGGCGCATTGTGTTTGATAATCATTTTATTCGAGCAATATAGCTTAATAATTTGTTCGATATTAAGATCTATTCACGATCTCAGCACGATCTACCTACTAACACGATCTCATCTAATCATCGTATTGGAGTGTTGGCGAATGAGTGGTGATTTCTGTAGAAATTTGGGTAGCGTCGCGTTGATCATCTCTTTTTGTTGTTGCGTATACATACACTTACCTCTCTGTTTCTCCTCTTTACTTTCTCTTTTTTTTTTCCTTTTTCCGACCCTCGAGGCCATTCTTTGCCTCACTCTACGCATTAATTTCATTTAACTTAATGAATGAAGCGCACTACCTTTCTCTAAAAAAAAAAAAAAAAAAAAAAAAAAACAGATCTATTCACAAGTTAAAATTAAGGAAAAACTTTAAATACTATTTATGTAGTTTCGCATTTTTTTATTTGAGTATAATGCGGTTTAAAGTGTATCAATTTAGTACCCCTGTGTTTTTCTTCTTCTTTTTTTATTATCCTTGCACTAGTTTTTTTTTTTCGTTAAATTAGCGACAAAGTTAAAACTAAAAGGTACTAAAATGAGGGGTAATTGAAATATAATTTTAAAAAATATTAACAAATGAGCTGACAAAAAAGAAAAAAATGAAACTGTAAATTACTAAATTGATACACTTTAAATCATAGAATACTAAAGTAAGAAATTGTGAAACTACACATGAGTGGCATTTGAAGTTTATCCTAAAATTAATACACTTTTTTTTGTATTTTAGTAAAATTATATTTTAATTTGATCTTTAATATTGTTGCATCATATTTAGTCATAAAAAGAAGTGAAAATATCCTAATATTATCTATAATAAGAGTCCGGCTACTATACTATCGCTTAGTGCTACCAAGTTGTTTTCGATGATGCGGCTTCCAAATCGACGATCGATCAGATTAGACTTGATCTACACTATTGAAAGTATTTGAAAACTAAATTTCAGATTTTTTTGACATCATTTGACTAGTGATCAAAAGATCTCAAAATTAGCAATTTTAATGACTGATGTGGTGTGTTTGTGAGTTTAACGTTGTAAACCAATTCAAATCCGATGAAAATTTTATAGAATTTTTTTTTTCATTATTTAGAGTAAGATCAGCATATCTGATCTTGAATTTAAATCTTTTATCATCATTTTTTATAAAATTTTTATTTTCAGTCGTTCAATTTTAGACTACTTGTTTGATGGATAAATGATATCGAAAAATTTTAAAATTTAGTTTCTAAATACTTTTAATAGTGTAGATCAAATATAACGAAGCCGATCGTCGATTTGGTGAATCGTCGAAACAATTTGTAACGTGAAGAAACAACACTAAGAAATACAGTAGCCTAGTTCCTATAATAATAATAACTTTGGTTCGCGTCGCATCAAATCATGTTGGTGCGTTACTTTCGTGTTAGGCGAATTTCGCTTCGTGTTGGGTTTGAGTAACTTTTTGAACGCGTTCCACTCACTCCATTCGCGCTCGGATTAGATTCTCTGCGATCGTGTTTGGAATCGCCGTACGCCATACGCCGTGCGCCACGCGTCCCCCTCCGACCCGACCCGCAAAGTGGGCCCCCACAAGGCCGACATAAAGTTTCGACACGTGGCGGCCGTTCCAACATTGCGGACCGAAACACTTTGCACCATCTTTTGCATCTTTTAGCCCGCCCCCGCCCCGCCTAATTTTTTTTTTTTTATGAGTGGGACCCGCAGTGAGTAGTGGCCACGTGTCACAATCGCGAGGGTCCCAAGTACCACGTGCCGTGATCACAAGAGCCCCAATCATGAGAAGTAACTGTGCGATATGTACTCGTTACACCGAAGAGTTTATTCATTGATTTTTGGATAAACTTCAAATACCACCCCTATGGTTTTACCATTTCTCACTTTACTACTTGTACTTTAAAGTATATCAAATTAATGTCCCGTGGTTTTATTTTTATCTTTTCGTTAGCTTCTCTGCTAATATTTCATTAAATTATATATATATATAACTTTAGATACCTTACATAGATTTATCGAATATTCACTTTAGTACCTTTTAGTTTTAACAACTTTGTCGCTAATTGAACGGAAAAAATAAATAAAAATTAATAATAAAAAGATAAAAGTGAAACCACAAAACATTAAATTGATATACTTTAAACCACATGATATAAAATGAGAAAGTGCAAAACCACAGATGTGGCATTTGAAGTATTTTCTTTATTTTAAATACAATCCACATGATTTCACGCTTTCTCACTGTAGTGCCCTGTGATTTAAAATGTATCATTTTAGTATCCTGTAGTTTTATTTTTTTTTTCATAAATACCATTATTAACTTTTCGTTAAATTATATATAAACAAATTTTAGATACCGCGCATATAGTCTATTGAATATTCATTTTAGTATTACGTGATTTCGCCTTTTACTTTAATATTATATAATTTTAACTTTATTCAACGAAAAAAAAAGAAGAAAACTAATATAATAAAATGCGAAATTACAGGGATATTATTAGAAGTTTGTGTACGAGAACGTGTAGTGTCGTTCTCACCCTTTATTTAAGTCCACTCAATAGCCCCATTGGAGCTAGCCCGATCCCACGTATCTACTCTCCAATGATTTTTCTCACTGATTTGACATATTTACCCCTAAATTTCATTTATTAATATAATATTTAGGCTAAATTACAAAAAAATCCCTACAATAACCCATTTTTTTATTTTCCTCCTGACATTTAAAAACCTACACTTTGCCCCCGTTGTAAAATGAAAAATGTGCACTTCACCCCCTACCGTTAGGGTTCCGTTATAAAATATTTTTATATGACGAAAATACCTCTCTGACGCCCTCTTCCTTGTTGCTTCGCCTCTTCCATCGCTCGCGCCGCACCGCTCGTCGTCCTCCGTGCCTCGCCCACATCCCTTCGCCTTCTTCTCTTCGCCTCGTTGCCTTGCCTACCTCTCCATCAACACCCACTCGATTTCCTCCTTGCCATCGCCGAAATTGTGGGGCGGCGAGGATGCAGGAGGAGAAGGGGAGCAGGTGGAAAAAGAAATGAAGAGAAATCGTGACCGATTGAGGTCGGAATCGTGGCCGATCGACGAGCCGGCAGAAGAAGATGAGGAAGAAGACGAAAATGACAATGGGCAAAATGGTCATTTTACAT
Organism: Aechmea fasciata; assembly: GCA_025177825.1. Taxonomy (NCBI): domain Eukaryota; kingdom Viridiplantae; phylum Streptophyta; class Magnoliopsida; order Poales; family Bromeliaceae; genus Aechmea; species Aechmea fasciata. The sequence continues at coordinate 6,515,194 of CM045937.1, forward strand.
ACCGTAATCTTTTGTGAATATTTTTTATTTTACAGGAGACAAAGTGTAGATTTTTAAATGTCAGAAAAAAAAAGTAAAAAAACGAGTTATTACAGGAGTTTTTTTTTTTATAATTTAGCCTAATATTTATGAATCATTTTTTTTTAATATTTTATATTTAAAGATTTGCTCACATGCTACTGAATCCAAAATTTAATTTATATATATCTAAACTTGTTCTATTCCAATCCCAAGTGCATCAGGACAAAGGAATAGCAATCACTTTATTTATTGCTTACCAAAATATTTATCTTCAGTTATAGAAATATTTATTTATTTATATAAAAACTTAGATTTGTGTACATTAAGAAAGTATACTATTTTAAGCTAATTATATTTTGTTCACTCATAGATGTTGCTAGAAAATCATGGAGTGGTCCGTATGCTTCTGAATTATTCGAATTATTCATGAATTATTAAAAATCTGAATAAAAAAATTTGTATGCCAATTTTTTTCTAAAAAAAGAATAAAACGTGAATTTTTTTTGGCTAACCGAATTATTTGCGAATTGTTCGTAAATTATTCACAAATTGTTAAAAATTTGAATAAAATTTTTTATATTTTTTATGTTTAAGTATGAATTATCTTATATTTTATGTTTAAATATGATCAATTCTATGTTCTCTCGCCCTAAATTATTTTGATATATTTTATATTTAATTATGGGCTATCTTAATCTCTTTCTTGCTTGATTGTTTATATATTGTATTGTATAATATAGTTTGCTATTATTTTTTTACTTAATCTATTTTATTTTGTAGCTCTTTATTTTTATATTCTTAAAAATTATAATTGTTTATATGCTAGTAGCATAAATCTAGGGAAAAAAAAATTTAATTTAATGACCAAATTTTTTATCCTAAATTTTTAATTGATGAACGTATAATTTTTATATAAACCCTGTATTCGAATAATTGACGAACTCATTTTTCAAGCCGTATCTTCAACGGATTTAAAAATTAAAATATAAATTTTATTTATATTATATTCGTATCGAATTTTTACAGAATCTGAATTACCTAGTTATGGTCCAAACTCAATAGTGGTTGAGAAAATTCAACTACTTTCTAAAAGGTATATATAAAAATAAAAAAGTACTACAAGGACATGCACAATACTATATAATATACCAGGCACATCACATCATCTAATTAAGGACTTTCAAACTTTCTTTTGATTTTTAACATCAAAAGAAGATCGATAAGGCTAGCCATAAAATCTAAACTTTTGAGACGTGAAGATGTGAAACAACTGTTTATACTTTAAAAATTTAAGCTGTTAGAGAACGATATTTAAATATTTTTATATTTAATATTGCCCCTAAATGTACGAGATTCTTAGTCGGTACAGGCTTGAATTAAATGGGAGGAAATTAATATCTTTAGGGCTGACGTGACTCGAACTCGGGGCCTCCACGTCTGTGCGAAAGCAATGGTTTGTCTTTCTAAAAGCAAAATTTTCACCTATATTATAAGTATACAGATAGTATTTTTGTACAAAAATTTATAGTTTGTAAGAATATGTTGATGTAAATAGATAATTTTGCAGAGACTCATACGCAAATGATCCATAATTCTAAATCACTAGCCGTCCACACAATAGGCACTGTGGGAGGATGTGAACAAGACACACTCTACCTCTCTCTCTCTCTCTTTCTCTCTCTCTCTCATCTCCCTTTATAACCCCACCCTCTCCACCTCTTCTCCCCATCCATTTCTCAAGCTCTCTACAATCCATACACACACACACACTCTCTCTCTCTCTCTCTCTCTTTCTCTCTCTCCTTGTACACTACCAATCATGGTAATCATTATTAACATTACCAAACACACCAACATTACATGCATGTTCTCCACATGAAGCTATTTTGTATATACATACACTTCATTGCATACTCTTTTGAGCCCTTATTATTTAACTTGTAAACTTTACCATATCTTAATTTCCATGTTGAACTCTCTGTTTTCTGATAGGTCCACGTTGGAGGAGCTTATGCAGATGATGAGAGTGGTGACAACAACTTAGTTGTAGATTTCAGAGGAAACCCTGTTGATAAATCTAAAACTGGTGGATGGCTCGCCTCAGGGCTCATCTTAGGTGAGTCCATCTCTTTTCTAAAAAATTTAAATCTCATGCTTAAGAACGATTTATCAAAACTAGTTTTAAAGTTAAAGTTTCAAATTAGAGCTGTTGTTTTTTATATTCAGAAAGTTTATTTTATCTTGGCATCGCTTCTGAAAACATCCTTTTGTTCGAAGCGAGTGGAGTTGTTTTAATTTCGAAAGTTATTGACAAGAGCGCGTGTTGCGCTTTCTGGCTAGGCGTAAAATAGTCATTTTGGGTCATAAACGATAAGTTAGGATAGGAGCGTTTGGTTTGACGAAGAGCTAAGTTAGATGTCGCATCAAAGCCAAATATAACTTTTTAGTGTTTTGTCGCAATAAAATAGCTGGATTATTTATTTATTTATTTTTTTTTTTTTATCACTTTACGCCGCTTCTCAACGAGCCCAAATATGTGATACATATATAAGAGTCTATTTTCTCCTAGCCACTTTTGCGTAAATTTACAACAATACTAATTTTAGCTAAGCTTTTGGATTGATAGTAAAAGTTTTAAGAGTTATCCTATAGCCAAAAGTAAAAATAAGATTACAAATCTCACAATCAAATGCTAGCTTTCAATTTTATTCTTATTGAATGAAACAGTAACATGCTATTTTTTAAAAATACTTTACTAATTAAAAGCACTGTACTCAACAAAAATATCTAAAATAATATATTAATTTGCAGGAGCGGAGCTGTCGGAGAGGGTGTGCGTGATGGGGATCACGATGAACCTGGTGACATACCTGGTGGGGGATCTGCACCTCTCGACGTCGCAATCTGCAAACATCGTGACCAATTTCATGGGCACACTCAACCTGCTCGCCCTTCTCGGGGCCTTTTTGGCCGACGCCAAGCTCGGCCGCTATCTAACCATTGCCATCGCTGCCGCCATCACTGCCACTGTATGTTAACTATCCAATGAATATCACATCATTTAAGTAACTAATTAATCATTGCGGAATTACACCTTAATGTACATAATTCCTATTTTTTAATAGTTTCTATCGACTTAAGTAACACTAAACTTTGCTAGATTAGAAATTATTTAAAATATTATTAATGAGTCAGTAAATTACTAATTAGAATAATTTGCTCGAACATTTTACTGTGAAAAAAAAAAAAAAAATCGATGATCATCACCGGTTATATACGTTTGTATAGCAAACTAACTAATCATTTGATCAATAAAATTCTAGATAATTATATGTGTCTAATTTTGTTTAATTTTTTAATTTTCATCTGCAGGGAGTTTGCCTGCTGACGATTACAACGTCGGTCCCGGGCCTGCGGCCGCCGGCCTGCGACGACTTCCGGCGGAGCCACCACGAGTGCGTGGCCGCGACCGGGGGCCAATTGGCGATGCTCCTCGCGTCGCTCTACACGATCGCGCTCGGCGCGGGCGGGATCAAGGCCAACGTCTCCGGCTTCGGCTCCGACCAGTTCGACGGCCGCGACCCGGAGGAGGAGAAGTCGATGGTCTTCTTCTTCAACCGCTTCTACTTCTGCATCAGCCTGGGCTCGCTCTTCGCCGTGACGGTGCTCTTCTACGTCCAGGACAACGTCGGCCGCGGTTGGGGGTACGGCGTGGCGGCCGCCACCATGGTAGCCGCGGTCGGAGTGTTCGTCGCCGGGACGCCCCGTTACAGGTATATATAGCAAAAAAACTAAACAAAAGAAATTTATCGTCCATAAAAAGACAATTTAATCAATCGGAAATACAATGCACGAAATTTAAAACAGCGATCGTCACGTATTGATTTTTTTAAAAAATATTTTAATATTTTATATTCGACACAGATTCCGACGACCGGAGGGGAGCCCGTTGACCGTGATTGGGAGAGTGTTGTGGTTGGCGTGGAAGCAGAGGGGGTTTGACTATCCCGAGGATTTGACTCGGCTCAACGAGTTCCACGTGGCAAGAGTGGCCCACACAGATACGTTCAGGTAAAGTAACTAAAAAGAAGGGGATTTTTTTTTTACGGATATTAAAGCGTGTGTTGGGTGCAGTTCATTGGTGCTTTCGGAATCTAAAAAAATATAATCAAAAGTACAATACAGTGACAATTGATCTCGATTATGACTCAGACCAAATTCGAGCCTCAAAATTAAATTCAATTATACTTTTTTCAAATGCAGGTGCTTAGACAAAGCTGCGATCATCTCATGCGACGATTCTGAATCGAATAAGAAATCTTCGGATACGGCAGCAACTGCGACACAAGTGGAGGAGGTGAAAATGATCCTCAAACTCCTGCCAGTCTGGTCTACCTGTATCCTTTTCTGGACAGTCTACTCGCAGATGACCACGTTCTCGATCGAGCAAGCGACCTACATGGACCTCCGCCTCGGCTCGTTCCCCGTCCCCGCCGGCTCCCTCTCCGTTTTCCTCTTCCTCTCCATCCTCCTCTTTACCTCCCTCAACGAGAAGCTCCTCGTCCCCTTCGCCCGCCGTTTCATCACCCGCTCCCCCCAGGGCCTCACCAGCCTCCAGCGCATCGCCATCGGCCTGCTCCTCTCCGTCGTCGCCATGTCAGTCGCCGCGCTCGTCGAGAGGAGACGAAGGGACGCCGCCGTCCACCTCGGCACCACCGTAAGCGCCTTCTGGCTCGTCCTGCAGTTCTTCCTCGTGGGCGCGGGGGAGGCATTCGCGTACGTCGGCCAGCTCGAGTTCTTCATCCGCGAGGGGCCGGAGCGGATGAAGTCGATGAGCACGGGGCTCTTCCTCGCCACGCTATCGATGGGCTTCTTCATGAGCAGCGTGCTCGTTGCGCTCGTCGACAAGGTGACTAATGGGGGGTGGATTAAGAATAATCTCAATGAAGGGAGATTGGATTATTTTTACTGGATGTTGGCCGTGTTGGGTGTGGTGAATTTTGCCGTGTTCTTGTTTTTCGCTAGCCACCATGAGTACAAAGTGTACAACTACAGTTTGAAGGGGAAGGGGACGGATTTAGACGTTTTCAAGGAGGAGATGGTCGAGGAGACGATAAAAACAACCGATGTATAGAAAATTCATCGGCGAGATATAATATTGTAATGGCCGATGATTTACATTTTTCATCAAAATTATATAATATATATTTTGGTGCGCACTTATATTGTCAATTGGTACAAAGAAGAAATTAAACCAGAAGCAACAATTACCAACATAACTTAATTTTTGCACATAGCATATATATATATATATATATATATATATATATATATATATATATATATATATATATATATATATATATATATATATATGCTATGCATAACTTAATTTTTGCATAGTAGCCTAGTTCTATATATATATATATATATATATATATATATATATATATATATATATAGAGTGGAGCTACTATACTATCGAAAGTATAGAGGATCGATATTTTTGATTTTTTAGCCCTTAGATCAACTTCTTTGATCATTTCTAATCTTTGGATTAATACTATTACCCCGTGGGGACTACTCAATTACGAGGGGACTACAATTAATCATCTCAATTGTATAATTTTTGATCAAATGATAAAAAAGTTAGAAGTATCGGATCTTCTATATTTTCGATAGTATAGTAGCTCTATATATATATATATATATATATATATATATATATATATATATATATATATATATATATATATATATATATATATATATATATATATATATATAACACGCTTACATGCCTTCCAAAAAAGCAAAAATTGTGATAAAAGTGTGTTAGAAATAAAGTAGGTTTCAAAAGAAAATCTTATGGTTTTGTCAGTGCTTCTAGCCTTAAAAAAAAATTTTAAAAAAAAGTCCAAAATTATGAAAGTTGCAATTTAGAAAGTCAAATGGGATCTTAGTTCCAGTTCATCCGAGTCAATAATTCAATATGCCATTAAAAAAGTTACACCAAAAAACCCAAAAAAAACACACACACGCACAATATAATTTCCGTCGTAACTAGCTAATTTGTCATTGACCCTTTCAATACCATACTCTAAAAAAGGTAATTCTATTTGTACACCCAGAAACTAAATATAAATTTCATGTTCCATCCATATCAGGATTAATAATTTTAGTACTCCATTATAGTTAAGTACAAATAGCAGTTCTCTAGTCCTAAAAGGATTCGGAAACTACTTTGCTAAAAAGTCGGCGAAGAAGCTTAACATTGAAGTCGGCGGTGCACCGCATCTCGTCGCCGAATTTCTCATCCCACACAGTTTACTCGCTGCCACCGATTAGAATCTCCGACGTGGTACCGTCGCGGAATCCAATTCCCGAGGTAACTCGTCGCCGAATTCGTTTCCCCTTCATTAAATAGCACCGAATCCGTCTCCTTCCTCTCTCTCTCTCCCTCTCTCTCTTCTCTCTCTCTCTCCACCTTCGCGCTCCCTCCCATGGCGTACCTCAGCATGGGCGAGGCTCACCGCCGCATCTCCTCTTACCTCGCGAGCTTCTCCGACACCATCGCAGCCCAGGACGGCGGAGCCCTCAAGCCCCTCCTCGCAGTCTCCTCCTCCTCCTCCTCCCCTTGCCCTCTCCTAGGCGTCGCCGATGCCCTCGTCGCCTTCCACGATTGGCCCCGCTTGGTGAACCAATCGGAGAGGTTCTCCAACCTCGGGGAAACCCTAATCCCCCTCCTCCGATCCCTCCAGAGCTATCGCCTCCGCCGCTTCGCCGACGCCTATGCCTCCTACGAGAAAGCTGCGAAGTAAGAGGATCTCTCTCTATCTCTCTTTCCCCCTCTTTTGGTGTTTCCGATGAGGTTTTTGGGGATCTAATGAGGTTGGGGTGGTGGATCGCTCAGTTCGTTCCTACAGGAGTTTCGGAATTGGGAGACGCCGTGGGCGTTGGAGGCCATGCATGTTGTAGCGCTCGAGATAAGGTTGCTTGCTGAGAAGGTAATCGTGATTCCCCCCCCCCGCCCAATAAAAGACAGGGTTTTTAGCGTTTTGGGGAAGAAATTAGGGTTTAGGGTTTAAGTCCTCTAAAATTTTGTAGGCCGATAGGGAGTTGGCATTGAATGATAAGAATCCAGAGAAGCTGCAGAGCGCAGGATCGTTCTTGATGAAGGTCTTCGGGGCTCTTGCGGTATCGTTCTCCGATCTCAAGAGAGTTTTAATCTTGTAGTTTAATTTTCTACCTTGATTGTGTTAAATGTCATGTTTTGTTACAAGCAGTGCTTTGCCAAAAGTATTAGTTCGGTTTAGCTTAGTTTTTGGCTCAGTAAATTACTTTGGTTTTTAATTGTTGCTTGAAGCACATGCTAGGGTTGCCGAACAATCTTCGTGATGAATGGTAGTTAAGGGACCGGTTTTCTGATAACCAAACTTTCTTTTCAATTATAAACCAATCTTTGAAATCCCACGTGAGGTTCTTTGAAGTGAGCGAGGCCTTATAATCTTACTTTTTCACCCCATAGATAGATCAAGCTAGATATATCAATACACAATCTTGTAGACTTCAACTTCTGATTTTACTCTGTGTTTCTAGTTAATAGTTATATTTAGACGGAAGAACATCTCGGCGCTGATTCAACTTAGTTTCATCATATTATGATGATGGAAATGAAACTTTTAATCTTGTTAGTCCTCCGTTGCTTTTTAGTATCAGTTACGTTTTTTGGGTAACTTTTATATACTCATTGCAGCCTTCAAATTTTACAGGGCAAAGGGCCTAAGCGTGTTGGAGCATTATATGTCACCTGCCAATTGTTCAAAATATACTTCAAGGTTTTTTCTTATCTCTTATTCTTGTTGTTGATTGGATTCCTTATTTTGATTGTATTATGTCAATTGGGATCTTTTTTTATCGTGTTGTTCTTGGGTTCTGTTGCAGGAGGAAATACATTCTTTTGCTTGTATGAACCTCTATAAAAATTTACTTTAACCTTCTCAGTCTAACATAGGCCAAATTGAAAACCAGACCACCAATTAACACAGATTCTTTCATCGAGTTGACTTGGTTCAGATTGCTTCAGTTAATTTCACCACGCAGTATTGTATCCATAGTTATCTTTCTTTGTAATGACTCCAGGCTAATATTTGCTATTTATATTTTGCAGCTTGGCACTGTTCACCTTTGCCGCAGCGTCATAAGAAGTATTGAAACTGCTCGGATATTTGACTTTGAGGAGTTTCCAGCTAAAGACAAGGTTAGGGAACGACATGTTTTGCCGCCATTAGTGTTGAACGGACATTTTATGGCTTTAGATCCATATTTATTGGTTAATAAACTGTCCAATTTCGCTTGATTCACATAACAGGTCACATACATGTATTACACGGGTCGCTTGGAAGTCTTTAATGAAAATTTTCTTGCTGTAAGTATTGCTTGATGAATGCCAACTCTCTCTTTCCTATTCTTTTATTACTATTCTAATGCTGCTTGAAACTATGATATTGAAACCGGAGGAAATGTCTGTTTTGCCTAATTTTCTATTGTGAAAAGTAGTGGGCAAGCGATTGGCGAACAGTGAGGTTATAGCATTTGCTATATAGAAAGTTGAAATGAGCTTCTGAGCTCAAAAAGTAGAAGCTCCATTGAAGCTTCTACTTTTGCTTCAGTATGAAGCTGCTTTGTGTTTGTGCTTTTCAAACATCTCTACTCAACATGCACAGCTGTAGAAGCTCCAAGAGGGCAAAGCAAGCCCATGCCCGCCATCTATTCAAATTTCTGATTTTATTAGCAACTTATTCAGCAGAACAAATAGTGACGGATATTACAGCTTTTTCATCTTTTGAAATAGGACAGGCCGATCAGAAGTTAACGTATGCATTGACGCATTGCAACTCTAGAAGTCGAACAAATTTAAGGTACTCTCTTTTTTTTCTTTTTCTTTTTTATGTTAAGTGGTGTTGTGGCTTCTCAGCCTCGTCATTTATTCTTGAAGAGTTACCTGTACAGCTGATAGTAAAATGGTGTTGCAGCAAAGTTCTTCTTCAAGAAGACCTTTTTTCCTAGTTGCTATAGCTTTTCTTAAGAAACATCTTTTATTTGCCGATTTCTTAAGCATTAATTATCATTGAGTGGCCAATAAATGCCTTCGATGCTGTATATTTTATCACAATCAGATTCTAACTTATTCTATTTTGGATGTAGGATGATTTTGAAGTATCTTATTCCAGTAAAGATTTCGATAGGTATCTTGCCTAAAATGTGGCTTCTCGAGAAGTATAATTTAGTTGAGGTATGATCTTGTGCTTTGCCGCTTCCTTAGAAGCACAATGAAGTACTTAACTGTCCGCAATCAGGAACTGATTCTTGAGCTTTTTTTTGCATTCTATATTACTGTATCATAGTAGTATAAATCTTGGATACTGTTGTTAATTTTGACCTATTGTTATATATATATTAATATATATCCATGGGCTTGAAAGCAGATGGAAAAACGTTTTACCTTTTTGTCTTGGATATATACAATTTGCCAACAATAGTACACTGTGGTGCTATATGTAATGAATCATAGCAGGTTCTTTAAATTATTTAGTGCATCAAATGCAAAATTTAGCATCGAAATTACTATTTGGCCTTTGTTAAATTTATTTTTTAAGAAAAACCTTGATTTATCTCTGATTTTGGCAAATTAAAAGATGACTTCTGCTAAGGATCAAAGATCCTCTTCAGATTAAGGTTTTTTAATTTTTTTTCCTACAGGTGCTAACTTGACTCTTGCAGTATGCAGATGTTGTGAATGCACTGAAAAGGGGAGATCTCCGACTTCTAAGGCGGGCTCTTCAACAGCATGAAGACCAGTATGTTTTTTTGTCATCCTTCACTCTAGTTAGTAGTATACTTCTTAAACTTCCATTGCTAACACCTGTACCCTTCAGGTTCCTAAGATCAGGTGTGTACCTTGTGCTGGAGAAGCTAGAACTACAGGTCTATCAAAGATTAGTGAAGAAAATGTAAGCATATGAATTATGATAACTAGATTGATTTTGATTTCTTTTCCCAGTTATATCATTTAAAAATGGGTAAATTACAGCAGGATTCTCGACCTTTAGTGTAATATCAGTTTGGTTCTCGTCCTTCATGTTTTACAATTAGGTCTGCAACCTTGCTTTGCGCTGCAGTACGATTCTGTGGACCCAATTGTAGCAACTGAAAAAAGTCGGGACCAAACTGAAACTATTATAAAAGGTTGAGGATGAGTGGTTCAATTTGCCCATTCAGAAAGGAAAATATCAAACTAAGCTGAAAAATCGCCATCAAAGCTTTGTGATGGCTCGAAATTGACATGCACTTCTTTCTTGCGCAGTTACATAATCCAAAAACAAAAAGACCCCAGCAAGGCACATCAAATTAAGCTGGAAGTAATCGTCAAAGCATTGAAATGGCTTGAAATTGACATGGATGTCGACGAGGTACTTCTCATTTTTCCCTTCATTTTCTCAACTTTGTGTCACCAACATGCTACATTTCTTCTTTTTTTTCGAGAGTAAGGTAGCATGCTACCGCTTCATTCAATAGGAAGATGAATTTAGCAAAAGGTTGAGACAACTAGGCCTCAGGAGGATCGTCGAGAAAAAAAAAAATAAAAACCGACCTTAACCAATTACAATAACCTACCTATTACAAAGAGAAAGCCAATGGCTTCTGAATGAACGAATGTCCGCTAAAAGTAGACTCGGGGAGCTCTTCTTTTTGTTGAAGATTCATCTGTTCCGTTCCAACCAAACGGCCCACCATGTGGTTCTTCTTATGTAACATGATCTGATCATTACTCTCTTGTACTCTGCAGGTGGAGTGTATAATGTCCATTCTCATTTACAAGAACCTCATGAAGGGTTATTTCGCGCACAAAAGCAAAGTCGTCGTTCTCAGCAAACAAGATCCTTTTCCTAAACTGAATGGGAAACCCGTCGGATCGTAGCAGTAAAACTTCTTGTAGAATTTGCCTGTTGATGGTAGGATTTTTTGTTATCTTTGCTTAATTATATTGTTGTAAAACTTTTTGTAGATCAATTCACAGTATAAGCATTGCTAAGTTAGTGATTGAGCTTAAGTGTAGCACAGGGGTGGCCTTTTGGGGCATTATCTTCATAATCATTATGTAAAGTTTCTTCACCATTTCAAGTTCCCCATTGATCTTTTCTTTTTTTTCTTTGTTTTTTTTTCTATTTTGTGTGTGGTTGAACTAGTTTGCCAAATAGTAATCAAAGTTCTATTTTTGTTAATAACATTTTTTACTCCATGCTAATTCCTCTCAGGGGGAAAAAAAAAAAATTTATAGAAAAAGATAGAATGGTTATTTTATGCACATGCTCGTGAATCGTAGCATAGCATGTGCATACACGTTGGAGAAATGTTCGAGTATTTGTTTAAATTGTAATTTTCATTTTCTAAAAAAATGTTATTGCTAATTTAAGGGACCAAACGAAAAGCTTTTTCGCCATTATAGTTAATGGATCAGTTTTGTAACTTTTGCTAGCGTGTTCTGTGTGGAGGGTGAGGTATTTTATTTTACCCAGCATAATTAGCTAAGAATAATAATTATTTTAAGATTTTTATTTAAATTTATTTTTAAAAAATAAAATAAATAAATAATATATATTCTTCTTTTTTTTTTTTTTTAAGTTGTGTAAGGTGTGACCCTTGCTTGCAAGTATCTATCTATATAGAAAAGAATTACTAATCTTTATCTCACTCATTGATTGAAAAAGTACAACTTCAATCAATAAAAGAGAGTTAAAAAGGTGGGAGTTGAATGGATTGAATATAAATACTATAAATATTTTTTTTTAGTTACTTAAGCTTTTTTAAAAAGTAATTAGTAAATCTGGTTGAAAATGTTGGTACTAATGATACAGATATTTTATTATCAGAATAGCTATTTTTGTCGTATTTTATATTGTTTGATAAAATAAGGGGTATAATTTTCGTTGTCTCTGATTTATTTCAAAACCAAACAGAGCCTAAGAACACATTTATTTTTGTGTAAATGGAGAAACGTAAATTTGTTTTCACTTCTAAACATCCATTTTTATGGTTTAATTTCACCGCAAATTAAATTCGTCTGAATTTTTACTCTTTTTTAAATACCATAATCGATTTTGCCTTCAATAATGGCAAAGTTAACAATAAAAAATAAAGTGAGATAAAAAATAATTAACTATAAAATTCTTTTATAAAATAAATAAAAAAATTAAGATAATTATAGTTTTGATTTTTCAAGCAAATAATAGTAAACAAAATATATATTTTAAATTCAAACTTCAGTTTTCTCTCTCTCTCTCTCTCTCTCTCTCTCTCTCTCTCTCTCTATATATATATATATATATATATATGTAGAGTTGGTAGAATATTAAATCATGCGTTTCTTTACTCTCTTTTGATGATAGAGCTTCCAAATTGATGATCGGCTCCGTTGAACATGATCTATACCACTTAAAGTATTTAGAAATCAAATTTCAAATATTTTCGACATCATTTGCCTAATGATCAAAGGGTTTCAAAATTTGTAATTTTAATGGTGGATAAGAGACGGTTTCTCGTTTAACGGGGTAAAGATATCCAAATCAATTGAATTTTTATTAGAAAATTTTTTAAACTATTTAAAATAAGATCTATACTCTTGATCTTGATTACAAGACTCTTATCATCATTTTTTAAAGAATATTCATTTTCAACCATTCATTTTCTGTTCACTAGATGGATACAAGAACAATATCGAAAGTGCGTGAAATTTGATTTCTAGATAGTTTAAATGGTTTAGATCATATTTAACGAAGCCGATCGTCAATTTGAAAACTCTATCAACAAAAACAACTCGAGAGTAAAATGGGCTCAGATCTTAAGAGTATTCAGCTCAACTCGTATATATATATATATATATATATATATATATATATATATATAAGGCTTTTTGCAAAAAAATCCACTTATTTTGGGATTTTTGCAAAATTTCGTTTTTTTCTTTGCAAAATTTATTCTTTTCTCTCTCTTTTTTTTTCTCTCGTTCTTTTCTTCCTCTCTCCAAGAAAGCGGCGGACGGAGGCGGAAACACCCGCCTCGCCTCCTGCTGGTGCATCGCCGCTCGGTTCACCTAATCGTCGCGCCCACTCACGGCGACATCAAACTCTTCTCCTTGCGTAGTCGGACGCCGAGTCGTAGCGGCGAGATCGTCTCATGAATCGCTGGTTGCGGTAGAAAGTAAGAAAAAGGTGATGACAAATATATATATATATAGATATAATAATAATAAAAAAATTTATATATATATAAGAAGATATGACACGTTGCACTTTTCTTGTCCTCTTCTCTTAAAAAAAATTACACATTTCTTTTACACTATTTGAGCTCGTCTCCTTCCTCCTCCGACGATCGTAGTAGCCGAAGTCAATGGCGTCGCCGCCATTAGAGATCCTCGCCGCGGCCTCTTCATCGACGGGGAGTGGCGCGAGCCGCTGCTCAGAGGCGGATCCCCATCATCAACCCCGCCTCCGAAGCTATCTCCGCCTCACTCCCCCGCTCGCTCCCTCCCTCCGTTTCCGTACTAGGGTTTCCGCGCCATTTTAGTGTCGGGCGTTGGCTCACTGTGCGGCGAGCGCCTCGTCTTCGTGCTCGCCGCGACCGCGGAGGACGTAGATCTCGCGGTGGAGGCCGCGCGGAGGGCGCTCGCGAGGAATCGGGGCCGGGATTGGGCGCGCGCCTCGGGGGCCGCGCGCTCCGCGCGATCGCGGCGAAGGTGACGAACCCTTGGAGATGATCTTAATCTTTTCACTTCTTATGTTGGAGTACGCGATCTCTGTGCCTTTGCCCGTACCTTTGAGATGATCATATTTAATTACGTAACGAAATCGTAACTCCATGGCTACAATTACAAGTACTGTCCAAGTAATCTCAAGGGAGTATAGCATCAGATTCACACTGATTAGTACACTAGAATTGATATGCATGTAGGTTACATCAGAATTGAGAGTTCTAAACATGATTTATGACCCAGTTCAAATGTGTCATAAACTTACTTTATTCTTGAGCTGGATATGTCTACAAGAACATATGCTTGCATTTTAATTGATATTATTGTGGAATTGTTTCCAAGGTACTGGATATTAGTTTATGACATGTTATATTCCTACTGATCTTCGTGTGTTGCATGCAAACATGTTCTGCTTTCAACTTGACCCATAGTTCTTATTCTCTGCGTAACGAAGATGACGCTCCTCAACTTCGACCATGGCGCTCTTATGACGCCAACGATGCATGCACTTCATCTCTGCGGAAGAGATGAAGTAGAAGAAAATGAAGAGAAAGAGAAAGATAAAAACGAAAGTGCAAAATTTTCTAAATGGTGCATTATTGACTTAAAGAGTGTAAATTTTTTTCTAAAGAGTGTAATTTATATATCAAATAGTGTAATTTTGTCATGTAATTTTTTTAAAACTGTAATCATATTTTAAGAGTGCAACTTCATCATGCTTCTTTGTTTTCTAAATTTTTTGATCTTTTTATGCAAATTTATTATTATTATTATTATTCTTATTTTTTTGTCATCACCTTTTTCTTTCTACGCAGCTACTCACTGATCAGAAAAGGTATTCACGAATCTCGCCGCCAGTATTTTGTTATTCTTTTTAAGAAGAGCAGGAGTCTTTGTTAAGCTCTATAATTTGGAAAAGAAGAAAAATAAGAAGAAAAGCAGTGGCGGCAGGAAGCAGGGGTGAAAAAAAAAGGAGCCGATTAAGCAGCGCGGCGGCGATTGGGAAGCTGGCTAGCATTTCACTCCTCTTTTATATAAGATATACACGTCGCTTTTCTTGTCCTCTTCTCTTTCCCCACTACACTTTTCCTCTTCTCAGAGCTCGTCTCCTTCCTCCTCCGACGATCGTAGTAGCCGAAGCCATGGCGTCGCCGCCATTAGAGATCCCTCGCCGCGGCCTCTTCATCGACGGGGAGTGGCGCGAGCCGCTGCTCAAGAAGCGGATCCCCATCATCAACCCCGCCTCCGAAGCTATCATCGGTTCGATCGCCTCTTCTCCCCCTCGCTCCCTCCCTCCGTTTCCGTACTAGGGTTTCGGATTTTAGTGTCGGGCGTTGGCTCACTGTGCGGCGATCGTGCAGGGGACGTGCCCGCCGCGACCGCGGAGGACGTAGATCTCGCGGTGGAGGCCGCGCGGAGGGCGCTCGCGAGGAATCGGGGCCGGGATTGGGCGCGCGCCTCGGGGGCCGCGCGCGCCAAGCACCTCCGCGCGATCGCGGCGAAGGTGACGAACCAACCCTTGGAGATGATCTTAATCTTTTCGCTTCTTATGTTGGAGTACGCGATCTCTGTGCCTTTGCCCGTACCTTTGAGATGATCATATTTAATTACGTAACGAAATCGTAACTCCATGGCTAAATTTCTGTTAAGTAGTCCAAGTACTAGTCGATGCAAGGGAGTATAGCATCAGATTCACACTGATTAGTACACTAGAATTGAATGATATGTAGGTTACATCAGATTTGAGGTTCTAAATCTTGTTATACCCAGTTCAAATGTGTCAAACTTACTTTATTTTGAGCTGGATATTCTACAAAATGCAGACATTTTGTTGATAAGAGTGTGGTTCTTTGAGCATGTTAGTTCCTGTACTGATCTTGTGTTGCATGCAAACATGTTCTGCTTTCAACTTGACCCATAGTTCTTATTCTTTAACTAACTGGATCCTCAATAACAGATTTCTTATTCATCACTACACCAACTGACTCTCATGCACTTCAGCCTCTTGGTATTAGAATGGTTTTGGAACTTCTTAATGTTAAACTGAAGTTTTCTTCTACGAAACTTCGTTAGTAGTGAATTGTTTCTAGATCCAAATGGGTCGGTAGTCATTATTATTTACTTACTAGTTTCTGTGATTACAAAGAGATGTTTCCTATTATTAGTCTAATTAAGCTCTATAATTTTGGATGGTGCAGATAACTGAGAGGAAATCTCAGCTGGCTAAGCTAGAGGCAATTGATTGCGGGAAGCCTCTAGATGAAGCAGCGTGGGACATTGTAGGGCTGCTAGTTCTAGAAATACTTGCCCTTTTTTATTGGCATAGCATGCAGATTCTCACTGCCTGCTCATTCATTTTCCGATGTTCGGTCTTTTCAGGATGATGTTGCTGGTTGTTTTGAGTACTATGCAGATCTTGCAGAAGCCTTAGATAAAAAGCAAAAGGCTCCAATCTCTCTTCCGATGGAAACATTCAAGAGCTATGTGCTTAAAGAAGCTATAGGAGTTGTTGCATTGATCACTCCCTGGTACATGATAATTCTTTGTGGAGGCCATCTTTTTATTCTTCTTGTATCTACTGATATTGTGTGCGAGGGACTTGTATCATCTATGTAGTTAAACCATTACATCAACACAAACTGAAACATCATGTTCTGTTTCTTTCCTTTTTCTGGAAAACGAAGGAATTATCCCCTATTGATGGCTACTTGGAAGGTCGCTCCTGCCTTGGCTGCTGGGTGTACAGCTATTCTAAAGCCGTCTGAATTGGCTTCAGTGTAAGACTTGAAATGTCTTTACTCTTTTCGGTTTTTCATATAATGTAACTGGCTATGACTTGACAATATTTTTCCCATCAGGACTTGTTTAGAGCTTGCCGATGTGTGTAAAGAAGTGGGGCTTCCTCCCGGTGTCTTAAACATAGTGACTGGGTTAGGTCCTGACGCTGGTGGTCCTTTAGCAGCACATCCTCATGTGGACAAGGTTCGGTTTTTTCACTTGATGCGTGCATTTGGTTTTTTTTATAGTGCCACTGAGACTATTCAACTAAGAGATGCTGACCCTCTTAAGTGCGTGAAAACTACTTTGTTTGTAATGGTATAGATCGCGTTTACTGGAAGCACAGAAACTGGTAGAAGGATTATGACTGCTGCAGCTCAACTGGTCAAGGTTTGTAAATCTTGATCGAGTGACTTATTATTGTGTTTCACATTTCTTCTTTGTTTTCATTAGCTTGCAATGTTCATAATTTCTTTCTTAAGTTTTTTCCTGATTGTTTGATTCGGATTGATGATGATTCGGATTGATGATGATGGTTCATCTGCTTTGATCTTCATTTTGTTATTCTTGTTATCAGCCTGTCTCATTGGAGCTTGGCGGTAAAAGTCCTCTTATTGTATTTGATGATGTCGACATTGACAAAGGTCTCTCTCTCTCTCTCTCTCTCTCTCTCTCTCTCTCTCTCTCTCTCAAGTCACTTGACGAATTAGTAACTTACCATCTTGAAACATTTGACCAAAGGTGAACTATGAGAGCACAATTTGTGTTTTTGTCTTGTGATAATAGTACATTTAAGGCCTTATTAATTTAAAGGCTTCGTTAATTCAAGACAGTACTGAAGGGTTTTTTTTATTATCGAAAACAGCTGTTGAATGGGCTTTATTTGGGTGCTTTTGGACGAATGGCCAAATATGCAGTGCAACTTCTCGTCTCCTTATACATGTAAGTGTTTGGGTACCATTGCTCATTTTGCATATCATCTTGTTATGTGTAACCATCCAAATTTCCGTCCTAAATATTTACACTAACACATTTTCAAGAGTTTATTTTTGATCGTTCATTGTTTATAGCTGGAGAAAGTTTCCTTGCATTGAAGTATTTTAACTGTGAAATTTCAGGAAAAAATAGCAAAACAATTTTTAGAGAGACTTGTTGCATGGGTCAAAAATATTAAAGTCTCGGATCCATTGGAGGAAGGCTGCAGGCTTGGACCTGTCGTCAATGAAGGACAGGTATTAAATTTCAGTAGTATGCGTGATTGAGTACTGTTATATTGATTGAGCAAGGGCTTTAGAAGAGAGAGAGAGAGTGAGCGATCATAATCATTTCCACGTCTTTTCGACATGCTAGCTTAAGTTGACCATTTTTTAATGTCTGCTAAAAGGAAGACTTCTGTTTGAGTAGTGAAAGTTGATGTTACCTAAACACTCGTATGATAAAAGTATCGGAGTATTCCCTAATGTCCAATGCGATCACACAAACAAATATATTTGTCGGTGCATTAGAAATTTATATGACGCACCTCTATATTTTCCTTTTGGTATTGGAAATTCTTATACCATGTTTGTCTTTGTTTCAGTATGAAAAGATAAAGAAATTCATCTCAACAGCCAAAAATGAAGGCGCTACTATTTTGTCCGGTGGTGTTCGTCCCAAGGTAAGTCCTCTCTTTCTTTGTAAGTACATGCTTTGCTCGTAGTATTGCGATATATTCGTACGACTACTTGGAAATATGCATATTAATTTCGATGAAATTCGCAGCATCTGGAGAAAGGGTTCTTTATTGAGCCCACGATTATAACTGACGTGAACACCTCGATGCAAATCTGGAGAGAGGAAGTTTTCGGGCCGGTCCTCTGTGTTAAAGAATTCAGCACCGAGGAGGAAGCTATAGAACTTGCCAATGATACTCAGTATGCTAATATAATTATTATTATTATTATTATTATTGAATTCCGCGTATGGATCTCTAAATTTCAAATGACAAAATGGTCTGCAAGCATTAAGTAATTAATTCTCTCTTTTAATTTTTATATCCAGATACGGCTTAGGTGGTGGTGTTATTTCTAATGATTTAGAGCGGTGCCAGCGGCTAGCTGAGGTATATGCTCAACTTAAAATAAAAACAACAACAACAACAACAACAATTGTATTTACTAAATTTGCCTGATAATTTTGTTTATCTTACACAATGTCTAATGATCCAGTTAGTTCTTATATTTGATATGTGTGACATTTTTCTGTTTCCTTTGAGAGAGAAGATGTGGGATACATTGAATCACAACTTAAACCAAATGTTAACAAGAATATCTCAATTTGCCTCTCCAGGAAATTCAAGCTGGGATAGTTTGGATAAACTGCTCACAGCCCTGCTTCTGTCAAGCCCCTTGGGGAGGGAACAAGCGCAGCGGCTTCGGTCGCGAGCTCGGCGAATGGTGAGCTATTTTCTTTTTTTTTTTCGTTTTGTTATATACCACCCCCCTAACCAGGTTCTTACTATCATTACATATTTATTATTATCCTTCATGAATATTCAACCTGCATTTTATTCTCACTTAAATTAAAAACTTTGCAGGGGACTCGAGAACTACTTATCCGTAAAGCAAGTGACGCAGTACGTCTCCGATGATCCGTGGGGTTGGTATGTGTCTCCCTCCAAGCTGTAGACGTAATAATGGATATATATGTGGACGGTGAGATATGTAGGATCGTTTGGAATAACTTTATGAACCTCCCGTTAGGAGGGCGAATAATAAACAACTATAATAGCATGTAAAAGCTGTTGTATGAATGAAAATTATGCAATCGTATTTTGACAGTTTGGGTGTGAGACCCCAGATTGTTCTATATATGAGATATAATAGGACTAAATTTTTAATCCGGCTTAAACATTTTGGGTGGTGATAAGATCCAAGAGCTTAAGAGAATTAAGCGTGTTAAGCGTGCTAGGACGGGAGTAGCCCTAGGATGGGTGATTTTCTGGGAAGTTGGGGCGTCACAGATGGTATCAGAGCCAATTACCAGCCGGAAGTGTGAGATGAGTCTCGACTGAGCCAGGGTCTGGATGACGGGCTAGCGAGACGAGTCTCACATCGTCTGGTACTTGTGAGTCTGAGCCTGAGCCTAACGAGAACGTCAGGGCTTAAAGGAGGGAAGATTGTGAGACCCCAGATAGTCCTATATATGAGATATAATAGAGCTAAACTCTTAACACGGCTTAAGTATTTTAGGTGGTGGCAAGATCCAAGAGGTTAAGAGAGTTAAGTGTGCTAGGACAGGAGTAGTCCTAGGATGGGTGACTCTCTGGGAAGTTGGGGCGTCACATTGGGCCCGCCCACTTAATCGTGTTCTCATGGATCCGTCGATGATGGGTTACCAAATTTCGCATTGAAAAATGCTTGCTGAATCAATTACTAAGAACTGCGATCTGAGCTAATGTACAAATGTGCTTAGTTTGCTGATGTGTTAGTTAGTTGATTGAATTGCGGCTTTACTGTTCTCTCCAAGCTTAAGGGCTTATTTGGACGTCCGGTTAAATTATTCCGAATAAGAATTTTCTAGTATAATTCTAAGTTTTCAAAAAATTATTTGATAGAATATCATAATTTTATCTAAAAATTATACTTCTTCTCAATCAAATATATAAAATTTCAAATTAATTAAAAAAATATACTGAACAAAATATTCATCCAATCCAACAAAATATGATTCCCCAAGGGCTACTAATCTTATAGTAAGTTGAGAGAATGTAGCACACCATTCAAGTTCATGCAAGTTTCATTAAAAACATCAATAATAATAAAATACAAAAGATTACTCTCGAGGGATTACGAATTTTGAAACTAAATTTGCTATCCGGGCACTTTTTCATCTGATTAGATCTGCAAATCCTTGAGTCCACACTATGATACTTAAGAAACAGCAGTAGCAGCATCTGTTCATGTGTACTCTCTCCCATTTCGTGTGAAATTAATTAATGTCTATCGCCTATTAGTGGGACAACGATGGCAACGGCAGCGGTAAAAGAGAGAGCAACTTATTTACATGGTAGATGGAACAACAATGTTGGGTAAGACTAATAAAATGCGAAATACCAGAGCTTTTAGATTTTTTTCTTTCTTTCTTTCTTTCTTTTTCCCCCACCTATCAATTAAACCTCGTGTGGAATTAGGGTCAGCATTGCGTCGGTCTCTTGTAAGTCGGCGGCAACGACGGGCAGTTCTCGTTCATTTTCGAGTACGGTTCAATCGTATTGTACTCTGGCAACTCCATCCGGTATTCTCCGAGTATTTGGCAGAAGGGAAGCTTCTCCTCCTCCGAGTTACACCAACTTGGCAGCCGTGTTTGGTTACTCTCGAAAATCTTGAGCATATACGCATCCCGAATCTACAAACCAAGAATGTGTTGATAGTTAGAATTAGGATAGAAAAATATACATCGGTGAAGATAATGAGAGTAGTTTGAAGAGGCTAGAGATTTAAGGCCAGTTTCGATGCTGGAACGGAGATATCTGGTGATAATTCGTGCGGTATGGGAGTTTCCCTATGTGATCACGGCTTCATTGCAAAGCTAAGAGTGTACTACCTGCGACGTGATCTATTAATTAGTACATTTTGACAAGAAGGATTTTACGGACCTTGCATCTACCTTCTTGTGGATATCTTTTCACACTCCTAACCAAAGCAGCTACCGGAGTTAACAAAAGAGATAAACCAAACAAGGTATTCTCAATAGTTCTAACAGGCCAGTGGTAAAATGGTAAGTGAAAAGGAAGCTAGCGATGAGGGAGAACGAGTAAAATGGTAGTAATTTGAGGCCACAACAATGAAAAAAAAAAAGAAGAAGAAAATTCAGGAAAAAGAAAAGAACTTTTAGAGTGGAACTTCAACAATCTGGGCCAGTGATGGAAAGCTCAATGTACTTACAGTGAATTCAGTGACCTGAATGGACTCGGAGAATGGGGCAAACACTCCGGCCTCTTTGTACATCGCAAGAACAAAGGCAACACATGTTGTTGATTTACCATCACTGTACACCCATTCGTCTTGTTCGGGGATGGTGAGTAACTGATCGAATGTCATCCCGCGTCTTTCGGTCTCAGCAATGATCGCATACAGGTCCAAATCCTGAAGGAAATAGCTTTTAATAATATAACCCATTAGCTACATAGATGGCAAAAATAATATGCATACCTCAGTTCCAAGCCGTTTGTTAAGGGCTTCATTCCACATGTTAGCAGCATAAACAGGTTGCATTCTAGTCCACATGGACATAACAGACATTACCTTCAGAAAAAAAAAAGATAATAAAAGTAAATATTTGAATGTCAACATGGATTGCAAGTTTCAACATAAGACTAACTTAAAGACAGACCTTGTACGATATTAAATATTGATCCTAAAACATATTAGTTTCTAATTTAATTATTAAACCATAAAAGAATCCCTGACTACGCATAACCATCAGCCTTATCCTAGTACTTCCTGAGAGGTAAATATACAACAGGACATGTCATCTCTTCTTAAAGACTATCTAACATGAGCGAGGAAAAACAATAGGAGATGTGATGTATTTGACTGAACATTAAATTTCAAATTATGTAAAGATCAATACCAAGTTAGCATCAAGAGGCGGTGGGTAGTTGTCAGCTATCGTGTCAATCCAGCTGAATATCATGTTGTGATAACCGTAAGGCTTTCCTGCCATGCTCTTGGCATATTCCCAAGCCGCTGTCTCATTAAACCTCGCACGCAAGTCAGGATGCAATGGCAATAAAGCTATCTGAGGGTTGGAGTCATCCTTCAGCGCCAACTCCCACCATTCATCCCACGGAATCACAACAATAATTTCCTCTCCCTGCCACCATTTCAGAGATAAACAAGAAACCCCATCCACTTAAATGATAAATGTTCATTTTCATCTTAATTTGATATATTTGAGGATTCTTAAAAATAATGAACTGCTGCCAAGGCAACCGAATGAGACAATGCAAAGGGATCAAAGGCGGCAATGCCACAAGTGACGAGGAAAAGTTTTAAAAGTTCAACAAAAATGTGTCCCATCAAAGAGTGATTGATACTGAAACCAATTTAGCAAGATGAACGAGTATTTGCTCAGAGTGGCAATTTTAGACACCATGCAATTATAAAAAGGGGGGAAAGAAAAAACTATAAGGTAATAAAAGATCTTAAAAATACCTTCTCATTTTCATGGCCAGATTCGCCCACCCAGAGGTTGCCCATCTCATCCTTTAAACAAACCGCCGTGTGCCCTGCAAATGCACCGGTCACCCATTTCTCCAAAGTCTCGAATCCACCCCATCGTCCACGGATCTTTGACACAGCCAAGAAGTCGCCGGAGTGAATATCCTCTACATTAATATTCGTTATCGGAGGTTGGGAACGTTTCGTAAATGTGGCGCCCATGTGGTTTTCTAAAAAGGCTAAGTTCGCATTCTGGCCCCAGATAGTGTTCGAAAATAGGGGTATGACATCAAGCAAGGATAGCAAAGTTCCGAGCATCCCGGACGGCATAAGGAAAACAGAAATACCATGTTGTTTTACCTGATTGCAAAAATCAAGTATCAGCATAGTGGAGATTAAATTTTGTGACAAGATGAATAAAAGGTACAAATTTGAAATGTCGACGGACATATTCCATTTCTGCTTGTTCTTCCCACGACTTTATCTCTAGGGTATGTTCTCGTGCGGCAAAGTAGTAATCCCATGTTATCCTGTATGGTGTCGCAAATACATATAGATCCATACACGTCCAGCTGTGTGCTGCCGAAGTCTACAGAATAAAGAAACAATTGTTTGATACGAAACGATTACAAAAACAAAGAAAACCAAAACAAAAATCACATATAAATTTCAGGCACGAAACCAGCAAATGATCCCGCCAATCCATTCTATACACAACAAGCTACAATGAAGTCAATCTACAAAGCTATATCAGAAAATAGTAGAATCTAGATTCTATAATTGTGCCAAAATGGTGTATTGCATTGAGTTGAATAGCAAATTAGTTCAATTATATTGTGATTTTGTATTTACAACAATTGAATCAATGGCTGTGCTGATTCCAGCATAATTTATGCTAATTTTCATATGGAACTATAACACATCTTACGAATTACTTAAATAGTTAAATAAACTTCACTTGCGAGATAAAACACATGAAATCAAACATAACAAATGGTCTATAACGAGCGAAATCAGCTCAAAATACTACAATCTCGTACTAATTGTAGATCAAAAGCGTAGAAAAGAAGGATCTACCTTGACGTGGAGGATCCCCCCGCCGAGCCCATCCTCGCGATCGCCGTCGGTGAGCTCGAGCCGCGCCTCGTTCTCGAAGAAGCAGGCCCCCTTCCACGCGAGGGAGCTCCCCGAGGGGTCGGCTCCGACGGAGCCGACGAAGGAGGGCAAGAGGTCGACGGCGCTGTGGATGGTGCTCATCATGGGCCACGAGACCTGGCGCGGGAGGATCGGGAGCACGTCCTTCACGCGGAAGGGCACCTTGAACCCCGCGGCGATGGCGAGGTCCGATCCAAACCCTATCCCCACAAGAAGGACGATCCCCATGTAGACGAAGCCCCGATGCGGGGACGACGGGTGTGCCATGGAAAGGGGGCGATCGACCTCCTCTTCTTCTTCTTCTTCGTCGTCGTCGTCGTCTCCGTCCTCCTCCTAGGGTTTGGTTCGATCCTCTTCTCTCTCCTTCCTCTTTTTTTTTTTTTTTTTTTGGGTGAATTTCGGGGTATTTTTTTAACTAATTTTTGATCGATACATCGTAGATCGGAGTCCCCTATGAGCGTGCAAGTGTGCAACGACAACAACGGTGGAAAATTAATAATTAATAATTAATAATTAATAATAATTGTACTATTCGTTCCCAACCTTTACCTGAATTTTCAGTTTGGTCCCCAATCTTCTAATTATTTAAGAATCAGTCCTATAATCTTTAGCCCTTTTTTCAGTTTGGTCTCTACATTCTAGGGCGGCAATCCAAATTGCATGCTCACGAGCTAATCGTGTTTGAAAATGAAATAATCGGCTCGTTCGCTTAAGTAAACGAGCGAACACGAATTTTTTTCGTTTAATAAACGAGAACACGAGTTAGGTTAAACGATTAAGTGTTTCACCGTACAAATTTCGTAAATATATTTTATATTTATATAATTTATATAATTTATATTTATATATATAAATAAATGATTATATATAATATATATTTTTATTATTTAATTTTTAGCAAAATAAAAATATAAATACGAGCTTAATTATAAAAAGATATTTATTTGTATATAAAATTTTAACTATTAGATCAAAGTCTAATAGATTATCTTTTATAAATTTATTTTTTTAATATATTTGTCTAATTTTTTATTTATTGTTAGTTGGTCAACTCATGTTAAGCTGGGCTTACAGGCGCTTAAGTAGATCACGGTTCGTCACTTTTAATGGTAGGCTCAGCTATTTTGGTCGGCTCGTTTACGCCCCTATTCTCTCCTGTGTGAGCACTTTGCATCGAAGCCCATAACTTGGTGGACTACGCTGCAATCGTACACGTGGTAACGATCATTTTTTTGAATATTTGATATTCTCCGTATTGAACGGAATATTCTATCGATCTCTTTTAAAAATTAAAAAAATAATCATCGAGATTGATCAGAAATTATGGCCTTTTGAACTGAACTATATTTATAAGTAAGATTTTATTTGAGTCGACGTGATTTATTTCGTCAAAATTAATACAAATTTAGATGTTTAAAACCTAAATAAAGTAAAATATACAGGTTAGCGCCGTAAAAGTTTGCAATAAATAATGCAATTAATCCAATTATTTTTACTAAATAATATAGTGGATGAAGTTGTTTTAAATCTCGACCGTTGGATTAGCCATCTACGGTGGGATCTGCATGCTTTGTTTGCACCAGGATGGGACCGCGTGTTAAATGTTGAAGGACCATTTCTATTAAATAGTATTTAATTTTAGGCCCATTAAAAAATTAAATGGAGAAAACACCCACCAAAAAATCCCGGTTTTTTTTTTTTTTTTTTTTTGGTGGCACATATGTGATAAAATTTAGTAAAGAGTATTAATCATATGTTATTGAATAAATATAATAAGAATGTCAAATAATTTTAATATTCAAGTATGAATTTCAGTGTCGTAAATAAAATCATTTATCTGAATAGCCAAATTAATAGTTCGAGTCAGATGCTTCCATGCTTGTATATTTCGTCCTCTCTTTGAACTGCTCGTATTCAAATAAAGTGTACAATATTTTTAGCGATTCAAAGCCATACTATTTGCGGGTAAAATTGGTCTCATTTTAATTTCTCACTGTTACTCTTCATTATCATTTTTCTCTTATAATTTACAAATTTCGTTATTGGCTAAAATTCGTGTTTTTTGATAATTTACATTTCATATGAGAATTTTTATGTATGAGCCGAATTTTCTGCTATTATATTAACTGAAATAAATTTTAAATACGGTATTTATCTTATAATAATAAAATATATTATTTCAGAGATATTAAGTTATCAAAATTGCTTCTAATTTAAATTTCACTTTTAAATTTTAAGTATTTAATATTTATATAATTTATTTAATTTATATCTATATATATAAATAAATAATTATATATATAATATATATTTTTATTATTTAATTTTTAGCAAAATAAAAATATAAAGACGAGCTCAATTATAAAAAAAAAATTATAAAAAATTATAAAAAAATTATAAAAAAAATTTATTTGTATATAAAGTTTCAATTATTAAATCTAAGTGTAATAGATAAGATTTTATAAATTTATTATATATATATATATATATATATATATATATATATATATATATATATATATATATATATATATATATATATAGTGTGATCGAGGCTACTATGCTATCTAAGACGGAGCCTTGCTTCCACGTCGTTCGATGATGCGGCTTTCGAATCGTCGATCAGATTAAACTTGATCTAGAGTATTTGAAGTATCAAGAAAATGAATTTTATAATTTTTCGATATCATTTGCCTAGTGATCGAAGGGCACAAAATCAAATAATTTTAATGGCCATAGTGAGCCGTTTGAAAGTTTAACGGTGTAGAAATATCCAAATTACATGAAATTTTGATAGAAAATTCATTATATTATATAAAACAAGATCAATATCTTTGATCTAAATTTTTAATGCTATATTATCGCATTTTGTATATATATCTCTCTCTCTCTCTCTCTCTCTCTCTCTCTCTCTATATATATATATATATATATATATATATATATAATCTAATTTTTTTAATTAATTTATCACTGCTAGTTCATCCAACATATGAGCGTATTATGTTTTGAATTTTTAATCACATTTCTAATGAGTCAGCTCGTGTTCGGTTTCGTTTACAATTCTCCTCTCTCTCTCTCTCTCTCTCTCTCTCTCTCTATATATATATATATATAATCTAATTTTTTTAATTTATTGTTCGTTCGTCAGCTTGTGAGCCATATTAACGAGCCTGAATTTTTTGGCTCGATACTTTAACGAGTCAGCTCGTGTTCGGCTCGTTTACACCCTTATTTTCAGCTCCCAAATTTTTTGAATTATTTAAAATGTTTTATACGAATTAAATGAGACACACGGAAGAGCGACGAATATATTTTGCCTTTTAGGCTATCATCAAATGTACAAGCCCCAAATCGAGGCCTAAAAATATTTCATCCAACAAAAACTCAGAATAAACAGGTCGTCTCTGGCGCAAGTGGCAAAAGGGCTCGGTGATCAGTACCCGAGACCCAAATTCGAATCCCAGTTGATTCACATTTCCAGCTAAGTTTATTTCTAAATAAAATAAATGAAGTGAAAAACACGAATAAAAAATAAAAAATCTAAACCCAGAAGCCTAAAAATGCTAAACTTTAAAAATAGTAATTAGAGATGGAAAAAAAATTACTAATTAGGAATCAATACTCCGTGAGAGAAACTTGGTGCCTGTTTTTAAAGATTTAGAAAGACCTATATATATAGTAAACCTAAATCTATAGCAATAACGATATGAATTTGGTGATTTAGAAAACCATTTTTAAATAATATTATCTAAATCTAAATAATAAATTATCAAACAACACTGCACTCTATTGCGAATAGAAATCAGCAATACATTTTTTTATTGAGATTGCACCATGACAGGTGCACTTTTGCTGTGCAGTACTGCACTTCCGGCACCACGCATGCATGCAGGTGCTGCCTGTCTTATTCGGGCCGGGCACTCTTACTGCCGGCTTCTTTCGCCTTCCGCGCCTTCGTTTTTCGCACGGCGGTGGCGAGGGCGGCGGAGAGGCCGGCGGAGAGGTCTGCGGCGCGATGCATGTTCTCATTGAGCTCACCGAGGAGGGCGATGTTGAGGGCGAGATCGTCCCCGGTCTCGGAGTCCCGATTGTGGTCCAGCTCGTTGATCAGGGCCCGATTCTCGTCCAGTATGTCCCAGGCCTCTTCTAGCCCGCTCTTCACCGCCTTTGCGAGCCTTTTGCCCCATCCGCCACTCACGCGACACTCGTTTGCAAATTTTGAGACTAGCGCCGCACGCGCAGACTCCTCATTCGCGAATTCCGAGGTGAAAGTTGCCTCCTCCTCCTCCATCTGCCTGACCGATCTATTCGAGTACGAGACGAAATAAATGTTTTTTTTCCTAATCCGAAAAAAAGAGAAAATTTTCAACAATGAAGAGGAAAGAGATCAAGAATTTGTAGAATATATACTGTTAATTTTGGAAGTACCTTTGAGATCTCAAAGTTTTCTTTGGAGAGAGAGAGAGGGGTGTAGGTGGGGGCTAGGGTAAAACCAATAGGTGAACCTTTCTATATTGGGGGAACATTAGAATCTCTCAGAGAGAATCCCCAATTAATATTTGGTTTAATTGTACTATGGTTGCTAATCTTCAAGTTGATTGCCAATTTGTTTCCTATTTGATTAATTTATAGTGGTTTAAACCTTACTAACAAATCTAGAAATTTACGAGACGCGTGGCAAATTTATATGTATCTTAACGGTTAAGACAACAGGTGTAAAGCACATGTAGCGTGAAATGTGAGGTTCTTAGTTCAATTTTTAAAATAAAACATAACAGTGTGAACTAAAATAATAAAAATAAAAAATCTTATGTTTGGTTTTGGGTCTGGATTGAAATGGATTTTGGAGAAGATTCAGGCTAAGGCACCATTGGCATGTTCCTTGAAATATTTTATTATTATTATTTTTTTAACTTTTTGAAGTGGTATATTTACATATAGTGATGGCATTGAAGTAATTTACATAGATTTTATATCTAATCAACCCCATTAAGTTATACGAAATTACAAATATTTATTCAAATCAAATATAATAACCTTGAGTTTAAAAAAAAAAAATTGTTAGTCCATGCACTTTTAAAACAATGTTGCAATTTATGCGGTGATAAATATAATTCTCTATAGAATATTGTTAGAAAAAATTTTAATGAGTTGATTACAATTTATCTAAATATCAAAAAATCTATTTCTTAGAGATTGCGATATTAATCAATTTAGGAATACTAATTTATGTTAATAAAAAGTATGTTAAAAAATGAAAATATTTCTCAAAACTTTATAATGGAATCCTAATTTCAAGTTACATCAATACATTATACGAGTATTATACCTCAGTTCCGCTCCTAGTACGTATTTATACGTTTTGATCCCGGCCCCGGCGCGATCAAGCATCTAACGGCGGAGATCGTTTCTCGTCCTCATGGTTTTTCTTACCAAAACTACCCCCAACTTCTTCCTGTTGAAGTTCAGAAACTGAGGGGCATTTTCGTCATCCCGAAACTCTTTATATACCCCCTCGAAGCATTTCTCCCGCTCTTCTCCCTCCTCCCACAACACACTTCCCAACGCGAGAGAGAGAGAGAGAGAGAGAGAGAGATGGGGGGTTCGGTGGTGACGGGCTCTTCCGCTCCTCCTCCGCCGGATCCGAACCCGAGCGTCGACATCAAGAAGAAGAAGAAGAAGAAGAAGAAGAAGAAGAAGGTAAGAAGCGATCGAATCCCCGAATCATTTCATTCTATACGATTAGGGTAAGATCGATGTTCCTATTGACGAATCAATCCTCCGATTCCTCCCGTTTTTTTGATTTTTTTTGTTTTTTTGTTTTTTTGTTTTCTTTTGCAGAAGGATCAGAATCTCTCTCAAGGTCACAAATCCCCTATCACCAAATTGCAATTCGATATCGTGCTTTTGCACTCGAATTTGAGCTCAATTTCACGATCTCCATCCTTTGATTCCTGTCACTCACAGCTGAGATCGGCAATCAGGACGAGAGGGGAGCCAAAGAGGAGGGCGATGAAGGGGGAGAAGCTGGATCTTCGCACGATCAGGATCAGCAACTCTCTCAAGGTCACAAATCCCAGATCCCTATCCCTGATCTTTGAATATTTGAATTGTGATTCGAAATCCCGCTTTTGCTCGCTACTGAATTTGAGCTCGATTTCACGATCGCCGACCTCTATCCTGTCATTTGCAGCTGAGAACTGTAAGCGCGACGAGAGTGGAGCCGGAAAAGATGGTGATGAGAAGGGAGAAGAGATCCAGGAGGAGGAGAAGGGCGAGGTCGCGAACATGGTCGCGCCTGAGGCCTCATCGAGCGCGACCATGGAGAAGACGAACCCGGAGCCGAGATCTCCGTCCCCGCCGCCGATTTGCCCAATCTGCTGCGATAACATGGATGCGATGGATGTGAGCTTCCGCCCCTGCGAGTGTGGGTTCGGGCTTTGCCTCTTCTGCTACAACCACATCATCGAGGAATGCGGCGGGCGTTGCCCCGGGTGTCGGTTATCCTACGACAAGTCCAACTGATAATGGAGGAGTGGGGAGGAGATCTCATTGTGCACATTGCGAGGTACCGTTTCCATCAAACCTCTGATGCTTCTTTTTTTCGTTTTAGCATATTTCGAGTTTTAGGTGTTAGTAGCACGTGGGAGTGGCACGAACGAACGTAGAGACTATAGATAGAGAATGGTACCCTAGAGAAAAGGAAACAGAGGTCGTATAGCATAAATTTCCTTCTTGTTCGTCGTTTGGAACGGATTTAGATTCCGAGGTTTTGAGGTTGTTAAGCACGGATTTGGAGGGAAAGGATGAATTAATGCGAATGGGTTTTGATGAGAAATGATAATAAAAGAGATAAGATTGGAAGAAACGGAGAAATGGATTGAGCCTCTCTCTCAATAAGCCTTCCACTATGCTATTGACGTGTAGACATTTATAATGTGAAAGATTATGATTGAATTATACATGCAGTTTGAGAAGTGATATGGATTTATCAACAAATACAATATTATGAGATATCTGTAGTAGCGCTGGAGGAAAAACTGCTAGACAGAATCATCTTAAGATGTTCGCTAATGTGTTTATGTAGGACACTCCCTAGTTTTTTTTGGGGGGAAAAATGAGATCTAAGCGACTATGACTAAGGAGGTTTTTTGGAATGGAACCTAGAGAAGATCTTAAAAAACACACACACACACTTTAACTCACTATTGGATATTTTCTTAGATAAAATTGGTTTGAGATTTTTTGAGAGAGGAAATCTTTTGGGGGGACTGAATAAAGATAGAAGATATTGGTCCGCGCGGGGGTGAGATTTGATGTTATAGTACAGCAGTTTCCTCGTGCATGAAGTGAGACGCATGTTTCTGGAAAGTACATTTTCTTGGTAAACGTAAGTTAGAGATATCACAAACTAGCACATAAACCCAGAAAAGAGAAAACAACTTAAAGAACGTTCACCTCCAATCATATCTCAACCACTTAATACAGCGTTACGCTTAAGTAATAGCTGGAACTTTTCTCTACGATCATGGACCTATTAGTAGCTATTGTCGAACAACATACAGGCGCGCGCGCTTCGTTTGTACATTACAGAAGCAAGCGGAGTTTTCTTACTTTGTGGACGGCGCCTTATTTGTTTGCTCTTGATTGAGGAACATGAGAAACACTCTCATTTATGGTACTTTCGCTACATTTATGATGAACTCCAGAGTTTGAGCAATCTCTGTCCGGCCGACTTTTCATCGTCATTTGAGGATAAATGCTCGTCATAGTTAAGGAGCAATTCTTGTTCATTGCGTTGGTAGATACTCACCACCTTTTCGAAGATAAGGAAATGAGCTGCAAAGGAAAGAAAAAGTTCTAGTTAGATCGTCACGCATGGTAAGTTAGTCTAAGGGGCCTAGTTGGCTTGGCTGGAGCATCCATATAAAACAGTTTGGTTAGAACCTTTGGAAAAGACCCAAATAGTTGTATCATTAATATCTCCTTGGCAAATTTCGATGCTGCAGGAGCAAAGGCTTCAAGCAGAACTTTTGTTTTGCAGGCCCAAAAGCTCATTTCAGCCTTGTGCTAAAGCAAAAGCCCCAAACTACTTATTTCTCAAATGCCTCATTCCTAGAAGCTTTTAGTTTTTGGAATTAAGAAGTCGCTCCAGAAGCCGTGCCAAAACATGCAGTAACTCAGACAGAGACTATCTCATGCAATAACTCGGATACAGACTATCCCATAGTTATGCAGTAGAGAGAATATAGCAAGTTCATGAGTGCTCAGCTATCTTTGACAGGCAAATCAGCCTCTTCTCATGTCATAAAGGTTATTAATACTAGAAAACTCAAATTTGCTTACCTGGCGAGCAACCTGCATAAGCCGCCTATTGCTTCGAGGGGAATCCACAATTAGGCTAGTTTTCTGTGACTTCACTTCAGAATTGCATTCATCAACCATTGTCTTCAAATCACTTTGATTGTCGGGGATAGCACTCTCTGCATTGCTGTCCAAAGATTCTCTCTTCCGCTTCCTCTGGAATGTATATTTCAGAAATCTAACACTCTCAGCTTGAACTGAATTTCCATGGCATTCAATAGTATTTTCATCCGTGGGTTCAGATTCACTCGTCGGCAAAGCAGCCTTCTCGGACTTCTCTCTACAATTAGACTTTGGATTTTCCTTTGGCAACGAATTAGTTGATATGTTTTGAGTACCCTCACTGACAACGAATCCACTGCTATGGCCAGCTGCTTTCTCAGAATCCAACTGGCTTTGCTTCGTAATACTCGGTCTTTTCGCTCTTCCTCTTGTACATTGAAAGAGTCCAATACTTTCCTTTTCAAAAGGAGCATTCGGACATTTTTCTGTATTTCTGCAACGCACATTTTTATCAGGCATGATTTTTTCATAGATTGCAGCACAGTTGTCTCCATTGCTTATATGGGAGCAATTATTACCACATGATTTATGAACTGGTTTGCCCTTGTCCAATAAAATAGTAGGCCTACTATTATCTTTGGGAAAATTCTGTTCAAATGCTCGAACACGTTGTGTCCGTCCCATGCGATCTTTGCTTCTCATCATAGCAGACACTAGATCAGGACCATTTATTTCGGAATCTAATTGAGATCCAGAGGAGAAGCACACGCCAACGGAAACGGTAGTTTGGTTGTTCTCCGGGCAGTTCACATTATCAAAACTGGCACGAGCATTTCCGTTTTCCCTAATAGATGAATCGGCCATGCTTTTCTTCACATGTTCCAATTCACCATTTGTTCTTTTAAGCTCTGTTTGAAGAGACTTTATAGTATCTTCCGCCTCATGTAGCTGAACTTCGAGTTGCTGAATTCTTCTAACATGACCTGAAGATTGAATTTCTGCTTCTTTAAGCTGTAGAAAATTGTATCAGTAACAGCAATCTCGAATTAAGAATGCGAGAGAAACAATTTGGTTAAAAGTAAGAAAAAGAATCATGCATAACCGACATCCATTTTAGGAACCAAATAAAGGACGGATACGGCAAAATAATCAAAAGGATTAAGATTTGATGCCACATAGCTATATGGATTAACAAACACTCAACAACACTCCAAATAAGGAGTCGAGAAATTTTATGCCGTGGTATGCTGCGAGGTTGAAGAAGAATACGAATTTGATAATCTAGTTTTCTTCAAAAGAATTACACCAAACTTCTTCATCTTGCCATAATCCTATACATTTTAACTACCGACTGTAATGATAAAGTTCCAAATCACATGGTTCCGAATGTCGTTTGAAACCCTCCGACCCCCCTATCAAATGCTAAATTCCATCAAATCGTTTTCTGAATCTTTCATAACTCCTGATTTTACATTGTTTTCCCTCTTTCCCAAATCCAGAGCATAAAAATCATGCCCTAAGCTGGCGGCTATATTCCCAAAAATAAATTCAGAAATTACATCCATGTCTACATCTGCGAGTCGTGAGCTCATGCTCATGTATTTGAACTACTATTATTCCCCCTATTTAGAGCCATCTAAATTTGCCCTGAGGTGAAAGAACAACATCAAGTGACTAACGAGGTACTACACTGAATCTGTTATATTGTTGGTTGATAAGTTGATATTTATCGAATCCCACCATATTTCCTGTCATATTATGGCACAAGTTTGAGAATGAAGCTTCCATAAACCTAAAAAAAGAAGGTAAAACCCATTCTTTTCTTGATTCGATGAGGTAGAATTAGAACTAGCTTAAAGTCTGATAGTGTAATGTAAATCTTCGATCTCCTATTCTTTTTCTGACACAAACATGTAAATGGTCGACCACAAACCCATCCTGCCACCCTTAACATACAGATTAATCCACTACACATAGATGCATGCAATAAATGGATCTAATACACCTGGGCATGTACCGAGCTCATAAAAAGAACAAATGCCACAATAGCCCCAGTACCTGTAACAAGTTGAAATTTTCAACCACAAATTTACCTGCTAAAACATGCACCAAACACCGTAATTCATCATAGCGAATATCCATAAACAGTATATGCTAAAAATGGGCATATGCGAGATGAAACAAACATTTCATACTCTCAGGTACTGTTTGGTTCTGGAATAAGACTCTAACCGCGACCAAGAACAGGTATGTCCAACTAACCCGACCTAAGCTTCACAATGCCTGAATGCTAAATCAAGTAGGGAACAAAAATAACAAGAAATTGTAAAGAAATCCTAAAACAAGGATTTGAAGTAACTCAATTAATCCAAATATCTATGTAGTACATACTAAACACAACACAACACAATAAAGTTACTGTTTTTAGAGCTCTTTCCTATCAAAGTAAAAGATCTAATCTTACTATTCATGAACATCAACAAAGGATATATGATGATTAATCAAATAAAATCACAAGCTTCTTAGCTAAAACTCAAATCGAACAAACATTTGCATTGAACAAAAAAAGAGATCAAATTATATAAAACAAAAAGGGCAAAAAAGAAAAAAAGAGGACCTTAGAATCCATGATCGCCTTGAGGCGGAGCATGGTGGCGAGGGCGTCCTCCTTGGCGGCGGCGGCGCTCCGCCGCAGCCCCGCGGCGCGGCGCTCCGACTCCGCCACCCGCGCCGCCGCCTCCCTCGCCGTGTTCACCAGCACGTCCGCATACGCCCTCTTCAGCGCCTCCGTTCTCTGCTCCAAACACCCGCACGCAAATTAGACCGAGCGAGGGAGCTCAATAAGAGGAGCACAAGCGGGATTTGTTAATCGCTAGGGTTTGTATCAGTGTTATTACCTCGGATTCCGCCATTGATGGAGCTCGGAGAATGGGGCGTGGGGATGTTGATGGCGGTTGAAGAGGGGGGGAGAGAGAGAGAGAGAGAGAGAGAGAGAGGGAGGGGGAGAGAGAGGAGGGTGGCTCTGCGCTCCCCCTTTTTTTTTACCTTTCTTTTTTCGGGTTTTTAGGTAGTCTACAGTATAACGCTCGTATAGAGACTGACATGCGGGGCCCACACGGGGAGAACGCCAACCGTGATATGCCACCCGTTGCACTGACGAATCTCCCCGTCCGTTTTTGAAATTTACTTTCGTGAACCACACGTACAAGCTCTGCACTACACCTTTTTTTTCTTTTTCTTTTTCTTTTTTTTTTTTTTGAGAGATTGAGATAGGTTGCACGTTACCCGCTTCGTTTATTTCATTTAGAAATAAAATTTAGCTAGAAATGTGAATTAACTAGGATTCAAACTTGGGTGACGGATACCAACCACCAAACCCTTTGCCACTTGCTCACTACACCTTATATTATCATTACATGTAATGTAATAATAAGCACTATGTTTTGAAAAATTTAAACAGATTAGGATCCGGTATATTAGCATTTTGAGGTTTTATGAGAGCTTTTTTTTCTTTTTCCTTTTATCTTTTTTTTTTTTTTTTTTTCTGGCCAATGTTTGTCAGTCCTGTGCTCACAATATCTCTCTAAATCTATATGCTAAATTAAAAAAAAATATGAACTCGACCTTCAAACTTAATTGTATATAGATTATCAAACACCTTATTATTAAATTAATAGTCATTTTATAAAGTTTTATTAGACTACTAGTGATTTATGATTTTACTAGCTCAACTTACTGGACTTTTTTTTTAGTGAATCAGATTAACGAGTGGTTAACAATTCACTCAGATCATTTTAACAAAAGCAACTTTTCGTAACATTTTTTATACAACATTTTAAGAACTTTTTTTTTTAAAAAAAAAGCAACACAATGGGAAAAGTAGTAAAAAAAATTAGCAGGGAATTAGGAGGTGCACGAATGTATGAATGAACTGGGTGTAAGTAATAATTCCCTCGTGGCCAAATACGAAACGTAACGAACCGAAGCGGAAATTCTCGTG
Organism: Aechmea fasciata; assembly: GCA_025177825.1. NCBI lineage: Eukaryota > Viridiplantae > Streptophyta > Magnoliopsida > Poales > Bromeliaceae > Aechmea > Aechmea fasciata. The sequence goes on from CM045937.1 coordinate 6,551,531, forward strand.
TAACGGTTCCGTGGACCGTGGTACCCACATGAACAGCGGAAAGTGATACGTAATCCGTTACACTGAAGACCAGTATGCAACCTCCGGAGATCGGACGGTTTAGGATGCGTTGGGTCGAAAATGAACGGCGTATGTAAACTGACTTGTTGACCGTCAATGATGTTCTGCGCGGAATAATATAACGCGAAAAGAATAAAGTAAATTCTATGCGGACATCCTCATAGCATTCTTATGATGACAAGCACTCTGAACCGTTCATCAAGGACTAGTCAGTTTAATTGGATATAGCTGTGAATTAATACACTATATATAGTTCAAAATACATGGAGCCGAAAATACAATAGTTATAACTACATATATTTTATCTTTTTTCAAATGTTTGGGTTACAACTTCCACTGGAGAGTGGAACGATTTGCGTTGTGTTCAATTTGTGTCGGAGTTGTGTCAGTGTGTTGTGTTCATCATGTTGGAATAAATAGTAATAGAGCATTACCTAAGTGTCAATAGCTCTTCATGTTGCACAGATTATATGATTTCCCGGTCCGCCGGTGATTGTCTAGATGATTGAATTTAGTTTAAAGTTGCAAATATGTGAGTTCTTATTATGACTAAGTTTGTGGATTCAATTTTGGGCTTGCTAAAAATCTTCGTAAATCTCTGTTAACAAGCTAACTCAGTGCACAAAAACTTGTTTCCACGTTCCAGATCAGTGGCGATTCTGCAGATAATGATGCCATATTGTTAGTCATTATACCAATTACTTACCAAGCACCCGGAATTTCATTATCTCAAGCTTGCAGGATGGCCAAGGATCTTCATTCAGATGGTTTGTATTAATTCTGACTTATTATGAGACGATGATCACAGTTAAGAGAATCCTACTTTTGTTTCCTCACTTTGTTGCAGGAACCAGAGCGATTCGTTGTATTACCAAAGTCGAGCAAGCAGATGGAAACCAGAAATATCCTGCTGCTGTTCTGGCCCTTCAGAATCAGGGGCCTGTCTGCGAGCTAAGGGAAAATGCCTTAATCCACGGTGATACGAGACGACTGCCAAGAGATAAGGAAGCAGATGAAAGTCAGGCTCCCAAACCTCTAGATAGGGTAAGGATTTTGTCCAAATTTGTGTAGCTACTATCTACTTAAATGTCATACAAATGGTTAAGTCAGAGTCCACTTATGCTGACATTTTTCAGTTCTGAAGTTGAATAGAACCGTCCGGCTTGCTGTTTGCAGTTGCAAACTTTTCTTCTTTCCGTTTGAAAGCTTACAGAAAGCTTTGGGATGCTCCTTTTAAGTTGCAGCATATTAATCTAATGTAGCAAACAACTTCCTCTTTTCGCTTTTGTATCAAATGTACTTATCAGGTTCATAGCAGTAGCACAATCTACTGAATTGTGGATGAGGAACTCTAATCCTGAAGTGATCATTGGCGAATGTAATGCGGCAAATACATTACGCACTGCAATTATGTGCATACCAAGGCTCCTTTGCAAATTTAATTATATGCCTTTCTGCTGGATCTTGTATATGGTATTATTCAGTGCTGGATTTTGTGGTCTCTAGCCAGATTGAACTATCTTACTTTTCCTGTGGCATCTATTGCAGGCTTCGCAGTAAATCTCAGACAGTGCGGGATGAATTGGGTAGACTTGGTGAGCAAATGGTACGCTGTGCTGAAGGAACCGCGGATCTTGCTTTAGAGCATTGTCGAGAAGTCAAGGACAAGTTTCTCCAGCATATCGCAGCTGGTGAGGTTAGTGAACCTTTGTTTTATATTCTGTTATGAATAATTTTTTGCTTTTCCATGTGGTTACAAATTTTTCGTTTCTTGAAGGCATACTAAAATGACAATCCTTCTATATCTCACCAGTCATAAAACTTCATGAAATCTTGCTGCCACTTTTGCCCTCTAGATGCTTATGTTTTGTTACATTTTGTACTCGATCTTGCTTTAAGTATTTAAAAGGGCACGACTTTGAAATTAAGAGAAGATTTTCAGATAAGTGGCCTTCGATCTTTGTTGTGCAGTAATTCAAATTGAGTAATTTGCAAGAAACTAAGCATTTTGTTTTGAATCGAACTAATAAATGTATGGACAACAGCAATTAAAATTTTCAGTAGAAGCTCCTCATACCTTTTGAAGTAGTAGATAGTGTTTGAACATTGCAAGAGGTTTATGTTTTACCTTTGTTTGTTTTTCTGGTCGAAAGTCGTGATTTCTTCTCTTCTTTTTTGTTTTCCTTTTCTATTAATTAACTCAATTTAGAAGTGTCTGTTAAATTCTTCTATCTTAGTGTGTCTAAAATATTCCTGATGCTGAAGATTGTTGAGAAATGTCTTGGCCCTTTGAAATGTTAATGACAAAGCAACTACTTCATGCTGTAGATTTTTTTAATTTTGAAATCTCTTGTTCAACGGTTGTTTGATTATTAATCCTGCATATACTTATTAACCTGATTTGATGTAGTGATGTTATCATCGATATTATATTGGTTCCGGAATTAAGCTAGTGGATACTTAACAATAATAAAATCAATCACATCAAGATAACATGGAAAGGATAAGATGGATTATATTGAGAAGCATCTGATTGCTCATTCTGAACAACCTTATAGTAAAATCCAAATATTTTACTAGCCTTCAACATTATAATAGGACAATTTACACACCCCACTAAATAGCTGATCCATACCTAATCCAAAAGTACTATGATTTGGATCTGGAAATAAGGTCCTGTATAGCTTATGTCATAGCACATTTTATCAAGATGTAGTTGCCTAGTTAAGCAAAGTTATCTATTAAGTTCCTCTCCACCATAAATTTCCTATCCACTATACCTCGTTGGATTTAAGGCCTTATTTGCATGATGGAATAAGATATCCAATTATAGTGTAAATGGTATGAAGATTATTTTGTATGATTGAAAATTAGGAGAATAACATATTTCATCTTTTTATCCCAAAAGAATGACTTGAAGCCCCAACAGTAGTATCCCTTCTAGATAATTAATTAATCACACTCCTTATCTACTAAATATTTTATGCTTTTGGGGTAAATCAAAGAGATATACTGAATAAAATATTTGTGTATCCAAACAGAGCCTAAATTTGCTTTATGTATTCAACTTTGGTAAATTGCATTAGTAGTTGAGTTTTAGTTAATTTATTTGGTGAGTTTTTAAAATGTGCATCAATCACTTGGTTTTTTATATTGTTTCATATTAGTATATATATATATATTTTTTATATTATGATGGATATAAAAAACACGTGAAATTTATAGATGAGTTAGAAGATGGGGGTTTAATCTATTATATAATTATGAAAAATTAAACCCGTTAAATATCAAAGCTAGGGATTGAATCACGACCTCACAAAATGAAGGGGTTTAAAATTAACTCTCATGTCATATTATCCAAAAGATTTATGTGGTAGAAAACAAGCCCAAAAACATATATTAATAGTATATTAACAGTCGAGACCTTTCAAAGAGTAAAATTTAATTCTTTTCTACAATCTATGGGATATCACATAATAACCGAGCTTAAGCATTTTGGGCAGGTGAATGGATCCAACTAGTTATTGTTGCTAGCGGGTCGGATCGTTACAACATGGGTGAGGCAACACTGGCCTCGATGGGGACAAAAAAAAAAAAAAAAGACTACAACTGAGAACAGTATTTTTAATATTTATATTCAACAATTTTAACATCCGAACAGGACCTATAAATACAAAAAAAAGCTCCATTTTAGGAGCGTACACTAATTTCTCCTCGCTAGGAGGTTGATGAGAGGAATTACAATAAAACAGCATAAAAATTAAGTTTGCAACTTCATATGTACGCTTTAAAGATTCAGGAACCAAAAGAATATACCCATTTCAACTTTACTCAATCCTTTAGAAGATGTTCTCAACATGAAAAGTGCCAAGAACTATAAAAGGTTAGGGCAAGTCCCATACTTACTAAAGGAGGGAGGGTCTAAATTAAAGGTGCATATATGCTCTCCACTCCACACTACATTTAAATGATGATTTATGACAACAGAGGCATGGGCCTATATACACTTCCCCTTGTACATATACTCTCTTTTTTCTTTCTTTTTTTCTTGTTTTTTTCTCCCTGGGTGAGAAAAAGTATATATCCTTTCTTTTTCATTGGTCCAAAATGTTGTCTTTAGGTTCATTCTCTAGATGTTATCTTCCCTTTTTTGTCTCCATGCCCTATTTTAAACATGATCATCACATGTGGATCACACCCTCACCACAAATTTGATTCTGGGTCCCACCAACTTGGCCTTATGAATCCCCACTAATTTGGTGGCTTCTTTTGACTTGGCCTACTTAATTACTGTGCTCCATTGATCACATGGTAATTAACTATGTCTATGTGTTGTTTTACCGAATTATATATGGAAGCTTTAGCTATTACGTGCATAGTTCAACTTGTTTCAATAAAACTTTTTATTGGTACTTAATTAGAACATAATTGTTAAGATGTTAATTTAGGAGGGAGAAAACTTTTGGTTCTTCTGATTCAAAACGCTATATATATATAGGTGATTATATAGGCACTGATATAGATTTCTCATTGTCATATATAGATTTGTCACTATATCAACAATATATTATAAAGAAAAATAGTGAGAAACTCAAAATAATTTTTGTTATGTAAAAACCGTCTGGGACGGGTTGCTAGGGAAGGGGTCACAATCTAAATGTTTGTAGGCTTACGGTGACGATCTGGTGTGACAGAAATAACGTTACATTCAGAAACCGCTATCGCAACGTATTGGAGTGTTGGCGAAGGAGTGGGCCGACTTTTGTAGAGCCGGCTGATATCGGTGTTTGCTATATCTTTCGGCTAGACGTTTGTTTCTTTTTATACTCTAGTTTTTTTTTTTTTAGTTCTTTTTCCTCCAATCCTTTCTGTCTTTCGAGGCCTTAACTGTCTCACTCTATGTAGCTAAATTTATTTACCTGATGAATGAACCAAGTAGCGTGATACCTTTCTCTTAAAAAAAAAGCTAGAATTCGAGGTTTTACCATCCAACATAAATCTTAGAGGCTCAAAGACCCAGAGATGTAGACAATTTTTGCCACAAATTAGGAAAAAAAATAAAAGAATTAAGAAGAAATTAAACCAGTATTAATTCAAATGAACCTTAATTACTTGTTGAGGTTATGTCCAATCATTCAAAATCAGAGAAATGTACTCTCATCATTGACAATAGAGTGCACCTTCGCCACCCATTTGTCCTTACTTTCAGTGGTTGGGCGCTTTGATGAAGATATATAGAAATTTTGTTTCAATTTGTCATTGACATTGAAAATTTTTGTTTAATTGACTCCAATAAACCGCCACGTGACAAGATTTGATATTGACGTGGTATTCATATAGCAATTATTGGTTGGGTTTGATATGACACTATTTTGTAAAACTCAACAACATTTTAATCGAAAAAAAATAATAATAAAAGTCCCAGATTCAATAACAAAGAAAATAAAGATATAGGTCGGGGACCCTTGGTGCGACTAACCCATCAGTTTAGTACCAATAATTGATCGTTGTATGGGCATATTTCAAAAAGGATAATTAATTAGTTGACTCTTTAATTTCCTTCATCAATTAATGCATGTTGTGTTCATGGTTCAAAATTCTAGTGCTTAATTTGTCACTGATCCCCATCATTAATTGGAATACCACTTACAATCTATTATTACCAAAAACTATGGGTGTTAATTCAAGGTATGGTTAATTAACCTGAACTATATATATTTTCTTTTTTTTTTCTCTCATATCAATTTCATTTGGTACAACACAAATCTTGCAGTACCATGCATTCTCTTGTCCTAATTTGTCGATCGGTTAAACTTCGTTTTCTAGTTTCACTACAACAAAATATGTTTTAATTAGATGACGTTTTTTAAACGACGCTTTCTTCTAGTGTCTTTAATATTTAGCATTTGCCGACACTACGATTAAGTGTCGCCAATAAATATATTTTTATCAAATATTTATATAAATTTTCCGACGCTATATTAAACCGTCGGTATATTTATCCCAACATGTTTATTTAACGACTCTTTACACGACGCTTTTACAAGCGTCAGGATTATTTTTGCCGACGCTTTAAAGTGTCGTTAAATATCATTTAAAGTGTCCTTAAATGCAAGATTTAAACCACTGGTCGATCGAACCGGTTAGACCTTGAATAGTGACATTTCTCGCTAATACTATATATGTATTGAGTATTGGGTGAGACAAGTAGCTAGCTAGGCCCTAATTAATGTTGCCTATCATATATATATATATATATAGTTGAGAAAATAAAGAGAGCCAAAGAGTAGCTAAAGTTATAAGCTTGACATTTTATTATTTGGTCCATCATTTGATTGCAAATTAAAATCATCTACACTACAATCTAATCTTTCTGGGGAGAAGCAGCTCCCCAAGGAACTCAAACTTCTCATTATCTCAACTTCAACACTAAAAACCGCTCGCACCGGTCGGTGATCGGACAATCTCGAGTCGCATTTCTCGTATCGGGTTTGCTTCCATCCCCTGCCATGCCAAAGAATTCGATCGCACCTGCAAATCAATTTCAATCAATTTATAATCAACAATTAGTATTCGTTTTAAATTCGTGAAAGATCAGAAGAAAAAAGAAGAGATCTAGTAAATTTACCATGCAGGTGCGCGCCTTTTTTCGCACTTGATATTGTGTGTACATCCATAATACTCATCTGAGTTTGGATAGTACTTATATGTAGGGGAAAATGTGATTAAACCCTCATTCCAACCTTCGAATGTTCGACCGACGGAGACCTCGGATTTTAGCTAAAATTTCACAACATCATAATTAACCATGTTAGGATTCACTTCACTCAAACACAAGGATCAAATTAAATTCATTCTCAATTGCAATTAAGAGAAAAAAAGAGGAATATATAGTTAGTACCTCATCTTTCTCTAGCAAGATGTTCCACATCTTTTGTTCGACGAGAAATCGCGTCTTACTCTCGGGCAAAGAGATTCTATAATTCAAATCGCCAAGTAAGACAACTCGGCTGCACAAAATATATAAAATATATCTTAGAATTTTTATGGAGATATATATATACCATGCATGAAAATTAAACATGGAAAGTATTTCTATTTTGTGGATGGTTTCAACTGTTGATGATGATGCATATATGCTGTTACACATGATATAATTACTATAAATAGTGACATATATATATCAATTTGAATAAGAAATAAATTAAAGTTGTACATTAAGAATTAGATTTGCTGACTAACAAAGGGAGATTCTCTTTATGGTTCCCACTGACCTTTTGTCATGACATGGTTATGTCAACTTCAACTAGTATTGACTGTTTTAAACATTTTAATTAATGTACCTCAGATAAACTTCAAATTATCTACCTAACATAGCAATATTTTAAGCTTGAATTAATTTATGATGATCATGAGTTGCATCGATCGATCATCTCTTAATGCATGAGAGAGATCTAGAGGGAGAGTTTATTTAATTAATGGTGTATTATATTTCATATTTAATTAACACTCGCTTGCAGATCGATCTTCAGCAAATCCAAATGTAGAATTTTGAGTAAAAAAATTGATTGCTCATGATAAAATTGAAAATTCTAGTGAAAAGCTATAGCTAACCCAACCATGCATGCATGTTAGTGAATTATATTTATTTTAAAGTTTTTAATTTTTTTTATTTTTACTTACTCATGATCAAGGATCTTTTGTGGAAAATCAAGAGAGCCACATCGGGGGAATCTCGTCCTCGCAAAGATATCCGCCATGTCCGAATTCCTTAGAAGCACATCCCCTTCCTTACCTCCAGAAGCCAAGTGACAGCAGACGAAGCAAAAGCTCGCATCGTGCAGGTAAAACCTAACCGATACCGCACCCTGCCCTCGTAGAACACAAATTATATAAGTTTAAGCTAATTACCTTACTGTTTAGCTATAGGTTAATCATAAACTTAGTTAGTCCCTAGCTAGCTAAATTTGACTAGAATTTGAACTAGACAACAATTTCAAGTACATTCTATAAGAATTTTCGCTTACCTTATTTCCTAAGCACCCCATAACGCCGCAGCCGACGCACGAAACACTCGGATGATGAACATATTGCCAAAGATCACCCCTCACCCACACTGAGGCCAGAATCCCAACCATTTGCTTGCTTATGATGCATCTGAAATTTCCTGCTGCATTTTTCTCACTTGATCCTTCACATGAGCTTGGTGCAATTTCTCTCAATTGGTGCAATTTCTTTCTCTCCCCTAGCTTGGTTTCTTCATTGGCAACATTTTTCTTTTCGGAAAGCGACTTGTTTAGGGTTTCTCTAATGAGTGAATTCCATTTCATGGAGACCCAACTCCTCTCAGGCCCTAGCACATTTTTGGCACTCAGTGGCACAACTTCTTGGAACCTTTTAATGACCAAGGAGGGTTGATTAATTAACACCTTAATTAATTACCACAAGGATTCAAATATTAATTCTTGGCTAAAAAAAAATGAACATTTATATATAAACATCATGATTTTCATATTGACCATGCGTAAATTTTGACAACCATGCACACTTTAATCAACCACCAAGAATTGTTGTGGTTTGTAAAGTGAAATTAAAATCGGGATATTTGTAGGGGTTTTGTGTTGTTTAATTAGCAAATTAATATCCTTTCTAATAGAAATTAGGCATGCACCAAGAATCACAGCCATATATTATTTGCTAAACTTGGTACATATATATATATATATATAATTGGAAGTAAATGGAATTACGTACCCTAGAACATAAATGTCATATGAATTGTTGTTTATATCCAACCAATCCTCCAAATTTAGATCATCACTCGGTGGCTCGCCTCCGACATTCCATGTACTCACAAACACCCTTTTTGTACGAGAGCATGCATGCAAATAATGGGCACCTTAAGATTAGTCTCTTAGCGAAAAATAAAACAATAAAAAAGGAATTACGTACTGCTCTCATAGAAAATAAGTGAAAGGTTTAACTAACTCAATGAATCATAAAGCTCACTTGTACTTAAGCGTGTTCTTTTGACCCTTTGAGGATTTTTTGTGCAAGGTTGAGTCATCGGAGCTTTCGATATCGAGCAAACTCTCCGTGGTCATCGGAAAGTCTGCGACGAACCGATGACTACCGAGTGATCGGTTGAGGAGCTTGTTGGCCACCAATCTTGGCCATATGACCTAATTATTAAATCAACACAAACAAATTGTAATTAATCATGTCTCAAACTTAATTAGCTTGTAGAGATTGAGAGAGAGATCTAGAGATCTAGAGAGAAAGAGGTGCTCACTTCTCCAAGCTTATGGTTTGCTTTCATAATGCTATGGTAGAAGATGGAGGCAATTTGGGCCTTGCTTTGTTATGGAAGGGAAGAGGAATAAAGGGGTGGAGAGAGTGCGCATGAGGAGATGATAAGAGAGAGAGAGAGAGAGAGAGAGAGAGAGAGAGAGAGAGAGAGAGAGATCTCAAATGTAGGAGCCCATCATGAGAAAAAGTGCCCCTTACAAGTACCCTTTATATGCTTATATGTTTCCTGCTATATATATATATATATATATATATACCCAATGGCAGATTAGTGCACAAGCATTCGACGTCATATTTTTTTACCGTTAGATCTACATCTTTAATCATTTTCATCCGTTAGATTATATTATTCAACCAACCACCCACTTAACCTAAGGGGGCCCGCATCATCCTAAGCACACATCTATTAATCCAAGGGCTAAAACTTACAAGTACCAATGACTTGGTACTTTTAAAAGTATAGGAGCTCAATTCTATATGAGTCCGGCTATGGTACTATCGATAGTAAACTGCTCGGTTTATATACTACCGATTTATTTTTGATGATAGATCGACGATCGGCACCGTTGAACATGATCTAAACCATTTAAATTCTCTAGAAATCAAATTTCATGATTTTTTGGCATCACTAACTAAACAATCAAAGGGTCACAAAATTTATAATTTTAATGGCCGATATAGTGCGTTTGCTCGTTTAACGGTACAGAAGAGTTCAAATCAACTAAATTTTTATTAGAAAATTCTTTAAACTATTTAAAATAAGATCTAAACTCTAGATCTCAAATATAAAAATTGTATCATTACTTTTTGAAGGATATTTATTTTCAACCATTTATTTTTTTGTTCACTTGATGGACAAGAGAACAATATCGAAAATGTGTGAAATTTGATTTCCAAATAGTTTAAATAGTTTAGATCATATTTAACGGTGTCGATCATCAATTTGGAAGCTCTATCATCGAAAACAAATCGGTAGTAAACCGAGCCGTTTACTACAGCTAGTATTCTCGCAAAACTCTCTCTCTCTCTCTCTCTCTCTCTCTCTCTCTCTCTCTCTATATATATATATATATATATATATATATAGATATTCGTAACACATGAGTAAGTCAATATGTGAGCACATTAGTAATCTTTTAAGAAATCTTTAATGCGAGTTTGACTGAATATAAAGGGATACAGTAACAAACTGCTATTCTATGAATATTTCATATTCTAGCTAGTTGTGCAATAATTATATCCCTCCAAGGCTCCAACTAACCTAAATTAGGATTTGAGATGCACGATTAGGCTAGAGCTATATATCGTCCTTTACAGAAAATCTGAGCTGATCAGTACTAGTGTCTTTTAAGGGTACTCGTAACATCTACGTACGTACGTACCACTCCTATTAAAAGGTATATATACTAATATAATATAAGGCAAGTTGGGGGGAGAGAGAGGGAGCATTACCAGTGACGTTGAAGATGATATCAATGTCAAACTTCTTTATATGTGGAAACATTTTTTATTCGAGATTTTATATTTTAAGTCAAGTCATATGATGAAATAAAGAGAGAATTGTAGCCTGTAGGCCCAGGATATTCTGTGTTCCAGAAGCCTCCTCATTGGTTTAATATATAGTTTTCATTAATTAATTGTGTGCTCTACATCTACTTGTAATATATTAGTTGAGGAGTTTTATTTTATTATTTAATTTTATCTTATTTTATTTTAAATATTTTAATTTTTTTAATTGTGTACTAGCTAGCTAGTAAGGGAGGATATTATATATATATTAATTAGGTCCACAAATTAAGTCCTTAGACACACTTGTGCAACTTGGTTCAAGCTTGACTATTGCTTACTGTTTGTTGCAATTATTTTATATAGTCCAAGTTTGACAACTTGTCCATGCGCCTGTTAAACGAAATCATATATGTGTTAAATTACCAAGATTTATATTTTGCATGTCTACTTTGTTGTGATTTTTCTTTTTCTTGGCTAAGTATATATCCAAATTTAACTTTTTTTCTTCGAATTTATATATTAAGCACGTACTTCGTTAAGGTTGAAAGTGTAGGCTGCGCATGCACCAATTGGATTAATTATATGGTTTTTTTTGGCAAATATTTATTTTTAAGACATATTTTTTAGGCATATGTTCGATTAATCGCGTGGAACACGATTTGGGGCAATGAGGACCAAGGTTTTAAGCATTCAACAAAAGGAGAACCTTGTAGATATATAGGGAAAAAAACAAAACAAATTAAGAGAGTATTAATTGGTAATGCCGGAGACATTAATAATGTTGATAGTAATAGCAGGGTCGGAGACGATAACAGCGATTATTGTGTTAAACGGGGTAGCGACACGATACTAACATTATTGTTCTAAATAGTGGTGGTAAGGCAGTAGGAGGTGGCCGTGATGGCGGTATAAGAAAGCTCAGCTCATTGTTTTTTTTTTTTATAGGTATATATATATATATATATATATATATATATATATATTAGAAGTGTGCAATTAATGGTGATATTACTATTGAAAAGCAAGGATAACTAAAAAAGAGAATTACATCTAGCATGCTAAATATATCTCTCTATTTTCTCTTAGTATTAAATGTTTTGTTTGGCCATTTTTTGTCTTTGGAATTTAATTAATTTGGAGAAAAGGAAATTGATATTAAGATTACTTTTAGACTACAAATTAATTCAGCACAACTAGAGATAATGTATATAAACTATTCTTAGCAAAAGAGACATAAATGGATCGGGTATTCGGGCCTACATTTGAAAAAGCTTCGGTAGTGAGCCTATGGACCAAAGAGAAGGTCCAACGCTTTTTTTTTTTTTTTTTTTTTTTTTTTTTTTTTGTGAATTTTCTCAAGGAGATGCCATGGAGTGAAAAAAAAAAAAAAAACACATACAAAAGATGAGTAGCATGAAAGGAAATTAATGATGTTTATAACAATCTCAAATAATTCATTAAATTAATCCTACAATAAGCCCATTTGTATGTAAGATGTATCAATGTTAAGTAACTAAAAAGTAAATTAAACATTAATTGTTCTTGTTATATTAAACACATCTTTTTCTCTACCAGTTGTTAGTGTGTTTCATAATTTCAAAGAGCTAATAAGGATTAATTTAACTAGAATCATGAAGAACTTCAAACATTCCTGTTTGATTAACAATTTTTTAAGAAATAGTTTTATCAATGCTTGTAAGAACTCACAATTTATTTTTAAATATATACCATCATTCTACTGGCATGTAACTTCATATATAAAGGCAATTTCATTACTTCATACTCTTATTTTTGGCTCCTATCATCATAAGAGAACCTTTTGTTATAGATCTCCTTATTATTTTTTTTCATAAGATCACTATTCCATCCTTTTCAATCCCTTTTGTGGCTATATAATAGTTCTCAATATCTATTTGAAGTAAACTTCTATTTAGAAGGTAAGGACTTGAAAAACCGAGAAATTTAAAAGAGAGTACTATAAATAGCGAGATCGATTGAAAAAATAGGAGCCTGCACTGTTGTCTCAAGTGAACCAGTATCCCACCTTCATTGCAGAGACTATAATGGATCGAGTCACAATCGAGATCCATAGAAGTGAATTGGCTGACTCTTTTCTAATAGCTCGAGCTTTTGACACTGTAGTTAACACAAATGATCTAACATACGCTGCAAAAAAGATACGAGTCATTAATTGTGGTCCAATTTAGCAACAGGAGATATTAATGTTAATTCTAATGAGACCCACTTGAAAAGCACCCAACTAGGTTCAACTTTGCCCCAAGGATTAGGTGTACCCTTGAACAAGTAGAGGATGATGATGCACTACATGTTTGCTTTTGTTCCTTTGAAAGGGTGAAAAGAGTAGGTGCATCAATCACTGGTGATGTTAGCCATTTATATATATTTATTTATTGGTAAATAATTAATGCGCTTTCGTGGCGAAATCCCAACCAAATATATGTTGTAAGGCAAGAATACATTTTACATATACCAAAATTGGCCCACAACATATAAATTGATATATTTGTAGAGATATTAATTTCCATACTAAATTATTGCAAGTGTAATTGGATTATGATATTATTTAATATTATAAAGTTGTTCACTATGTTGCAAATTTGCAAGCATACAAATGCATGCGCTAGAGAAAGAGTCAATCACAATTTGCTTAATTAGTGACAGTAGGTAGTGATGATGATGATATGTAAGATACAAATTTTGATTGGGATAAGATTTTTTATGAGATAAAATTAGCTATCATATACATTATAAAGTTTGTTCTATTGGTTTAAATGTTCTTTAATTCATTCTTTCTTTTCTAGAAGAAAATTATGTTGATCATAATTAGAATTCTTTAGCTTCACTAATTTCTTGTTCATACCACCCCCACAAAAAAAAAAAAAAAAAAAAAAAGAAAAAAAGAAAAAAAAAGATGATAGGATTTTATGTATGTGGTAATTAGTAATTCATCTCATTCTCTCTTAAGATATCTTTTAGCTTTCTAATCACATTTATTTGACATAAATTATCGAAAATACTATTATGTATTAATTATTTCGCATGATATCGTGAAGGTTCAGTTGCATGCTTACTATTAGATGACGAATATATAATTCAAACAATGTCATTAAATTAATGTACTAATCTATCCTCTACGTATCTTATGAAAGGAAGGGTTTGTATTTTATGTAATAATGGAAACAGTCGGATACCTTCTTCACAAAATGCTAAGGAATAAGTGCAAATTAATGGCTTGATTAATGGTTTTAATATTTAAATGTAGAATCAAAACAAGTAAAATTTTAGATATCCACTTTGTTGGTTTGTTCATCATTAATTAATTGATCTATTTAAGAGTGCACTTTATGATATGATATTAAAATCTTTTTAAATAAATAAATTAGAACTTCAATTAACCTTTTCTTTAATCCATGATCTGCTTACATATTGCCCACTAATTAATAATGGATGCTGATGTATGAGAAGAGAAATAATACAAAGGGCTTAATTGTTTGTGATTGTTTTGCTTGTTTAATTCTTACAAAAACTTCTTAAATATCCTTCAGTGTAAACATATATATAATTCGTGTCAAATAGGCCAGTTCTATTGAGTCATATAAAATAATAATAAAGAGTCCAGTAAAGAAAAATAAAAAAGAAAATTTATGTTGAACATATCTTTTTGCAACTATATATTCAGTCTAATAGTGCTAATATTTTATTGAGCCTAAACCGCTGAACCAAAATATGTAAGTCTAGTTATTATTGTTATAGCCCTCGATCCGTCCTTTATATCTTGTTAGGTTTAATTTTCTAAATTTTTTTTCAAATAGGCACCGACGAAAAGATATGTTTTAACTCGGGATCACTAAACGATATATGAGATACATTTTAGATTTTCTGTTGGTAAAGCGGTTGTGATATTAAATGTAATGATACCAAATATAACGACTCTAGTCCATTAACACTCATAACATATTATGCTCTAATACCGATCGACCGTTCATAGAACAAATTGGCAAAGGACTCGGCGGTTGGTGATTAAAATTATTTCTAAATGAAATAAACGAAGCAGGTAGCGTGTTATCTATCTCTCAAAAAATATATATATATATAAAACTCGCGATCTTAATCCTTATTCGTATGTAAAGTAATTGTTACAAAAAAGAGTTCTTCTTTCCCTCCATAAACACCTACTAGAAACTTTTGGGTTGTAGATTTCGTGAAGTCTCCTATTAATGTCGATTCATCTTCACATCGAGGTCAAAGTGTTCACATCATATGTTAGGTAGATTTCAAATAGTATGAGTTACGTACAATAAGAAAAGTATGATAAAATAATATTATGTTTGATCTTATTAATTAGTCGTAACATATCCACAGATTGTACTAATTTTATTAAGGTTTATATGATTTTTTTTTGTTTGAGAGAGAAAGGTAGCACGCTACCCGTTTTATTTATTTAGCAGATCGATAAATTTAGCAATAAGGCTTGAGGCAACGCAGCCTCAGAAAACATAGAAAGCAACCAAAACAAAAAAGACAAATAGAAACTAAAATAAAAAACTACAGAAAGTTGATACTTGAACTCCTCACTTAAAATCAAGACATTAAGAGCTGCAAAACTCAATCCCTTTTCTACTCACGTTCCGTATCCGTCTAATAGTCAAAAAATAATCAAATGATTGACTTCTAAAAATAATATTATTTTTTTTCTGTCAGATTATCCACTAACAGATTATGACCCTGATATAGATGATTTATACAGATTTATTGGAGGAGAAAAAATATATATATACTATATATATATATATATATATATATATATATATATATATATATATAATTTTTTTTTATATTTTATTTTTGGGTGATTTTGTCACCTGAAGAAAAAAAAAAAAAAAAGAGTAACGCGTCGCGTTCGTTCCACGCTATTGCATTACGTGGATCGTTTATGGATTTTTACGAATATACTACGTAATATAATAAAATAAATAAAAATAATAAAATAAAAAGGGGTAGTAAAATTATTATAAAATGTGTGGAGTCCCCGCACCTATACAATTTTCTAAACAAGACCTTTCAAATTTTTTTATTTTTTGATTAATACTTCCTCCTCAACTTCTTAGATTTATATTTCAAGTTATATTTTATACTCACTTCTATTTAATTTTATCAAATTTAATAAAATTTGTTAGTTACTAACTTATTGATTGCTCTCATTTTATTTCAAATTTGTTAGATTTTGTGTACTCACTAATAAAATTTTCAAATATTTCTATTTTTTTTTTAAAAAAAAACTTAGGGACCTATTTCAACATATGATATAGTTGAGGGGCTCACCAACTCTCCGTACATTTTTCACCTTAAAAATTAAAATTGGGGAAAAAAAAAGAGGAAAAGGACAAAGCCGATACGGAGCTCCGCGGAGACGATAATGGCGACGCTGAGCGTTCCCCCCGTGCTCTCCTCTCCTCGCCAAGACGCCATTGATCTCCACAAAGCCTTCAAAGGTAACCCCTGTGATCCATTGCACATTGTTATTATTGCTTCTTCTTTTTTTTTTTTATGGAATTGAGGTAGATGTATGGTTTTTTGCTTCGATTAGGGCTAGGAAGGATCTGTTTCTAGTTAGATTTTAGGGAAATTTTAACTTTTTTTTGTAATTTATGTGTTGATTTGAAGGATTATTGTGAATACAAGTTGATTGGCGCCGTAATTGATGTTACGGTAACGAATTTTGTGCGTTTTTGTGTGTGTGTTTCTTGTGCGAATTTAGTGCGTAGTTTAAATTTCTCTAATTCTTTTTTTCTTTTCTATTTTATTTTGTTTAAAATGGATGGAAAAGGATCGAGTTTGATAACACGGTGTTTGGAATCAAATATGAATAGAATCCAATTATTTTTAGTTTAGAAGAATCTGATTCAATTCAATTGAGGGTGAAAAAGGTTCCTCTTTCGAATAAATTGGAGTGGAATTGAATTCCATTTCGTTGTATTGCTTGGAAAAAGATGCGATTTTTGGGCTATTTTATAACAGAAATTTTCAACTAAGGAGCCATTATAAGTAACCACAAAATGATTATGGAGTGAATTGATGGAGAGATTTGATTTTAACGAGGTTAAATTGACGAGATTGGTTCGATAAACATATGCATGACCAAGTTACCTTTTTCTTCGAGGTAAGGGTGGAAAAGGAATTTGGCTCCGTATGATAGAGAGGGTTTTTCTCATTCTCTCCCCCTTTAATTTGTAGAATTTAGTTTACTTGTTTGGACAATGCTTCTTATAAGATTTTGCAGCAACTCGTTTTCAAAGGTAAAATTTATCTTTTGAGTTCGCAAGTTCAATCGTTCTACACAAAACTGTGTATAGCGTTGTGCTTTATCCTATATAGGTGATATTGAATCTCTCTCTCTCTCTCTCTCTCTCTCTCTCTCTCTCTCTCTGGTGTGAAATTTGCATTTTGCATCTTCGGTTTTATCTCTAAAAACTTATACTTTATGTGATTGTTAACCCTCGTAGTGTTTATAGACACTGATTCTATTTAAGGCCTTTCATCTTTTACCGCAGCTCAAGCATTTCCGTAGCTTAGTACTCTCGAGTAGATGATACCATTCTATACAAGTCAGAAAACTGCTTTTGACCTGTTGATAATGATCGCAGGGTTTGGTTGCGACACTTCGGCAGTTATAAATATACTTGCTCACCGCGATGCCGCTCAGCGCGCTCTCATTCAACAGGAGTACAGAGCCATGTATTCGGAGGACCTCAGCCATCGTATCTCCTCCGAGCTCAGTGGGCACCTTATGGTACAAAAAAATTACTATACTCTGTTGATCCAAACAAACTATATCTCATCTATTACAACCAGGGTAGATTAGCATTACCGCAAATAGCTAGCTTATTTGTTGGTAGCTCATTTTTCTTTCATGTGTGTTATTATTTGTTTGCGGCTTACTATGTAAACGTCGTTGTAACCTTATCTTAAATTGGAGCCTTTTTCCAATTCATGGGGGCTGATTAGTTTTTTATTGAAAAAAAAAACTTTTAAAATAGGGACGCAATTGTAAACCTAATGTAATATCACCGAAAAATCAAGCTTTTGAAGGGTATATATGATAATTCAGAATTTAAAAGGGGATATAGATGATTCTGAAAGGTTGCATATGTAATTCTCTTATCTGGGTTCTCTTATCTGGTTTGTTTCTTTGATACCAGAAAGCGATGCTGCTGTGGATCCTTGATCCTGCGGGACGTGATGCCACCGTATTGAGACAGGCGCTTGGTGGTGATGGTATAGATTTGTATGCTGCCACTGAAGTTATATGTTCTCGGACACCATCTCAGCTACAGATAATTAAACAGGCGTATCATGCAAGATTTGGTGCTTATCTCGAGCATGAGATCCACCGTTACGCCTCCGGTGATCACCAAAAGGTCATCTCTCCACACTTACTTATAGTTTTATCTTTCTCTAGTCTATTTTAGAAGATTTTTATTTCTTTCACGCCAAAAATTAAACCTCTTTGAGTTGGTAGAACTGTCATTTGCACTCTTCCATCTGGGTTGCATTAATAATTCCCAGCTTAATATAGAACTGTAAAAAGGAAAAAAAAAAATCATAAATGTAAAATATGGCTTGTTTGGTTGGAACTGAACTCTTTCACTTCCCGAATAACATTTCGTAAATCTACCTGTCATTCAGTAATAAATACGTCAATCGTGCCAATTGAATGTGTTGAAAACCATACGGACCATTTAATCATCTGATTTAGAAATAGAACTTGCAATTTTTCAAGGCTTGTGAAATCCGCGGTGCATCCAAAAGTAAAGCTTCACATTAGATCGTCCAAAGAAGCAGTGGTTGCGACATCCTGTTATATGATTTGCTAATTTAAAATGACAAGTAGTTCGAATTCCTCCTCTTTTTTCTATAGTTAAAATAGTTTAAGAGGAATCCAAATTGTTTCCGACTGTGCTGAATAACTAACTAAGTGGATGAATATTCTCGTATGTTATAGCTCCTGCTAGCGTATGTTGGAACCCCACGTTACGAGGGCCCTGAGGTCGATCATGCGATTGCCGCGAAGGATGCAATGGACCTCTATAAAGCTGGGGAGAAGCGATTAGGGACGGACGAGAAGACTTTCATTAACATTTTCACTCAAAGAAGCTGGGCTCAATTGGCGGCTATTGCTTCTAATTACCATCATGCCCATGGTAGAACCCTTCAAAAGGTATCCATTAGATTCTACATTAATTTGATTTGTCTTCATGATGCCTTTTACTTAGAGAGAATTTGCAACTAGTTCATTTGACTAGCTCAGTTTTCTTTTTTTCCTTTTTTGTTTCCAGGCCGTGAAGAAGGAAACATCTGGGCATTTTGAATTTGCTCTTCTTACTATCCTTCGATGTGCCGAGAATCCAGCCAAGTTTTTCGCAAAGGTATTCTTTTATGAAAACTTGCACCCGGGGTTCCCAACCATTTTTCGGGGAAACTTTCAATTCTGACAATTGGGTATCTTACCTGTTACAAGTTTACCGTCTTTGATTCTTTAAAATACGCGCATAATCGCCAGATGACTTGTCTGAGTTCTGCTTCGCTATTTCTGCTCATTTTGGAGTTTTTTAACCGAACGAATACGATTGTGTCAAAATGCGAAGTTTAAGGGATCCAACAGAAGAAGTGAGAGGTTGAGAACTTTAAGTGAAAGAACTCCATAATGAAAAACTGATCCCAATTGGTCCAGTGCCGCGCATAGTTTCGAAAACTGATCCGAATTTCGTTTCCACCAAAAATTTCAGGTGCTGCGCAAGGCAATGAAAGGGCTAGGCACAAATGACACCACACTGGTAAGGGTCGTGGTTACGCGGACCGAGATCGACATGCAATACATCAAGATCGAGTACCAGAAGAAATACAAGAAGCCGCTGAGCGCAGCGATCCATTCGGAGACGTCGGGCCATTACCGAAATTTTCTCCTTGCTCTTGTTGGGCAATAGCCATGTTATGTATCATGGAGAGTCTCGAATTGTGCTCTACTATTGTGTGTTGCTTGTAACAAACTAGGTTGATTGAGCGATTTCGCATTGTACATATTTGGTGTTTGTTTGTGTGACCTTCATAACGTTTTCAGTGTACTTGTGTGATTATGATTTTAACGGTTTAAAAGCTCTTGTTAATTATCTAATGACCATTAGTCATGTTACATATAATCTGATAACACATAGCTTCTGTTGGAAAATAACCTTTTTCAACACCCATTGAAATGCACGGAACAAGAAAATCGATTTAGGAAAGGAATAAAATAATCCTTATACAGAATAAAACGATTTTTTTTTTTTTACAGTCGAGGTTGAAACTTGAAACTGCACTATTCTGAAATGTTCAAGGACTTAAATGTTTAACCGTTAACATTTTTTGAATCATAAAATAAGAGAATCATCCACTCGTTTTACTAATAAAACCAAAATTCTTTTACAGTCAAGGATGAAACTGCACCCTACAAAAATGTTTCAGGACAAAATGTTTAAGAAAAAGAGTTCCGAAACGAAGTTGCAATGTCACAAATTTCTCTTGAAGCATACAGTTTCACATCTGCATTATATTTGCACCAATACGAAGCACGAGTAACAAAAACAAAAACATAATATCGACGCCTTTATACCAAAACTGCCAAAAAAACTAAGAAAAAAAGTAAACATGTAATAAACACTTTTAACTTAATTCATAGTTCGATCGCAGTATAACCTCACAACATCATAGAAACTGAAAGTTAAAATAGCAACAGCTCTGCATCATCTCCAACACAAGCTTGAATGAAGCACTCAAGATGGCTACTTTGGGAAAGGGATGTTGTATAATTTTATGCAAGATTGAAGGGTGGTCTCTTACTTTATTTCTTGGTTTTGTCTAGCACCTCTATGTATTTCTTCGGGACGCCGTAGTGGTCGACGAGATGCTTCGCCAGGTCATCGATGACTCCGCCTTGAACCAGCACCTCGTGTTGCCCCTTTTTGCCTGCGGATGAGCAAAACCATAACAAGTTTACGAAACGAAACTAGAATATTGTTCCACATAGGTAAATATAAAGAAAGGTAAAAAAAAAAAACTAAATGCATGATACGGTCATGAGTAAGAGTTTCGAGTATCACGGTGCATTAAAACGTTGTGCACCGTCTTATTTTTCATTGGAATACGATGGACCATATTAATATTTCCGAGGGATGCCACCCAAGTCGATAGCTACACATAGGTGATTAACTCTTTAAAGTAAAAACAAGAGTTTCATTATCACTCGGAAATCCATGCTTGTAGAAATGCTTTGAATGCAACCTTCGATCAATATATAGAAAGCATCAACCCTTGCACAATAAAAAAGCTGCAAAGGCATTCTCAAGGCAACTCTAGTTTGCGAAAGCAGAAGCTTGCTCGAAAATTTCGAGAGAAGGCAATAGTACCTGGAAGTTCTGCCACTGATGTACTGCAAGCAAACTTCTTTTGTAGTTCAGAAGCTAGCGACTCCGCATCCATTAAGAACGACTCGAAACCTGAGAATCTGGTCACTTTCTTGTTCCCTTGCCTTCTCTCCGTCATTATCTGAACAGGTTTAATTGCGCCCTTTCGCACAGCAACCTCATTTCCCCTGGCTACTCTGAAGTGCACTTGCATGCGATTTAAAAATGCAGACCCTAAATCCTTCTTATGGATTTCGGTGGGATAAGTTGAGCCCTTTTTGATGGTCCCTTTGAAAAGAGCATCACATAGTGTTGCATCCAAAACTACCATTGCCTTGTTTGTTGGCTTGACTAGATTTTCCTTCTCAACATAGCTTAATCAACAAAAATTGTAATAGGCATGACAATGAGAATAGAGAAGTTCCAGACCAAATTGCGGAAGAAAAATGAAACATTATAGTTTTTGAGATATTCTGATATGTATACTCCTACAAAATTATCTAATTTCACCATCTCTGAAAAGTCTAATTTTTCAGATTGTAGACTTCAAAAACCCATTCTCCTACAGATATAGCCTTGTACTTATAAAAATGGGCTTTTTTCCAAGAAATTTTCTACTACAAAACCTACTTATCTGCAATCAATAAGATAAATCCCAAAATAAGATAAGCGCATTATGTAAGAAAATGCTCTATCAAGGGGTTACAGTGAAAATCCAGATTACACAGGGTATAAATGTAAAGGTCCCGTCAAACTTTTATAATAGGAATATATACCGAGTTAAAGACTTAGGGGAAGAAGCAGACCTGAAGACTATCTCAGATGCCTCGGATGCACTGTAGTATTTTCCGGTGTCAGCTCCAACAGAAGTAAATATTGGGTTGACGTGCGTGCTCGGTTTGTAAATCCCAGCGACCTCAAATTGTAGGTTGACTTTGGCTTGGCTAGCTTCCCCAACAGAGGAATCATGCTTCTGATTGACAGTCTCTTGCACCCGTTTTTCTGGTTTGAAAGACATGTAATCTGGGTGGCCGCGATTAACACCTAATAACATGATCTCCTTTTTATACTTATCTTCTTTCACTGATATCTGTCCATAACATAACAATCAGCATTAGCAACACAAATAAAGGTTAAAATTTACTAAACACTAGTTAAAATGCATATAACCCCGTGGATATTTTGCAATTTGCACTTACCTTTATCACTATTCAAAAACTACAGATAACCCCTCTCAATTTGCTTGCCCTCTCAAGTTTTATAGGAAGCAATCCCTTAGTAAAGGGATATTAAACGAATGCATGCATGTACATAGGATTGTGTTAAAAAATGGTTTGTTTAAAAAATAGAAAGGCTCCGTATGAAATGTGTATATACTTTGCCCATGGGTGTAGGCACGCATAAGATTGCAAGTGTTTGTAGAAAACAACCACAAAAGCTCTCCGTTTTTTTCACCTAGATCAATTAAAAACAATAGAAAATAGGTGCACCCTGGCTTGCCAAAATGGATGAATGGGACCTAAGGAGCTTTGACCCCTATGAAAATAAAACCTTACTAGAATCTAACCATGCTTACCAGGCCAGCAGAAGATTTAGATTGCAACCATTTGGATAGTTTCTTGTGCGATGATTTTTTGATGTCCAAAGTGGTGCCTGGAGGCCTGCAGGGAAGTATGTAATTTGACCTGTACATCATAGAGGGGAAAAAGTATGTTAAAAACACAGTCATTAGAAGAAAGGGCTGTGAATAATGTTCTCCATATACTCCTGTTTTTCTCAGGAAGTAAACAAAAAATGATTCCATGACTAACGGATCAGCAAATGTGAAACTGTCTATCATGAAGAGAGAATAGTAGAGGTGATTGGTCAATTACAGAAAACCCTCTTGAAAAAAGAAATGCAATCTACACTTCGCATCACTGAAAAAAAATGAAAAATCATCATCGAATTAACTCAATTTTTAAGCTGTTAGCACTTTGGCTCCCATCTGCCACATTTTCTTGTAGGAACCGTCAGAAAATAATGAAATACACCTAAAAGTATTAAAGAGGTATGATGAATATTTAGATCATATTTCGACTTTACCTAGCAGTTCCTGCAATAAAAATGTGATCGAAAGGGCATAGAGTTAACAGCTTAATCACTGGGGGGGCGAGTATCGGTTTTTATTTTTCACAGTAGCAAAGGGGTAGTTTTGCGAACAGAAGGGCTTCAGCATTTTGTCCAAATATGGAACTATTTATTTTTCAGAATGGAAAATTGGAGGTTATTGTAGTGTAGTACCATAACGTGCTTCCTGGCATGGGAAGGTCTTTATCTTTTACAGTTGTATGCAATGCTTGCAAAAGGCATTTATCCAAAAGAGCATCTACATCTTCACTTGATGTTATAGTCTGTTGTTCCTTCTCATCATTTGGTTCTTCTTCAGTACTTACATTCTCTGACAACTTCAGCGCACCCATATCTTCAGTGACTCCTTCAGAGGTTTCAACTCGAACATCATCATCTGCCGAAGTACCAACCTGATCTCCTTTTTCTACAGTATCGCCATCATGATCGTCATTTAAAGAATTCCCAGAAGTTTCCCCAGAAGTATCAGATAGCTGAGAAACTGAAGATAAAGCAGGATCTTCAACAACAATATCTTCTAAAAATCCTGCATTTGGGACAAAACGGCCTTCAACTGAATCCCTATAAGAAGATACAGTAATATGAATGTTAACAAAGATTAGTAACATAGCTCAAAGAATAAGAATGCTTTAAGTCCTCTTGGTCACTATACTTGCCACAGTGAGTCATGATAATAATGCATTATCCGCAAAGCCTTGCCACGTAGACCAGCTTTTAAGACTTCCGTGCTGCTCATTGTGGTAGCCCCCACCTGTGAAATTGTCAAACTACTAAGATGATCTTACAGCAGTAAAAAGAAATTAGGGGCATTTTGCAAAAAATTTAAAGCCCTT
This sequence comes from Aechmea fasciata, assembly GCA_025177825.1. Taxonomy (NCBI): domain Eukaryota; kingdom Viridiplantae; phylum Streptophyta; class Magnoliopsida; order Poales; family Bromeliaceae; genus Aechmea; species Aechmea fasciata. Next base: position 6,575,832 of record CM045937.1, read on the forward strand.
GAATACTTGTTCAAAAGACATGGCAGAAATGCAGAAAACCCCTCTTGAAGTATTTGTCATATGTACTTAACCCCCTCAAGATATTAAAACCTACATATAATTATAACCCCCTACACTTCCGCCCATATTTTTTTTGTTCAAGAAGGATACTCTTAAAAATGATACTTCCTACCATATGAAGGGGTAATTATGGGTATTTCAGATCATGTTTTAATATTATGTCACAAATCATGAATAAAAATAAAAATTTTGACCAAAAGGAAGCTAACTGCTAATAATCTAATCATCGAAGGGGTAAAATGTAGTTAGATATATATATCTCACAGGGACAAAGCAAAATGGTGCCGTTTTCAGGAGGGATTTCTACAATGTAGACTAAAGAGATTAAATTAGGTAAATGAGGCTTACAGCGATTGGTGCTGGATTACCAGGGACTTTTACTGCCCATGGCTCTCCAGCTAAGAAAGAAGGAAGCCCTTCTGGGGGTACACTAATACCAGGAAACATCAAATCAGCCCCTCCAATAACAAAGCGAGAAACCTCACCACCCTTCAGAAGAAATGCAGGTAAAAGCTCTGGAACCTTCCAGAGAGAATAAACTGCAATATAAAGTAATACACTATTAAGAAAACCACATACTGTTAAGGAAACAAATCAAATGCTTCTAAATAGCCCAATGAACCCACATTCTCTAAATTATTAAAAAAAAAAGAGCCCAATGCACTTTCACTGATTCTAGCAAAGATTAGAGAACTTTCATTACCAATCTATCTTTCTTGTTTCAACAATGCCTAAAACAACAAAATCATGCCAACAAAAATAGAATAATTAATAAATGGACATAGCACGCGCACTAGCCAATAGGCCATAACACCTAAGAATGGAGTTCATACTTTCTCATTTCTATGGAAACTCATCTATTGCTTCCTTCTATTTAGCTGTCCCCTGATATAGCTCTCTGAAATCTAATACAGCGAAAGCAAACATACATATCATTCAAAAGATAAGGACACCCTAAGAGTAGAGAAGGCACCGTCACAAGACAGCAAATATTAAAATTACAAAAGGTTCAAAATATCTGATGGTATCCAAACCAAATAGCATTTCTATGGTATGCTATTAAAGCCTAGTTTGGTAATGGATTATGGCGTGGCTAAAAGAACCTTTTTCAACCTTTGGAAGGCCCAAAAATTTCAAATCGCTCTCAATCATCCCCTTTTTTATGCAATAATATTACAGTAGCAACCGCTACCAGAGAAGCATGTGCTCATAGGCTTCTCCAGTAGTGGTTGCCACCACAACTTCATAGCATTAGAGGAGGAAAGATTGGAAGTGGTTGGAATTGATAGACCTTTAAAGCATAAAATAGCTGCCTTTAGCCACCAAATTACAAAACTAGGACTAAATAGGGTTTCAACAGCAACAAGCGAAAATTTTTTGATAGTTAACAAACCAGACAACTAGTTTACAAGATATAAAATAAATAAATAAACAAAAGAACATGGAAGTCTACGAAGGTAAACGCTTCTTTTCTAGAAGACCATAGAAAATAAATGATCGTGGTAATGGAACAGCAGTTAGATATTAAAAAAAGATAAAGAAAAACTATCTATTTACACTCAGCATGTGATAGACAAAGTAAATTTTATAAGCTGAAACCTGCATGTAGCAGTGTCTAGGGGAGGCAATCATGCTAATTTTGGTAATCAATTAAGATACAGTAATAGTAACCTGTGGGGAACATCTCCGTTCCTCGCCCATCAACATCAAAAAGCATGGGAAACCCTCCTTCTATGCCATATACATGCACGCGATTTGGATACTTAGCTACTGTTATCTCTGCCTAAATACAGAAGTGCGACAAGATTAAAAAAGAAAAGTTCAAAATGCAAAGTATGGAGACAATTAAGACAATGAAGACACCGAACTACTGAAGTATTCCCAACCAAATATTTACAATGCAGAGAAATGACTAGATTTGAAGTATCAAAACAATTCATAAACTAAAAAAATCATGCCAGGGCACTCTACAGCATGTCATATACCTGTGTTATTAAACAAAATTAGCCAGAACATCCATACATGCGTGATGTAAAAGCACATATTTTATAGCTCATATCACGTTCAGAGTATACCAGCCAAGGCATGATAGGCATCAAAACCGGAAATTTGAGTTTAATATCAGAAAGTAAGGCCTATTGCACGGATGATTGTTGATAGTACACATATTACCGACTAGCTGGAGAACAAGTTATCCTGAAAGATAAACACTACTAGTACAATTATGAATAGCTCAATTTCACACTTGAAACGCAACAGCATAAAAAAATAGAACTCCTTGTAGCTTCTCTCAAATGGCAACGCCGCCCTATGCATATAAAGTCTACTCCATATCTACTGATTGAACAATGTATTTGTTTTGCAGTTTCTCATTTCTTCTGCACTTGATAACAAGTTTTTTTTCTGTGATTTTCTTTCCGTCACGTTTTGTATTTCAGACTATGATGGCTTGTTGTGCATATCCTGAAAGTGTTCCTCTGTTAAAAAAACAGCACTTTAAGATAAAACGAGACATTTGCATTACTTTATACAGAAAATTTTGAATCATTACTTTCGGAAACATGCATGCATGTTATAGTCATAACCTTAGGAGGAAGAATGGCATCGATATCAGAATCAGAAGCTTGTGGAAATCTTTCTTTTGCAGTTCTTCTCAGCTTCTTCTTATCTGCTCCCGACAAACGCTGCAAAGCTTTTGCCTCGATTGGCTTTTTGAACATGATGAGCTTGCTCTAAGTCCAATAAAGCTGCACGATTTAAATTAAAGCAGCATTTCCCGTGTTAGCACAATACAATCAAATGATGTAATTAAATAAAAGGAAACGAAATGTTTTGAAAACCAAACTTAGAAAAGAGCAATAAAAAAGACTATCTTTTGATGAACTTTTCCATTATTGACTATTTTTACGTGTGTTGAGGTTCCGTCCCCTTATCAAAAAGCTATTTTGCTATTCCTAGGTGTGAACAACACAAAGAAGAAATAATTAAGCCTAATTTTTTCCCTCCTACCTTTACAAACTAAAATCAAGCAATGCAATTGCAATTTTCCAGCATACTCGTTTTATTTTCCAAAATGCGAAATTTGAAGTGATACAATAGCTAACTAATTAACATTTCCTTAGTCCAAAACTTACTCCGACATTTCTAAAAAACTAGGAAAGGAACAAAAACCACTTCTAAATTTTCCGAGCACAACCAATTCCTCTTAACTCGCTTACTTCACACGGAGACACAATAAACAGCTTAACCAAAATTGATGAAATGAAACCCACAAAAAACTACAAAAACATCCTACTGATCCCACAAGCGCCATCACAGTACCATATAAATGGCACTCAGAATTACTTAAGCTTCTAACTAGAATCGAGTAACCGATTCCTTAAAGACACTTGCTAATTTATACTCAAAAAATCCACAAAAAAAAAAAAAAAAAAAAAAAAAAAAAAAAAACGAGTACAAAATCGAGAAACGGAGAACTCTATACCGCGAAAAAAAGATCGATAGTTGGAAGATGATCGAATCGTGATCGCTCGAGGCGATGCGGCGGCGGAGGCGGTGGAGAGAATCGGAAGATTCTGGACAGAGAGAGACGATGGACACATGAATCAGGAAACAGGGTTGGTGCGTGTTAGGCTTATTTAAGGCCCGTGTGGTTCAGTGGAAATTTTCTGCGGACCGGGTGCATTGTTACGCCCGTGAACTACTTATTTTGCGGTAGACATGAAATGTGGATGAGGAATGGAGGGTCGATGGAGCGCGGTGTAACGATACTGAGATGCACTCGGTTTAGTGAATTATTAATTGGGTGAACGGGTAAGCCGGGTCTGAGTTTGCGTGGTTCGGGTCGGGTCGGGTCGGGTGCGATAAACACTTCAATAAGGCTCCGTTATTGGGACTGGGAAGGAGATGATATAGTATACGATGGAAAAAAGATATATACTCTTTAATTTTTTTTTTTTGCACATAATATTATATTTAACGTAATAGATCGTAAAAATCAACGATCTATGATCTGAACATACAAATTAGTTGATTAGTCATTTGACTAAAAAAAAATAAAAAGCTTAAAATTTTAGTGATTACCTCACTAATCAATATGTGACAAAATTAACAAAAATGTAATTTTGTGGTGAATTGTCACGGACATATTATTATTTAGCGGTTAAAAATACAAGCACTTCAAAATTATACAAAAGTTAGGCTTATTTTAATTTTTTAAAATTAAATTTAATAAAATTTTGAATTCAATTATTCGGGTTTTTTATTTATTTATTATTAGTTGGTCGATTATTAAACAATAAAAACTTCTTTCTCCAACGAGCGAGAGCGCTCGCCTCAGTCGCCGAACCCTCGGCGTTTCCGTGCGAACGCCTAGGGCATCTTCTCCCCATCGCCATGGCTCCGAGGGGTCTCCTCGGCGCCCTCTCCCTCTCGCTTCTCATCGGTCTCCTCCACTTCTCGATCCCGGGTAACTCCCCCTCGATTCCTCCGCGCTCTAATTCATGGTGTTCTTCTCGATCCAATCGAAAGAAATAGTAGTAAAAATCCCTACTTTACAAGTAATTTGAGGAGGATCGAGTTCATAAATGGGAAAATCGAAACCCCGCGCTTCGATTTGGATCAATTTGTGTACTATTTGGCTTGCTAAGATGTTAAGTGATTGCACTAAGATCGTAGTCCGAGTAGGGAGATTTGTTAAGTTCAATAGTTGATTATGTTTACTGTTCGATGCACTTTTCAATCGGATGGAGGAGCTTGTAAATTTGCTATTTTTGTTGTAATTTGCTTTTACTGGGCAATTGGAGGTGTATGTATTGAGATGCAAATGATTGTCTGAGGCTTGTAGTTTATAAGTACTTCTCAGAGTTATAGTTATAGTGAGAAAGGTTTTTGGATGATATTTGTGCTGAGTCTGAGGGGCTTTGCCTTTTGTTTCGGAAGTGTTTAGCATGTTCATATGTTCGTCTTTGTCATTTTCCAAGTATTACATGTGCACAGTATAACCCGGAGTCTTGGACTGCTGAGAAAATTGATGACCATCTTGATCTATTAGTGTTCGTCTACAGAGAAGACGCTACTCGCTTTCGATCCATTTGGTGAAGTGCTTCGTAGGAAGCATTTTTGTAGTTCTTTTTATTCAATAATTCAAATCAACTCTTCATTTGGGATGCCGCGTTTTTCTTTCAGGTTGCTTATTAGCTTCTTACAACTCTTCTACTTTAATAAGATACTTACCTTTAAATGTCCAGGAGCTATTGGCACTTTGGAGTCAGTTCCAGATCTTGAGAAGGCAATGTACCTAAATATGGAAAGTTTTCCTTGTGTGAGGCTTTTGAATCTCTCTGGCGAAATTGGTTGTGCTAGTAAGTTTGCACAATTTGTTTCAAGTGTATTTTGAAGTTTCAACATTAATGTTATATTTAGTGCCTTTTGTATGGCTTCTCAAATAGCTTCTTGGTTTCTAGAAGCTGCAGACAAGCATTTGGCAAACAAAAATTCAAGAGGTTTTACTTTGGGTGGGAATCCAAAAATAAGTTTTCGGGCCTAAAAGTATGAAAGCTGAAAAGTACAAGCTCCAATTTGTAATTTTTGGTTCTGTTGGGTGTTTCAAGTTTCAACGAAAAAGCTTTTAGTGTTATTGTGGACAAATCTACACAAATAACACATTTGTAAAAGCTCCAACTAGACCAAATAGGTCCATACTGTGATCAATTAGCAAGGATTAAATATAACTCAATATGACCTTTGATGAATTAAATCTTCCTATAATAACACAGCGCATCTTACGCATATTCGAAAATAAGATGATTTATCAATTATCATTCATCGTTATATTTTCAGATCCTGGCAACGAGAAGATCATTGCGCCAATTGTGAGATTTGGAAACAATCATGATCAGTTGGATCGTTCATCTGCAGTTTTTCTCCCCTTGGAACTGATGCAGAGTTTCTTTCAGAGGCATGGTGCTCTTGCTTTTGAAATCTCTTCGTACTTCATTTAGAACAGATTAAAACTAAAATTGTCATTTACAGATCACATCACTATTTTTTAGTGCTTTCTGTTGATTGTTTTCTTCCTCTGCAATGGTATTGATCAAGTGAATCAGTCAATGTCTTTATGTTATATCTCATCTATACTTTGTTACGTTATCCCTATGCAGCCATGAAATTCCCCTCAAAAGTTAGTAAACTTCTGCTTTTGTTGTTCAGGGTTTCGAGTGATCTCGAATTTTCCAAAAAAGTTGCTGGCGTTTTGGTTGAGTCCAGTGGTCAGCAGAATAATTCATTTGGTCAGTTATTTGTATATTCATCAACCTTGTTTATTTACATTTGAAGCTTCTATTTGTGACTTCACTACTGAATTTCATGATTAGAGGAAATGAAAATTTAAAATTTTTGACAATATAGGGTTCTCGCCTGTTGAAAAGTTTCCACAAGCTGATTTTGCACCATATAAGAACCACAGTTATGAATGGAATCCTGTTGTAAGTTAATTGAGGTGGATTTTACCTCTTACCACCCTGTTGGCAAACTTGTGTTGTGTCCTGCAAAACTAAAGTTATTATAATGGTCTCTGCAAAAAAGCTCTAATGATGATCTTGCTATGTAGGGTTCTGGTATTATGTGGAACCGATACAACTTTCCTGTGTTTTTACTCTCAGTGCAGAGCACATTAATTTTGCAAGAGGTACTTTGCCTTTTTTATTGTGGTTCTTTTCATTGTTGTTTTCCTTTTGGTTGAGAGTAGTGCTTGTTGCATTCCCCCCTTTTCTTATTCTTCACCCCCCCCCCCCTCTTTTGCTGCATTGTATGAGTTGTCGTGTGCAGAGTGCTGTTGGCTACCTGGTAGGCCTGTAATAGGGGCTTTTTACTTAATTCTCTCTGCAAAATCATCTATTTACTGTTTTAGCATATATACCCGTGCAAATATGAAATTCTATATATACTGCTTGAAAGTGCAATTTTTATCAAAAACACGTTTTGGTACTGATCCACCTCTTTGGTTATGTATGTGAATAGCTTAAGTTATTTTTGTTGTCGTTCCAGATTGCAAACAATGATGCCGAGAACAACGACAAATATCCAGCACATGTTGCTGAGTTTGACCTAGTCATGCAGGTTTGCAATTTAAGTATTTTTGATATGCCTAATTTGTCTATATTAAGATTTTATTAAGTTAAATAACTGGACTTCTCCACATTGAATTGACTTCAGACCACAAAAGTTGGAACTCATGATTCAGAATCTTGCCTGAAAGAACAGTCTTGTCTACCCCTAGGAGGCTATAGGTGAGTTTTCTCTCGTGTGTGAGAACATTTTTCATATATCTTTTGCCGTATAGTCTTTATTCCTTGTACTAATGTGATATTTGTGACTTTATGAACTTTTCACTCAGGACATTTTAGTCCCTACATCTACTCATATATTGAAATTCCATCCTTGGCCACGAAAAATAATCTGAAAATACGTTAGCCTATTAATGATTTAGAAAATTGTTAAAATGGTCATTTATAGGAAGGAGTTGGATTATATTTTCAGCGGGAGATGAAATTGAAATATCCAAGAAAGTTCAGGAACTCAATTTTTATCTGAAAAGTTCAAGAACCAAGTCACAATATTGGGATAGTAAGGGACTATCCATACATCTTATCCTTTTGCAATTTGGGTAGTACTTTTCTTTGAACATGTTTGTCTGTCTCGTTTGACATTGGGAAATATAATAGTTATATTAGACTTGCTATTGAGGATTTGAGTCAATTAATTTCAATTTCTTTTATTTGGGTAATAATAAGTCAAAACATTCTGATAAAGCATGTTGAAGCTTAACTGCTTGCAACTTCTTTATTCCTGTTCATTGATTCTGACACCTCAAGGGCAGTGTATGGTCTTCGCTACCGCCAATCAATGCTTCATTGATGAAACCGCTCAAACCTGTAGTAATGGCCATAGCATCCCTGGATTCTGCATCATTTTTTCGTGATCGCAGCCTCGGTGCTGATTCTCCCATATCTGTAAGTTAACTTTATTGAAGTACTTATTTTATTGGTCACTTTTGACTTATTGCTTGAGGACTACAAGGATTAATTTTTGATTGTTCAGGGGTTGATTGCTTTGCTGACTGCAGTTGACGCTCTTTCTAATGTTGAGGGTCTAGATAAGCTTAAAAAACAGGTATATATGATCACAGTTTGTTATTTTATATATACCCTGTTGCAGAGTCATTATTTATTTATATATATAATACTGTAAAACAGATATATTATATGTGCTCCTTGAAAGTGCAGTTTGTTACAAAAATACCTGTATTTTATGTTGGGGATCATCCAATAATCCAATTTCATGGGAGTTTGTTTGTTTTGTATTAAAATAAGTTTTCAAAAGCGGTGTTTTTACAAGGATAAATATGTAAGAAATTAAACTTCATTTATCTTCCTTGCTATTTGATTTTCTTCACATCTGTTAGTAGCCATCTGTATACCTCAGTGGACTAGTTTGTCGGTGTGTCTTGCAAGTTCATACTTATAGCATCATTCATAATTGGTTTGAACTTTTGGAAATCTAAGGCTGTTATAGTTGATTAATCACATTATGTTCACCACCCATTACATAGAGATGCATTTAAATGAAAATATTCTTTACATTGTTGTAAATATTGCAATACTTGCCGACTTCTGATTAGTCCTATAGTAGTGAATGGTAAGGCCAAGTAATATGTTGATTTGCCTTAGTAGGTTTAGGCAACTTATTGATGAAACATGAGAGGTGTATAAAACTATACTACGTTGTTTATAGTTATTAACAGGTGAATGACCATAAAAATATAAAGATTTAATGGACAATGTAGTTCTTAGAGCTACTTTGTTAGTTTCATGACATATTATTTTTCTCAGTATAATGATGGTAGTATGATATGTAATTCTCTATGATTCTTTTACTCAGTTTTCAAACATTTTTATATTTCTGCTATCAAAGTTTAATGCTATATATCTATATGCAGCTTGTTTTTGCAGTTTTCACAGGAGAGGCATGGGGTTATCTTGGTAGCCGAAAATTTTTACAGGAATTAGAGATGGGTACAGAGTCGGTGAATGGCCTTAACAACACATTGGTTGAGCAGGTAGTAATTAATGAGAACATTTGTAATTTCAAATTACCCTTTTGAGTGTGTAAAGCTAACAAGTGCCTTTTTGAAGGTAAATTCTATCAAGTTGTGCTTTCTCTGTTGCAAATTTTAATGGATGAACTCGCAAGTAAATTTGTAACACTCTAGACCGGGATGATGCTTTTAAGATCAGTGCTTCTGCCTGTGCTTTTTCGCTTAGGCCTTAAAATGGGATCCCGCTCAAGCTTCTCGAAGCGATAAATAATAAAATATTATACATGGATGAACAGTGCTTAAATAAGATTTGCATACAAGTGATCATTCTTCTTTAAATTTGCTTTTTTGTGTTCCATTGGCAAAAGAAATTTTACTTGTCAAGTAATTCTGTATTGATTATTTCCACAGTGGTTGCATCCTTTGGTCTCTTCTCTTATCAGATATCTATCTGCTTCTTTGTTTGTATGATTTTCATATCTTATTTATCTATTTTGAAATAACTTTGTCCTCTTTAATTTTGTTTAGGTACTTGAGGTTGGTTCAGTTGGCAAGGGCTTAGTTCAAGGGGGTACAACATTTTATGCACATGCAGGAGGGGTGAGTATGCCATATTCTGACGGCTAAGAATTTTTCCAATTTACACAGTAATATGTTATTATAAATGAACTTTTCTTTTAAAGTAAACTCTACATTTTACCTAATATATCTCTTTGCATTAGGGATATTATTAGACATTTATTTTATAATGAGTGTTAACTAACTGTATTGATCATTTATATTTCTTAAATCTGCAGATTCATAGCCTGATAAATTGGAATTAAGAGAAACATGAATTAAAGAGATGACTCAGTAAATATGCATAGTTGGATTATGATAGAAAAGGGCAATTGTTGAGAAAGAAATATAAAAGATGTATTTACTGGCCCAAGAACACTAGCATGTTATGTACGCTATATAATTATGTTACTGGAATGAACTATTGTCGATGAATGGTTGGAGGCTTTTAAGTGATTGCGAATCCCATTTATTGCTTCTGTAGGAATCATCTCTCACGAAAGAAATTCTTAGTGCCCTCCAAAGTGCCAGCATATCACTTGGTTCAGACAATGTCAAAGTCAAAACTGCAGACACATCAAATCCCGGTGTTCCGCCATCTTCACTTATGACTTTTCTTAGAAAGGTTGGTCTAACTGAGATCTTTTTAAGTACCAACTGATAAATAGCTTTATTTATGCTATTTTCAGTATGTCCTTAATATTGACTCTCTTACCAGAGCTCGTCAACTTCTGGAGTTGTGTTGGAGGACTTTGATTCTTCTTTCATCAACAGATTTTACCATAGCCATCTTGATGATCCATGTAACTTCGTAATCCATCAATCATTGACATTATACCAAATCAGTATTTTCTTTAAATTTCACAATAATATGATAATTTAAAAATGCAGCAAACATCAACTCTTCATCAATAGCAGCCGCCGCCGCTCTAGTGGCCCGTTCTTTATACGTTCTTACAGCCGGTGACTTGCCGCTGAATCTCATGGCGCTGAACTCTATAAAAGTCAATGTCTCATTGGTTGAAGAATTAATAGGATGCCTATTGACTTGTGAACCCGGTCTATCATGTGGCATAGTAAGAAAATACATTTCTCCGAGCAATATTTGCCCGAGTCACTATGTTGGTGTATTCCTCGATTCGCCCCCTGACACACAATTTCCTCAATACGCCGATGATACTTCTAGATTTGTCTGGAACTTCTTGGCAGACAGAACTTCTATTAAGAGGGATACTCTGAGTTCATGTGCGGGAGAGTGCAGTAATGTAGGTGAGATATGTATTGGCGTGGAAATTGAGGGCAAAGGCCAATGTGTTAAATCTACAACCAGGTAATTTCTTTTTTTTCTTCTCTGCCATTTTATTGTTTAATGCAATCGTTGGCTTTTACTCTGACAATTCTGGTAATTAAAGATTAGAGTTGACGGAAGGACCTTCCTGTCATTTCTTTCTTTTTGTGCTATTTTAGGGTTAAATCAGGGTTTAGTATGAAGTTGGTCCTTTGACGGTTTGTAAGACCAAATTTTCACTATTTCAGGTACGTTCCAGCCTATTCAACCAGGCTTAAGTTCGAAGACAACTGGTGGCATGTCCTGCCCCCAAATTCTTCCGATCCTATGGGAGCAGTAGACCCTATATGGACGGAAAGCTTTTGGAACACAATCGGCCTTAGGGTTTATAGAGTGCAGAGTGCGACCTATGACCGTATAATCCTCGTCGGTGGAATGAGCATTACGATTACTTCCTATATTGCAGTGATTGCTGTGAGAGCTTATCTAGCAAAGGCTGTGAAACGCGACTGAGATTCTCTCCAGCTGAACTCTGGTAACTTATAAGCAGGCCCCTGACTATTGAAAAAAATTTCAAGAAAAACCCGCTTTCCATCTTTCCATTTAAATTCTGTAGTTTGAAATTTTCTTTCGTAAAAAATTCTTACTGAGCATCTTTTAGTGGGCAGTGATTACTTCTCTCTTGATTACATATTATCCGTGCAAACTTTATGTAAAAAAAAAGAAGGGATCTTCATATGAAGTTTACAAGAGTGAACACACAATAAAGAGGCGGCAGATAACAGAATGTTACAAGTCTCTACTGAAATATGCTCAGTAGGGATTCCTATGAAAGAATAACCCAAAAAGGCGAGGGATTTGTACGAAACGATAAAAAGTTTAGGGACCTTGGTATGTTTTGAAAAGTCGGGCGATCTGCGTATAAAATTTTTCCTCACTTGGGGCGAATCTCAGTTTGTATAAATTGGAAAAGATCCATTCTGACAAAGCTTGCTGTTGACATTAGTAGCAATTGAAACTCTGTATATCCGAGAGCCTCGGAACTTCAGATTAGATCAAAGAATACAAATTGTTTCCTTTCTTGTTTTCGATTCTTTCTAGTCTTTTGGCAGTATGGGAGGATTCATTAAAACTATTAAGCTTTTGCGACCTGTCTCTGTATTGAATCATTTATGTTAAGCCATTGAGAACTTATTATGTTGTCGGCAGGGTTCCAATGCATGAAATTGAATTTGGTAGATGTGCTTTTCTATTTGCATCTGCTGTGTTTTATTTCTAAAGTGGTTGTAAATTCTAATTTACCCCCTGAAAGTGTTGTTTATTAGAGTCCGACTATGCTGCTTTTGAAAACATCACTCATGTGGTGCTTCTAATTTTTTAATCTTTGGAACGACTCATTTGATCATTTCTAACTCGTAAATAAGTACTATTATTTTAGGGGGACCATTAAACCCTAGGGGAACCACTAAATCGTAGCGGGGATCGCATCATCTTAATTCTAAGATCTTTAATTTAAGAGCTAAAAAGTCAGAAGTGTTACATCTTTATGCTTTCGATAGTATGGTAGCTTTATACAGTTTAATATTTTGAAATTTAAAATTTTCTACTTCTGAGAGTTATTTGTGAGCATTTGGACCAAATAGATAGCAATAGTAATCCAACCCTAGTAAGTTAGATTTTAAATTCATAACTGTTACACATTATTAGTTAGTTAGCATTAAAGTGGCCAAAAATAACAAATAAAAAAGTAGACAAAAGCGACAAACTAATCCAACTCGATCTAGAATCCCTACATATAATTAAATTACCAAATGTTTCTGGCCCCGTGTGTGAATCATTTGTAGCAATCACCTACCAAATCTTTTATTAATTGATCTCGTGGAGGAAAACTTGTTGTCTATGCATGTAATATATATTAAATTTGTTTGAAGCTTTTTTGTATTGTTTGGTGAGTTGTAGCTCTCATCCAAAAGGAGCCTATGATAAAGTTGGTAGTTCTCAATGGGCCTTATTACCTGCATTAATAAAAGAGATAATAAAATAAGAAAAATATGATAAATATAACTTACATATATGGAAATTGAACTCGAGATCATTAACAATAATATATAGTAATTAATGGGATGAATATATGTAATAATATTCTTATTTTTAAGTTGGTTCTTCGACTCTTTCTGTTGTTTGTTTCTTTTTTTTCTTTTTTTTTCCCTCTCTTTTTTATGAAAAAAAAATATAGTAGTAAACACATTTTGTGGCAACCACACGCCTCTTGTATCCAGCTCATTCCAACAATTAATTAAACACATTTTGTTGATTTTATATTCTATTGTACCATGTATTAATTTTGTGAAAGGTGAGACGTACGTGAAAGCTCATTTTCTTTCACTTAATCTAAAGGTCAATGTTTCATAATTAAATAAATATATAACATTAAAATAATAATATGACAATATATTTATTATATACAATAAAATTTAAAATAAAAATTTAATATTTATGATGACATTACTGATTTAACCTTTCAGCAGCGATCGTTTTGTACTATATTCCAATCACTGTAGTTCTAAACCTTAAAAAATATTATTATAAAATAGACAGTAAATAAATATTTATACATACTATTAATATTCTATATATATTATTGTATTATTGTATTATATTATTTTTGTGCATGATAATATGCGTGGCACAAATTGAGCGTTACAACCGCACTGTTTTGGTTTTTCTCGTGGGGCGCGTGGAGGCCACACGCCGTTATAGATGCTCCGCTGCGGACCTCGCGACACGTGTTCGACACCTCCAACGCTTTCAAAACCGCTCTCTATGATGATCACCATTCAATTATATATATATATATAATATATATATATAAGTCATTATAAATATTAGAAAGATCAAGATTTCGCTGAATTTTTTACCGTTAGATCTACGACTTTGATCATTTTCATCCGTTAGATTATACTATTCAACCAACCACCCATTTAACCCAAGAGGGCCCACATCATTCTAACTGCACATCTATTAATCTAATGGCTAAAAACTTACAAGCACTAATGACTTTGGTACTTTTAAAAACATAGAAGCTCAATTTATATATATATATATATATATATATATATATATATATAGAGAGAGAGAGAGAGAACTAGATTACTATACTATTAATAGCACAAATTATTGTGTTATCAAGTTTTTGGTCATTGGATTGAGAGATGCGGTTAGGATGATGTGGGCCTCTAGGATTGAATAGTATGATTTAATGAAAATGATTAAAGGGGTAGATCTAACGAAAAACTTGATAGCACCAGTGCTTCGCTATTGATAGATAAACGGACTCTCTCTCTCTCTCTCTCTCTCACTTTATGTCAATAGCTAAGAGTCCTCCGTACTATCAAGTTATTTTTGATAATGTGGCTTTCGAATTGACGATCGCTCAGATTAAATATGATCTACGCTTTTTTAAAAATATTTAGAACTAAATTTTATATTTTTTCTATATTATTTAGTGTAATCAAAATATTTCAAAATTGATAATTTTAATGACCAATGTGATGCGTAAAATTAACAATGTAAAACAATCAGAGTCAGATAAAATTTTTATAGAAAATTCTCTTCACTATTTAGAGTGATAACAGAATCTCTCATCTTAAAATCAAGCATTTCATTGTCATTTTTATAAAATTTTTATTTTCAGCCGTTTATTTTGAGACTACTTTGGCAGATAAATAATATCAAAAAAATTATGAAATTAAAATTTTTAAATATTTTTAATAATATAGATCAAGTCTAACGAAACCGATTGTCGATTTAGAAGCCGCATCATTAAAAGTAACTTAGTAGCATAGAGTTATCTGTGTGCTATCAGTACTGATAGTATAACAACCGGACTCTGATGTTTTAGAGGGTCTAAAAAATCTCAAAATAACTCCAAACTCTCCTCCTATGGCAATATATATAAAAATTTATTTTCACATTTTTTTAATTTTTTTTTTTAAAAAAATTTTTTAAAGTAAATTCAATTAACCATGGTCTAAAAATAGAAAGAGACAATCAATTAATTAATTAATTGGAACTTCAAAAAAATTCTGATGCATCATGCACCTGCACTTTGCAGGGTGAGAAAATTACGAAACTGCCCTCACTGTAGCTATTTCCATAAATAATTCAAAACCCTTTGCTGAATCATTAACTCCTCGATAATAAACACTTTCCTTGGGAAAAGTAACACCGCAATAAAACTAAAAACATTCCCAAGAATATTGTGCTCAGTTTCTACTTTTGTCCATATATTATTAATTAATGTCTCACATATATTTTTTTAAAAAAATGTTATTATAAAAATAGTAAATCCAAAATCCAATTTATTAAATAAAAAAAAAACATGTAGCAAAATTTGCGAATCACTTTTATTTACCACCACCATCACATGCATGCCCTGTGCTATGTGAAAAATTCTAGAATGCACCGAGTGAATTGGTGACGTGGCGTTATCAGCCAATCAAAATTTTTTTTTAAAGATATATATATCATCATGATTGTAAAAAAATATTTTTTATTGTACTTTTGTTTGAAAAAAAAAGAAATATGATTAGTTTGTTATTGATGACGTGATGTAAGTGTGTGTAAAATTTCTCGTGCCATGTGATGAACCTGCACGCGAAGTTTAAAACGGGAATGGACGTTTTCTTGGAAGAAAAGTTTGTGGTTGTAATTTTTTTACTATTAGATCTACACCTTCGATCATTTTCATCCGTTAGATTATACTATTCAACCAACCACCCACTCAATCCAAGGAGGTCCACATCATCCTAACCGCACATCTATTAATCCAAGGACTAAAAACTTACAAGATCATCGATAGATCTTTTAAAAGCATAATTTTAATATATATATATATATATATATATATATATATATAAAAGGACCCAGCCAATGGCATTCTCGTAAATGTATTGTAACGTCAATGGCAATTCCAAGCCGTCGCTTCTATAAGTAACGGTCGATAGAGATCCCCGTCCCTTCCTCACTCCCTCACCAACCTCTCTCTCTCTCTCAGAAAAATTACTTGCATAGGCAAAAAAAAAACAACAAAAAAAGAAAAAAAAAAAAAAAAGAAAAAGAGAGAGAGAGAGAGAGAGAGAGAGAGAGAGAGAGAGAGAGAGAGGATTAATCACCACAAATTCGAATCGAATTCAGAATCAAAATTAAGATTAGAAAAGAAAGAGGAGGAGGAGGAGGAGGAGGAGAATGGCTATGGGTATGGCGGCGACGGGGGAGGAGAAGCGGGAGCGGGAGCAGCTGCTGCTGGGGCAGCACAAGGAGAAGCACTTCACGGCGGGGGAGGTGGTGCGCGACGTCATCATGGGGGTGTCGGACGGGCTCACCGTGCCCTTCGCCCTCGCCGCCGGCCTCTCCGGCGCCGACGCCCCTCCTCCCTCGTCCTCGCCGCCGGCGCCGCTGAGGTCGCCGCCGGCGCCATCTCCATGGGCCTCGGCGGGTACTACTTTGAATTCAATATTTAAATTTATGTTTATATTTTAAATTTAAATTAAATTTATATTACTACCACTCATGTTAATCATCGTAAGAATATAGTAGCTCTAGGGGCGAGAATGATCTGATCGGGCCACAATAGGGCCCTGCGTTGCGTTGCGTTCGCCACAATCGGGCCACAATAGTAGCCCTAGCGGCGGCGACGTTGTGGTTGTGGGCTTTGCGTTGGTCAAACCCTTCTTATCTAATTGGGCCACAATAGGGCCCAACTGGACGGTCACGATGATCTGATCGGAACGTTTTTTTGTGTACGTGGCAGGTATCTAGCGGCGAAGAGCGAGGCGGACCACTACATGCGTGAGATGAACCGGGAGCAGGAGGAGATCATCAACGTCCCCGACACTGGTCCGTACACCAAAACCACCGTTGACATATACATCAATCCAACGGCTGAGATTTTCTTTGATTATTATTATTATTATTATTTGTGTTATTACTGTCATTACTAGAGGCGGCGGAGATCGGGGAGATACTGTCGGAGTACGGGCTCGAGCCGCACGAGTACGGGCCTGTGGTCAACGCCCTCCGAAAGAACCCACAAGCTTGGCTCGAGTTCATGATGAAGTAAGCCATTGCGGTTGACCCGACCCGTTTAGATTATGGTCATTATAAATTGTTAGATTTTATATGATAAACTTGATCAGATTCAATTGATATGTTGTATCAATAATTTGGTAAACCTTTGAGCTGCGTAAGCATTATTGTCGCTGCCACCATTGTTACTACTCCCAGGTTTGAGTTAGGGTTAGAGAAGCCGGACCCGAGGCGGGCACTCCAGAGTGCGCTGACGATCGCCCTGGCCTACGTAATCGGCGGCCTGGTCCCCCTCCTGCCCTACATGTTCGTCCCGACCGCGCAGGAAGCGATGTTCACTTCCGTTGGCGTCACCCTCGCAGCCCTCCTCTTCTTCGGCTACGTCAAGGGATGCTTCACCGGCAACCGACCCATCCTGAGCGCACTCCAAACCGCTTTTATCGGCGCGCTCGCCTCCGCCGCTGCCTACGCCATTGCCAAAGCAGTGCAAGCTGGATAAAAGTACATTGGTTTGTGTGTTATTTATGATCTATGGTGCTTGTTCTTGGATCTTTAGTTGCATTTGGAAATGTGTGTCATCAAATGTGCTCCTCTGCTATGTTAAATGATTAGGTGAGGTTGGTTGGTTTTGTTCTTTAACTATTTGGTTATATGAATTTGCACGTGGGAAGTGCAAAATTTAGGTTAAATTTAAATTTTTTCTTGGATCTTGTGATCACTTTTTTGAAGCATATGGAAAAAGGAACATTGATCAGATCTGTGGTTGATCTTTTAGTTTGGTATGTGTTAACAAAGCTATTCCTACTGAGAACTCTTTATGTTTGGCCTATTACCTCGTAGTTTAGTAGGTGGAATTAAAATGTGTTTGAGCTCCTTTTGGGGATAGCTTTTTTTAGCTCTTATTGAAGAATCACATGTAGAACTTTTAGAGTGTCACATGAACTTTATTTAAGTGTTTAATGTGGGAGGCATTTTAGGTTTCATATGTTGGTTTATTAGGCATTTTTTCCTTTATGAGGGCTTAAACTTTGGTTAAAATCTTTTTGTTTTGTTCCTTTATTGAGTTATAATTATTAATACTTTCACAACTTGCTTTGTATGCATATTTTCATGAGGATTCATCTTATAGTTGCAGAAAAAAGGTGGATTCATCTTTTGATTTATGTCCTTATTTTTCCCTTGGACCTAGTAACTAGGACTTAAATAGCGACAATAGTTATCGCTAACGCTAAAAAAAAGCGATCGAATCATCATGATCATCGCGATGAAAAACAACTTTTCTGATAAACTCTAACAGCAAAAGGAGCTAGGCTCAAACTACTACAAACATCAGAGGAAGAAGATGAAGTTGCAAAAGTTAGATTAAGGATGAACTCAACAACAAAGATGACATTGCATTTGCAAATTTATACTATTTCGCAGTTCTCGCGGTGGATGTATAATGAAGAGCTTGTAAATCATTACAGAGTCTCAGGTACCTGACCTTCTAAATGGTTGTAGAGAGAATTCAAAAGGTGAAGAAAAAAGAATCAGTTGAGGATAATATATTGCACAGATAATTAGCAACTATCAGCAACATATGTACAACTGTAGCTGTTCTTCCTTAACTAATTAAGCTTTGGTGATGCTTGCTATTTATTTTGGTGATTCTTCTGCTTCTTAACTACTTCACTGATAAGTGAAGAGTAAGTCGCAAAGTCCGAAACCATTCCTTTCTCCCCTCTCAATTCATCAAAATCTTTGACCTGCCCATGCTTGCATTGCCCATCCAAGAGAATATTGTAGGTAATATCATCAGGTTTAACTCCTACATTAAGCATCGCGTTCAAAAGCATATCAGCGTTCTTCATCTGCCCAATTTTGCAGAGCCCATTCATGATCACATTATACGTCACGACCTCCGGTGAATGGCCGTTATTTTGCATCTCCTTTAGCAGCTTGAAGCCCCTTTTAACCTCACCCTTTCTGCAAAGGGCATCAATCACCATAGTGTAGGTTGCTTTATCAGGGATGAAACCGGCCCTTGTCATTTCGTGAAGAGTTCTTTCGGCATCCGACGCTCTAGCTTCTTTACTTAACCCCGATATAAGCGCTGTATAGGTCACTTCATCTAACTTAACCCCTTCAGCTACCATTTCCTTTCTAAGTTCTATTGCCATCTCCAGTTCCCCTTCTTTACAACACCCGTCTATGAGAGTAGTGTAAGTAATTTTATCAGGTTCAAGTCCTCTGTCTCTCATCTCCTCCACAATCTTCTTTGCCTCTCTCAAATCCCCAGCCTTGCAGAGGCCATTCACAAGTGTATTATAAGTTATCATATCAGGCTTAACACCTTTCCTTAACATCTCCTGATAAAACTCCACCCCAGCTTTAACTTTCCCTTCTTTGCAGTGCCCATCAATCAAAGTCGTAAAAGTCACCGCGTTCGGAACCAAACCTTTCGCGCACATCTCGTCGAACAATTGTTTTGCATCGTCTAGTCTACCCACCCTACACACTGCCCTGATCAATACGCTGTATGTAAATACATCAGGTTCGATCCCATCTGCCACCATTCGTAACTTTAGATCAAACCCAGCTTCCAAATCTCCAATTTTACAGTAACCATCTATTAGAGTGTTGAAACTGACCGCTGTCAGTCGAGATCCACGTCGCGTAATCTCATTAAAAACCAAATTAGCATTGGTAAGATTGCCCGATTTGCAAAAGGAATGCATTATAATGTTAAACGGTCGCGCCGTCGGGGGGAACCCAACATCTAGGATCTCAGAATAGAAGGCCCATGCAACTGCAGGAGAGTAGGAATGCATCAGACGGTCGAGAAGATAGGAGCATGCATCAAATGGCAGGCGGAGCCGATGCTTGATGGCCAGGCGTATGCATTGGATGGCATCGGAGATGAGATCAGCATTGGTGTATTCAATAGTGAGGGCGGCGAGGAGGGCCGGGTGAGGGGCCTGAGGAGTGGTGGCCTGGAGGGCAGCGGAGAAAAGTGCGTGGGCGGAGTCACGTCCACGTCGGGCCACAAGGAGGCGGATGAGAGGGGCAGCGGCAGAGGGGAGGCGGTGGGTGAGTAGGAGATTGGCCATAGACAAGAAAGAGAGCGGAGTGTGGCGAAAGTGGGGATGAGAGGAGAGCCAATGGAAGAAGGACAGGAGGGCGAGAGGAGGCAGGGAGAGGGGGTTGAGGGAGAGCAGGGAAACAACGAGGTCGGCAGAGAGGGAGGGGAGGAGGGAGCCAAGGGAGGTGTCGAGGGAGACATCGGGGGAAGCAGCGATGGCGCGGGAGACGGTGAGGATAAGAGGATCTGGGGGTGGATTAAATGGGGGAGGAGAGTACCATGGTGAAGCTACACTAGCAGTAATAGAATAGTGGAAAGAGGAGGACAAGAGAAAGGGGAGTTGAGAGGAGGGAAACCTTCTAATTAGCTTCAACATGTTTGGTGAAATTGAGTGCAAAAGAAGATATTGGAGATTTTGAAGGAGAAGTGGCCTCAGATTCTTGAAGGATGATTATTAACAAGTTATACACTGTGAATCCTTTGGTGGGTAAAGGATCTTATTCAATTGATTTGCATAACATTGTCTGTTTAGACATTTAAACAAACACTTTATGCGCACATCTCCAACCTTATCAACAGCTTCAGAAACAAAAGGACGTGCTCTAAACAATCCTATTCAACGGTCACATCAAATTTAACAACATTAAAAACAAATGGTACCAATGAAAAAATTGAACAAAATAAAGGATTTAAATGGGAGTAGTAATAATCCTACACATACTAAAGAGCTGTTTGATAAATTCGAGCATCAAGCAACCAAAGTCGACCAAAATTGGATCTTTCAGTCAAATTATCAACTACCTTCGAGTTATCCACTTCGATTACGAATCAATGATGTTGAACAAACATGTTTGAAAGGATAAAAACGTTCGAACCAATCATGTGATACGATCTAGTCTGATAAGTACCTCGAATGAAAAGGGAGCAAAAATGAAACACTAGAATAGGGGCTAGTGGATCCTTTGAATACCTGCAATGGCGATGGCGAATCGGGGACGACGACGGAGGGGATCGCGCGCTATCTACATATTAAACATCGAACGCGCCCTCGTTAGGTTACAATTTCGCAAATATTACAACGAAGGCGTGGGACAATGATAAGTGAAGTCGGTGACGACACACTGTAATCGCCGAATTTAGTCATTAGTCGTTGGCGAGGAGAGTTAATTTGCCGGATTCAATAAATTCTGCTGCGAAAGCCTATAAACGCCGAGATCAGTTGTAAAATGAATCTTTTTTTTAACATATATCTTTGGCTAGAGTATGCTATGCTTAATTAGATTCTACAGTTTATTAACAAGCTAAGATGAAAGTAAGCATAGATATAGCAATTTTTACTAAAATTTGACTCTTATTTGCTCTTGAAAGTTGGCATAATTTTACTCGTCAGCATATTAATAACTTCACTTTTTATAAGCATAAAATTTTTTCTACATTATTATATATATTACTTAAAAATTTTTCAAAAGACTACTAAATTTCAATGCATCATATATGTAATTAAGTTACGTCGTAAATCACCGTGAAAAGAGAAAAAAAAAAAAATGTAAATAAAAAAATGATACAAGGAATATCCAAATCATTTATAAGTAACGTGAACATATTTAGCAAATCAAAATCACTAAATTCGATAAAGAATATAATATAGTGAATAGTGATGAGATTCAATTAATCTAATTTTATCCATACCAAAAATAAATAAATAAATAAATCTAGTTAATTATTATATTATTATTTTAATAAAGCGGGGCACATGTCTCCGCAACCCCTGCAACGTGGGACCCACTCCTGCCTCCAAGCAACACGTGGCACGCCCTTAAACTTGGGAACCCAATATCACACAGCGAACAGTCACTTCCTCCTCTAATCACCGCCCACCTGTACTTCATAAGTCGTGCGCCTCGGCCGTGCACGTGGCACCAGAGAAAAAAAAAAAAAAGCCTTTCGCGAATCTCAACGTACGCTGACCAAATCTGACCGCACAAACGCGACGCGGGCGCACCGACACGTGACAAACTCAGAAACACTTATGTCAACAACTAATCTCCACGACCGACCTAAAACCCTCGCAGATATGGTTTCTTATACCACTGTTGCCACGCGGCCTTGTGGACCCCACTGCCACGTCACCACTTCACTACCGAAGTAGAAAAATTGGTCGGCTCGTTCGTAGACATAGTCGACGCCCTAACACAAAAACTCATAATAGTAGGAATTATCGCTGCACCCGGTGCATCCGTACATATCGTACACCAAGCTCTGCATTTGATAATTAAAGGTTGGAAAGCAAATTTTAATCTGATAAATATCATGTAAAATATTTCAAAACCTATGTAATAAAAAATTAAAAAAATTTCTAAAGCATAACATCTTAGGCACTTAGTTGCCTCAAAAGTTAGCAATATAGAAACAAATTCTATCAAATTTTTAATAAGATGTTTAAAGTTATGAATTCAATAAATATATCTTTTGAATATCGTTAAACATATTAATAAATAAACTAAATTTTGACACAAAAATTTTATATGAATTTTTTTTTTTTGCACACAGAGCGATCGTATCATCTATAAATGAGCATAACCAATTTTAATTACTTATGAATTGCGGGATTTTACAAATAAAATAAATCATGTCTTTTTGTCTAAAGCAAGATCACCTCGTAAGCATATACTGTATTCATTAATATAGGATTAGTAAATCTCTTTTACATTTTTAATATTAAAAAATAATAAAACTAAACAAAATTGATAGTAGTAGTAAAAACGAACACAGGTGAAGTGTAAAATTTATACCATATATATAAATAAGTGCAGAGATGCAGTGCATGGTGCACCGGGTGCATGCAATAATAATAACAAAGAGAAAGCGACACCCGCACAGAATCTTCTATACGCCCCTTCTCAAACCTTCGTTTACCACCCTCCAATAATTTACTAGAAAAATTGCACAATAAATTAAAGTGTAAGGAGTATAGTTAAATTATCCAAAAGGTTAGGAACTAGTAGTGAAATTTATGCTCTTATTTTTAACGCTAACGGAGTTGGGGTTTCGCCATTTTCGCCATTGGTCTACTCTGAAGCGTACGAAGAGGGGCGGAGAAGAAGAGGAGGAGGAGGGGGGAGGAGGGAGGAGAAAGAGGGGGGGAGATGGAGGAGGAGGAGGCGTCGGCGGCGGCGGTGTCGCCGGAGCCGCTGCTCCGCCGCGCTCGCCCGGCGCCGGCGCAGGCGCAGTCGCGGCCGAGCAGGCTTGCAGCGATCCTGGGCCGCGTCGCGGGGAGGGGGAGGGGACGGGGACGGGGGCGGCGTGGCGCATCCGAGCTGGTGCGGGAGACCGCGGCGCTCCAGCTCGAGGAGCGCCGCGCCGAGTGGGCCTACTCGCGCCCCGTCGTGGCGCTCGACATCGCCTGGAACCTCGCCTTCGCCGCCTTGTCCGCGGCGGTGCTCGCCGCCACGGCCGCGGAGCGGCCCCACACCCCGGTTAGGTTTTGGATCGCGGGGTACGGTATCCAGTGCCTCGTCCATGTGGGCCTCGTGTGGGCCGAATATCGGCGGAGGCGGCTTGCGAGGAGGCATCGCAGGGTGGAGGAAGGCGAACACGGCAGCGGCAGTGGAGGTGGTGGTGGTGGTGGGGAGAGGGCGTCGTCAGAGTCGTCGGAGGGGACCGATAGCGAGGAGGATGGGGATGAGGCTAATGGGGAACAGAGAAACAGGTATGGAGTTGAGCTTTTGTGATTTGGAATTAGAATTAGCTTTGATTTGATGATAATTTTGTGTTTAGGTGTTCTAGGGTTTAGCAATTGGTGTTAGATTTTAATCAAAATTCGACCTTTGCAATTGTTTATAGGTTCATATGAAACATTACTATCTTGGATGTAGTGTATACCTAATTGCATATGCTTTTCCTTTGATGTATAGGTAGTTATTCCATATATCATATTTTGCTATGATGATAATTGATAGTTGTGGCATGTGAGACTGTGAGTTTACTCTTAGGGCCCGTTTGGTTCACGGTTTGTAATATAACCAAACGGTTTGTAATATTCCCGTAATCCTCCATGTTTTCTATTGAAAATGCTCAAATCATTACCATTCAGCTCAAGTGGGAGAGTTATGAAAGGTGGCTGTGAAGTAATAAAATTATCGTAGATTCCTAGCTTGTAGAAATACAAGATTATCATGGGCTAGGAGGTATTCTCATTTCATGCTTAATGAGAATCATTAGTGGTCTATTAATCAGAATATCCTAGTTTCTGACAATCGCCCCACTCAAGTGGCTTGATAAGTTAGTAACAAACTTGCCATTCCAAATATATTAAATATGAAAAACTCCGGGAGTATAACAAACCTTGAACCAAACGGCCCCTTAGAAAAATCCGAGGAACCACTCTCTGCTCAAGAGAATGTTATTTTCTACTTTATGCATTCAAGTTTCCTGTAATCACTATTGTAATCTTAGGCAGTTTTGTGTTACTTAACATTTATACTTAAAATGTCTGGTTACAAGGACAGTGTTTTACTAAACTATCTCATCATTTTACTTTGGGTCCTTAGTGGTGCTTGTGAATTTCTGGAGCCAGACCTGGTTGATGAGACACTGTACTTTTTGTTCTTTAACTTTTTTATACCCTGGCAAATACAGTACTTTCCATCCTTATCTTTGGAAACGTTTCATCGCATGCATTTTCGATTGCTTTGATTAGGAAGCTGCACTTTTACAGTTTGAGTTAGACATATAAACCATGATTGAATTTCAGAACTCAATATAGACGAAAATTAATATCTTCATTAGATAATGATCACTATGGTAATTTATGTACTCAAGAATTCAAGGTCATGTATACTAACATGGTGTACTAAATTTCTGTTTTGACTTCGAGGCATGCCTTTGTGGTTTTTTGTAGGTACTGCATACGTTCTAAACTTTGTTCTGTTAATTCCTCTGATGTTGATACCTCTTACCTTGGTAATAAGGAGAAGTCTTAGAAGAACTATAATAAGAAGTAATGGCAGGACAGCACACATACTTCTCAGTGCAATTCGAGTCAATTGTAGCAAATTAAATTATAGTAGATGCAAATTTGACAAGGTCATTCTTTCTTTTGGGTTTTGAAACAACTGTGAACTCCTAAGATTTAGTCTACATCTACATCATGCACACAAAAATGATTCTGACCCTATTCTAATATACTCTGGCTGATGCAATAAAAGTCAGCATTTCTATTCTTTTGACTTTTGAGCATGTAGTAGGTATATAATTCTATTGCATACTTTTCAAAAGGACTGTTTATATCATAATTACTTCTGTACAAGCTACCATCTTGTGCTTACTTTGGTTTGTCGGGTAGTTGTATATGGTACCATCAGCTCTTCTTACTCAAAAAAGGTGTCCTGTCTATGGATTCTAATTATAGAACCCAAACCTATCAAAGTGAAATAAATTAGTATCTTGTGCTTGAACAAAATTATGTTATTCTGCTACTTTGTGTGCATGAATTGTGGTTTAAGTAGATCAAGGAAAGACTACAAACAAGTTTGTGGTTCTCTGATCTCCATCATTCTGGTCACCGGAACTGACTTTTTACTCACGATATAGAATTCTAATTATTGATTTTATTTCTCTTTAACCTGTTTATTTCTGATTATTAGTGGTGTTTCCCACAGTATTGCCAAACGATGTGAATCCCTTAATACGATGGTTTCCTTCTTCTGGTGGATCATTGGCTTTTATTGGGTGGTCTCTGGTGGCGAAGCACTCATGCAAGATGCGCCAAAGCTGTACTGGTATGGTAATCAGCATGTTGCATGATAAATTACTTATTGTATGTATTTCTTGTTCATGTTGAGATCCTAATTGTGCTGGCGACATTCTTCCTTACGCACTGTAGTCACTTCTCTGTAATTTTCTTTCCTTTTTCTAAGTTTTAGACAGTTTTCTTTTGTTTCGCCCACAAAAACTGATTATTGTATATATCTAAAAGCCTTCAAAGGAAATATTTAGGGACTGAACCTATAGAAGTTGTTGTTATAGTTGTCTTTTGGAATTTTTTAAGTAATGTGGATGCCTTGGTTCTTTGTTAAATCTAGTAGTCTCAATAATTAGAAAGAATTGAAGAATATTTATTCTTGTGCATAAATTGTAATTGATTCTCTAGAGTTGGTTTAATATCTGTTTGATATAGTTTTTTTGTTATGTTCTTTTATTTTATTACATTCCCAAGTAGCATTGGTTAGCAACCCATGATTGTATGTACACAACTACCTAATAGTGTACTTCACGATGGCTTTGTGCAGGTTGACTGTAATCTTTCTAGCATTTGATGTATTCTTTGCTATCTTTTGCGTTGCGTTGGCCTGTTTTATCGGGATCGCACTCTGTTGCTGCTTGCCTTGTATCATTGCAATTCTTTATGCTGTCGCAGGGCAGGTAAAAGTGAGAAGTTTAAAGAAAAAAGATATAATCCCTTCATAGAGTAATGTAACCATCACTTATTTCACTGGCTTTTGCCACTAATAAAACAGGAAGGTGCATCGGACGCAGATATTAGCATCCTTCCAAGATACAAATATGCAGAGTCTGTAGACAATGGGGAGAAGGGTTGTGAGGAAGGATTAATGGTCCCAATTCTAAATAATAGCGGAACTTCAACTAGCGAACGTGTTCTTCTTCGTGAGGATGCGGTAAATTCTCTTTCACTCTTAATACCTTAACTTTTTCTGTTCACTATCACTCTTAACTTAATATTTATTTTATGCTAAGAAATTTCTCTCCACTCATAATTATTGTTTAAGTGTTGCTTTGAACCTCTATTGTACTGTTAAATTTCAGAAATTCGGAACTTAAACAGTCTCTGTATGATTTTTGCCAGAGTATTCTGTAACTTATTGAAAAGTCCGAGTTCCATGAGCGCCAATAGCCACAGAGCTTCCAGAAAAAGTGCTTTTGAACGAAATGTTATTTTGCCTGACTTTCCACTTTTTCCTCTTCCCCTGCCCTTTTTTTAGGTATGTTGTATCTGTTTAACTCCATATGAAGATGGAGTGGAGCTCCAAGCACTCCCCTGCAACCATCACTTCCACTCATCATGCATCACCAAATGGCTTCGGATCAACGCCACGTGCCCGCTTTGCAAGTACAACATACTGAAGGGCTCTGATTCTGTCTAACAGCTCGAAATGAACATTACCATCTTCTTTTTTTTTTTCTTTTTTTTTTCTCTGTTTTAAGCTTGATGTACATAAAAATGCATGAAATAGTGAAGCAGGTTTCTAGCTCTTTCCAGAAGCTGGTTTAGAACCATTACATAAGAGGCTTCAGAGTTGTTTGCTTATTGAAGAAAATGTATCTTTGTTGTTCCCTGTGTGATAAGAACATTTGGCCTTGTAAGAGGGCCAGCTTTCTATCTAGAAAGTATATATAATCAAATGTTGGACTTGTTCAGTTTCTTTTGCTGTTTACTCTCTCTCTCTCTCTCTCTCTCTCTCTCTCTCTCTCTAAAGAATATTTGTTGTCTACAGTGGCTGGATCATGTCAGTGTCATTATCAATCATTCATCTCCTCCCATGATTTTAAATTAAAATGCTGTCGTTGGGTTACTCAACGATAATTGAAGTTGAGATGAGATGGATGAGTTGGGATGGTATGTTTGTAATTTGTAGATTTAATATGATTAAAATTAAAATAAATTAAACATCAAGAAAGAACCAATAAGAAGGGGAAAAAAGAAACCTTTTAGGATTCATCTCAAAATGCTTAATATAATTGAGTTGGTGTCCATGCATTTTCAACAAAAAATTAAGCAGAGGTTTCTGAGTCAGAACCTAACCAAAGATGAAATTAGTATTAAATATTCATATCCAAACTTTCCATGCATACTATAGCAATGTATACTGGGTGAGTGTGACCACATATTCTTTGTGAATTTGTGAAATATACAATTGGGTATGCGCAATTCATTGTGTGGCTACCTAGTTGTAATGCACCAATATCAAAGCAATTATCTTCTTTTTTTTTTTTCATTTTAACATTTTTATTTTCATCTGGATTCTACTCCGCAAGAGATTACTTACCGCCGACAGACTGATACGCAGAGGGCGTCTGGTGGACGAGTACTGCATCTTTTGTGCGGTCTCGCCTGAAAATTGCGATCACCTTTTCAGAGACTGCGTTTTCGTAAGATACCTCCAAATTAGCGTGAAAGGATCGGGTATAAGCGAACTATAGACACGGGGGAATGTTAAGCAGCTTTGGACTGAGACTGCTGGATCCCCCAATGCCGGGCAGAGAATAAGAAGGCTCACGCGTTTGGCGGCAATTTGGTGGGTTGTTTGGATGGAGCGCAACAAGATCATCTTCAGCGAGGGGACTCCCAATGCTATCCGTGTAATTGAATGTGTCGCTTCGATGACAGAGGCATGGACCGAAGCGCTTGACCCGTTACCGTTCGGTAGTTCTGGCCGTCCAGTGTTTTTTTTTTTTTTTTTTGCTCGCATCTTTGTTTTTGTCTCTTTGTTTTTGTCTTCTTAATTATTATTTTCTTTCTTCTGCGTTTTTTCCGATTCCTTTAGGAGGTCTTAGCTGTCTCCATTTTATACGTTAAATTTATTTTGCTTAATGAATGGAGCAGATAGCTTGCTACCTCTTTCTCAAAAAAAGAAAAAAAAAACTTTTATTTTTATATAATTCTTTATTATAATGAACATATGATCACTCTCTTATTATAGCAAATCTTCAAAATTTTCAGATGATACAAATATTTGATGCCTCAACACTAAAGTTTATCGACAACGATCAAAAACTTTGACAAGATTGTTTGCGTAAATAAAAATTTTGTGCCAAAAAATGATTTCAAAAAGTCTTATATATAAAAAAATAATTTGTAAACATTGATTGAGATTCCATTGCAAAAGTAGATTAGATTCAGAGTATCTAGTGAGTGACTTGGTGCAAGGAATCAAGCCACAGCGGGCCCAGGGAATGGGTTGAAACGGAGTGTGGGTCCCGCGTGCCCCCCACGTGTCGCCATGCTATTCGTGGTCGACCTCTCCAACGAGAGAATAGTGCATGGACCCTGTCCACCACGTCGGCAGTAATTGGGGCCAATCCATGCGTTTGTTCTGGAGGTACGACCAGTGAGGTGGATAGATCATGGATGACGTGGCGAACTCGGTCCATGAAATATCCCGCGCGAAATAGCGGCTTCGGGCGCGGATCGGCCGACGCGAACGAACGGCGGGGATGAATTCGAGGAAGAATTTGATTCCAGAAACGCACAACGGTCCCTCAACTCTTTGAAATTTATAATTTGGTCCTTATTCGCACTTTGCTCTCATTTTATCATCTACTTATTTTTTGAAGTGAAACTTGACGATGTTAAACAAATTCGAGTTCTAATCTCTTTTAATTAAAGCATTAGAGATCAAGTTAATTACGATTTTTAATAAGTAATCCACATTATCAAACACCACCAACCTCTCTATATAAACACTCTTACCACCTCTCTCTCTCTCTCTCTCTCTCTCTCTCTCTCTCTCTCTTCCTCATAAATCCAAGCATTTACAAAAAATTTAGAAAAAAGGGTCTCTTTTTTTGCTTTTTTTATATATATATAAAAAAAAAGCTTCACTCTTCTCCTTCACAACCATGTCTCTAATCAATGATCTCATCAACCTCAATCTCTCTGATTCCACAGAGAAGATCATAGCCGAATACATATGGTGTGTTCTTCTTCTATTTTTTTGATATTATTTAAATTTTATGTTTTAGATTGGTGCATTGTGATAAAAGAGGCTCCTTTTTTATTTTTTGGGGTGGATTAGGAGATTAATTGGGTTTTTATTGTTTCTGGATATATTTTAAAGTGATGTGTACACCTTTTCTAAATTTGCAGTTTGATTTAATTCATCTAAATAAACATCTTCTTTGTTTTTTTTTTTTGTTTTTTTTGTTTTTTTTTTTGTTTCATAGGATAATCTAAGATTTGGATAAAAGTTCTCTTTAACAATATTTACTAGTCCTTCTTAAATCATGGTTATTAAGCAAATGAATTTGTTATAATTTGTGCTTTTTTACACATCTAATTAACTCAGGATTGGAGGATCTGGTTTGGATATCAGAAGCAAAGCAAGGGTAATAATATTCTCTCTCTCTCTCTCTCTCTCTCTCTCTCTTGTTTCTTTTATGTAATATTTTCGCATCTTAACTTATAAATTTATGTATCAAAAACAATGAATGAATCAATCCTTGTTTAATTTTCCAAATGTTCAATTTGTTCTTGAACAAGACTCTTCCTGGGCCTGTTACCGACCCCGCCGATCTTCCGAAGTGGAACTACGACGGCTCGAGCACGGGCCAAGCTCCGGGCAACGACAGCGAAGTGATCTTGTAGTTAAGTATCGTATTGTATTAGCTTAATTACTATAGTTTTGATTATAATTGTTGGAGTTTTAGTTTGAATCATTATATGATTGCAATGCCACTAATGATATTTAATTTGAACCTAATGTTTAAATTGGTGGCTGTAGTCCTCAAGCAATTTTCAAGGATCCTTTCAGAAGGGGGAGTAATATTCTTGTGAGTTTTGCCCCTTCCTTTGTTTGCTATTTTTTGATTCATTTTAATTTAAATTTTGTGCTTCATATGATCTAGTAAATAATCTTTGTTTACTATTTTTAAATTTGTGTAGGTCATGTGTGATTGCTACACACCAGCAGGAGATCCAATCCCCACAAACAAAAGATTTAATGCTGCTAAAATTTTTAGCCACCCTGATGTTGCTGCTGAAGAACCTTGGTATACATAAAAAAGACAATTTCTTTGGACAAAACTTTGGTTGAGTTCTCATTTTTCATGTGTTAATGTTTCAAATGTTGTTTCTTTTTTGTAATTATTAGGTATGGGATAGAACAAGAGTACACTCTCCTTCAAAAAGAAGTTAAGTGGCCCCTTGGATGGCCTGTTGGTGGCTACCCTAGTCCTCAGGTAATCTTTGTTGCTTTGAGAAATTAATTTTGTTTTAACAAATTAGAATTCGTATTTGCGCGCTATTTCAATCGTCGGTAACTAAAGTACAGCATATGTGAAACTTCAGTGACCGAAGTAATTGAAATGTGTTAAAGTTTGCATTTGCGTACTCTGTTAATCGTCAGTAACTGAAGTACAGTATATGTGAAACTACGGTTACCGAAGTATAGAGACCAAGTCGTAATATCGCGACTAAGCTAACGTATCAGGATTTTGCGATAGGGCCCTTATTATTGTGCTATCGGCGCCGACAAAGCCTTTGGACGCGAAGTCGTCGACTCGCACTACAAAGCCTGCTTGTATGCAGGAATCAACATCAGTGGCATCAATGGAGAAGTTATGCCAGGCCAGGTACTGTTGATACAAATTTCTCTGATTTTTTTCTTTTCTTTTTTCAGTTTTTCAATTTGAATATGAAGTGTTTCGACTATGTTTTCAAATTCATTTAAACAAATTCAAATTTGGCGATTAAAACAGTGGGAATTTCAAGTCGGCCCCGCTGTCGGTATCTCTGCTGGTGATCAGTTATGGGTGGCTCGTTATGTTCTTGAGGTACTACTATAAATGCTTCTTTATATTGTCGCGATAAGTTATCACTAGATAACTTATGATTTGCTAATTTTTACTTATTTTCTTACTTTGATTAGAGGATCACCGAGATCGCGGGAGTTGTTCTCTCCTTCGACCCAAAGCCTATCCAGGTTTTTTTTTTTCTGTTTCCGACTCGCTACATCGGTTATCATCTACGACTACCATTTGTTCCCTTAGATGTAATGTTACTTAAATTTCCTTCCTTTTTTTTTTTTTGTGTTTCTTAATGCTTACTAGGGTGATTGGAATGGTGCAGGAGCTCACACTAATTACAGGTAACTTAGTTTAAACAAAACCTTAATTTTTCTCATTTATTTTCCTCTGCGGATTAGATGCAGCAAAAAGGAAGGGAAAAAAAAAACTTGTTCCTCTATATTTTGATTTCATGTAATGTACTCAGCACTAAGTCGATGAGAAGCGACGGAGGATACGAGATCATAAAGAAGGCCATCGAGAAGCTCGGGATAAGGCACAAGGAGCACATCGCGGCTTACGGTGAAGGGAACGAGCGCCGCCTCACCGGAAAACACGAAACTGCTGATATTAACACCTTCTTATGGGTATACAAAATCCCTAAAGTTTAAACTTATCTGACTGAACGACAAATTCATTGAAAGAAACTACTAACCATTCCTTTTCATCGCAGGGAGTTGCGAACCGCGGGGCATCGATCCGAGTGGGCCGTGAGACTGAGAAGAACGGAAAAGGTTCAATCCTACTGCTTTCATATGTCAAATTTGTTTAAATGTTGATATCAGATAGCTTTGCTTCCGAGGTGTTTATTTATGTGAAATACTTCTTGTTTTTTAGGTTATTTTGAAGATCGGAGGCCGGCTTCGAACATGGATCCCTATGTCGTCACCTCGATGATCGCGGACACTACCATCCTCTGGAAACCCTAAACCTCAAAGATCAAAATAAGCTGTTCTTGTAGGATCTTCTGTTCCGTCTCGGATGTTGAGATCTCTTAGCTATGATTCATCTAGCATTTGAGTTTTTCTTTTGTTGCAGTAAAACCAAAATGACTGTAATAAGCTCACATTTGTATTATGATCTATGGTCTTTAAATTGCCAGTTGTCGATTTTATCTACTTTTACTGTTGCATTTCCATTACTTCATATATTTTTTGTTCTAATTGTCTCTTTAATCAATTGAGCAATTTCTTATTTTTGATCAGACAATATGTTGATCAAGGTAAACTATCTCCTAATTTCTCAATTGATTCTCATCAAATTGGAGAACAGAATACGGGAGTCGAAGTAACCCGAGTAGGGTAAATTGCCCTATTAGTTCCCCAACTTTTTATTGAAGCTTCATTTAGATTCTCGAACCTCTTAAACTCTATTTTCGAGAAACTACTATACTGTATCTGTCGCAATCTTGGAACATTTATCGGTCGACAACTAACAACTAAATATATTTCCGTACTAACTCATTCTATTAGATAGAAACATGACCTCAACAATTTCAGAAGAGTTACTGTTAACATCGCGAGGAATAACATAGCTAAAGAACATCATAGAGATTATCAGAGCTAGAAAATGAACTTCAATAGACCGAAACGTTATCAAGTCACTGTTAAAGAGAAACAAGTGATACATGATGATATGTACTATCCCTGATGATCACATTGAGCAATTACTTATTCACAGTAGCTAATGTATATATCGAAATTCCGCATACTTACAGTATCTATAACGCGAATCGAGCACCGCATTGTGGCAGACCCTTCAATTGACTCTCAATACGAAGACACGAAGTGGAAGGATCGGTAAAGCCAAAATCATGAACCAATTCCATTAGTTTTCGACGCATTTACGCTTGCGAGATGATAGGATTATCCGTGGACTTTCGTAAGTTGGCAAGGCTCAATACCTCATCCATTGTGGCTTCGAGCTGCGACACAACCCCCCGCAGCGACTCAATAACTTGCTGATCATACATTTGCTTCTGCTCGGCGATCTCTCTATACTGCCGAGCCTCTCTTTCGATCAGCGCTTTCTCATCCTGAAGCCTCAGTATCTTCGCCATCGCTTCGTCGGCCGCGGAAGAAGCCGCTTTCCTCTCTTTCTCCAACTCCTCCAACGCCTCTTCTCGAAGCTTTCGCTCTCTCTCGATCACCTTTCTTAGCTTGAACACCATGTCTTCTTCTTTCTTATCTTCATCAAAGTCCCCCCTTTCTCCTCCTTCATCCTCAACTCCTTCCCTTTCTTCAAAATCCACAAGTAAATCCCTCATTCTGATACAAGTAATGCAATTCCCTCCATTAAAACCCTTCCAAGATGAGATTTTTAAGCCACACAGAGCACAAACACCACCATCCAAACAAAGCCCATTTCTCCGATTCCTCGATAAATCCCTAAATTTCCCTAAAATCCCTTCGAATTCGTCGCAGCGGCGACTAAGACCCCGCACTCTAAAGCCCAAAACCAACAGAGGCAATCCCACAAACAGGTTGTGGGCAAACCCAAATCCCCACTCATGAGGTCCCCAAAGAAGCGCGGAGAACCCGAAAACCAATCCGAGGAAGAAGAGGAAATCCCCGCGGAATTGCATGTGGGTTTTTGGGGCCGCCCCCAAAACGCGCCCAATAACACGAAGCATTGCGTAAAGGAGCTCCCTTTCTCTTCCTTTTCTCCCCTGTTCCCACTCAAAACCAATAACACGCACCAAGGCCACTTCCTCTTCTTCTTAGTTCTTACTAGTGTGTGTTTAGTAGAGAGAGAGAGAGAGAGAAAAAAAAAGAGGGGGGAGACGAGGAGGCGTAAAAGAGCGCTTTTGGAGATGAGGCGACGTGAAAAGCGCTTTTGGAGACGCGGCTTTTCGGATCAGGGAAGTGTTTTCGAGTGGAGGAGAAGCGATTGTTCTTCGGTGTAACGGGCTTTGTATCACAAGGTTTGTGATACTGACATGTGGACCCCACAATGTGAGGGAAATTTTCACTGGACCTGGGTCTATAGACCGGAGTTCTTATACTCCATTATTAGATGTGAATCATGTGATCTAAAGTGGGATATTGATTAACCCATGCTAGAATGATGATCTTAAAGCATATTGTGAAGGACACGGCCCATATTTAGCCGGGCTGAAACGGGCCAGGCCCAAATATGTGCCGGGTCGGACTTTCTCGACCGACGGTCCAGAGCAGCCCCCATGACCCGGTAATTAAGTGTACTCAATCATTGTTAATGTATAATTAAGTAGTTGATATATATATATACCTAGCTATATATCTACACTATTAATTAAGATGCTTTTCTCACGACTCTCATTTATTTATAATGATAATAGTTGCCTAATCAATCTCTTGATTTTGATCTGCCACATCAAATCTCATTATTCTTATAAGGCGATCGATAGTGCGACAATGATTCTCATATATTCCATTCTCTATCGCTTGGCAATTAGTAATTAATTGGTCATTATCAGTGTATGTTAATTTATTCCGAGTCCAATTCAAGTTCGAAGTCGGCCCCAGAAAAACCTCAAGATATATATGATAGCGAGTGTATATACATAAGCTGTCTGCAAACACTTTTCTTCGAATAGTCGATCGTGAACTTGTATTAAATAGAAGAAAATTAAGTAAAATTAAACCAGAAGCATCGCTAAATTCATGCTCGGTTACTTAGGCATATGATCATGAGACCTAATGGACAAGTGAAAACTACAAATTATATCTTAATTAGTCTTTCTCAAGCATTAATTAATTAAAAGCGTGACACGGAAACATTAATCTTGTATGAAAATTACTCATCAACTATTGTTATTTTTTATCAACTGGAGTTAGCTAAGCTTCAATAGGTTAAAGTTATAATTAATCCTAATGACTTTACAAGCAAAAACAAAACAAAAAAAAAAGTATAAAGAAATTATAGCCACCACTTAGCCAATTCATACAAGCCTAGGTGCCGCAATTTACATTTGTTAATTATTTATCTAATCTCATGTGCTTCCAATCTGAGGCCTAATTATTAGAAGAAAATTAAGGTCGTTCGATGTTAGGGAAACAAAGATGGATCGACATGTACATTTTTTTAGATGTGTAAAAGTTCAACTCTTTTATTCATCTTATTATTATACAAATATACCTTCATTTAATTAAACACGTACTAATCAACTTTGCTATTCAAGTAGTGATTAAGCATGCATGCATGTTTTGTCAATAATAAAGTCTCTCTTATATATCACCATGAGTACGTATATACATCCTTTAATTTGAAGTGCATGCATGCCTGTTTTTCAATTGGTCAATATGTGATAAACATGCATGGGGAGTGTGAGTCACATGCATGTTTTGCTATTGTACATGGTAGGTTAAGGATCATGACATTGCCCAACTATATATTTATTAACTATTAATTATTAATGTTTGGTAAATGATGACATAGCCCAGCTATTTTATTATTAATGTTTGGTAGGTTAAGGATCGATCATGACTCTTCACAATATTTCCAGCCCAAACAAGGCAAAAGTTGCCAGGTAATTAACCATACTTGCATGCCTTTTAGCATTTATAAGTAAATGCATAGTTGTTGAGGTAATTAATTCAAGTATACATTTTATTACTTGTTAGACATGCATGGAACCTGCATGTTCCCCTTTGTGTTAGCATGCATATGTTGTGGGCATGTGATCTTCAAAATTCCTGCTTAATCATAATCAAACATCATTGAAAGTAGTATAATAATGTGATAATTAAAGCCGTAAGAAAACAGTATTTTCTATTGATGTTTTATATTCGACATATACATTTCTTTCGCAGATAAAAAGCTCGAGCAAGATCTTTTGATCGGGGAGTCGAGGACTCAAAAGTGAAATAATTAATATTGAATGAAACTAGACGAAGGTACGTTGATGGTCCTCTTGCTTTGTTACTATGTGAAATAATCATTGTCTCTAAAAGTTTAACTTGTCTAGAGAACAAATTTAATTTTAATATGTATATTTGATAAAATACTATCAAATGTTTTTGTAGTCTCTGTGTCTCTCGACATATATATATATATATATATATATATATATATATATATATATATATATATATATATATTAATAATTTCATGCACTTATAGGCCCCAGTCACATTATTACTTCTTAACCTAAATAAATGTCCCAACCACCTCCTACTACGGAGAACTTATGGCATGTTGCACCCAAAAAACGCTTGCATACAAATTAAACACGTCAAAGAGATCGATAGATGGTGTATGGGATTCATCTTATCTGATATTTCAATTTTCTTCAGTTTTACACCAATAAAAAGTAAAAGAAAAGCTAATAAAAAAGGGTATATTATTCAAAGGCTCACAACCCAAAATTAGTATTACCTTTTTATTTTTTCACTTAATCTGAAAGATAACATTACAAATTCACCACCACATTAAAAGGGGAAAAGGTAAATATTTTGAGGTACATGCAATGAATTTTATTTTACACACACAAAATATCTATATAATTAAGCCCATATTCATGAGGAGGGCCACACTATGTTCACACCTTTTTGCAACAATAACTAAATGAAAGCACTCAATTCTATTATCTATTAATTATATGGAACCAAGTACGTCCCTGTAGAAGAGATGTCATATTCCCCTTTTTCTTTTTCTTTTTTTCTTCTTTTAAATATGCATGCATTGATGAACCACGGAACATGCACGTAAAATAGTCCTTTATTTTTGTTTTCATTTTTTCTATATTTTTAGTAAAAATGCATGGAACTTATATAAACTATAAAGCTTTTCGAAATGAATACCTAAACTTCACAAATCTATCTGTTTTAGTTTTTTTATTTATGATAGATTCTCACTAATTAAATTTTGTGGAGTTCTCTTTGAATTTAACAATTGCAACAATAAAAAGCCTTACATGTATAGTTTTCATCTCATAACAATTTCAATCAAATATGTGAAAACACCATTCAGGTTTTGATTTAAAAACACTAGATCGTACGAATTATATATAGTGTTCCACACTAATTAAGTTCATTATTTTTAAAGTCTAGGTATCCCTTTCAAAATGCAACATATTTCAACTAAGGTCCATTCATTCTTAATTGCCTACGTACCTTTTTAAATATTTAATTACGTGGCAATGATAAAAGCCATGCATGCATGCACATAAGAATAATGTCGAGTCACTTTCACGAGTAGATGATAATAAAACTCCATTTGATATATATAATTTTTATTATCAAAATTATAAAATAGTTTTTGACTCGTGGTGGAGTGATTCTCATGAGTAGATGATAGTAAAATTCAGATCGATAAAATTTTTATTATTACAAACTATTTTTTTTTTCTAGATATGTATATGCATGTGTTGGCCAGGGTTGTTTAATTTAGAACTTAGTTAGAATTTGAGCACTTCGGGCACCTCTACAGGGTACCTATCAATGCAACCTGACCATGGACCTTCATCGACCTTGTCCATGGCTTTAACACATTCCCACACGGAGCTGTTGCATTTGAAGCCACTCCCTAACCCTATTTGCCACACCCTGTCCCCCTTCTTCATCCTCCCCTTCGCCTCCATGTAGCTCAGCTCGTACCACACCGAGCTGCTCGATGTGTTACCTGTTGTAGTTAAATATAAAATGTTTAAACACCGTTCTCTTAGAGCTGCAATATATATATTTATATATATAGTTCAACTAGGATATTATTAAAAATACATACTATTCACTTTTCATGCATGGTCGAATCATTACTATTATATCAACCGCCTACTCAACCCTATATATTCAATTTGTACAAAGTGGATAGTATCATACTATTAATAATATTTTAGCACAACTATTTATTGTGCTATCAAATGTTTAGCTGTTAAATCTATTTTTTGATCATTTTAATTCGTTATGACAACCCACTCAACTTTATAGGACCACTATCATCCTAACCGCACATTCATTTATCCAAGAGCCAAAAATCTAATAGCAGTACTAATGACATGGTGCTAGCTATTAATAGTATATTAGTCTAATATATACTTATATATATATATATAGAGTCTGGCTACTATGCTATTAATAGCATGAAGCATTTGGTGCTATCAAGTTTTCCACCGTTAGATCTACTTTATTGATCATTTTTATCCGTTAGATCATACTATTCAACCAACTACCCCTCAACCCTAGGGGGCCCACAGCATTCTAACCGCACATCTCTTAATCCAGTGACCAAAAATTTGGTAGCACCAATAACTTGGTACTATTAATAGTATATATATAAGCCTAGTTCCTTATATATATATATATATAGAGTCCTACTGCTATGCTATCAATAGCACAAAGCACTCTGCTACCAAGTTTTCCACCGTTAGATCCACCTCTTTGATAATTTTCACCCGTTAGATTATACTATTCAACCAATCACTCACTTAACTCTAGAAAGCCCACATCATCCTAACCGCATTTCTCCAAATCCAACGGCTAAAAACTTGGTAGCACCAATGACTATTAATAGCATGGCTTAGTTATATATATATTATATATATATATATATATATATATATATATATATATATATATATATATATATATATATATATATATATATATATATATATATATAATTGAGCTCTTTTGGTGCTTTTGATAGTATTCTAGCTCAAGTCTCTCTCTATATATAATGTAGAGCT
The DNA here is from genome assembly GCA_025177825.1 of Aechmea fasciata. Lineage (NCBI taxonomy): Eukaryota > Viridiplantae > Streptophyta > Magnoliopsida > Poales > Bromeliaceae > Aechmea > Aechmea fasciata. Next base: position 6,615,232 of record CM045937.1, read on the forward strand.
ACAATACTTGTGAAAGTACATATATATAAAGGAGCTGGCGCTTTCAATATTTTAGTCTTTGGATTAGTAACTATACAGTTGGAATGATAGTGTTTTTCTTAAGAAAATAATATTAATTCAAGGGTTAAAAATTATCAAAGAGTTTGATCTAAAATTAAACTTTAAAACACCAGTACTCCTTTACGCTTCCAAAAGCACTATAGGCAGACTTTTTGATGGTTTAGTAACTTCATGCTCCTCACGTGATCATTTATTATATTCCTCAAAGTCTACGTAAAACTTAAGTTTGTATAAAAAATATTAATGGTTGGTTCACAAATATTAGATGAGATTTTGAGTAATTAGCTCCTATTTAAAAGTCAATTGTGTTTACCGAATAGGTCATTAAATATTTGAAATATATATAGATACGTTGATATATAGTTTAAGTTTTTTGAGAAAAATTGTTAATGGTTGTCCCTTATTACGCACCGAAGCGGTGCAGCGCCATGCGCGATGCCTCCACCTGCTCCGACGACAACCCTAAATTCTTCTGCACTTCATCGATCACCGCTCGACCGCCCGCATGTACGCATATGTGCTCAAATGCCTTTCTAAACTCCGGAGTATAAACCTGTTGATCAGTATAAATATTAAAACACCGTTCTTAGTTAGTAAAATAAGAAAAAAAAAGAAAAAACTTATTTGTCGCTTAATTACTTTGTTTGTTATTTTCATCTTTGTATCACGTGACAATAATTTTACTACCGTGCAATGGTAGTTTTTAAGATTTTAGAGAAAAACGATTATCGTATGTAGAATACCTTCGCCTTGGGGTCGATGAGGCTCCGTCGGAGGAGCGTTGCGACGAAGAGCAGCTGCTCCCACCAGGGAAGCACAAACTGTCCCAGCTCAATCAAGTGCCGTTTCATCGCCTGGCCGGAGATCGGCATCACCTCCTTCGAAAGGGAGATCCCGAGCCTCCCGTCGGCGTCCTCGACTTGGTACAAGCACTTGTACGCCTTGTCGTCGGCCCCGATGTGTGTCCGGACCACGTGGTGGAGCTGGTACTTGGCGTTGGCGCGATGGCGGGGGCGGTTCGAGAGGAGGATCGCGACGCCGCCCATTCGGAAGAGGCAGTTGGGGATCAGCATCGAGCGTTGCGTGCCGGTGTACCAGGCAGGAGATACGATGATCTCCGTAGAGAACACCTGGTGAGCATAAAATATTAAAACACCGTTCTCTAGTACTCATTTAATAATAGTGTGAGAACACGTACGTCTAGTTAGTTAATAAATATAACGGTTGTTTCACATGGTACCAGAGCAGTCGAGTCAGGCTGCACTCGGAGAACGTCCCTCGCGAGCCCGATCGATATCGGGCTCGCCGAGCACCCCATGCCGGACAAATTGAAGCTCCGGACGTCGGCCCGGAGCTTGTACCGGTTCACGATCATCGACGCGAGCGACGGCATCGGCGCGAAGCTATTGCAGTTGACGACGACGACGTTGATGTCCTTCGGGTCGACCCCCGTCTTCCGAAACAGATCGTCGACGGCGGTGAATATAATGAGCTCCGACTCGTCGCGCGATCCGCCCAACGACGCCTCGGGGGGGATGTAATGCGCCGGAGGGGGCAACGAGGTCTCCTCGCCGAGCCCGGAGCGTTCCAGAACCCTCATCATGAAATTGGCGCGGTCCTCGCCGATGATCTCCCGGGCATACTCCAGAAACGACGCGTTCGGTATCCGGCACCAGAACGGCGGCTTGTAGCAGGCGAAGTCGATGAGGTATACGGCGCGAGGCCGGGTTTTTACGTAAAGTGTTGAGATGTACAAGAAAACTACGGAAATACGTAGAGAATTGTTGCAGGAGATGCGCGAGACCATGAACATGAGGAGGAGAAAGAAGAGGAAGCGGTTGAATATGGAGTGGTAGTTGAGCTTGACTTGCTTGAGCAGGTCGAGTGAGCCCGAGAGCTCTAGAGAAGGGTTTGGGCTCGTCGACATGGCTAAGTTTTGGTTTGTTAATTTTTGTTTGTAGTATTATTGAGTTGAGAGTGTGGGGGGAGGGATTTTATAGTGTTTGAATGAGAAAAGCCGAGAAATTATTGCGTGCACCTGATGCATATATCCGTACATTAATTGTGTCCTAAAACAAAAATAAATTTAGAGTATAATTTATTATATATATATATATGTGTGATTTATAAATTTATAAAATCAGAATCTAATCAATCCAAACAAGCTGTGTACGTAAAATGATGAAAATTAAATTTTATATAATATAATAATTTTATGTTGAAATGGTTGCATTAAAAAAAAAAATTTCTGTACTTATATAAGAGCAAGGTGAAAGTTTTAATAGTTTGATTTTTTTAAAAAAAAAAAAAAAACTTAGTTAGAATTATAAAGAAATTAAGCTTCGAACTGACGATCTCGTATATCAACTATCAAATTCTTTAATTATTACTTAAGGTGCGGACGGTCACTTTCAATAAAATGATGTTATTTTCAATGAAACAGCTTATCACAAAGTAGATCAGATCATCAGATTGCGTTACATGCGGTGAGAAAGTACGCTTTAAAACGTCTCCGCTTTGTTTCGCACGTAATATTGCGATTTATATATTTTCTTCGGTTTCTTCCGAGAACGCAGAAGCATATCCCTATATGCTTTTTCTACAACTCCATTTTATCTAATAGCGTTGGATAGGCCTCAATACCAAACTAAGCCTTAAAAAGTCTATATATAGATTAAAAAGGCTTTAAGTTTTCAGACCCATATTATCTCCGCACAAAAAATATCCTAAAATTAAGATGTATAGAAGGAAATTTTGTTCGATTTATGAATTAAATCTTGATATAATATTATAAATTTAATATTATTATATATATAATAGGGTTTGCACGTACGATGCATGCGCTTGGTGCATAATTAAGCAAGGGTGGAGAATTTGGCGAAGTGAATTAATTGAGAGGTGGTTAGTGGTTGGGAAAGAGAGAGGTGTGATAAATTAATTAATGGATTCGCATAAAACTCTTTTTATAAATAAATTAAAACCTACTCCCACATTGGATGGCGATTTGTTGTTTTTTGAATTGATTGATGTGTGCATGTATCTATATATCACTATACATTATACGTACACGCTATTCTGAAATGTGGGGATAAGACCAAATTAAATTGGGGTAGGGAAAAAAAAAGAAACTTCAAAAGATTAGGTGAATCAATTTTAATTATTGTTGATTTGGATTGGGAATCGACTATTGATATGCGTGTGTAATTTCCATTGAAAATTTAATTAGTACGTAGTTTAATTAGACCTTTCGCTTATTCAATACTGAAAAGAGTTATAATCACTCTCAAGTTAATTTTTGGTTGATTAATTAATTAAATGAGAGCGAAAGATTAATGGGATTCACTTTCAAGTTATTTAGAAACTTTTATCTATATATATATTCAATACGTTTAAAATTCACTAGTGCATGCACGTACGCATGCATTTTAATTAAAAACAAGTGTTAATTAAGTTTTTCCTGGGATTTATAAGATTATCAATAACATATATAAGTATACACAGTACTTGGTATTTATTTAAACAACTTAATTAGTGATCAATATGTTCAACAAAATCAAAAGATCCCTACATTAATTGTAGTTAATTGAATCGTATGGACATAATTGTAGTTTTATGTAACTAACCTCAAATACTAATATAAATGAAATTATCATCGATCTAACATTTTTTTTTGATTAAACAGGAATAAACCCTATTTTACAGACAGTAGAACAAAAAACAGAATAAACAGAATAATCAGGACAGGATAAACACATAATCTCAACAGCTACGAGAGCCTAGACCACATAACCACACAACCACCCCTGGAAGCCCCCGAAAACAGGAGAAAGAGAGAGCTTAGGAGTCAGAGCTGAGTAAGGCCGATTTCCAAAATAAAATAGTCTCACAGATGGTTCTTTTCAGAATATCGAAACGAATTTGACGGTTCTCAAAGATTCTTCTATTTCGCTCTTTCCAGATTTTCCAACAAGAAACTGCAAAGCAACACTTTTAATATTTTTTTATCATCGATTTTGTTTTTTCTAGATTTTCCAACAAGAAGTTGCAAAGCAACACTTGACGGTTCTCAAAGAACTTGACGGTTCTCAAAGGTTCTCAAATATTCTTCTATCATCGATCTAACATTTAATATTTTGTACGAAGCAAAAGCTCTTTCATAAAGCTTGTCACTACTGTGTGTGAGCTTTCAAATTTAAAACTTTGTTAACATGCACGTGGTACGTTCTCACATTTAAAACTTTGTTACCATGCACGTGGTAGGTTCTCAACCTCGTACGTATGTATGTAAGTATTATTATTATGTAGGTAATAGTAAAGCTGTGATCTTATTAGTCTTTTTATTACTATTATTATTTACAAAAAAAAAATAGATATAAGCAATACTTTTAAGTTTTGATAGCAGGTTATTATACTATAAGAGAATATTTATATATATATTTAAAATTTTAATAAACTTCTATATATTTTTAGTTTATTATCATTACATTTATGTTCTAAAATTCAAATTTAAATCTACCTATGCTACCCACATAATTAGATGATTGTGTTCCAAAATTTAAAATTTAAATGTGAATGTACTTAATTTCTACATTATTTAAAAATCTTAAAAATAATTAGATTTTTAAATCTTTATTAATATGAGATTTTAACCATCTTTAAATTATTAATTTTCAAAATAAGATAAATTAACTTGTAGGTAAAATATGCTATCTAATTACTTCGTGTAAAACTTTTCAAGAAGCAAATATCAGGGGTTTAATTTTTAGCCACGGTAGAAAATTTTCATAGTGAATAAGTTATTAATTTTGTACCAACTATATATATAATGGTATAATATAACGTGTGGAGCTATTATGTTATCGGAAGTATAGAGAATTTTATATTTCCGATTTTTTGGTCTTTGAATAAAAAATTATACGGTTGGGTCGTTCCAAGATTGAGTAGTACCTCTAGGATTAAGTGGTCCCCCACAGGATAATAGTATTAATCCAAAGGTTAGAAATGATCAAAGGAGTTGATCTAAGGGCTAAAAAATCGAAACCACTAGGTAGGGAAGGGCACGGACAAAGGGGTGTGCAAGGACAAGGCGATACGAGGGCGAGGGCGCGTGTGTGGGCACGGAGGGAGGGGTGGACGAGAGCGAGGCAGCAGAGGAGGGTGAAGCGGTGTGGCACTGCTAAGGGAAAGCGCCTAGCTGTTTTGGATATAAAAAATATAATAATAAAATATAGATGAAATTCTAGCGAAATACTTTTTTTTACATATAAAAAAAGTATCTAAAAAAGAAAATAGTCCTCCACGTCTCTTGCCGTATTTCTTAGTAGATCAGGACGAGTTCAAGACAAATTAATTATTATTATTATTGGCGGAGCGCTTACGGCGTGGGTGTAAATTTTATATTCAATCATCCAATAATTATCAGATTTTTCTACGTTAATCTTATCATTTTTTTAATATCAAAAATACAAAAAACCGATCGATTATATATATAATATATAATTGATTGGTCAAAAAGTATATAACATAATACACCAAAAAAGGTAAAAAAGGTACGTATTACTGTCCCCCGGTGCAAGTGGCATAGGCCTTGATGGTTGGTATATATCCGAGATTTCAAGTTCGAGTTCTAATTTTTTAAGAAAAAAATAGCATATTATCCGCTTCATTCATAAGTTCGAATTATATTTGATTCACATTTATAACTAAGTTTATTTCTAAAAATGAAATAAGCAAAGCGGGTAGCGTGCCACCTATCTCTCAAAAGAAAAAAAAAAAAAAGTATAAATGGCCTTAATTATATCAACTGTAACATTTCTCAGAATGGATACGTGAAATTCAAAAATCTTGAATATGTTATATATATATATATAACTAGGCTACTATCCTATTAATAGGATCAAGTCATTGGTGCTACCAAGTTTTTAGCTGTTGGATTAAAAGATGTGCGGTTAGGATGATGTGGGCCCCCTAGGTTAAGTGGGTGGTTGGTTGAATAGTATGATCTAACGGGTAAAAATCATCAAATGAGTGGATCTAACGGTGGAAAACTTGGTAGCGGAGACCTCCGTCTATTAATAGCATATTATATTATATATATATATATATATATATATATATATATATATATATATAGAACTAGGCTACTATGCTATTAATAGCACCAAGTTATTGGTGCTACCAAGTTTTTAGCCATTGGATTGAGAGATGTGTGGTTAGGATGATGTGGGTCCCCTAGATTTAAGTGAGTAGTTGGTTGAATAGTAAATCTAACGGGTGAAAATCATCAAAGGGGTGGATCTAACGGCGGAAAACTTGGTAGCAGAGTCTTCGTCTTTATTGATAGCATATGATAGCTATATATATATATATATATATATATATATATATATATATATATATATATATATATATCATGAAATGTGAAGAGGAAAAGCATAATTTTCATATTTATATGTACATATATATACAAACCTCAAATGTGAAAAGGTATGATACAAGATACAGCGCCTAGCTACCAAACGAAAGTTTGGATAAATATTTCTTTCATTGGAGAATATTGTGTCAAATAAACATGCACGTACATTTATTGTTTACATTGACTCAAATCTAATAATTAATCAATAAACATTTGAATTTGTCGAAACAATACATATATATATATATATAAACGCATGTCAACTATATATGACAAGTTATGGAACTAGATACAACGCCTACCAAATCAAATTAAGTTTTATTGGATCGATCGAGAATATTGTGACAAATAAACATGTACATTTATTGTTTATATTGACTCAAATTTCATAATCAATAAACAGTTGAGTTTGTGGAAATTAACAAACACATTGCATGCCGTGTGGCCTATGGACATTCCTAGCTACATGATTAATATTGCAGAGTCCAATTCCTCTTTAACTTGATCATCAAGTACAACATAGTTATCAAACCAATGCTTTTTTTTTAAAAAAAATGATAGATCATAAGAGATAATGAAGGAGAAGATCAAAATTCATCTATATCGCATTTGTAACATACAGTATTTTCAACATCCAATTATAATTAAGTGTCTCAATATCATATACAGGGAGAGGGTTCGCTGCCGCCGCTGCCGCCGCATCTCCTCCCTCACCGGCGACAAAGAAGAGGGGAGAGAAAAAGAGAGAGGAAGAGAAAGAGGGAGAGGAAGAAGATGAGGGTAAAATTGTTATTTCATTAGTTAATCATGATTAAATATTTTAACTGTGGTTAACAATATTTTTCTAATAGAAACTAACGGTAGGGACATATCTGAATACATTAGGACTTTTACAGGAATAACTTATAAAAGTTGAGCTTTACAGGAATATGTTTGTAATTCACCATATTTGTATATACGTGCATCCAATTAACCCTAAGCTACTGTTTGGTTCGGGGTTAAGGAAAAATTAGTTATTCCAGGAATAGTGTTAAGTTCAGGGTTAAGGTGGGGTTATAGTATTTTTGTGTTTGGTTGGGGGTTGGAGTTAGTCCAGGATAGTAAAAAATAATGTTGGTTAGAGTAGGTAGGATAAGAAAGATAGTCGATTATTATGAATAAAAAATAGTGTTTGGTTGGGGTTTGGTGTGATAAGCTAAGCCGGGATAATCCATTTGAGGTGGGATTAGTTAACCCCATCTATTTTTGAGGATGTTTGGGAATAAAATGGGTTCACCTCTTAACCCCCAACCAAACAGAGGCTAAATAATTAATTAAATAATAATTATTTTTATATAAAAATTTCTGAACAAAATCAGTTGAATTTATGAAAAAAATAATTGATGGTCTCAGGAGCTAACACATCATTTAATTATGATATGACTTAACTAAGTAGTAAGTGACAAACTTTTCAACAGTATCTCCCACTTTCCACGCCAGATACAGTATTTTAAGCATTTGCCCTGCTTGTCACGCAAGCAAGCAAGCATCTGGCTAAATCATTTCATACTTATACTTATCATCATTAGTTGCTAATTCTAGATTTTTATTTTTTTAACTTTATAAATCTCTCCCTCTGCGGATCATAGAAATGTTATAACGCGATAGTATCGTGTGTCTAGCTCACTTCTGCGTCGCGTCAGTTCTGTGCCCTCTCAATTTTATTAGATTTTACGTTTAATTGTCGTGCTCGATCGTCATCCATCGCCATAAATTCAGTCTATTTTTCGCTTTTGTTATTTCACTAATAAGGGTACGACGGATGTAACATATTCCTACATAATTATTTCTATCAGATCGCCATCTTCTGACAAGCACGGGAATGATTTTGTAGACTGATGAAGTTGATTACGATATGATTACGATATAATTAACTACGTTATTGTTCTATTTCTCAAAAAAAAAAAAAAAAAAACTACGTTATAGTTCTTTCTAGTGCGCACAAGCGTATATATGTTTTCGGGCGCGGTTTGGATTTGACAGTCCGATTCGAAATTGGGTCGGGCCACAAAAATTAGGCCCAAAAATACTAAGTTTCTTAGCCAAGCCCAAAAGTTCGATTCATTGCTATAACTAATATTCATTAACGCGGTGAGAAAGTATAACGAAAAAATATCTTGTTTGTTTTCGTACGTAATATTACGTACTGCATATGATTGGTTATGATATATTTTCTGTGATCTCACTGGAGAATACAAAAGTATATTCTTATATGTTTTTATTCCAATTTCATTTTATCTAAAAACGTCAGATATATCTCGATACCAAACTAAGTCTTAGCCATGCATAACATACACAACACACTTTTTAATATGTCGAGAATAGAATAATAATACCAAAGAAAAAAAAGAAAAAGAGGTCTCTTATTGCTTCAGAATCAAAGGACATTTCAAAATGATTAAAAAAAAAAGCATCTTCTGTTTGTTTGTTTATTAGGTGATGGATGATCACTGAGCCATTCCAAAACCTCAGCAATTATCATCACCTGGTTCATGTACAAAAAGAATGGCTATTTTGTTAATCTATTTATTGAAGATCATATAAAAGAATATCCTATTTCTCCTCCAAGAAACTTAAAAGAAAAAAAAAAAATGAATGATCTACTACAAACTTGGTGCTCTGGTTAGATTTTTGAGCCCATAGTTGCAGTTTCCAATTGATTTGTAGAAGTAGAGAGGCTTGAAACCAATCTATCTAATGCTTCTTTCATCCACAAGTGTTCGCAACCCTGCTTTGCTTCTGCCACTGTGACCTGTTTCGCAAATTCAGTGTAAAAAACTTATAAATTTGATCATTTTAAACTTTTTTTTAAACCAAAGTACGAGATTACTGATGCCAATTTCGACTAGTATCCGAAATAACTTCCTGACAAAAAGCAAAGCTCGCAAATTTTGCTGTAGCCAAAAGCTGAATGAGCTTCTGAATAGGCTTTCGAACTCCAAAAGTAAAAGCTCTAAACCGTAAGAACGGATACGAGGAGTTACTAGTACTTTCTTAAGATTGCTCTAATTTAAAGCACTTTTTCAGAAGCTCTAGCAAAACCAAGCACCATTTCACTCGAATCGGAATTAATCTACTTACCCATCTTCGCTTGCGCGTGTTCATCTCGGGCCACTGAGCTGATTCCTCAGTAACATTCAGAGGGAACATAATCCCCTCATATATCTGCTTATATCTTCTGCTTATGTACTTCCAATTGCCGAGGCAACCCTACGATGAAACAGGCGAAATTTGTTTTAGAACATAAACTAATTGTGCGATCGGAGAACTTTTAAATTTAACTTGGAAATGTATAAGTGTTTAATTACCTCAACAATCCCTCCCACACCTGCTTCCTCAAATGCTTCTCTAGAGGCTGCTTGTTTGATCTTCTCATCAATTTCCCACCCACCCTGGTGATGTGATTTACATTAATTACAAGATTCTTAAGATGAAGTGATTGAAATAAGTTATCAAAAAATGATGTGATATATATAATTGTTCTCTCAAAATATAGTTAATAATAATATTGCATAAATTGCAAGTATATATATGTACTTCAAGTAATTAATTAATTACCTTTGGGAACATCATTCCATGTCCCTTTTGTGAGCTTATGACAAGCACCTCAATTGCTTCTTCAGCAATCATGTTGCCAATGTCAAAGGGCTTGTTGATCTTAAACCTGTAGGGGATACATCTGCAAAAAACAATTTTTGCTCAACAATGCTTTTTTGAGATTTTGTTTATATGATAGGGAGTAACATTCGAGACTGTGCAGGATTATACACGAAAGATCCTTTTTCGAGCCAAAACCAACTCAAACTTTAAAAGAGATAAAAAGTGATGTGATCATAAAGAGAATTTACGAACCCGACGACGATGCGGCCGCCGCCGCTGCCGAACCGCTGCTTCTCTCTTCCCTCCCGCGCCACCGCGCAAATCATCTCTCCCTAACAAGTTCTTGCTCACCACAACACAGATGGAATTAAGAGAGAGAACAAAATATAGTTTGAGCTCAATTGGGAGGCAAAGAGAGAGGGCCTCTTTAGATAGAACAAGACCATGGAGCATATATATATATATATATATACATAGAGAGAGAGAGAGAGAGAGAGAGAGAATAGTTTTGTCGCGAACCTCGAGTAAGTTAAAAGTTGGGTGTGATCAAAATATGTTCAAATGAAAGTTTTGAAATGGTATTGAAACCTCCAAAAAGAAAAAAAAAAAAAAAAGCGCGTTTCTGCGCTTATACTTAGACTTAGAGAGAGGAAGCACAACCGCGGTGGCCCAAACGCGGAGATGGAGACCCCCTAGAAAATATCAATAGATACAGAAATCCAAACAGAAATCCGAACCAGATACAGACAGTTTTTCGTTTAAATTACAGAGAGATTGCTTTACATGCGATGAGAAAATATGATAGAAAAATATTTTATTTATTCTTATACGTAATATATGCGGATATATTTTCTGTAGTCTTGGAGAACACAGAAATATATTTTTATTCTAACTATATATATATATATATATATATATATATATATATATATATATATATATATATATATATATATATATATCTGATAACGTCAGATGAGACCGAACTAAGCCTTAATCCACGGTAAACAAGGGATAAATCTTTAGTATTCAAATTTTCAGTTTCAATTACGAATTTTGTTACTTGTATCTGAACTGAACCGAAACCGAACTGGCATAAAAACTTCTTTCCTTTTTTATTTGTGCGAAGCGGGTACAGTTTTAAACTTTCATATCTGATGAGGTTTGGATATAATTTTGTATTTTGATTCTTTTTCTTTTTTTAATAAAGATGATTAATCTAAGTGAAATCCTAATTCAAATTTTACATTTTCTTTATTATAATAAAAATGTCCGTAAGCTATAATACTCATACTTTTTTTTGCATCAAAGTGGAATTTTATGGAGCACCAAACAGGAAAATCTTTAATATATATACCACTGCAAACTTTAATATTTTTAATTGATGCCATTTTAAATTTCTTTAATTTGAGTTTCTTTAGTTAGTAAACTTAAATTTATTTTAAAATGTTATGGTTCTCACTTCTCTCAGGTGTTAGTTGTCAATTAATTATTTTCAATCAAAATATTAATTAATTTGATAAAATTATTCCCACGTAGGGATGCAAACGGGGCGGATAGGGGGGGAGCCTCGCCCCGCCTCCCGTCCCGGGTTAAAAAATACATCCCATAATCCGCCTCGCCCGCTGGCGCTCCGAATCCGTACCGCCAATAAATATTTTTTATAAAATTAAAATATTATTAATGTTTTATAAAATATAAATTAATAATTTTTTATCAATATTATATATACATAATTTAACAATATTAATTATAAAAATAAAAAATATCAATCACAATTCAAAATAAAATTCAAAAGTTTCAAATATATTAGAAATGAGAATACTAATTTATTTGTATTTTAAACTTATTTGTAAATACATTATTTTTTAGGAATATTTTTTTTAAAACATTAATAATTTTCGGAACGAGTCAAAATTTATCCCGTTTTCCGTCCCGAATCTGTTTATTTTCTCCCATTTATTACCCGTCGGGGCGGATCGGGGCAGAAGCTCCACCAACCCGAATCTGTTTGCATCCCTATTCCCACGCATCTTTTACATTATATAATTATTTTCTCGACATGAATATACAATAATAAAACGAGATAAACGATTTCCACGCACTTTTGAAATGGATAGCACTAACATAATGTAAAAAAAGATATAGAAAAAAAAAAAAAAAAACAAAGCCGGCCCTTAGAGCAGTAAGTGACAAATGGTTTAATGGTTGGTACCCGAAATCCTAATTTGAATCCTAGTTGATTCATATTTTTAGTTAAGTTTATTTCTAAATGAAATAAACAAAACGAATAGCGAAATATATGTCTCTAAAAATAAAAGAAAAAAAATTAGTCATTATCATGACCACATTTTCAGAAGTCACACTCAGAATAAGGATAAAATATGATTGGCCAACTATAGTACTTGGATAAGGCCAAAAAAAAAAAAAAAAACCTTAAAAAAGAAAAAGAAAAAAGGGGTACAGTGATATTTGAGATTTAAATAGTGAAAAGCACACACGGTTTCTTCCCTTGACCAGAAGATGGTGTGACCACTGACCACAGACCACACCAGCAAATGAGGGTAGTATAAAATGTGGCAGTGGGGACTGGGGAGTTGCGTATTTGATGTGAACAACACAACTTTGTTACTTGGACCAAGCAACTGGGACAAAGAACTCGTCAAACTGGTCCAATCACCACTGGTCCTGCTGCTGCTGCTTAGTACAGTTGCAAAACTAAAACATCCATCTACACGAGTAGAGCTTAGAATATTTTTAAAAGCACCAACTCATTAAAATTTCTAGTTCTTAGATCTACACGTAAATTACTAATACTCTTTAGATCAAATACTATTCCATCTGTCACCACCTACCATCATCATCTCAACTCTACAATTTTCCCTCGAAGGGCTAAAAATTCAAAAGCACCAACCCAATTGTGCTTTTGAAAGTATTCTAGCTCTACTCCCATCTACACCCTACGAATTTGAAAAAGACTTAAACATTTTTTTTTTTTAAGAATAAACTTCAAATATCATTCAGTGTAATTACGTACTTCTTCATTTTAGTCCTCTATAATTTAATTTAGAAATATGAATTAACTAGGATTCAAACTCGGATCTCAGGTACCAACCACCAAACATTTTGCCACTTGCTCTAGAAAGTGTCGGTAGTACTCTATAATTTACAATATATTAATTTAGTATTTTATTGTTTGTTTCATTTTTTTTCTTTTCATCAGCTCCTCCGTTAATATTTGATTTCCAGATTTATCGAATATTTTTTACTTTAATATCTTTTAGTTTTAATTTTATCACCGATTTAATAAAAAAAAAATTAGTGAAGAAAATAATAAAAAGAGAAAAATAAAATCATATAATACTACTAAATTGATACAATTTGAACTATAGGGTACTAAAATAAAAAAAAAATAAAAAAAAGTGCGAAATCAGGTGGTATTTGAAATTTCCTCTTTTTTTTCTAATTGCAAATATGCTTTGAATAATGAAGCGCGTGGACTGCGACTTTTTATGATTTTGAAGCTTCAATTCAACAATTATGTCACAGAATATTCAACCACAAAGAGTTAAAAAGAACTACCAAAAGTTTTGCTTAGAAATTCTGAAACCAGAGAATAAATTTTGTTTTTGAAAAAACTAGCACAGAACTATGCATTTGGGTACGAAACAAGAGAATTTTTTTTGTAAGCATGCATTTAAATCAACAGCAACGAAAAGCACACATCTACCATAGTACCTACCAGATAGTTTAAGCCAAATAATGAAATAATAATAATAATAATGATAATAACAACAACATATACAAGAAAAAAAGACCCCCCAGATGAAAAGCTTAATTTTCCAAGATGAGGATCTCTTAATTTCTAAAGAAAAGCTTAAAAAGCGAAAAAGGAGGAGGAACTAAACAAAAGAAACAGGAAAAGAACATCAAACCTTTTGTTTTTTTTTACTTTTCAAGCATTGCAGTTTCAAATTCTATTGCTGCAACAAATGAGTTGGGCAATAGAATCTTTGGTTTCAACAATTTTAGGTTTAGAGATAGACAATCATAACATTATAAGAACAGTGAAAACAGTTTCGCAGTTCCACATAATTCTCCTACCTGTAAACAAAAACAGTTCCACAGATTCCACAGAACACTCCTGCCTCCGCACAGCGGAGTCAATAAGCGGATTAACGACAACGGGTTTGCAAAAATTTCACGACCTTGGAATCCTGTACTATCAGAACTCACTGTCGGAATACATGCAACGAGTTCAATGAAAAACCCAAATATACCTCCAAGTATGCAAATCAGTCACACATTTGTAAGATTTCTAAGCGCAATACAAGGGGACAATCCAATAGGTCATGGAAACACAACATAACTTGGAAAAACAGTGAACATAACCCCAAAAATAAATCAAAATAGCAAAATTCTAAGCAGTGAGAAAGTTGTTTCGATCAAATGAATGGAGAATTAAACTATAGTAACTGGAAAGGCCACTTCACTTAACACATAATAACAGGGAGAAAAAGAAAAAGGTACCGAATACTACCCTGACGGTAGAACGACTAATCTTTTATAAAGATGTAGAACTACAATGATTTATGAAAAGATAACCTAAGCAAACACAGTAATCACTATCAATCAAACTAACGTCAGAATCCAGCGAGAGGCAAAGAAAATTCAGATAAAAGATGGTCATAGCATTGATATCTGCGTACAAAATCAAGCGTCTCGCAGAATATAACCTGAAGGTGTTCACTTAACAAATTTCCGATAGATGTTACGTAATTAGCATCTTAAGAATCCACATGTTGACTACTGGGGGTAAAAGAATCAAACTTTTACAAATAGGAGCAGTATTAGAACATAAAATGCAAACACTAAACAGTGAAGTAACCCAGCCCAAGATCACCTATAAAGTTTTGCTTATTAATAAGATCTCAGCAAGTGCGAAACATGGGACTGAAAAACAAAGGTAACAGACAATGTTCAAGAAAAACAACACAGAATTGCTATGATCTTACAAGATCTGCCGAAATAACTCAACCACCACAGCATGCCATTTTCGGCTCAGGCACCATCAATCAAATTCCGCGGCAGTTTGATTCAAATTATGCAAAACAAACTCAAATTGGGAGGGGAAACCCTCCGCGAACGTCAATCCGCAAGCGGCGGCGCGCATTTACTGGTCTCCCCAGATGAAAAGGCGCAAAAATAAATCTATAATTCTTCGAGCTGTGATTAGGAAACGAAATGAAGAGAGAGAGGGAGAGAGGGAGATGGAGGGTTGGATGGTGATCACCGGGCGGGGGTGTTGAGGCCGAGGAGCATGCGGTTGGGGTGGTCGCCGGCGGGGATGTAGGCGACGTTGGGGGTGCGGGAGAGGCTGGCGGCGATCTCCTTGGCGGCCTCGATCCTGCGGAGCTCGATGAGGCCGGTGCCGGCGGCGGCGGTGGCGTCGGAGATGAGGCGGGCGGCCTGGGACTCGCCCTCGGCGCGGACGATGGCGGCGCGGCGCTCCTGGTCGGCGCGGGCGACGAGGAAGCGGGAGCGCTCGGCGTCCTGCTGGGCGACCTGCTTCTTCTCGACGGCGAGGGAGAACTCGGAGCCGTAGGCGAGGTGGGTGATGGCGACGTCGTCGAGGACGATGTTGAACTCGCGGGCGCGGCGGACGAGGGAGTCGCGGACGAGGGCGGAGACGCGGGGGCGCTCGGTGAGGAGCTGGTCGGCGTTGAACTGGGCGACCACGGCCTTGAGCACCTCGTTGCCGATGGAGGGGAGCACCTTGGCGTCGTAGTCGGTGCCGAGGGAGGTGAAGATGGTGGGGAGGCTGGGGACGTCGGGGCGGGAGAGGAGGCGGAGGGAGAGGCTCACCATCTGCAGGTCCTTCGTGCCGGAGGTGGAGGAGAAGGTGTGGGGGCGGGTGCGGACGTCGAAGATGTAGGGCTTCTGGAGCCAGGGCACCAGCAGGTGGGTGCCCTCCCCCACCGTCTCCGGGAGCACGCCGCGCAACCGGTCGAAGATCACCGCGCGCTCCCCGCCGTCCACCGTGTACAGCGACGCCCCCGCCACCGAAGCCCCCAAGCCCAGCCACGCCGTCGCCTTCGCCAGCCCCCTCAGGAACGACGCCGCCGCCGCCCTCCCCGCCATTGCTAGGGTTTTAACTCCGACGAGCTCCCGAGGCCGGAGGAGGAAGGAGACGACGAACGCGGTGGAATGGACCGGAACGGGAACAGAAAGGGTTCAAGCCCTAGAACTAAACCCTAATAGGCTCTCTTTGCTTGGGGAGGAAGAAGAGGCGCCTCGAGATTCGGGAACTTAGCTTGGGCCGTAGGGACGGTAGTGTGATTCGAGGGAAGAGATTCACTGGACCGGGACGTGTTTCGGCCCAGTTATATTTGGTGGGGCTCTGGTCCCGGCCCGATCCAAAATGTCGCAGGCGAGTTTAGTCGTACAAAGTAGTTGTTGCTATATATACTGTATTATACTAGTTTTAACTATACGCACAAAATTAACTAACAGTGTTTAATGCAATTCGGAAAGATTCAGATCACCCATTTTCTTTTTTTTAAAAAACAAAAATTGAGATATATATACAGGCTACTGAATGTGAGAAGTGGAGTTGCAGCTGCATCAAGTAAGAGAAAATGGATGCAACTGTAATTGCAGTATTTTCAACCGCCGCATGCATTAGATCTTTCCAACTTTGACTGCATTCACAACTTCATCTAACCAAACAGGACATAATATTGAGAACACATGACATGCCGTCTCCTGGGAGAACTCCAAAGAGGACATGATTGTTATAATAAAGAATTGCTATGTTTGTAAATATCCGCGCACAATAGGGTACACACGAATTGCGATAACTTCAACTTTTCATCAACAGTTGCCCTGCGCCGCGCCCGCGCCCGCCCCGCGCCCCCCCCCCTTTTTTTTTTTTTTTTTTTTTTTTTTTTTTTTTTTTTTTTTTCTTATATTTCAGTTAAATCCTTTCATGAATGAAGCGGGTAGCATCTACCTTTTTCTCAAAAAAAAAAAAAACAGTTGCCAATCAATGGAAGGTTACAAATGGAGATCAATCTCATGCAAAGTTCGCAAAGAATGAAAACAAATGGACGGAAAGCCGATAAAATTGCTCCACGATCACAAATAATGTACCGAAAGATCTCGGTGAATGAAAAATAAATAAATAAATAAATAAAAGCTGAGATTTACTTCAGAGCACCTTCAGCTTACTAAGATGCTCCAAAAGAGAAGTAGCTTTGCGCTTGGCGCGGTCCGAGCCGGTCTTTGTGAGCTCGGTGAGCGGTATGAGCGCACCGAGCCGCCCTATGCAAGCGAGGTTCTCACTATCCTTCTTGCACAGAGCGAGCAATATAGCCGCCGCATTCTCCTTGTTTCGTGGCTGTCCCGACCTCAACAAGTCTATCAAAATAGGAATAGTGTTCACCTTAGTTATAGCCACTCGACAATCTTGGTGGCTCACAAGAACCGACAGTAGAGTCAATGCTTCATCTATCGCCCCGTTGTTTGCCGAGTCCTGAAGCATCGTCACTAACGGGCTAAGAATCCCAGCCCGAACCGCCCTGACCTTGTTTGCTTGGTAAATACACAGGTTGAACAGCGCGGTCGCAGCGTCCTTCCTCCCCCTCGCGCTGCCACTTTGTAGCAGATCAACCAATGCATCGATTGCACCCGGCGTGCTACCAACAATTATCTTGTTCTCGTCTATGAGGGATAAGCTGAAAATTGCTGCTGCTGCATTTTCTCTCGCCTCCATGCTACCGAATTTAAGGACTTGGATAATAGGGAGAATAGCACCGGCTAGGGCTATTAGTTCCTTGTTGTGGTCGTATATAGAAAGGTTGAGGAGAGAGGTCACTGCATGTTCTTGGGTTTTTTGGTCTTTTACTGATAAGAGAGAGACCAGGGCAGGAATGGCTCCAGCTTCTGCAAGTAGTATTCGGTTGTCGGTGCTTCTTTTTGCTAGGGATCTTACTTCAGCGGCGGCAGATTTTCGCTCTTCTAATGATAAGCTGGAGAGGCTGCGAACTAGGGCTTCAATGGCGGCTCTGTCGCCGCTGACCGCTTGGAAAGAGCCGTCGCTCTTTCTGATCCATCCGGTGGTTGCTCTGGATGGCTGCTCGATACCATTTTCTTCGCACCACTGCATTATTAAGCTTCTTAACACATAATTAGGGGTTAGTGTGACGTTTTGAAGCTTCTGTTGAGTCTTAGGGCAGGTCCTGTTTCCACAGTCAATCCATCTTTGAATGAAAGAGCGCTCGTAAGTCTGTAATCAGGATGGCTAGATCATCAGTACAATTGTATCAAACATATTATGCGACTTCACAAAAAAAAAATCCTTTTTCATTTTTGTTAAAAGGTGATAATTTTATTTCTTTTGGCACCTCTAACCTAATTTGCTACATCTAGGACCAGACAGTCAGCCAGTATATCATAATAACACGAGTATTAAATGATCGACCTGCAGGTTTAAACTACAGTTGCGTGCTTTTGAAATTGTGCATGAATCATTCAAATTGGTATGATTAGACCTATAATAAAGGGCCAGTTTAGTCCTAAAAGTTAAAAAGCATGCCAAAAGTGCAAAATGAAAAAAACTCTTTTTCAACATATGTTGCAGATTTAAGTTCATTAGATGACTCTATTCTTTAAACATTTTACCTGTCCTGTGGATACAATAACTGGATCCCTCATCAGCTCCAGAGATATTGGACAAAGGAAATCTGCAGGAATGACTAGAGAATCGGATTTCTTATCTTCCTCCGAGGTCTTCTTTACTACATCGCAATCGGGTCCCACAAATTTCAAAGAATTGGTGGTTTTAGCCTTCTCAAGCCTTTCGATTACAAAGGATGTTAGCTCCTCAACAACTTCATTAGACTTCCCATTTATTTTTGCAATCAACATAACAGTTTCGTGGAGATCATGGTTTCCATCTATTATACTCTTTATCTGCAATGTCTCGGACTCATTTGCTGCTTGCTGTTTGAGTTCTTTCTCATAGCAAGATAATAAGTCATGAATTTCCGGAAATAGTTCGGCATCTGGAATCCCATTTTTTTCTGTTGCTCTTTTGAGTTGTGCACGCACCAGTAGAACCTAGAAAGGATTCACCTTAGAAAAGCGGTCCAAGTAAGAATCCCATATAAGAGAAGTATATGTTTGTTTGCTTTTACCTGTTCTTGGATTTCATCTGAAATTTCAAAGTACTCATACGGCAGTTCTGCAAGAGCTTTCTCCAACAACCACGTCACATATTGAAACTGGACAGCAATGTCCTTTCCCTCCGTATCCTTTACAATATAACATGAAGGCTAATGAGGAGGGCGACATAGTTTATACGTGTTATACGTATGAAATTTGCAAATATTTGTTAATTGAAAATTTTCAAGTGTGAAAAATCTCGATGAGACAGTTCAAGTGATGTCATCAATAAATTTCAAATTTATAATGAAAAAAGCATATGTAACAGAAGCTGTGTCTAGATAGATCTCAGTCACATTTACCAAAAAAAAGCCTATATGCATTAGTGCAGGTGACGGATCCTAATCAAATTATAAAGAATGAACACATGAACAAACAGTAGAATTATGTAACTGGAATCAGCAAATTACAAAAGAACCTGAAAACAAAAGCTGAGAGAATCAATATGCCACTAGTGCACAGCACATGCTAACAACGATCTACTGAAAACAGTACATGAGGCAGAAACCATCTAGATTGAGACTGAAAAAGCATAAATAGTCACGTAACTGTGAGAGGATCTCTTACTGAGGATTTGATAGTAGCATTTAACAACATGCAATGTAATGGAGATATGGAGCTATTGCCGAGTTCCACACAATGACAAGAATAAATTAAACAGCAAAATAGTGTTAATGTGGAAAAATACTTTGGCTAAAATGGATAACTCTGAGTAATGATTGATAAATGCAAGGTTGTTAACAAAATTGAGACAGGACAAATGAAAGAAACACATCAGATTTCAAACAAACTGCACAGAAGCTTTATTCGCCAGATTTGGGAGTTACAATTTTAATTCCGATACTAAATTCAATCAAACACAATTTAGCTCATCTAATCGACATTATTGGTTTCTAGGTTTTGAACGTTATCATAGTAACGAGCTTCC
Organism: Aechmea fasciata; assembly: GCA_025177825.1. NCBI lineage: Eukaryota > Viridiplantae > Streptophyta > Magnoliopsida > Poales > Bromeliaceae > Aechmea > Aechmea fasciata. The sequence goes on from CM045937.1 coordinate 6,635,499, forward strand.
ATAAGGTGTTCGACGAAATTCCTGAGAGATATAATAGATCAATGAAATGAAGAACTGATTCACGAACCACTTAAACCCACTAAATTCTAGTCGATTCGAAGGTGTCAAGGTAAGACCCTTATCTTAATCCACAATGCAGAGAGAGAGAGAGGGAGAGATAGAGGCTCTTACAGAGGCGTTCTCCGAAGGACGAAGTGGTGGTGCGCGGCCGACGAGGAGGAGGAGCCGCTTAGCCGCCTCGAGCGCCACCAGAAGCTCCTCCAAGCGCGCCACCGGATCCGCCGCCGCCGAGGACGACGTCGACGACGAAGCCTCCCCCTCCTCCGCCGCGGGGATCCCGCCTCCCCGGGCGGCGAAACCCGCGATCTCCTCGAGGAGGTGGGAGAGGAGCGAGACCTTACGGGCGAGGCGGAGGCGATCGGCCCCGATCTCGGCGGCGGCGCCGCCGCCCACCGCGGAGATCTCCCTCGCTACGGCCACGAGGGCCCCCGAGACCCTCCCAACCCCCATCTCGGCCTCGGGCGCGGACTCCGCCATTGGAGGGATCGCGATCGGAGCGGGGCGACGAGAGCGATGGCGATGGCGATCGCGACGAGAGGAGCGAAGGGCCTATCCAATGTCAACGTCATAGGATATTATAATATACGAAGAGAGAGAGAGAGAGAGAGAGAGAGAGAGAGAACGAGGCTTCACGACGAGAGGAAGAGGAAGGGGAGGGGGGGGGAGTGTGAGGTCGAAGGAGTGTGGTGGGTATTATTAAATTACTTTACTATTAAATTATTATTAATTATTAATTTCATTATTGGCCAATGAGATGAGGCCGAACAGGTTTCGTAGCGAATGAGAGGGTACGATCCGCATCGTGGACCCGGTGGCTGGTGGGCCCTATTTTTTCTTTTGCCTGGGCCTAGACCACGGTGCACTGGTCTTTGGACACCCTATTTTTTCTTTTGCCTGGACCTAGACCACGGTGGACTGGTCTTTGGATTAAGCCAAGAGGTTTTAGTATGAAAGTTTTAGCCGTCGCTGTAAAACACCCAATACTTTTTTCTTTTTTCTTTTTTTTCAAAGCCGATAAAATCAATAATATGAAGAGTCTGGCATGATTTAAACTCGAGATTTTATACTCTGTTATCATGTGAAATAACTACTGTACTCTATAAACTTAGGCTATTATAAAACAGTATTTATATATGTTTATATTTAACAAAAATTATTTCAGATAAAATATAGTTTATAAAATGTTATTAGAAAAGCATTATGTTAAAAACTTCTGCTATATAAATATTTTTTGATAAGTCGATATTTATATAATACATAATTTTGATTAGTAAACATGCATATTTTAAGAATGCTATATGAATTTTCATTGCAATAACACACAAAATAATAACATTATGAAAGACTAAAACTAGTTTCGTTATTTTTTTCGACAGATTTTTTTTTCACATGTAGTTATAAATTTTAAAACAAAATTGCTAATTTTAGACCTTAGAATTATAAGATTTGTGTTACAGTCAAATTTCGAGCTAATTTTATTATGAAATCGCTTTTATATTAAAGAAGAAGGGTAGAATAAAAAACAAACAAGTTACAGGGGTATTCTTGGCTGACGTGGTGCACCAGGTTCACACAACAATTTCTCGAAAGAGGAGGATTCTAGGAATAATATCCAGGAGGGTCTATATTTTTTTTATTTGTATTCGGCTTACAAAACTGAAAGAATATATATGTAACAGTTGGGGACAGCTGTGGTGCCACAGTTGGTGGGGTGTTTTATGGCAAATTGCTAAAAATATTTTAAAAAGTGTGTATATGCATATATATTCAATGGTTTTAGATTTTGTAATTTTGTTTTCAAATTATTTTCTAATATTACTTTTTGTAATATATATATATATATATATTTCCTGTTTTGGGAATAAATTTTGGATAAATGTTTACATAAATATTCAATAGTTGGGAGTGAGCTATTCATATATGTGACGCCCCAACTTTTCATTTTGGTGACTACTGCGTTTAAGACGTTAACTCTCTTAATCTTTACCACCATCCAAAATGTTCGCCAAGAGTTTAGCCATATTATATCTTATATATATAGTACTATCTGGGGTCTCATCATCTCCCCTCTTTAAGCTCCGACGTTCTCGTCAGGCTCAGACTCACAAGTATCAGGTGATGTAAGACTCGTCTCGCTAGCCCGTCATCCAGATCCTGGCTCAGTCGAGACTCATCTCACATTTTCGGCTGGTAATTGGCTCTGATACCATATTGGTCTTAAAAATTAGTTTGTTCTGAATATATTCTGAATCCACTAAGAAAATAAAGCGAGAGGTGAAACTCTTTTACCGCTCATGGATCTATCTTGTTTGCGTCTCTAACATGCCGATTACGAATTGTGCCAGCAAATTTTAACATGACTCTATCCGGCATGATCGATTGGATCGGATATCTATAGGTTATCTTGTTCGTATTACACTCTTTGGTATTCCAAAAAAGAAAATTACGTTTTGCTATTCTAACTTTTTTTTTGGCAATTTACTCCTGCATCAAACATATAATAATTTGTTACAGGTAGAAACATACAAAATTTATCTAAAAAATGGACTATTTTAAATTAATTATTTATTTTTTAAAAAAATTTGATATTAGTATTTAATTTTTTAATTTGTTTAATTTGAGTTGATCTGGTACACTTTTACGTCTTTGAAATTTTTTTGTATCTTTTATATTTATAGATTTAGTTAATATACTTTATGTAATTTTTGTAAATATAAATTTAATTAAAATAAGTAATTAGTTTAAATTTTAAAGTTAAACTGACGTTGAGTGACTCAACTAAATAAATTAAAAAGTTGGATCATAAGATCATAATTTTGAATATTTGAATTGCCAATTAAAAATGGTTGTTTTTTTAATCTTTTTTATTCCACCTAGAACAAAAAGAAGTTTAAGAGGTGCTAAAGCAATTTAGTAAAGCACCAGGCCAAACTCTCCGCAAACCGAGGATGCAAATGGATTCAGATTGGTGAAGCTCTCGCTTTAATTCGTTTTGTGTGAAACGGTAAACAAGAATAAAAAAACATAATAATATAACTAGCGTTGAATCAGTCCTGATCCATCAAATAAATTGTGCGAGAGAGGGAAAAGTCTTTTTTTTTTTTTTTTATCTATCTCGGTTGGCTAAAAATTCGTCAAAATTCACTATAATCGTCCCGAATGAAGGAGTAAGTGATGATAAAAATATAAAATTAAAATTAATCCGCAGTTAACGACCAGCAGGCTATCAACTCTAGTAGCCTGCTGATGCATCATTTGGGAGGCCAGAAATGAAACGATCTTTCAAAACTGATCGACCGAACTCCCGGCTAGTTGCTCGCAATTTTGGGAACATCTCCACCCAGTAAATATGCTCCTTCACATTTCGTAATTTTTTTTTAACTCTTCCCAAGGTCTTAGATGCCTCACTACTGTCGCCTAATTCACTTTCTTTATGAATAAAGCGGATAGCGTGCTACTTTATCCTCAAAAAAGAAAAGGAAAACTTTAAAACCCTCCCTGTGGTTTTGTAGTTTCTTACTTTAGTATCCTGTGGTTTAAAGTGTATCAATTTGTCCTCCTATGGTTTCGTTTTTATCTTTTCGATAGTTTTTTCGTTAATATTTCGTCAAATTATATACAAAAAAAACTTCATATGCCCATATAGATTTATTGAATATTCACTTTAGTACCCTTTCATTTTAATTTTGTCACTGATTTAAAAAAATAATAATAATAAAATTGATAATAAAAAGAGAAAAATAAAACTACAGATGGACAAATTGATACACTTTAAATCACAGAGTACTAAAACGAAAAAGTGCGAAACTATACGGTATTTTTTGAAGTTTTCCCAAAAAGAAAAAGGATCCGACAAGAAATGGAGGCGGAGGTGTAAGACCCCTCCCGCCTCCGGATCCGACCCGTTTGCTTCCCTGCACCGAACCACCCCTCTCTCTCTCTCTCTCTCTCTCTCTCTCTCTCTCTCTCTTTCTCTCCAACACACCCCCTCTCTCGTTTTCGCAGCTCCTCCCACTTCGTTCGATTCTTTGTCGCCTCTTCGTGCGTTCTCCTCCCCTCTTCGATCCGTATTTTGCTAGTTTATAAATTTAATCACTTCTCTTTGTTTTGATGTAAATTCTAGGGTTAATCCAATTTTAGCTTGTTCCCCTTTTTTTTGTTTTTGGTTCAATCGTATTGGGAACGAGCGAATCCGTTCGTTCCATTGATGTGAATTTTGGTTATTTGTTTCCATCATCGTGTGTAAAATGATCTATTTTCTCAATGCACCGATGCTGTAACAAGTTTATGAAAGGATTTAGGGTTCTGGGATTAGGGATTAGGGTTAACTTTGATCATTTCATGCGAAAATGTCATTTTCTATCAGATTTTTCACCTTTGTAGGTTTTACAATTTTTTTTTTTTTTTTTTTGCAGTTAAATGATTCAGCTAATGTTTAGATTTGTTAGGGGCAAGTGTTTGCTGAGTTGAAGTGTTTGTGATATATTTGCGCATTATCGGTATATAGCTGACGCATCATCTATAGTCTTTTCTGTAAGGATTTGTGCGGCGGTGCCGCAGCTTTCGAAAACTGTTGTTAGAGTAGAGTTGTTCCGTAAGCCGTAGGAAATTCGTTAAAATCCTTGCGACGTATATCCAGTTGAACTTAGAAGCAATTTCGGGTTCAGAAGCTCATTTTAGCTTCTTACTCCAGCCAAAATCTCTAGACTATTTTTGCCCGTCCTTTGTCTGATTTCTGCTTCTCGATTACTTCTGGTAGCATCGCCGGCAAGGCCGTGTGGTAGAATGCCTTCCATGGCAATTGTCATTTTTGGCAATATTCTGCACTCACTTTTTTCACCATGGCATTTTAGTCAAAAATAGTTTGTTATCCATCCATTGTTATTGTCTACTTTCCTGCTAAAATATGATACTTGAAAGGAGCGAGCAGTAGGATTTAGAAAAACTATGTTACGCACGGGGCTGTGCATCTCTCTGCATAAACGACACAAGCTAGAGTCTAACTAGAAGTTATATCTAGTTAAACTTCTTTTACGTTTTGTTCCGCATTGCATCATTGGCGGTAAGAGTTCGTTGAGGGAAAGGGAATCCGACCAAGTAAATTTCTCCACGTGGTACCTTCATAGCTTCATTCGGGGTTTTAAATTGGAAAGAAAAGGACAGCACAAGCAGGCAACTTGTGGTTGCATGCGAGGAGTTTTGTTTCCACTGTTAATGTCTAATTACTGTTGACTCTTCTGCGTCCCTTTCTACCTGTCGCTTTCTCCGTGTGGTATGAGAGACTGCTATACTAGTGTTTCCATGTCGTATTCCACAGGTTGTAGAGGCTTGAGCTAATAATAACATGATAACCTGGTATCAGTACCTTTGGTGATATATGTCATCTTCGTAGTCAACTTGAAAATTGAGTCCAGTAGTTCGTATACGCTATTCATTATATACCATGGCAAAATTCTGAAGCACCTTATTTTCTTGCTTGATACGTCGACAATCCATTCCTTGAACTTACTAATTTATATAATATGAGAACTAGCTTAAGAAAGTTAATGAAATGGATCAATTTAGTAATTAATATTGGCCATACTAAATTTAAGTGAATTGCATTATAGTCTTATGTTCTCATGTTTCATCAATTTAAGCTCCTAGAATTTACGTGTCACTCCTCTTATTACTTGTTTTGCCTGTAAAATTTAGTTTTACTACAGTTTGCTGCGAAAGCTATGTCGGAGTCAATATTCATCATGGAATATATTGTGAATTGTTTGGCTCTGAATGCTGCTGGTTTCCCTAGACCACAGGTCGTAGATATTGTTTGTAATTTTGTGTACTATCCTGCATGATTCATAATTTGGTAGTTTTCTTCTTATTCTATACCAATGTGCTCTATTTATTTGCTCTTGATATTCAACTGATCTTCAGGACCGCCATGGCTGGAAGAAATCGCATGCCTCGCCAACCGATGAACAGTGATCTGCATGGCTACCGAGATGGCCCCCCGCCTCCCTTACCGCGAGTAGTTCGTGGCCACGCCATGCCGCCTCCTCCTCTGCCCTTTGAGGAAGAAGTTGCTCTCCGTCGTGACGAAATTAGGAGAATTGTCGCAGATAATCGCCATTTAATGGACGAGATTGTTGCCCTTAGGAGAGAGTTACCTCATGTCAAAGACGAGCTCCATGTCTTAAGCCAAGCCATGCCTAAACTCCGTGCGGAAAAAGAAGCTGAGACTAGGGAATTAATTCAGAGGGGTTTAAAATTAGAGGGGGAGCTTCGTTCTCTCGAGCCCTTTAGGGAGGAGTTAATGCAGTTAAGGTCGGAGTTTAAAAGGTTGGAGGCTTTGAGGGAAGAGATGTCTGCAAAGGTTCAGAGCATGACAAAAGAGTTAAAGCATCTGCAGACGGAGAACCAACAAATGCCCATTCTGAGATCCGAGCTTGATGGTTTGCATCAGGAGCTCATGAGAACCAGGTACAATGGTCTAGGATTTTATTTCTTGTCTGAGGCCTTGTGTGTCTGCCAAGCTATTGGGTGGATTTTGCTATTGTTGAGTAGTGATGGTAGAAGAAGTACTATTACATCTTTCATGCCAAACCATTGGTTCCCAATGGAAAGGCACGTGGGTGGGAGTGGGAGATCACGCGTTAAAGCCCTAGTGCGAGGAGCTGAGGACATTGGGTAGGGTTGTAGGGGGCTAAGATCCCGATTCTCAAAAAAAAAAAAAAGGAAAAAAAAATTTTCATTGAAAACCTTTCCAACGCTGCAACATCTTCTCTCTTCCGAAGGAGAGAAGCTCCAAACTGAAGCTCTATTCTTCAGCCTTGAGGTCTCTTTTTGGCTTCTCTCTGTAGTGGAAGCTCCAAACTTTTCACTGTTAAAAATTTGGAGATTTTAGCTTTCAAATAGCTGTGTTTGACAAATAAAACAGTTTAGCGTTTTTACATTTTAAAAGAAACGGAGCTTTTGCTGTTGTGGGAAGCTAAAATGAGCAGATGGTCCAGTGTAGGGCTTCCAAAGCAGATGGTCCAGTTTAGGGCTTTGCTTCTACTGTAATTTGTTAGTCTTGGGCCTCTTGGCCGAATTTTAATAAGAAGGCTATAAGTGCTTCTTTGAACAGCTTTGCTTATCGTGTAAATTTGCAAATCCTTTAAGCCAGGTCAAAAAGATCCCAATATTGGCAACTCTTGTTGTAAGTAAAATTTCTTGCTCTACTTCTAATGGACCTTTTTGGCAGGACTGCTCATGAGTATGAGATGAAAGCAAGCGCCGAGCAGATGGAGCAGAAGCAAGCGATGGAGAAGAATCTCGTTTCTATGGCTCGAGAGATCGAGAAGCTGAGGGCCGAGCTGGAGAAAAGAGGAAGAGGACCTGGTAAAATATTTCTGAAAACTTGCAGAATTCTCTTACACTACAGCAGATTTTGAAGTTGTTTTGAACAAATTTTGATTCCAGTACAAAACTTTTACAGTTTTCATCTGTTTTTAAGCCGTTTCTAACCCCCAACTCCATATCTTCTTTTTATAGTTCCTGGCCCATATGGAATGCCGAAAGTTAACCCTGAGATGGGGTTCTCCGGTGGGTTTCGCGAGGGTTATGGTGCGGACAAGGGGTTCTACGGTGGCGGGCCCTGGCCGCTATATGATTCTCGTGGTTTTCCTCACCATTGAATTTGTTGCCCTCTCTCTAACTTACAGTTGTTTTCTCGGTAAAGCTTAAAAGAATTTTCGTAAATGGTATCTTTATTTGGTTACTGTTTAGGGCTTATGGTCTATTTTAATTGGTAACTGATGGAAAAAATTGGTAGCAGAAACTGTATGTGTGTAAATTCAGGTGGCTTATGGTTGAAAGAATTTCCAATTTGAGCTGTTCAAATTCTGCTGCTATTTTTGGTAAGATGCTGAGAAACATCGTTGGTGCTCATCTTGTATTTAGATTACTCCATTGCATCTGAATTGGTGGATTTACATATCTACCCCTGCAAATGCATAACTTGCATGCATTATGTCCCAATTTTGTTCAAAATTTTATTTTAATTGACTTTTGAGTCATTTGAGTCAAAGTAAGCAGTGCATAAATTTTATAACAAAAAATTAGGGTGAATTATAGTTTTGGTTCTGAAATTATGAGAGGCGTGATATTTTGGTCCTCAAATTTTAATTTGTTATAATTTTTTTACTCTTTTAACTTTTTAAATTGTTCCGATTGATATGCTAATATTAAAGTTTTAGAATTAAAGCTCTCACGCCTCATAGTTTGAGGGCCAAAAAAAATATAATTTTTCTTGAAAATTTATATTCAAATTGAAATGTATGATTAAGGAGAATAGAAATAGAAAGAAAACAAATTCAAATTGTAATTATATGATACCAGTTTATCTCAATGAAACATGTAGCTGATATCAGCTAAAATTTATTTCACTACATTATTTATTTTTCCTATGAAAAAAGTAATTTTAAAATAGGTTTGTCCACGGACCGAAATTTAAAACACGTATTTATATATATAGTATGAGTCTGGCTACTATACTATCGATAGTATCACGCTCTTGATATGATCGAGTTTTCTGCTGTTAGATTTATTTTTTAATTATTTTTATTCGTTAGATTATACTATTCAACCAACCATCCACTCAATCTTAGAAGATCATTATCAGGAGAATATTATCATCCTAACTACACATCCTTTTATCTAACGGTCGAAAACTCAATAGTACTTATCGATAGTAATATATATATATATATATATATATATATAAATATCAGTATACTATCGGTAGCACGGAGGCCTTCGTGCTACAAAGTTGTTTTCAATGATGCGGCTTCCAAATCGACGATCGGCTCCGTTAGACTTAATCTACACTATAGAAAATATTTGGGAACTAAATTTCATAACCTACCACCATCATCTCAATCCCACATCTCTCCATCTCAAAGATCAATCATTCAAAAGATTTAAATATATATATATATATATTACTGCCAAGTCGTTCCTTCTAGAAGGTTTGGACTCGACTAATCAAGTCTTCTTAATTTTAACTTTCAGACACGGATGTTCTCCCACCATTTTCGTCTTTTTTTTTTTTTTCGTTTTTAATTTTTTTTATTATTATTATTTTTCTTAACAACCCTGCTCCACTTTATCGTTCTCCCTCTCCTATCACTATATATATTTTACTGCCAAGTCGTTCCTTCTAGAAGGTTTGGACTCGACTAATCAAGTCTTCTTAATTTTAACTTGCAGACACGGATGTTCTCCCCACCATTTTCGTCTTTTTTTTTTTTTTCTTTTTTAATTTTAATTTTTTTATTTTTCTTAACAACCCTGCTCCACTTTATCGTTCTCCCTCTCCTATCACTATTATCATTATTATTACATTATATCAAAATTATCGCCATGCACCATGGCGTATACACCGAAATTCTCAAGAACTCGAACTCACTCCTAAAATCTAAATCTTAAAAAAAAAAATATAAAATACCATTTATTTATAGCCATTAAAGAGCAATAAGATTTAGATATTTCCAGTAATATAAATCATATCTAATGATTTAAAGTTATATTTTTTTTAATGACTCTCATTTAGAGCTCCATATAAATGTTGGATGTGGCCTACGTAATATATTTAAGACGATCCATAAAAATACAGTCAATTTATTTAAGTCGATTTATAAAGATACGATAGATTATACGGTTAGGATGGACACGTCCTTGATGAACGGATGTAATTTAATATCCTTATATCAAGTTATATATAAATATGTAACCTACGTCAGTCCCGGTCTAATCCTAATCCAATTGTCTGTGACGGTTCCATCTCTAAGGATAAGAGAATTAGACTCGAAACGTCTCGCGTCTTCTTGCAGATCGCGAACGAGGACTTCTTGCAGATAGCGAACGAGGACGAACGATGAGCAAGGATCGCCGTCAACAATTCAGGTTTTGAAATCTAAATCACGACAAAAGATACGATTCTAGTTTTTTTATAAAGTTTCAACAATAACAACTATGGTGTATGCACTCGGTGCATGCAATAATTTTGTGTTGGTACGATATAAAGCGGGTCCCACCATTTTTCTCCTCTCTTTTGAGTGGCCAAGTTGTCTCCACCATGCAACTCACGTGGCATACACTACTAATCCTCCTCACTTTCACTAATAATAAATTCTTTTTTTTTATCATTATTCGTACCCCAAAAGGTACCCAAAAGGGGTCCACCATCATTTGTATCAATCCCTTGTAAATTATTAAAAGCCATTTTACATGGAATCAGTGCTCAGGAATGTCGATGAATACGGATACCCGAGATTTTATTCGAATCCGAGCATGCACGGAACGAATTTATTTGATACTAAATGAATATGATTTCAAATATACATGTCAAAAATAAAAATCCGACGGATATGAATACAGATACCTAAAAACAGTATCAGTATTCGTGTTCCAAATGGTACCCAAAAGGATCCACCATTATTTGTATCTATCCCTGTAAAAAGCCATTTTACATGGCTTCTGTGCTCAGGAATGTCGATGAATACGGATACCCGAGATTTTATTCGAATCCGAGCATGCACGGAACGAATTTATTTGATACTAAATGAATATCAAAAATAAAAATTCGACGGATATGAATACGGATATAAATTATAACTGTACCCGGCACGAACCCGAACCCGAACCTGAATTTATTTTACATTATATATAATATGTGTATGAAAATTTAATGTTATATTTGAATTTGTATTTTAAAAATATAGGTTTAAATATAATATATACTTTGAAATATTGAAAAGAAAATTAATTATTTCGGTGCGGGTTTTGGGTTTGGATATGAATTTTTAAAATCCGTCCGGTTCGAATTCGAGTTTTGGATTTGGAGTCGAGTCGGGGTTTGGATTTTTGAAAATTCGTCTCGAATCCGAGCCTGCTGACATCGCTATCGATGCTCAACTTCACTTTAGAAAATTCTTCGGATGAAAATAATTAGTTCTGCGAAAGAGAAATGATATTAACAGATCAATTTTTATTAGATACAGATCGAATTTATTATATCTAATCAAATTTACTTAGTCGGTAAATAATTAAAAAAATATTAAATTTATTCGAACATTTATAATTTTTTTTTTCACGAATAGACTCAAATAATCACCATAAAAATTTGAAAACAAAAGCAAAGAAAATAAATGAATGAATATTGTAGTTTATATATATTCTGAAAATATTCGACATAATAAATAAATTAAAATATATGAGATGGACGTAGCATTACACTTGTTTTTTTTTTTCTAAATTTTTGTTTAAGGAATTTATTTGCTTAACTAATTAATCTATTTAATTTATTTCACATCTGACGTGGCAGTCCCCTCCATGCAATAATTGTCCAAAGAAACTAACGCAAAACGTACACAAATTACTCGGACGATAATTCCAATTTCCACCCCCAAAATTCAAAAAATTCTAAAACAACCCACTTTTTCTAATGTTCTTCTTCGGTTACTTCGAACCGCTCCCAAATCTCCCTGTAAAATTTGGTGTAGTCCCCCTCAACTATAACCCATTTGGAAATGACACCCTAAGCTTAATTTTAATTTTTAAAAATTAAATGTGCAATATATATTAAAGAGTAAACTTCAAATACCACTTATGTGGTTTCGCATTTTCTTACTTTAGTATTATATGATTTAAAGTGTCTTAATTTAGTATCACGTGGGTTTTTTTTTTTTGGTCAATTTTCTTGTTAAATCAATGACAAAGTTAAATCATAAAGGTATTAAAGTGAATATCGATAAAACTAGATGGGTATTTGAAATAAAATCACAGCCACATCCCACATAGTACTAAATTTACACACTTTAAATCATAGAGTACTAAAGTGAAAAAATACGAAACCACAAGGGTGGTATTTGAAGTTTACTCTAAATTTATTTATTAAAATTTGTCAATAAAATTAAGGGGTGTAATTAAAACTTATCTAAAGGTAGGGGGGTGTCCATGCGTTTTAGTCATCGTCCCACGCTCTGTATCTATCTCCGCGTTAAATTAAAAAAATAAATAAATCCTCCCCGTTCGAAATTTCAAACCGAATAGCAGCAGTTATTCGCCATTTCATTTATTCTCACTTCCTTATCCCTCATTTTTTTTATCCCCAATTTTGATTCTTATTATTGTTGTTGTTGTTCCCACTCCCCATTACTACTCCATGAGCCTACGCGACTCCGACGACCTCGACGGGGCCTCCTCCCCCACGATCGAGGACGAAGACGAGGTCTCGATCTCTTCTAATTTTTGCTTCGATTTTTGGTGTTTAATTCCTGGTTTTTTGTGATCCGTTTTGGTGTGTTTGGTGACGCGTTGATCGGTTTTTTGTTTGGCGAAGGACGGGAGCCGGAACCCTAGCGACTCGTCGTCGCCGGCGGCGGCGCCGCGCGTGGCGGCGGCGCCGGCGCGGCGGTGGAGGGACGTGTTCTGGCTCCTCGTCTTCGTCCTCCACCTCCTCCTCGTCGGCTCCGCGCTCGTCCTCCTCGGCCTCAACCGGTTCCGCAAGGCCGATCGGCTCAACATCGACCGGTTCACCAACATCACCATCGGCGGCGGCGCCGCGCCGCCGCGGGAGGCGGAGGTGGTGGCGCCGCCGCAGCGGGAGCAGGGGCCGAGCGGGGAGCTCACGGAGACGTTCTGGCCCTTCTACGGCGCGGCGGCGGGGGTCGGGGCGGCGATCGCGGGGGCGTGGCTCGCGCTTCTGGGGCGGCGCGCGGGGCAGATGATGAAGGTGTCGGTGCACAGCCTCACCACCTACCTCGCCGTGATCAGCGTGCTGTGCTTCTGGGGGAAGCACTTCTTCTGGGGGGTCGCTTTCGCTGTTGGGGCCCTTTTGCAGTTCCTCTATGTCATGTCCGTGCTCGATAGGTATCGATTTCTCTCTATTCGAATTCCACCTTTTCTGCTTTGATTTTGAATCGTTAATCACACAGAATTTTCGCATCCAATTGCAAATGACATTAATGGAGGTGTAGCTAGTGAGATAGGCAGTAGATTCCTTAACATTTATCATGCTATTGCTGATGTTGGGAAATACTTCGTCTTGTTATCGAATTGAATCAGGGGACTGATGTTAGAGGTCGATCTTTTAATGTTAATAATAATAATTACCTTGTTTCCCTTCTCCCAACTATGCTCCCGGTCGGTGAAGAAGCTAGAAGCTTGTATCAGACAATGGTATACATACACCTGTGTTTCATTGTTAAGAATTATATGTAATATGCCCCTATGTAGTCTCTACATTCTATATCATTGTAATTCCGGTAAAAGCTAGATGAGATTTATTTGTTTCAATGGAAGTGTTAAATTTCACGTATTTGCCTCCAATTTGGTTTATGATGACTTTTCAGAGAAATTTGGCACCTTCTGTAGTATCATTAACCATTTATGCATTTCTCTGACACCTATTCAATTTGTCTTAGTTGTTTTAATTAGTTTTCCTGGTTAATAATCATTGATAAAGTCACTTTCCTTTAAGGACGAAATATTTGTGAGGTAGGAGGAAAAGAAAAAAAGAAAAAAAAAACTAACATAGAACTAGAAGCTTATAAGATTATATAATTTCTATTTCCATATTTTATAGTTGCTATACTGCAGGCATCCGCTGATTCAGGAATTCTTGTTGTGTATCTCCTAATTTCATTGAAAAACTGAGAAATTTTTTTTTCCCCCTCTTGCTAATTGAGCTATATATTGTTAGTTTAATTATAATGGCAATATGTCAATCTACCTAGCAATCACAGACTCACGGTAGAAGCTTTTCTGCAGGTTTCCCTTCACAATGCTGGTTTTGCAGAAGGCCGTGAAAATGGTTTGGGGCCTTCCAGATGTGATGAGAGTAGCCTATGCTTTTATTTTCATTATGCTCTGTTGGATGGTACTATGGTCATTCGGAGTAGCTGGTATCGTCGCCTTAAGTATGCACGATAGCGGTCGTTGGTGGCTTCTTGTGGTGAGCGGGCAAGTTTTTTTCTCTTCAGTCTAATACTTGCATGATTTTAGTAATTACTTCTTCGAGGAAGAAAATTGCTTATAGTATGTCTCATTTTCTCTTCTCAGGTGTTCTCAGTGAGTTTGTTTTGGACTGGAGCTGTTCTTTGTAATACTGTTCACGTGATAGTATCTGGCATTGTATTTCTTGTTCTTATTCATGGTGGGCAGAGAGCTACTTCAATGCCTCCAAAACCAGTTCTGAAGTCACTACAGTATGCTGTAACAACTTCTTTTGGTAGCATTTGCTATGGGTCGCTTTTCACGGCTGCAATCAGGACTCTGCGGTGGGAGGTATACATTTAAGCTTCGGCCTTGAGTTACTAATAACTCATGTGGTTGTTCTGTTTGACTTATTACTTTATTTACAGTTTATTTTTTGAAATTACTTCAGATCCGAGGAATTAGGTCAAAAATTGGAAACAACGAGTGTCTTCTGTGTTGTGTTGATTTTTTGTTTCATCTTGTGGAAACGCTGGTTCGCTTCTTCAACAAGTATGCGTATGTCCAGGTCAGTTTCTTTTGTCATTTTTGTTATTTGTATTCTGTTGATGGTGCTGCTGCTTTTTGTTTCTTATTTACTTTTTAAACTATTATTCTCTTTCTTATATGAGTGTTGCAAGTGTTAAAAGGTGTCTATAATAGGTAGAACTCGACAACACTATCCTGAACAATGTTGTACTTTAAAAGAACTTGGGAGTTCTCTGAAATCAAAATAACTATGGGGGGATAGGTAGTACCAAAATTTTAGCTGTTCAAGTACCCATTTCAAAATGTGCCATAGCCGAGGTAAATCATGTTACATCTAATATTATTTCATGTTGGTTTTTTCCATTCAGATAGCAGTTAATGGAAAGAGCTTCAATCGTTCCGCTAGGGATGCGTGGGAGTTGTTCCAGTCTACCGGCATTGAAGCACTCATTGCTTATGATTGTTCTGGTGCTGTTCTCCTTATGGGCATTATTTTGGGTGGGCTTCTTACAGGAACATGTACAGGAGTTTGGGCATGGTTCAAAAGAAGTGATAAAGTGATCATGGTTGGTTGCACTGCGGCACTGATGGGTATGATATTGGTGAGTCTCCACTTCCAATAATTTATTATGTGGTTCTGAATTGTCCACTAATAACTAAAAAGGTTAAGGGACATAAGTTCAAAATATTGGAATAAAACCATTTACTGGCTCAGAATGATTACAAGTCTGAAATGTCCTTTTAACTAATGCATTTCTCTAGCCTACTCTAAATTTAGCTCCTCTAATGGCTTCTTTGTTGTTATGCATTAGATATCCTCTAGACAACTGTGGTATACAAGTTACAAAATTAATAAATACTTTTGTACACACGGTTTTGATTTATTTAGTGTATGTTCGAAGTTTCGTAAGACCAAACAAATATGTATTAGTTATTGTGATCCCTTGCAATCTGCTGCATGAGAATTTTAGCTCTGCTCCCATTTATTGCTGATAGCTCCATTCATATAACAAAAATGACTTGATTGTATCGCTTATAATGATTAACCTCTTGACTTCAGATGCATATACAAAATTTATACGTTGTACCTGCGACATGACTACAAAAGAGCACTTGACTCAAACTTCTTAACAATGGATTAACCCTTATTTCTGTTATCTTACACAATGACTCGAACTTAGGAGATTGCATTAATCCTTCTTTATTTCCAGGTGGGGTTAGCTGTAGTAGTTGTCGAAAGTGCGGTCACCTCAATATATATATGCTACGCCGAAGATCCCACATTGATTCAGAGTTGGGATGCCGAGTTCTTCAACCAAATGTCGGAGGCGCTGCACCAGAGACTACAGTATCGAAGCGCGCGAGCTAGAGAGGTAATGAACGGCAGGCTCGACAGATTCCCAGATATACCCCCCATTTGAAACTTCTTTTTCTTTTTTTTCCCGTTTTTTCGGGGAAATTTTTCTTTGAACTTCAATTGCATGCCTTTTCATTCTCATTAATTTACATAATAGGGACTTTTTGGCCCACAAGAACAAGTGGTGGCCTTTTGATTTTGATTTATCTTTATTGTGTTAGAAGGATGATGTTCCTGGAAGTGCAAATAGGTAAGAAGCTAATATTGTGGATTTAGCTTGATAGATGAAATGTTAGAGGTTTAGCTAGCCCTTGATGTATGTGGTCATTTCCAAGCGATATGATCTAATAAAAGATTGTAGATTACACATACTAATATTGTTATTTGTGGGATTTTTTTTTTTTACTTTTTTTTGGTCTTTTTTGCCACCTAAATTTGATGTTGTGAGTTCATGTTTTTTATTCATGTGGGTACCAAACTACCAAGTACAAAGTACAAACCCAGCCAAATCCATTCATGTAAATGTAAACCTCATTTTTTAGGAGGTGATTTTTTCTTTTTCCCAAGTACTCATCCTTCCTATTCCACTCTTGTCCTTTTTTTTTTATAAAAAAAAAACAACATTTAATAAAAATAACCCGAATAAACAAAAGGATAATTAATAATTCAACACGAAAAGCACAGCGCTGCACACTTGATGCTCGAGACTCTTTAATCACATTGATTCATATTTTTAGCTAAGTTTATTTTTTAAAAAATAAATAAAGCGGGTAGCGCTACCTATCTCTCAAAAAAAAAAAAAAGCCCACTCATAATCTCTCAAAAAAAAAAAAAAAAAAAGCCACTCATAATCTTAAGTAACAACAAAAGCGGTTCTTAACGTTTGGTATTGAGGCATATAAGAAAAGTTCTCCGGTGGGGCCGTAAAAAATATGACGTAACTGACTCATCTACATATAGAAACAAACTACTTACTTTCTCACCGCACGTTCGTTTATTTTATTTTAGAAATAAACTTAGCTAAAAATATGAATCAACTAGAATTTCAACTTGGGTCTCGAATATCAATCACCCTGTCTTTTGCAACTCGCTCTAGGAACCGTTCATGCCATTCTATTTTCGTTCATCACGTAAACAAATACGAATCTTAAAGTAAAGCTACTTCATCCTCCGTCCGCCCCATCTCATCCTCCGTCCATCACGTTGAACGGCACGGATCTCAGCGCAGCGTTTTAACTACATCGGCCGCGGTCTAAACACGGCTCTATTATCCCCTCCACTCCAATGGCGTGGACGCTGCTGCTCTCGTGCTGTAGCAGCAGCAGCACCACCACCACCACCATTCGCACCCCTCCTCCCCTCGCGCTCCCCCCTCCGAACCCCTCCATTCGCCTCCGCAGATCCCTCGCTCCTAGGGTTTCCGAATCCGCGGAGGTCGAGCTTCGATGCCTCGTAGGAGGAGGAGGATTCCTCTCGCGAGGTCGCGTGGCGTGTCGCGCGAAGAGAGGCGCCGACGCCGAGGCCTCGTCGTCGTCGTCGGCGGCGGCGGCGGCGGCGGCTGCTGGGCGGGGGATCCGGGCGGCCCTGTGGGCGGCGGAGGCGGCCTACGTCGTGTGGCTCTTCCTCCTCCCCTACGCCCCGGTTCGTGCCGCGCCGCCCTATCTTCCGCCTCTCGATTCGTAACCCTAGATAAGATTACGCGTCGCCTCGTTCCGCTCGGTCCGATATTAGGGTTTCGATCCTTCCTTGTACGATGCTGAATCTAATTAGCAATCATTTTGCGAGCAGGGCGATCCGGTTTGGGCGATAAAGCAAAGCACTATCAGTGATCTCTTGGGCCTGTCTCTTAATTTCTTCTTCATCTTGCCATTAATGAACTCTGGTAATAGTTTGTTCTCACCAAGGATGCAATTTATTTCTTTTCTTACTTTTTAAATCGTAACATACCATACATTTTACCCTTTTACTATTGGCACTAATTTTAGTTGGTGTGTTCTACGGCAGTGTAGTTGGAATTCATGTGATTGAAGCACCTATACTTCACCCTGTAAGAAACTAATTTGTTCGCCTGATTTTATGTTGCTAATTCAGATTCGAACACTGTAATTTTTAGCACCCTGTGATCTTTTGCTTTCCTAAGGTGGCCGAAGGATTATTCAACTTCGTGATCGGATGGACATTTTTGTTTGCCCCTTTACTCTTCACCGATCGCCGGAGAGACAGATACAAAGGATCATTGGATCTCTTGTGGGGATGCCAGATGTTTCTCACCAATGGTAAACTCAGTTTTTTTATTTTCCTAATTATTCTTGTTTCTTTCTCAAATTTATGAGAAAGGCACCTTGCGATGAACAGATCTAGTCCTGTTATTGTTGCTTAATTTGCAAACACATATTTAAAGGAATCATAAGTTGCTAATTTGTTCTTTTGTCAAAAACAGAAAAAACAAGAAAAAAGAAGAAAAACTATGGTAAGCTATTTTATCTGATTGAACTTGTCTTTGCTTCTTGGCATTGCTTGCTTAGTCTTCTTAATACCTTACATGGCGATCCGACTTAATGATGCGGACTCGAACCAGTCCCCCACAAAACCATCTCAATTAGGTTCAGTGATGGTAAGAGGTGCGCCCATCGTGGGTTTAATTGGTGGATTGGTCTGCATTGTCTCGACCCTTTGGGCTCTTTTTGGTCGTGCCGATGGCGGTTTCGGAGGTCTAGCTGATCGATGGCTATATTTGGGAAGTTATATCGGATCAGAGAGGCTTGCTTATGCATTCATATGGGATATTCTACTTTACGCTGTATTCCAACCTTGGTTGATTGGTGACAACCTTCAAAATGTAAAGAAAGATTATACAGAACTCGTAAATGTCTTAAGATTCGTCCCTGTTGTGGGCTTGGTTGCATATCTCTTGTGCTTGGATTATGTAAAAGAGTCCTAGTTGAAGTTTGAATTTTAATCATAAGCTCTGTACTCTATGTTCATGAATTTCAAGAGCAATTTTTTTTTTTTGTAATCAAATTTGCAAAACACTAGATACTTTTGTTTGACAGTTCGTTTTTGTTCATCTGAATGCGACAAAGTGCAATCATATTGTTCATTTTGGTACAGAAGATGCAAATCTTTTACTGCAATATATAATTTATAAGTGCATTAGATCGTAAACTCATCGAGACGACGACTTAGATGACATATTTGTGACTAATCATGTTCTTTCATTTTCAGATCTCTTACCTTATATTGTTTAGTTAGAGAGTTCCTAGAATTAGTATTATAGCCGTGAATGCTGCCGAAGTACCCTCAACTCTCAGTTTTCCTCCCCAGTTTCGCCCCAGCAGGAAGTTGTTCGTCCTCAACGACGGCGGCGGCGATGCCACTGCTGGAGACACTGAAAAGTTCCGGAACTCGTGTCATACAAAACAGAGGCTTGTTGGTAGAGTACAGACATTAATGTAAATTTAGAGTGAGTGGTGATGAACCTGCAGTAGATGAACTTGAATTTTGGGCTCCAAATCCACTTGCCTGTTGTGAGCCTGATGATGGTGGCGAGGCAAATCCTGAATCAATCTTGGTTAGTTGTATGTTATCCAAAGCATATATACATTTGTGTCAGAATCACACAAACCCACTATCTTTTTTCTAGTTGCAATGAATTCAAACCACTATCTTTTTATTATTGCAATTAGACCCACAAGTTTTAGTTTGGAGGACAAAAAAAGCCTCACCTTATGGGCCAATTGCAGAGTTAGTGAGTTACAGTTTTGTGATTCAAGCTTAAACTAGGAAAAATCTATTGGCTTTTTTGTGATTTTAATCCTGAATATGCATGGTGGTGGTGATGTGTTTCTGTATTTTCTAGCAAACCGTGGCACGTGTCGGCATCTGCGGTGACGTTGATGCGGCAGAGCGAGGGGAGCTCGAGCACGAGCGACCGGTTGACAGGGAGCGAGATCGACCGATTGAGTATGGGGCAGACGCAATCGGGCTGTTCACGGATCACATTGGCCAAATTATTACAGCACGGGTCGGGCGGTGCCGCCTCTTCCCCCTGAGCGAAAGGCATGCACGGGGCGAGGAGGAGGAGAACGGGGCCGCAATCGGAGGCGATGGATGGTAGGAAAAGAAGTGTCACGATGGCGAACGCTACTGTTGTTGAAGCCATGGTTTTGTTTGTGCTTCTGCTACTACTTTGGGTTATATATGTAGTGTTGAGAGAGTGAGAATGAGTTTTTGTGAGCTTTGGTTTTTTATATGTAGAGTTGGGAGGGGAAATGGGAATGGTGTTGTTTATGGTTGTGTGTGTGTGTGTGTGATTTTGGTGTGAACTATGCTGTTACAAGCCAATGCATTGGGCATGCTATTGGCATTGACCATTGACCTATGTTCATTGATCCTCTACAATGTGGATTGTAAGAAATTTTTTACAGCTACCAACCATGACCTATGTTCATTGATCCTCTACAAATGGGGCCTAAGACGATCGACCAGCTCAAATTGGTCGAACCGGAGTCCGGTTAGGTTTGAAAAATTTTCAGAGCCATTTCTCAGAAACCTAAATAAGAGAAACAATCAAAAAGGAATAAAACCAGGGAACAAAAAGAAAGATCAAGAGCACTATGGACCTCCCTCATGTGAGAAATTTTTGCTTGGACCAAGTCCACCACGTCAGCCGTGGACCAACCATTCACTATCTCCCTTTGTTTCCTGCCTGTTTCAAAAGTTATACAACAACACTATCGAATCAAAAGAAGTTAAAGAAGAGACATATAGAAATATGTTTCTGCATTTTTCTGTGGAGGCCGTGGAAACTATACAGTAACTAAATCTGTAATTTACCACAACAACAAAATATGTTTTAGACGACGTTTTTTAAACGACGCTTTCATCTAGCGTCTTTAATATTTAGCATTTGCCGACACTTATGATTAAGCGTCGCTAATAAACATATTTTTATCAAATATTTATATAAATTTTCCGACGCTATATTAAAATGTCGGTATATTTATCCCGACATGTTTATTTAACGACTCTTTGCACGACGCTTTTACAAACGTTGGGATTATTCTTACCGATGCTTTAAAGCGTCGCTGAATATCATTTAAAGTATCCTTAAATGCAAGATTTTTTGTAGTGTACATAGCGTGATATTTTTTTACTGAAACAAGCAAAATGTTTTTTCATCGTTGCAACGATTTGTAGGTAATGTAGCGGACCTTGTCCGCCAACAAAAAAAAGAAGAAGAATAAAAGAATAATGCTCTTATGGGCCTGAAGAAGAATCTGATTCTGCCACAAAGATATCTATCACAAAGGATGACCAAAAAAGAGAGATGAAGGGAAGGGATCAAACCAACTTTTCACACTAAAATTCCCTTTGTGCATTAACAAAGCTTCTCCCTTTAAGCTTAATATGTTCCTTCTTTCATGCAACTAACTAAAGCTTTGCTTCTCCATTTGAAGTGCTTCTTCATGACAGATAAGGCATTGTTTTTCCATTTCCATTTATGTTTCTATTTTTTAAATTTCAATTGTGGAACAAAAAACAATTTACTTCTGTTTTCTTTTTTATTTATATATATATTTTTTGGCTTTATTTAGTTCTATTGCATGACTATGAGGATGAAGATTGATTGCAATGGTTGTTATAAAAAGATTAGAAGAGCTCTTCTACAAATGCAAGGTAAATATGAAAAAAAATTCTTAATAAAGCATTAGAATATAAACCTTTTAGCTGCTTTGTGACTTGTGTTATTGACATGGCGTTTTCTTTTTTTTCTTTTTTCTTATTTTTGGTATTGATAGAGTTGGATAGCCACTTTATAGATAAGCAACAGGGCAAAGTATGTGTTAATGGGCAATTTATTCCACAAGATGTTGCAATTAAGATTGGGAAGAGGACTAATAGAAGGGTTGAGATATTGGAGATCAAGGAAGTAGATGTTGACAACCAAGGTAGACCCCTTTGATTAAACCTCATGTATAAGATATGTGATTTGTGTTCTATTTCTAGTTCACAATGGATAAACAAATTAAGGAGTATTTTTGTTTCATATTGTTAGAGTATTTTCTTAAATTCCACATCAGAATACTGCAACAGATTTCCCAGAATATTATCCTTATATGTTGTTGATATATTGATATTAATGATACGTGATGCTTTAGTTTGATTTATGTACATAATATACGATATCACATGATAAATTTATCAACACATTAATAATATATATATTACGACTTTTTGCATATGAGAAATTAAAGTTTTCTTTTGTGGTGCGTATTCAAATTAAGTCAGAATAATTAGCATCCAATCAAATTATTCAATCTTATAAAAATATATAGTAAATTTTTTTGTATGATATTATTTCAACTTGAATTCATCACCCTTTTCTTAATTAGACCTTTATTAATTAAGTTGTTCAAATTTAGAACCAAAAAAGAATTACAATTCCTATAACATCACCATCCAAGGACCAGTTTATTAATTTCCACTAGTCATTATCATTTCTACATATATAGCTTAGGATTGCAAGATTACATATCTTTTTTTATTATAAACTTAACTTTTTTTCTTAGATGTTTATCATCTCACATCACTAAATGAAATCGATTTGATACATATTGGGTCCAAACCTAGCTAGTCATTCTTTTGCAATAATGCATGTGTCTATTGTGCCTACTTTTGTTTCTTCTTTTAGCTCCAACTATATAGAGTAGCACAATATTTTTTGAGCTTTAGAAGCAGAAGCTCTAAACCGAAGCTCAGTGTTTTTAATATAAGATTGTAGAGATGAAATATTGTGAAACAAAATTAGAGTCTAGTTGATTCAACAATGTGTCCCAGGTGCGGAAACCATTGCATATATTGCAATATATTTGCTTTTTTCACTATTGCGAGGCGCCACGACATGATCTTTCAATGCGAAATGTGCGTCCAAATAGAGCCTAGAATCTTGCAGATCACCGCAAATCCGCAATACAACGTACTCACATCTCCTAACAATTAATGTTGGTTGAGGGCAAATGATCAACATCAAGCTCGATCCCTTCCAAGCAATATTCTCAACTTAAACTAATCTCCCTTCTAAGCATCTCCATGTACTAATAATCTTCCTAATTTGGACAAAATCCTTGTAATTGTCTTCTTTGGATGGCATTGTCTACACTTCCTTGTCATTAGTGAGTCTTAAATATGCTTTGGACAATAATATGCCAAATAACCCTCCTTGTAATTAAGCATCCCCCAATTAAATAAAAATAATATATATATAAAACAGCATTCAAATATAATTAAGCAAAGTGACCACTTTAAATTTCCTTTTTAAAAAAAAAAAATTTAAGATAAAGTCCATGAGCTAATTCTGATTAATTAGGATTTGTCACCCTACCTAACCGTACTTAAAAATAGAGATATATTCCCCCACATGAAACTCCCCCTTCATTTATTAATTAATTATCTCCTAATAATTAAACAATGCTTAATTTGGGTAACTTAAAAATCCTCCTAAATCATTGCGCACTAGGAAATATGAAATACGACAAAAATTCTAGGCAACTGATCAGTCGACAATAAAAAATATATATATTGACTCATCAACTGTATTTGAAGTTGAATTCATTATTTCCATATATCAGTACTTACGTTAAATAATGTAAAACAACTATTCGCACTTCTAAAATCAAGTGCGGGGCTCAAATTTAAAACTTTTTTTTTTTTCCATTATTATCATATGAAGAGTAATGGAATAATCATTTATCCCTAAAATCTTATATTGTTAGAAAGAAATAGTTAGTCTTAAGTAACACTAAATATAAAAAAATGCTTTTAGTTTAATTAGCATCTCACATCCGTGAGTCTAAAGCTGAAATATTTGTTCAAAAGAGTTAGGCAGTGTTAGGCACAAGACATTTTACTCAAATAAACCCTACTATATATCGCCCGTAAAATTAATGCACCCACCACCACTCTCCCGTGTCTTGCGACTTGACTCGTTTTCGCCGTCAAAATATATGGTGCATTTTTACGTATAAAAAGAAAATTCTACGCACTGAATAATTTCGATGCACGTGAAAGTGTATATAATGAGGGGACAAAAAAGGTGGGACCCTTCTAATGGTACGGGCCCCCACAAGGAGAAATCCGAGTGCGACACGTGTCATAACGTCCACACTATACTTTCCACGAAAGGAAAGAAAACGCACAACTTGTGATAAACGTTCATCCCCTCGGCCTCCCTCAATTAAGACATTTAAACCAATAATAATAATAAAGTAAGTATAGCCAAAAAAAAAAAAAAAAAAAAAAATTATAATTAATTTCTTTTTTATAATAAAAGTGGGGCACCCTCGATGCATGGTATATATAAATATCCCAACGTGTAATATATAAATTGGGTCCAAAAAGAAAAAAAAAAAAGGGGCAAAAAAAAAAAGAGAGAGAGAGTGAGAGATGGTCGCGGCTCCGCATAATAATTACCACGGTGCGGTCGCGGACGAGATCGAGGGGCTGGTCACGGTGTACGAGGACGGCCACGTGGAGCGGGCCCCGGTCATGCACATCGTGCGGCCGTCCACGTCGCCCCAAAGCGGCCCCGGCGACGTCACGTGGCGGGACGTCACGCTCTGCGGCGTCACCGGGCTGTGGGCCCGGCTCTTCGTCCCCGACGGCCCCGCCGAGGAGCCGCGGCTGCCGGTGGTGGTGTACTTCCACGGCGGTG
Organism: Aechmea fasciata; assembly: GCA_025177825.1. Taxonomy (NCBI): domain Eukaryota; kingdom Viridiplantae; phylum Streptophyta; class Magnoliopsida; order Poales; family Bromeliaceae; genus Aechmea; species Aechmea fasciata. The sequence continues at coordinate 6,660,119 of CM045937.1, forward strand.
GCTTCTGCGTCGGGTCGGCGGCGTGGCGGTGCTACCACGACTTCGCGGCGCGGCTGGCGGCGTCGGCGGGGTGCGCCGTGGCATCGGTGGAGTACCGGCTGGCCCCCGAGCACCCCCTCCCCGCCGCCTACGACGACGGCGCGGCTGCCGTCGACGCCCTCCTCCTCCGCGCGGCCTGCGGGCTCGAGCCCCGGCTCGACCCCTCGCGCGTGGTGCTCTGCGGGGACAGCGCGGGGGGACCATCGCGTTCCACGTGGCGGCGCGGCTCTGCGGCCACGCGGAGGTCCCCGGTTGGCTGAGGGGCGTGGCGCTGGTGCAGCCGTTCTTCGGAGGGGAGGCGAGGACGGCGTCGGAGGAGGCGTCGGAGGGGGTGGGGTCGGTGCTCAGCCTGGGGAGATCGGACGGCTACTGGCGGCTGGCGCTCCCGCGCGGCTGCGATCGGGACCATCTGTTTTGCAAGCCGCGGGTGGGGCGGCTCCCGCGGACGCTGGTGTGCGCGGCGGAGAAGGACATGCTGCGGGACCGGAACGCGGAGTTCTGCGCCGCCGTGAAAAGCGCGGGGAACTGCGTCGAGAGACGCGTCTACGCCGGCGTCGGGCACGCGTTCCAAGTGCTCGGTCGGTCGCGCGTGTCCGAGGTCCGCACGAACGAGATGCTCGCCCACATCAGGGACTTCATCCGGGATAATATATAACAACTATAATATATATATATATATATATATATATATATATATATATATATATATATATATATATATATATATATATATATATATATATGTAGAACAAATAAATATGGTTGGTTGGGTTTCTGAAGTATATATATATATTATGAATATAAAATATATTGAATATAAAGTTTTAATGATATCAGAGAGGATGTTATGAGTTTGAAGGATTATCTCTCGTAAATAAGATGTCACGGGCATACATATATATATATATAGTAAGAATTTGTTGATGTGATTCAACAGGTAAAATGAGTATGGTAATAGTAATTGGCAACTTATTATAAGCCTAGTTAGTTTTATTTTGAGTTTGGGTCGACAACTCATGTAATGGGCTAAATAGTAATTGGTTTGAGCTTTAATTGGCCCATTTGGTATATTTGTTATATTGAGCTAAGTGATGTTAAGAGAGATTCTAGCTCTTTGTGTTTAGAAATATAGAGTTCTCATTTTGTTTGCTTTCTAGGTTTTCTTTTCTTGAGGCAGAAAATAGAGGTGTGGAGAGGGTCGGAGAAAGAACTCTCTTATTATTTTTGCTTGATTCAAAAGCTTTCAATATTGATCGGAGGAATTCTAAGAGGCGTTTCGAAGCGGGTTTTGTAGATTCAGAAGGTGCTTAGATGAAGGTGTAGCAAGAATCAACTTCCCACAGATTAGGAGACTCAATGTCCGATCATACGAATCGCCTGCTAAACTCGGAGACACGCAGAACTCACCACTTCTTGTACGGATGGAAATCGCGACATCATGCAAACATTGTTTGATCTCAACTTCGCTGAACTCATGAGCTCAGTTAATTCATGCAGCTCCTAGCTAGATTGAACTCATTGTTCATTCCTTTATGTAGCACATAAAAGCTTGTACTTAATTGGGTTTTGGCCCAGATAATTAATCTAGAGCCCAATACTAAAACCCCCGAAAAGATTCGCAAAGGTAAAAACTCATTTTGGTCCAAACTAGCTCAACCTCTTGGGCCAAAATCACAACCAACCTCAACACCGAACTTCTCGTATCGCGCTCTCGCTCTCGTTACCATTTCAAAGCATAGTGAGCATAAAAATTTTCAACCTAGGACTTGAGAGCCTTTTAGCCCTGCTGTAGGTGTAGTGTTGTCTAACCCGCCTAACACTTATCGGTTAATGGCTGTTACAGATGTAGCTACGCACCGATTATAACTATATACAAATATAAATTCGATGTTTGGTTTGGTGTATTTAACTTCAACTGCTGCAGTAGGAACTGCAGGAGGAGGTCTAATTGCAACAGTTGGAATTACGTCTAAATTGGTTACAGTTTCAACTTTAGCAGTTGGAGAAAGTAACTGCAAAAGATAATTAGCTTACCTCCCTAATTATTTCTTAAACAAAAAATATATATATATATATTTTTACATTGGAGGTAATTAATCTCACCATCATATACATAAAATGATAAAAATTTAAAAATCATTTCTCAACTATATATAACCAAACAAATTATTTGTAGTTGTAGCGCTTTCTACTACATCCAACTATACAGGATGCACGCAGTTGCAACTATATATCATATTTCCAACAACTATATGCATTTCTAATTACACTACATTTATAATTATATCTAACCAAACGGCCCCGGGAAGCACCAAATTACAGTTTTTACTTTTTAATGAATAAATCTTGTAGTTTAGTTAAACATTTTGCCTAATGAAACAGCAATCACCAGAAGAAAAATAGGAGATACTGATTCAGTTATATATATTCCAGTTGAAACTTTTTTAAATATGTATCATTGGTTATAAGTAAAGTATTTAATTACCATTAGTCCACTTATATTACTTTTATTTAAACACTGCCTCAAGAACATTTTTTTTTTTTTAAAAAAATGCCTTAGACCACTCCATACCTTTGCATGTTACAATCTTTTAATGGAAAATTTTGATATATATGGAAAGTTATTCATTAATTATTTACATTTCATTGGATGGAGACTCGGATCTCCATGCAGAATCCTATATTTTACGGCCAAAAAAAGGCCTCAGTATGTCTCGTAGATACTGTTGAAAATTAGCTAATTAATAATGCATTAAAAAAAATAAAATAGAAGTTAATAGTCAACCCCATTTAACGAAGTCAACGTGAACATTTGTGTCAGAACACGTCCAATATTAAGATCCTTGATTCAAATGGTTTTTTTTTTGTTTTGTTTTTTTTGGGTATTTAATTGGTCTCATGATCCGGACAAAATATATTAGAGTAGACCAATGCATTGGTAACGCGAAAATTGCGACTCTGGTTAATGGACATCTCACAAGTTGGATCAAGTCTACAAGAGGCTTGCGACAAAGTGACCCCCTATCTCCATATCTTTTCCTCCTGGTAGCCGAGGGCCTAGCGCGAATGACAGTAAAAGCTGTTGAAAATTACCTTATTAAAGGAGTAGGACCGAGTAGGGGCAGTACGATTGCAATCATCAAATATGCAGATGATACTTTCTTCTTTTGTGAAACGAAACGTAGGCAGATGTCGAATCTCTTATTCATGTGGCAAATCTTTGAGTGGGCGTCTGGCCTTAAGGTCAATAAGAACAAGTCTGAGCTCTTCTACTTAGGAAAAACTGAAGGGAACGGGAAAAGGATGGCTGACACCCTTGGCTGTAATTTAGGGGTCTTTCCTGCCCGTTATCTTGGATTGCTGCTTTGGAATAATCGACTTCGAAGGGAAGACTGGTGGCCCATCATTCATAAGATTGAAAAATGAATCGAAGGGTGGCAAGCAAAACTGCTATCGCAAGGGGGTAGACTGGTCCTAGTGAACTCGGTGCTCTCAAACCTACCCTCTTCTTTCTCTTAGTATTCCGAGCGCCTAGTTGGGTGTTACGATGTATTGAGGCCTTACAGAGGGCTTTCTTCTGGAAGTGGGGGCTGTCGTCGTGGGCGGTCATTGTCTGGTGCGATGGAAATCGGTGTGCAGGAGCAAGAAAGAGGGTGGCTTAGGAATTAAGGACTTGACATTATGAATATCTCTCTTTTGGCGAAATGGTGGTGGAGGTTTCTCACGGATATGAGACACCAATGGGGTACCCTCCTTAAAGCGCTGTACTACGGTCGAAGGAGAGTGTTACAAGAGGAAGCGTCATTCAGACCACACTCTCAATGGTGGCGAGGAGTTCTTGGAACTAGAGATATTTTCAAACATAGGGTAACTTACTCTATTGGGGACGGGCGTGGTGCGAATTTCTGGTGTGATATTTGGTACGGTGAAGCTCCTCTGAGCTCCCTACACCCCGAGATCTTTACAAACGCGACTTGTACTAATCTCAAGGTGAGCGACTGCTACGATGAGTCAGGGTGGAAGTGGGAAGTTATATTGGCAGATTTCATTCCGGAAACGTCGAGTGACAAACAATTGGTTCAGGAACTGAAAGAAAGTCTGTCTAACCTCTGTTTGAACAACAGGAATGATGAGATTAAGTGGAGATGGGCTCATTCGGAAACGTTTTCTGTAAAGTCGCTTTACAATTTTCTACAGGACGGGGGAGTCAGGGTTAGTGGATACTCTCACCTTTGGAAAATTCGAGCTCCTTTGAAAGTTAAAATTTTTGCTTGGTTAGTAATAAAGAGGAAGGCTCTTACTGTGGACAATCTTCGGAAGAGGGGATGGTCCGGAATGCAAAATTGTATACTTTGCTTAGATAAGGGGGAAACGATCGATCATCTTTTTGCTACTTGCGAAGTGACCAGGAACCTATATATTGGGGTGTTTGATGGCCAATAGGATGGGAATCAACTCTTGCACTTCAGCCCACAATCTCTGGGAGACTAGTAGACTCAAAAGAAGCACGTTACAAATTAACGAAGGAGCTTGTGACTATTGCCTGTTCCTGGCGGGTTATTTGGCTAGAAAGAAATAGGCGTATCTTCCAACAGGTAAAGCACTCTCAACGGCAAATGGTACTTGACGTCCGGCAGTTCCGGGAGCTGGCTAACTCTGTGTACGGGTGGCGGCAGTAGTGCTAGGCACATCCTAGCTAGTACCCGTTCTTTTGTCTTTTTTGTCTTCTTTGTTTTGTTTTTTTTTAATTTATTTTTGTGTCTTTTTTGGGTTCGCCGAGGCCTGGTTGCCTCACTATGTAGTTAAGTTCATTTTCTAAATAAATGAAGCAGTAGCAAACTACCTATTTCTCAAAAAAACCAATCAAATTTTATAATTTTTAATATTTTTTATCTAGGCGTCAAATCATATCAAATAAATAATTTTTTTTTTACACTTGAAATGTGGTAACTAGTTTAGCTGTTAAATCCATTGAAATTAGTTGAAAATTTATGAAGAAATATCTATTTTGACATCTTGATAAAAAAAATAATGAATTAAACTTTTTGTGCATAAATCTTATGCTATATTTTAATCAGAAGTTTTTGAACTTGGACTTTTTATTTTCAATTTTCGTTTGATTCATAATTAAAGAAGAAAAAACATTAAAAATTTGTGGGTTATGCTTTCTACTAATTTCAAATATTTTATATGAATAAACCACATAAATCATTAAATTTGTTCTTCTTCTCATTATTATTATTATTATTCTTATTTATTTTCTTCTGTTGAGATTTATATAGGTAGAACAAAATTTAAGAGCTTATTGTATTTTTCATTTTCATTAGATTCTCCCTTGCATGTGAGAATCATTGCCCAAATTTACGTTTTATCCGGTTAATTAGCTGGTTCATTTTGATCACTTTGGACTCTCTCCGAGTGTGGAGTTATATTATATAAAACAAAACTAATTAATCTGGTGCTCAAATTGGCCTGACCCAAATTAACTCACTACAACAGAATTAGATTATAGGGACACATATTTGGGACACTTTTATGTAAGTGTTCCATTTATATCAAAATTTTTTTTAAAAATTTACTAATGCCTAAATATAAAGTCCAATTGAACAAAAAATAAAAGATTACTTTACTCAAAGCCAGCCTCATTACGTTAAATAGGATTACAAACGAGAAAAGAAAAAAAAAAAAAAAAAGAAAAAGGAAAATCGATTACCATCTCTCATTCTTCCCTCACTCAATCAATCTACTGAAATTCTAGACGAAAATCCCTTCCCTCCCGTCCTCCTCCGCCAACACAACCAACGAGGTAGAGTTCCGATGGTTGCTAAATGCTTAAATAAGTATTGGTAAATTAGCAGCACTCTTTTTAGGCTATAGCGACACTCTTTAACTGTCACTAAATATCTAGGGACCCCACATGCATATAGCAATAATTTTTAAAAGTGTCGGTAATTTAGCAAGCGGCATTTTTTTGATCTGTACCGATAATTAAAAGTGTCACTATATACCGTTTTTATTGTAGTGTGTACTAGGCTTGAGCTAGATCCTTGTATGGTTTATTTGCGATAAATATAGGACTCTATTAGTATTGAGTGTCATTTAATGCTATTAAGTAAAATAGAGTTGGAGAAAAAGCATATAGAAAATTCTTTCTCCATGTTTCTTAATGGGACTGCAATATGTGCATTATAATTAACTCATTGCGATATACGCAACATAATATTATGTGTAGAAATAAATAGAGTATTTTTCCATTGCGCTTTCTCATCACACGTAACACAGCCATTCCTCAATTAAATGAACTTTAGAATAAAAGGGCAAAGTAAAATGTTATTTTTCCTCTAGTTCTAAGAGTGAAATCCTATTTTACCTCTACTTCTAAGAGTGAAATCTCAATTTTCTCACTACAACAAAATATGTTTTAGACGACGCTTTTTAAACGACGCTTTCTTCTAGCGTCTTTAATATTTAACATTTGCCGACACTTTGATTAAGCGTCGCCAATAAACATATTTTTATCAAACATTTATATAAATTTTTCGACGCTATATTAAAACGTCGGTATATTTATCCCGACATGTTTATTTAACGACTCTTTACACGACGCTTTTACAAGCGTCGGAATTATTTTTACCGACGCTTTAAAGCGTCGCTAAATATCATTTAAAGTGTCCTTAAATACCAGATTTTTTGTAGTGTCTTCTTCCTCTAATAGTGAAACCCTATTTTTCCTCTAGTTGTAAGAGTGAAATCCTATATTTTTACCTCTACTTTCTAAGAGTGAAACCCTATTTTTTCTCTACTTCTAAGAGTAAAATCCTATTTTACCTCTACTACTTACTATTCTATGCGAGATTATTCATACACAAAATGCTAATGATCTTTCTCTTTCATATGTCGGCAAGTTAATTAACTCCTAATTCTCTATCCTCTAAGTATTGAATGAATCATCTCTTTTAATCTTTTTAAACACATTAGTTTTTAAATCTCTTATGAATCATTGCAAACTCACTCATTTAAGCGCGCGTGTCTAACCATAACCTTTACTTCATAATAAATTGTTTGTACATCTAATTAACATACATTTCTTCATTTTTTCCAGTTAAGTTGCTATTTCAATTTCATGAATTAGATGTCCTTGTGACACTTGCACTACAATAGAGTTAGGTTATAGGAACACATTTTTGGGATACTTTGTATAAATGTTTCATTTATATATGTCAAAATTTTTTAAAAAATCTACTAAGATTTAAATATAAAGCTCAATCCAACCAAAAATATAATGTTACTCTAATCAACCAACCCTACCTAGCCCATTTGACTCGATTACAAACAAAAAACGAAAAAACAAAGAAAAGAAAAATCGATCACCATCTCCCCTTCTCCCCTCACTTATCCACTGAAACCCTAGACGAAGAGCCCCTCGATCGTTCTCCTCCTTCTCCGCTATCGCAGCTAACGAGGTAGAGTTCCGGCAGTTGCTAAATGTTTAAATAAGTGCTCGTAAATTAGCAGGATTCTTTTTAAGTTATGCCGACAGGCCCGACACTCTTAAACCGTCACTATATACCTAGCGACCCCACATATATCAACACTTTTTTAAAGTGTCGGTAATTTCGCCAGTAGTATTTTTTCTGACGTATACCGACATTTAATAGTGTCGCTAAACACCGTTTTTGTTGTAGTGTTTGGGAGTGCCTAATTTTGGTAGCTATTAATTAATTAATTTGTTTAAGGGATATCTTATGTGACAGTAATAATACATATATATATATATATATATATATATATATATATATATATATATATATATATATATATATATATATATATATATATATATATATATATATATATATATATATATATATATATATATATATATATATATATATATATATATATATATATAGAGTTGGTGTGCTTATTAATAACGACGAACTTGGTGCTAGTAAGTTTTCTACCCTTGGATTAACCCCTTTGGTTAATTTTATCCGTTAGATTATACTATTCAACCAACCACAGGGGGGGGGCCCACATCATCCTAGCCGCACATCTTTTAATCCAAGGATTGAAAACTTACTAGAAAGTCGTTGTTGCTATTAATAGTATTTAGTTCATACATATATATATACATATATATATATATATATATATATATATATATATATATATATATACACACACACACACACACACACACACTGTTTAATTTGGACTAAATTCCAAATCTAAATGCATGCTTGTCTTAATTGTTCATATCTTGTCTCCTTTTCTTAAACAAAAGTTCAAGGTATTCGAGCTAATAATTAAGGGTACCAAAGAGGAACCAATTTAAAAAAAAATTAAAATCCTTGCCTTTCAGGTTTAAAACTTAGATATTTTGTAATTAGCACTCCTAAACTTCATCAGATAGTTTAATTAATTTATTTATTTTCTTAAGAAAGTTATCAACTAATTAATCATACTTCTGTCATACACGTACATTTCATGTTATTCTATAAAACTGCAAAACATCCATGAGCACCTCGTTCGTACATGAACATCTTATATTCAGAACACTAATCTTTAGTTTGATCAGAGAATATATATAAAATAATTGATAGATGGCAGGGACGGTTAAATGCTTGCAGTGACATAATATCTTCAACTGGCCTCCAAATTAATCATTTTCACAAGATATGAAGAATAAGCTTGTTGGTAGAATGCATTATTAATTGTATCAAATGAAAGTTGTGGATAACTTTCGCGAGTGCTCAACATATTATACTACTCAAAAGCCTGCTCTCTCAGTATAGTCCAACGGGTACTATCGATAAGCTCCAGTGGCGTTGGACCACCAATCAAATTTTTACCGTCAAATCTCTTTATGATTTCATCACCAACGCAGGTCAGATTGACCTTATGTACGAACACCTGTGGAGGCTTAAAATCCCGCTCAAGCAAAAAATTTTCATTTGGATCCTACTGTGTAAGAGATTGCTGATTGCGGATAGGTTGACCCGCCGAGGAATCCTTGTGGACCAGCATTGTATGTTTTGTGCGATATTTCCTGAAACCTGCGATCACCTGTTCCGCGAATGTACCTTTGTGAGATACCTTCGTATCGAAGTCAGAGGTTTAGCGGTGGCCGAATCGGACGCGGGGGATGTTCGGCAGCTGTGGACACATCTCTCCAACAATCCTAATGTCGTCATGAGAGCGAAAAGCCTAACTAATTTGGTCGCAATCTGGTGGACTGTCTGGACGGAGCGAAACAATATCATCTTCCGCGACGAGTCTCCCAGTGCCTTCCGGGCTCTCACACGTGTCGAGACTCTGACCAAAGCCTGGAACGACGTCCTTTGAATCTACTAGTTTATCTACAAATGTTTACCTGCTTTCCCTCTGTCTTCTTTTCTTACTTTTCTCGTGTGACGGATTTGTTTCTTTCGGTTTTCTACTTTTCTTAGGTTTGTCTGGGGTTTTTGGTTTTTTCCTTTTTCGCTTTTTCTTTGGTTTTGTGGTTCTTTGGTTTTTCCTGTTTCTCTTGGTTCGGTTAGGAGGCCCTAGCTGCTTCCATCATGTACGCCGAATTCATTCTACTTAATGAATGAAGTAGGTATAGCTTGCTATCTATTTCTCAAAAAAACTTTCGCGAGTGCTCTTTGATTTTTGGTCCGATAGATGGTGCGGTGAAATTTCTCTTAAGTCGTGTTTTCCGCCCACCGTATTGGACTTTTGCTGAAGGAGTGGGCCGAGTTCTGTAGAGCTGAATGAAGCTGGTGTGAGGCACACCCCTTGTTTTTGTTGCTTTCTCTTTTTCTGTACTGGATTTTTCGTTTCTTGTTATCTTTTTCTGCCGACTTTTAGCTCTTTCGAGGCCTCGGCTGCCTCAGTACTCTTTGTAGCTTAGCAGGTAGCATGCTACCTTTCTCTCAAAAAAAAAAAAACTTTCGCGATCATAAAAGATCGAACATTCTCAGTACGAAGTTACGACCGAAGATTAAATCTGCATTGAGCCTTTTGACGTATGACTAACTAACTCTTTTTAATGACTATTAACTCACAATAACCGTGGCCAAAAACAAAATGCGGACATACTCTTGAAGCCCACGAGCGAATTAAGATTCAAATGTGTCATAATAGCCATTCTACGCGGTTATGTACCTATGTGTAAAGAGACTATACAAGTACCAATTAACGTGGATGTATATCATTTATGTTTTATCCATAAAGTTTCTATTTCCCTTAAATTTTTTATTTCTTAGGTACACTTTTAGTGCCTAACTTATGTGATGTGTACGCGTTATTATGTATTTTTCGTACTTGGCTCGTGTTCAAGTTCGAATTGGACTTGCCTCCTCATTTGAAACAAAAAGATGATACATTCGAGATGAAGTAAAAGCTTTTTTTTTTTTTTTTTTTTTTTTTTTTTAAGAAAAAAGAGGTTGACAATACATGGAGAACTCCTCAACTATTTAGTGACTTTATATGTCGGCAATTTGGAGAGGCATTGCAATGCTAATGCCACTAAATATCTATGTGCTTCATAGAATGTAACCGAGTCAACTGCAACAGTTTCGACAGCTGAAGCGACAATAAATTCTCCAACTATATATACGACAGTTCGATCTACAACCAAACTGACTGCAAGTTGGACTGCAACCATTGCAAAATCTATGATAAAATATTTTAGTTTAATGTAGACTCCGTGCAAAGGTAGTGAAAACGTATATTTAACAAACAAAATACTATTTTTGACATATCGTAATCAGTCGGTCATATTAAATTCTCTACAATACTCTCACTATGTTTTAACCTGCTTTTGAGTCTTTTGATTATAGTGTTAGATGAGCTTCAATATATATCAAACATATCCTTAGCAATTGCACCTAATTAAAATTGCAGAGATCTTTCACTTTTCACATGTGGACAAGTTAATTAACTCCCAATTCTCCATTCTCTTTGCATTGGATGAGTAATCTCTTTTGCTCTTCTTAAACAATTAACCTTTTCAAATTTCCTATGAATTATTGCAAACTCACTCATTTAGGCACACGTGTCCCACCCTATCTTATATTTTATTGTTTGTAAAACTCAACAGGTAAGCTCCCATCTTTTACCCATAAAGTTTGCTATTTTATTTATTAATCCATTGTCCTTGTGACACTTGGAGTGCCTAATTTTGGAGGAGTATTAATTAACTTGCTTAAGAGACATTTTTATGTGAAAATGATACATAAAATATATATATGTGTGCACTGTTTTCGACCATGTTCCGAATCTAAATACTTGTCCCATTGTTCATGGCTTGTCTCCTTAAACAAAAACATTAGGGATTCGAGCTAAAGATACCAATCATAGGAGTTAAAAAAAAAAAAAAAAAGGGAAAAGGAAAAAAACTCCTTCACCTCCCAACTTTAATAATTAGTACTTAACTTTCACGTTTTGTAATTAGCATTCCTAATTAAGTTATTAACTCACCGTAGAGAACTTGTTCAGGTACATGAGTTTACGCGTAACATCTCGTTAGTTTACTTAACGAGCATATATTTCACATCATATGATAAATTACTTTATTATAACAGATGAAATATTTTTTTTGAGAAATAAGCAGGTAGCGAGCTATCAGCTTTATTCATTAAGTAAAATAAACTGAGCGTACAGAGATGGAAGCAGCTTAGGCCTTCGTTAACGCAAAAAGTAACAGACAAAAGGCAAAAAAGAGAAAAGGAGGTTAGAGAAAGAGGAGTAAGTCCAGTGTCGCTTCAGGTCAGCACGGTCCAGTTGGTCAAAAGGAGTTTAACACGTTCAAGAGAGCGAGTCGCATCAGGCGGAATTGTTTGGAAAACGGAGTTGTTTTTATCCTTCCAGACCACCCACCAGATCGTAGCCAGAAGGGTTAGTCCTCGCGTTCGCGACGATTCTTGCCGACATGCAACTTAATTACCATCATAAGAATAAAAAATGTCTACTAGGATGTTATAAGTGAATGACATACGCAGGTATTCAAACATGCCTTTTCTCCTCCATTCCTTTTTCACAGTCCAAGACGCCGACCAACTACTATGATCTAACTATTGCGGTATCCAATGCATTTGTTTATCATTTCCATTTTTATATACATATAAGGTTTCCACTTTTATGAATTGGATGCTTCATAGGGACACTTGGATTGCCTAACTTAGTAGGAATTTTTATTTTATTTATTTATTTAGAATATTTTTTTTTTCATGTGATAGCTTATCCATTAATTTTCTCCATTTGTACGCGTTCTTATATGTTGTTTTTCACTTGGCGCGTGTTTGAGTTCGACTTGGCCTTGTTCCCTCATTTTTTGACCATAATAAAGATACTCCGAAGATTCTCCGTCAACTTTAATTCTTTAAAAATTTTATTTTATTTTTTGTGATAAATCTGTGTGATTTTAATTCGTTATATTAAGGACTTAACCAAATTTACATATAATTTTACAAAATTTAAAATTTCAATGCACTATAGCCTATGTACATGCGAGATTAGTGTGATTTTGGATTACAAAACAAAATTAAACAAATAATTAATAACTAGCTATTGATAAATCTATCAAATTTAATTAGTTTTTTTAAGCTTAACTAACTGTGGGGAAAAAAAAAACATAAAAAGTACCTATGTCAAAATAGCATATAGATATAGGTGAGGAATCTTAGTACTTTTTTTAAAAAAAAAAAGAAAAAAAAAATTACACAAGAATACCTACCGACACCTGCGACGGGTGCAAGTGTCGCGCGCGTACACCCCATCGATCACGCCCCATCATCATCACACCATGATCAGAGTCGCGTCATCCCCACCGTCGATCGTTGTCGGCCCTTGGGGGGCCCACCGTACCGCGGGTGCGAACAAAGTCCGCATACGGACTCGTGGGTCGGGTTCCCCACGCTCGCTCGTTGATCGACACGTGTCCGCCACCGTATCTACGCGGGGAGACATAGGTCGGCTCGCGCCCCCCTCACCAACCCCGCGTTCCCACCCAAAAAGTAAAAAAAAAAAAACCAAAAAAGTGACAGCACGAATCTTACAGTCGCTCCGCGGGTAAAATAACGCGCCCCGTATATTTTTTAAATATTTCGTTGCTATGTGGGCCCGGTGTATCCGTGCACCTCCTACACCGCACTTGTGATATTTTTGGATGCTTCGAGTGAGAGGTTTGGAGGAATGGTCCACGATACACCGGGCGCATGCAGATGCTTCTCTCGCGCAGATATTTTAAACAGCCCCTCACGTGCTGGTCACGTGAGAGTACGGGAACGTTACTTACCGACTCATTAAGGTGCTCCGCAGGAACACCACACCGCATTAAAATAAGCCCTTTTTCTAATTATTATTATTGCTAATTAATATATAAATATTTTTTAATACTTCGTCCACCTCTGGCATTTCTTTTCCCCCTCCTCCGACCCCTCCCCCGCGATTTAAAAATTAGGGTTTGAGACGTGGACGAAGATCCACCGCTCCTCGCCATTTTTTTAATCCTCGGAGAAACCCTAACTCCCTCAGATGTTTTGGCTCCCCACCCCCACCCTCTCCCCACTCCTCTATATATCCCTCTCTCGATCGGATCCCTCACCTTCGTCTTCGTCGTCCTCGTGCCTCTAGTTTCTTGTTGTGAGTGCATTATGAATCTCTTTGCGTCCGTGTTTAGGTGAGAGAGAGAGAGAGAATTGGAGGGGGCGATCGCTTTGAGCGGGGATCCGGAGGATATGGGTAAGCAATTCACCAGGGATTCGCTCATTTGGCTTCGGTTGTCGTAGTATAACCTTGATAAGGGCATTTATAGAGTTTTAGTTTGTATGTGCTATTCGTTCTCTACGTAGATCCTAATTTTGCTCATCTTTTGAGCTCGGAGATGGTATCTGTTTGAGGTTTTGTAGCTTGAAAAATGTAGAATCGATGGATCGATTTCGAGCTAGTTGTAGGTATCAGATTCGTTGTTCATTGGTTGATTTTTGATTATTTTTTGTTAAATTAATGAGAAATTTTAGACCTTTTTGACCGCTTGAAACAAAGTCTCTATAGAATCTATGCGTACTGTTTGCGAGTTTTGTCCTTAAGAGAGTTCTTATTGTTCTAGGAACTAACATGTCATACAAGTGAAACTTCATTGTTTGTACTAGGATGTTTTCAGTGATTGCAAATTTGTAACCTGTAATGTTTGCACATTTGAATTCCATGTTTATAGTGATTCATACATGTTTATATAACTCATAAGTTGATTTTTTTTTTTGGTAATGTTGGAAGCTCTTCCTGTCATTCTATGACAAACATCATGCAGTGATAATTTGTAATGACTTGCTTTTTATGCATACATGAAATAATGTCCATTGTCAAATTTTGCAGCTAAATATACTCAATTGTAGTGAAGGGCTAAAAGACTTTAGAAACTTACAGCTCAGAAATATTTGGTTATTTAATGTTGTTGCTATTCTTTCTGAGTTGTGCAAAATATTGTTTAGTCTATCTGTTCTAAAGGAGTAGCTAGAAAAGTTGTTGATGACTCTTAACTATATTTGATAGCTTTGCTATACATGAGCTTGAAGAATAATATCCAAGAAATGTGTAATATCTATGCCAAATGAAGCGTTTTTCTAATCACAACTCTTGATTGATTCAAAATCTTTCATTGTCTAACCCTTGTTTTTTTCTTCTGTTTTTTGATTAGTTTTTGCATGCGGCGGCAGCAAGCTTGGGGCAGCGACTGCGCATCTTGCAAGATTTTCGTAAGTTAGATCTTTTCGAGGCCTAATTTAAATTTGTAAATGTTCATATGTTATGATGTCAGCTATTTGGATTGAGATCATTATTTACTGGTTATCTGGAATTGGTGTCAAGGATCACCAATAAATATTGAAAGGCATCTTTCTTATAAGCCAAATCTTATTCACTGCCATTTCTGTTGCTTCTTCTTTGCCTATAATGCTGTATCTCTCGGTCTTTAGTTATCTTTAGGTTACTTTTGAGTACTCTGATCTTTGCAGTGCCATTTTCGCTATGGCAGTGCATAGCGCCCTTTTATGAAGGTTCCTTTGTGGACACTATTAAAGTGCTATTCATAAGTATCTCTTGTGGTTTAGGTTCACATCTTGATGATTTCTTTTATCAAGCATCCGCTCACAGTGACATTTGTTCTCTAACTAGTCTTTACAAGTTCTTTAAAGCCTGACTGTTCTCATGCTTATGTGAATCATGATATTGCAGAGTGATCATATGTCTGAAGCCTTGACATGTGTTAACCCAACATGTTATGTCATTTCGGTAGAATATTTACAGATGACATGGTAGGAGATCTTATTTTGTGTATATGGTTGTTTGTCTGCCATTATTTGATTTTCTAATTGTGAAGCTTATTGGATGTGATTTTAGCTAGCGGCTAAATAGAAATTTTTATCCAGTAATTATTTATGTGTATTACAATTGCTGTTCAACCTGTGCATTAGTATCATAAAGCAAGCATTGTACAACTTAATGTTCTATCAACAATTTCGACAATATCATAATTCAGAAACCATATATTTGGGAGATGCTTTCGGAACTTTAGTTCTCGCAAAACTATTTGTTTGCCTCTTTGGCTCTGATTTTCGGTGAGATATTCCATCATCTTAGGTTCAATTGAGACTTAAATAATGATTTATCTATTTCTGTGGGCCTTTTACTATGTTTCTACTTGAACTTGAAAATATGATTTCATCCGCTGATCTGATTTTTATCTTCTCTTCCATATTAGCTCGTGTGTAAACTTCCTCGTTATAGTTTACCATTTGGATTTTTGAAGCGCGCCTAGTACCTCGGAATTTGATATAGTACTTTCATGAAAATTGTCTCACTACATATTTTCCGCGTATTCACTGGGATTCTCTGATTTTGTCCAAATTTTTGATTTCAGTCTTTGTTGGGAACTCAAAAAATGGTAGTTTAATCTAGTTCCTTTTCTCACGATTAACCTCCTTGGCCTAATGCATTGTTTCTCGTTATTGCCCACAGATTGATCCTTCAAAATTTTAACAAAAAAAATAAGTCAATAATGAGAAAAGCGAAGATGTGTTGCTGATCAATTTCAGAAATTAACAATCAGTTGTCCATGGGATTCCTCTAGAATTGTGTGTAAATGCGAGTTTCTTGTCCTTAGATCATTATTATGATGTTGTTAAATTGGTTCTTTTTCCCTCCTTTATAAGTTGATTTGATGCATTACTTCAATCTTCGAGAAGGGAGTTTATATGTTTCCTTTCCACTCTTGACCATTTTCATGGCCAATTTGCATTTTTATTTTATTTTTTACTTTGTCTGTGCATCCCTAAATGAGCTCCTTAGGTTTTTAAGAATAATTACATAAGCAGTTAGTTAGGTTGAGTGGTGGTAAAGTGTCAGCATCATAACTGGAGCAGAAATATAGCTCTTGTACTAGCCATATCAACTCAACTATAACAATTTAAGCATATGTTTGATAGGCCCAGCTAAATGAAGCTAAATGACACATGTCATTTAAGAATGTCACTGGAAAGAAGCACCTGTTTGAATCAGCCCATCTAAATTTAGAGCCCGTTAGGCCCTCTTGGAGTTTCAGCAGTGCAAAATTGAGTAGAGCTGTTTGAAGTACCAACAGCATTTCTGTCAGTAATCCTCCCAATTGTCTTCTGCCATGGCATGATGGCAGAAGCAGAAGCCTTAAAATTTAGCTGAGCCAGAAGCTCATTGCAGCCTCTGCTGCCTATTGGTGTTAGCAAATGTCGGTACTGTGATAGCTCGTCATATAAGCAGCCATGCACTTTTCATTGTAAGTTTAAGGTTTAATATCCGAATAAAAAGCTGTGTTTTAGAATACATACTCACTTTCCCACTATAAGCTTGAACCTGAAATTATGGATGAAATGTTGAACTTGCCACTTTCAAATTTTGCTGAGAGAATCAAGATACTGCTCATCTCTTTGGAGCTGTAGGAGGCAGTGTAGCATAATGATATAGAGATGACCAAGCGAGAAGGAAATATTATGATATTATACTTAGTCAAATTGCACATTCTGAATTATTTGTCATCCTTCAGTGTTATCGCCCTACTCACCACTCTTTTGCTTGGAGTTGATTATCTAGGAACACATGCTATGTGGAAGTGATTCTTTCATAGGTGGGAATAACGTAATTGTGTTGGTTACTTAGCTTCTCAGAAGTCAATCAATCAATGCTATACTGCTATTATAGTTGGCTGGACTTTTGAGATTAAAGGTTGAATTGTGATTGTTGAGAATGAGGGGAATTTGCAGTGTTTACTTGAAAGAGTTTTAGTTGACTCACTTTCCTTCCTAAAATAGTCAAATTTAAGTTGGGGTCTACTTGTTTTCCTTTAAGGGGGATTCTGATTCCAAGATGTGGCATAAAAGGACTAGATCATTGAATATGGCCTTTCCTCGTAATATGCAAGGACCAAATTATATGTTAACTGAGGATCTGATGTTAGCTATTTAACAACGCATCTCATTCAGATAGGAGGGCAAGATGTATATGTTCATTCAATCATTAGACATCAACCAGCTTATTGGTGTACAGTCCATGCCCACGGGCTTCCACTAAAAAAGAAACAAGAAAAATACCAATCCATGTATGCAAATATTTCTAATTTGAAGTCATTATACTACATCGTTTTGTATCTCATTTTTATTGCAACACACTTTTACACAATAATTGGGTACTTCATTTAATCCATGCGAGTTATAAATACATAGCTCAGTATGGTGATGCTCTTGCTTATTCAAGAAATGCTGATACCTGCTGCATACACTCGTACCCCTTAGACTATAAATGGAATATCACTGATAAGCAACCATGACTTGGGGATCATCTTCTTAGTGCAGTTGAAGTCTGTGCAAAGAATTATTTTATGGTTAAGCTTGCAATTAAAGGTTAGTATATTCTAAAATTTGAAAGTAGAAGTTACCCTAGTTTGGGAGCTCCAGATTGCATCCCATCAGCTTGTTGTTGTGGCTGGCTTAGTTCGAGATGAATAGGAACATCTGCATGCTCTGTAATGCTAAAATTGTATGGAGTTGGTATTGTGCTGCTGACACCATTTACCCCATTTGTTTCATAAACCTGACAAATTCCGTTGCTAAGAAATATTGATCCCATATTTTAATGTATGTTAATTTGCTTTGTTTCTGCAAATTTCTTAAGCATCTTTACAAATTTGTTTGCTCTAGAATCCAATACCTTCTTATATAATTCCATGTTTTCTTGATGAACGAGGTTTACCTTCTTATAAAGCTCTATGTTTTCTTGCTGTATGAGACTTCCCTGTAATGAAACCATTGAAAGATTAGCTGATTGACATGCATCATGTATGATGTAAAATAAAAGCCGTCTGTATTGCACAACCTTCCGATTTAGTTCTTGAATTGCATCAATTAAAAGTTGGTCCTGTAGATAGAAATATCACTGCATCAAGAATCTCTAAAAGAAAGGAAGAAAAGCAATAAAAAGTTGCGGGAAGCATAATTTAACCTTTTTCATTCGCACACCACGCAGGCTCATTTCTAACTGATTCTCCAAATTTTGTAGGTCCTTAACGCCTAAGCCAGAGAGCTCTTCTCCCATCAACTGCCTGCAAAAGTTTGTCAAAATAATTTGTCATGCTATCTACAGATTAAAACCTCTTAGAAAGACAGAGGCAGCCAAACTACAATAGCATTCTATAAAAAGATTAAATTATTTTTGTCATTCTATCTCGGATGGTAGCTTTCTCTTAAACTTCTTAATACATTTTGTGAAATGCAAGATAGGTGTTAGCGAATGTATGTTACAATCAACTCTTTCTGTCTCTTTATACAAGTTTGTGTTAGAAAACAGTGCAGTGGGGGAGAGCCATTTATTTGTTCACCTTTTAAGCAAATACTAACATCCTTGGTTAGAATCTCATTTTAGGTGAAATAGCTAACTGGGGGAGAGCCATTTGTTCACCATTTTAGCCAATACTAATATACTCATTTGAGATGATGGTTAGCCTTTGTATCAATTATGTAATGCATATTGCATGCCACGTTTTAGTGCTTTTTGCAAAAAACGACCTGCAGGAAATGAGGTAGGGTGGATGTTGCACTTACTGTGGTATACTTATTATCGTGCTAAAGTACACTTGCAGACATGATTTTCTGCTTTATAGGAATGGAAATTTATTGATCAGTTATGCAGTTCAATGTGGTAAACCATGTTTGTTACTCTATTTCCTAATTCTCGGTAAGAAGTTGTGAGAATGAATTAATGAAATGCTTCATCTGTTGAAGTTAGTATTATGCAAACAAGTTTTTGCTTATTTTAATGATAAATGCCTACGTGTACTTCTTAACAATTTATGCTTATTTGGATGACAAATGACTGCTGGAATTATGCTGATTCAAAATTTCTTGTAGGGTGTGGTGATTATCATACCGATGATTCTCTTGCAAGTTGTGCAGTTGCTGCCTCAAGTTTGCTGCCTCCCTTTGCCAGAACTGTGAGTGACATGAACAAAAACCTTGTCATGCTATCAATGAATTTGCAAAATACTAGCTTGTTAAACATTAATAAAATATATTATCAGCTGAAAAGAGCAACACAGTTCCATAATTAAATTGGATGTCTAATATGTCAGCAATAGGGACAAATGAAATTGCTTGATGTTTGATATGAATATATAGGAATTCTATTTCTTTGCTTTCACTATTATATAAGCATGCGTGGGATTGCTACAGTTCCAGTATATACATGAAAACCCTACTGCCAAACCACAGAGCGCGAGAAAAGTCTCATGGAATTTACGGTTGTTAAATATACTGTTTCAAGCAGGTAATAAGGGATGTAGCTTCTTAGACTTTGTGATTGGTTGATAATTTGGTAGCCGGTTATTTACTTTTTCTACTAGGTATTTCTTCTTAAGTCTTTGATTGCTTAGATTAGAATAAGTGATTTAATGCCTATTGATTTTGCTACTCACAAACCTGAGATTTATGGAGGCATGCCTTGTGCTGAGGTACTGGTAAGCTAATTAAAATGTTTCCATTTGGTTACACATATAATTTGGTAGTCAATTATCTTTTTATGCGTGAAAAATTCTGCTGTCTATGTGATTCTGCAGTTGGACTATTTGTTCTTCAGTTGGTCTGGTTATGCCTGATTTCTTCTCTCACTGTAACTACTTTTGAATGTTGCATTATCTAATTTTACTGACCCAAATGCAGCTTCTCAAGATAGTTTGGAATGTAATATATAATTGTAACTAGAACCCTTCCCTATGATCGAAATAAGTGAATATATCAGTTGGGGTGATGTTGCAAGTATCTGAACATTACAAGATGACCTTTGTGCATCAAGCCATGACAGTAAGTATGATCGGCTACTCTTCACTTGCTGTATATGCCAGGTTTCTGCTTAGGTTTATGTCATGGTTCTTCATCCATTTCGCATTCCATTGAGTAAACAGTGGAAACAGGAAATGTGATAGTAAAATATCATTGAATTCTTTGTAACTCTTAGTTCAATTTGATCTTTAGCATTTTATGTGTGAAAAAGTACACAATCTGTCGTTAACTGTTGGAGAAATATTTCTGATTGTTTGATGTGTTTTTGTAACAAATGATGTATGATCTCTTTCATTGTAAGATACTACGAGTACCAGTATTGGAGATGCTCAAGTTTTGGAACAAGCAAATGATTATATTATGAGATGAAAAAGTTCTCCCTGTACTCCTTTGTTACTTCTGCTTATGAAGGTCAGGAGAACAGATTTAGTAACAGAGAACAGAGAAAGCATCCAGAATAGTACAAGGTGTTATGTCAGTTGATATACACCAAGTTTCCACCGAAGCTCAAAATGCCTCTGCCAGCAAAACTCGGTGGAAAAAGAAAAATGAAAATTCACTAAAGGTACATATGGGTTCGTCCAATTTTTCCTTAGTTTATGTATTTCTTTTTCCCTCCTGTATCAATTGTTTTCTTCATGATTGTTCTATTGTTTTCTTCTTGTTCTGCAGTCCTGTTGATGCATCTGTCGATGGCACCGAATTACCTCAAGGTCCAAGATCTATTTGATATCAATTCATGTATCATACAAGAGGTGACATATGAGGAAAATTATCTTAAACTGGTACAACTGTTTGACCTACAGCGTGAGGATGCCCCTGACGAAGAGGTGCTGGATGAGGGAACTGAATTGAACTTTCAGGCAGACTCAGGTGGCGACAACTTGACGAAGGGCTTCAACAAAGAGGTTAAGATGATTACAATAGTTGATTACGACATCAAGACATAGAATAGTATGAGAGTTTCAAGTTTTGCAGTGTATTTTACATGAATTCCCTGCTTTGTGGTTTCACAAATTTAGAATGTCGGATTTCTTTTTTTTTTTTCCTCCTCATTTTCTCGTAGAATTTTTTCAATAGAATTGAGCTACTATACTATAGATAGTATATGAATAGTGCTTACTATAGATTTTGTAGCCTTTGGATACAACCACTAAATAGTGAACCCAGGCATTCAATAGTTATAAAGTTGATGGTGTTTAAAATTGCTGCCTATTATCTATAGTATAGTAGCTCAGTTCTTTTAATATTGTGTAATAGTCTTTCAAAACTTGTTTTTTACATAGCTTACTTCGATGTTCAAACTAGAAGTTTGAAACCTTCAATTTTCATTGGCTTAGTTTTGGGGTGCATTATTCAGGTGAACCTAATTTGATGTTTCAAAGGTTTAAATAATTTTAAATTTTGAAAGTTTTTAGGATTTTTTGAACATCTCAAGCGTCTAAGCAGGGGACGCATTTCCAGATTAGGTTATAAAGTCTATAGATACTTATGGAAATGATGATAGCAGTGTTTTTAAAGGAAAATTCTGAAGTTAGATGGTTCAAAGGCAGGGTGTCTTAGGTGTAGGGTGAATATTCTATATCCTTATGCTAGTTAGGTTGAAGAAATTTGACACGGTGATTTGAGGGACTATTATGCAAATGGTAACTCGCTCAAAGATGTATGCACAATCTTGAAAAATGTCAGGGCATATTCTTTTCAAGTATATTGTTAATTTTCTCTCTGAGGATAAATGTGGTCTTTGGGCTCTGTTATATAAGCTTAAGCTTTTTTTCTGTTTCTTTCTTAGTTGCGACCCTTTTCATCCATGTTTGTATCCATGTTTGGCATGTTTTTCGATCCAACCTTGTATGCATGAGTTCACGGTTATGCTATTTGGGCTTACTAATGTATTTGTTACTTTTCAAGCTGTCATGAATGATGTTATTTCACTCTACTTAAAAAGAAGATTTGATCGTGTTTTCTTTGATGATATCTTAGTCTACATGAAAAGCATAGAGCTGTGTATCAAGTTTCAACTACCTATCACAATTTGAGACAGCAATAGTTACACATACATCTTTCCATTTAGCTGAAAAACTATGGGAGACTCCACTTATGTGAAGGAGTTTCAAGCCATACTTCTAATTGTTGCTGAGTTGAAAACATTACTTGGATGTAAAGCAGTTTGTGATCAAAACTAATCATGAGAGCCAAAGTACAAAGAAGCATGGACTATACCATGCATTCTGAGAAGAAGAGAGAAAATAAGGCAGCAGGTTCTCGCAGGCCGATTGATTCTGCTCGTAAAGTTCGTGCAACTCATAATTTTTACATTTTGATTGGGTGTGTTTGATCTTGCTGAAGAAGTGAAAATTTTTATTACTTAGAGAAATAGGGTACAATATTCTTGAAGTTTGGGGCTTGGGAAGGACCTGAACTACTTACTATTTATAGACCTATTGCCATTATTACAACTAAAGATCCACGGTTTATTGCTTCTAGAGAATCTAAAGAACCAAGTGACTTTTAGCTAGGTATTCCGCGTCTGTCTCAACCGATATGCAAAACCACGAGGCGACCGCCAATTCTAGCTTTGTTGGTTAAGATGACGATTGAGGTATCTCGTCTTGCTCGTCTATTAGACCCAGGAAAAACCTATACTTCTTTACTCTTGAGGGGAGCAGTGATCTGAATAATAGTGCAGTGTGATTAATTCTCTCCTCCTAAGATCAGCTTTCTCCTCTTTGGGAGGGATTTTTACGGCATTTTGATCACTGATGGAGTTAGATGATGGAAGTTTCATATGGAAGATGAGAACATTCATCTCATGGCAAATAAGTGATATAAATGGAACTACAAGACTTCTTAGAAGCGTGCGCGATATCGATTGATTGAAAGTTCTTTGGGCTGCTACAAGAATGCAGTAAAACAGAATTTGAATTGGATAAAACAAAAGACTAATGGAAGAAGTGAAAGGAAAGGAAGAAGAGGCGAAAAGGTGAGGCTTAAAACGCAAAGCCGAAGAAACTAGCAGTACTTCCATTAGGACTTGTGATCAATCACATATCCTCACACAAGGCCAAAATCCTTCTTATCATAGAATTCCACTTGGATCTTATACTATGTTCCATTCAAAAGTGATTCAATGAAGCACAACTACTTAATAGCCTAAAACAGTAGCATTCATTGATCTATGAAAGTTAACATTTAAGTTGTTTTTAACATTGGTAGTGATATATATATATTTATAAAATGGCTGATGGTTTTAATAGATCTATGTTTACAATGCACATATCACACAATAAATTTGGTCACTTTTGAACAATACACTTTTAACTAGATATTCAATGTATGTACCTGCCATTAGTGTTATCAGACCCGCTCATATCACCACCCAACTGAAATAGCATGAAAGTTTATTGCAAAGAAATGAAATGGTCACGACTTTTTATTTGTTTGTTATTGTTGAAAAATTAGATCTAGTATCTTAAGATATAATCAAGTTCGAGCATAACTATTCTCTAACTACGTACCCTACCACCATTTAATTTGTCAAAATTTTGATACATAATACCAGCATATATATACAAAGCCAAAATGGTGAAGTATCAAGCTACATACATTGAGCATTCAATTTACCAAATCAGATAAAAGAGAAAAGAAAAGATATTCACATGATAAGATTACTAATTATCTTGCAATATTTAAGTTGTTTTTATCATTAATTAGCTTAATTACTAAGCATATCTTACATAGATAACTAACCATTTGCAAACAATGCTAAGCATGAAACAAATCATTTCGCTATTCTATTATTACTAGACACCTTATACATTCCTATAAACACTAAACACTGCAACTTCAATTTGTGTATGAATCTATGCAACAAAAACATAATATATATAGTTGTCCCATATATATATATATATGCAAACGTATGAAAAATCATAATTAATTAGCATATATGCAACACGAAAAATTCGATCGACATAACATACTTTAACCTCCGAAGATGGAACCATGGATAGAGGATTATGCTCCTCTTTTGCCTTGTTGTATCTTTCGATCACGGACTTCATGCTGAAAAAGAAGGAACATAATATTTGTTAATCATTTGCTTCGAAGCAAGCAAAAGGTGAACACTTTAACAAAACATTTTCATGGGGAACACCAAGCATGCCAACAAGTACAAACAAAGCGAATCTCATACAGTAGTTAATGTACCAAGTGAAACGAATATTTTGTGAATATAAACAGGCTATATATATTAATGTGATTAATTTCTATGGCAATTCTTTTGAAATGGTTAATTTCTATATTTTTGTAAATACAGGATATAGGGAGAAAAATCCCAATAATTTTTCCCGGGTTACCGACCGTCCCTAAAACAAGTGGCAAAGGACTTGGTGGTTAGTATATCTGAGACCCAAATTCGAATCCTAGTGTTCTTTTTTTTTTTTGAGAGATAGATAGCACGCTATCCACTTTGTTTATTTCATTTAGAAATAAACTTAGCTAGAAATATGAATCAACTAGGATTCGAACTTGGGTCCGGGTACCAACCACCAAGCCCTTTGCCACTTGCTCTAGGGACGGTCGTTAAATATATATGAATCCTAGTTGATTCATATTTCTAGCTAATTAAGTTTATTTCTAAATGAAATAAATGAAGCGGGTAGCTTGCGATCTATCTCTCTCAAAAAAAAAAAAAAATCCTAGATTCTACTAATTTTCTCCTATTTTTGAGAAGAAAGAGGGGGAAGCAATTTAAAGGAGAAATTAAGTAATGGTGATAATGCTGAAGAATAAAAGAGATGAGCCCTAGCAAATAAACTATCGCAATGGTTTAGTTAGTTCTGATATCATGTTATCTAAAAGTTCAATTGGATAGAAAACAACCCCAAAATTGTGTTTGAACACATTGAATTAAAGCTATCACCTGCAGATTTAAGCTTTAATTTGTGAAAGGATTAATCCAGTTTTAACAAACTAGAAACTAGATTTTCTTTATGTTTAATTTAGGGCATGGTTTAACCATCAAGAAGAATATATATATATATTGCCTCAACATTTATACTCTATTTCCCCAGTTTTCTCCCGGATGAAGAAAATAGAAAGAAAAGAAGAAATTAAAATCCAATTTTTAGAAAAATATCAGTATTAATTAAGCTATCTTTTGAAGCCAAAAGATACATGAAATTAACAAGGTAATTTTCAAAAATAGAGTTCAAGGCTTTAATTTCCATGTTAATTAAAAAAATAAAAGAAGAAGAGGTGATCATCAGTAGCTAGATTTTTATCTTTTTCTTCAATAATCTAAAACCCTAGCTAGCTAGCTCCATATATATGCACACATCTTTTTTCCCGAAAAAAAAAAAAACAAATAATCCTCTATATCTCTCATTTCTGAATTCAAATATTTTGATTTATCATGTAGAAGATCCTGATGAGTATTCAAAAGAAAAAAAAACGAAAAACATGAAAGTTAAATGAACTGAAACAACCTGCAGGTGCTGGCGAAGTCGTAGAGCCGGCCGGTGCTGGAGAAGATAATGAGGCCGACCTCGGCGTCGCAGAGGATGGCCAGCTCCTTGGCCTTCTTGAACAGCCCATTCCGCCGCTTCGAGAACGTCACCTGCCGGCTCGTCGAGTTGTCGATCCTCCTGATCAAGATCTTCCCTCTCCCCATCTCCCGATCAGACTTCTCGATCTCAAATAAACGACAGAAAGCCCGTCTCTGCAAATCCGGCCGATCACATGTCATATATATATATATATATATATATATATACTCGGAAAACAGAAAGAGAGAAGAAAAATAAAGCAGACGACGACCGAAAACCGTCGATAGAGAAATAAGCAGACGAAGAAAGAAGAAGAAGAAGAAGGAGAGGAAAGAGAGGAAACCTAACACTTGCTTTTTTTGGGTGATTCAGAAGGAACTACTGGAACTTTACCTTATTTGGCTTGCTTTTGAGATTAGCTCCACCTCCTCCTCCTCCCCCCACTAATCCTTTTATTCTATTTATGCACATGTATAAATACTAGGGTTTGTAAGTAATGAGACCCTCTTACCCTTTTCTCTCTTTTTTTTCTCTCTCTCTCTCTCTCTCTCTCTCTCTCATTCATCCTCACATTTTTTTTCTTTTTTTAAGTATAATTGCATGGAAATCCCTCAATTATTGGCCATTTTGAATTAATTTTAGTTGGTTAGTTGATTTTTTTTTTTTATTTGAGAAATAGGTAGTAAGCTACATGCTTCATTCATTAAGATAAATAAATTAAGTGTACATGTTGGAAGCAGCTAGGGCCTCCGAAGAACAGGCAAAAGGTTAGTTGAATATTTTATTAAACTTGATAGATCTATGGATTCTTAGATGCTGAATTTTTTTATCAGTTTTATTCAAAAGTTTTGAAAGTGTGAATTGAAGAAAAAAAAAAAAAACTTCCAATATCACTTGTGTGGTTTCATTTTTTTTTTACTTTAGCATTCTTTGGTTAATTTAAAGTGTATCAATTTAATATTCTGTGGTTTTATTTTTATTTTTTTATTATCGATTCCACTATATAATTTCTTTTGTTAAATTAGTGACAAAATTAAAACTAAAAAATACTAAAATAAATATTCGATAAATCTAGATGGAGTATCTGAAATTCTTTTGTACATAATTTAACGAAATATTAACAGAAAAAACTGATAAAAAAGATAAAAATAAAATCACGAGACACTAACTTGATACATTTTAAATCACAGGATACTAAAGTGAGAAAATACGAAACTATAGGGTGACATCTGAAGTTTACCAAAAAAAAAAAAACAACGCTACCCCTACACTCATTTTGGGTGTAGGATATACACCCCGCCCATCTAAAGGTGGGGGTTTCCCTACTAATCAACCCCCACCCTTAGATGGGTGGGGTTGTTAATCCTACACCCAAAATGGGTGTAGAATTAGCGTTTTCCAAAAAAAAAGTTTAGTGGAGACTTTAGGGTGATAGGGTCTCCATATAATATATATAAATATAAATATATATTTTTTTCTTTGTTTTGTTTTTTATTTTATATACTTTTTGGAATGAATAACACCAAAATAAGGGTTTTTTTTGGCAAATAGTCCTTGACAGAATTTTATTTTAAAATTGGTCATGTCAAAAATTTATTTGAAAAATGGCCCTGTTCCTGTCACGCAAGCGCCACGTCAGCACCACGCGGGCGGGACTGGGGCCAGGAGTTTAAGTTGAACACGGTGAACCATTCAACGTGTTTCACCGTTCACCCTGTTTGAACACGGTGAATGGTTCACCGTGTCCAACGCAAATAGATTTTTTGGCTGATTTTGGTAGTCGTAGCATTCACTGTGTCCAATACAACTAATTGGTCTTAGCCAATTTTCGGCTAAGTGAGGGGTATTTGTATTGGACATGGTGAATCATTCATTGTGTCCAATGTATTACACATACCCTAACTCGGTATGTATAATATATTCGACACGGTGAACCATTCGCCGTGTTTGAACACGGTGAATGGTTCACCGTGTTCAACATGACGTGTGGCCCATGCCATGTAGGCGTGAGCGGACCATTTTTACAAATAAATTTTTGCCAGGACCAATTTTAAAATAAAATTTTCTCAGGGGCTATTTGCAAAAAAAAACCCCCCCAAAATAATGAATAAATAAATAATTTGTATATATATATTTAATTACCAATTTTGGGAGGGAGATGCCGACAAAATTAAGCCGCCGCCCGTATAGATCGCCGACGCGTGGTGAGATGAAAAACGTACGTACTACGGAGAAGGGGTGAATGGACGATTTTGCCCTTCTGACAAGATTAATTGCAGTAATCGTCCCCATCTTTGTCTGATTTATATTTTGATCCTCAATCAAATGTCCCATCTTATACTTCTACAAAAGTTTAAATAAATTTTTGATTAAATTACAGAAAATTTTCCTATTAAAATTCAATTTTTAATTTTTTTTCAGTTATGTAAAACCTACATTTTATTCACTTGTAAAATAAAAAATGTTCCCAGAAATACGGTGTAAACTGTGATAATAAAATGATCATTTTATCCCTTATCATGTTCACTGGAGAAAAAACTTAGTATTTTTAAGTGAAAAATCAAGTTTTTATAGAAAATTTTTATATAATTTAGCCTAACTTTTTGTGTTAACTTGCTCTTTTGAATTAAGCATTCGATACTTTCGAGTTGTGTTAAGCTTACCAACAAACTCCTTCAAAATTTGAAGAAAAAATTAAATAACGAAAACAAATAAAAATATTACAAAAAACAGGAACTATAGCGATATTTTTAAATGTAGGTACATGTATGTCAAAAAAAAGTGCTGCTATCTAGATTATCGACACTTTTAAAAAATATTGCTATATATATGTGGGGTCTCTAGGTATATAGTGACAGTTAAAAAGTGTCGCTATAACCTAAAAGAGTGCTGCTAATTTATCAATACTTATTTAAACATTTAGCAATCGTCGAAACTGTGTCTCGTTGACTGCGGTAGCGAAGGAGAACGACAAATAAGGGCTCTTCGTCTAGAATTTCAGTGAATTGAGTAAAGGAAGAAGGGGAGATGGTAATCGATTCTTCTTTTCTCTTTTTTTTTCTATTTGTAATCGGGCCAAATGGGCTGGCTATGCTGGGTGAGTAAAATAATCTTTTATTTTTGGTTGGATTATATTTTATATTTAGGCATTAGTAGATGTTTTTTTAAGTTTTAGCATAAATAAGACACTTACACAAAAATATTTCGAACATGTGTTCCTATAACCTAATTATGTTGTAGTGAAACTTAGGTATCAAAGTATTAAAAATGGATAAATATATTAGATAGCTAATGATCAATGTGCTCGTAAATCCGCCCGATTCGGATTCGGATTCATATAATATTTCGGGTATCCATACCCATTGAAACCCCTACCTTCCGCACAATGAAGTTGTCCTCATACGAGAGCCTAATTATTATTAATAGATTTATATGAACCAATTGCATGTTTCATTTTGCTTTTGAAATATTTAATTTGTTCTGTTTATTGTAGGAAATAGAAATTAGATGCTTAATAACTAAATGGTTTAATGATTTTGCAGTGTCACGGTGTTGAAAAATCGGTACCAATTTAATATTTCACAAGCTTTTCTTTCTCATTTTAGCAACAATCATACATACTAATGACAAATATTTGACGTTTCTGCTGTTTCGACGGAACGCTAAAATGAGCTCCTGAATCGATCTAAAGCTTCTAATTACCGCCAAATAGATTATTATGGAAGTGCTTTTTCTAATATCATCTTAATTTTGCCCTTCACAAGAGCCCAAAATTAAAAGGCAAATTTTTGTAGCTGTTCATGGCACACAACTAACATGGGTTAATCATTTCCCTCACTACTTAGATCGATGGAGACGTGCAACTAATTAATTTACCCTATATATCCATATATAGCTGTAGAGTTTTATATATTTATTCATTTATTTATTATATTAGGTGTAGAACAAACCCTATATAGCTAGTGAGAGTGTCCACTGTCCCAAATTGTGTTTACACTTTACACCACCTATTTACTTATGAAACTAATCACTTAATTAGTGGACCACATATACATAACTATAATTAAGGAGTCGAAAAGAGGATGCTGGATATTTACAATATTCTTAGTAAAGCAATGATTTTTCTTTATCACCTCACATATAAATAGTTACGTGTCTACACTGCGGAAAAGATAACGTTACGTATAATGAAAAAGTTCAATACTTTTCTTATTTTTATTAGTGTCTATTATACTATATATATCACAATGAATCCGCTAAAATATGACTTCGATCTGCATGCGGTTTCACTACTTTTATCCTTTCGCCCTAACTCTTTTTGTTCTGATATAGGTTTCCCTCCATACTTGAATTTATTTTATTTTAATTATTATCTAGGAGTAAAAGTTATTCGTTGCACCAAATTCGTCTGCATGTTCGTGCACCGTGACTCTGTTAGTCCTTCATCTATATATCAATTCAATATTCTGATTTTTGCATAGAGAAAAATTACAACTCGATCGATCAGTTTGCGAGCAAAATATTGATAAATACATGATTCATAAATATAGAAATGAACAAGGTGTACGTGGATCGATGATAATATGAATAAACGGGTAAATTTGAGTTCTCATAAGAGTTTACAATTTATTATATCAAATTTAAAATTTCGAGTACCAAAATGAACCTTAGACAAAAAAAATTTAGAAAAATATAGCGGTGCAGTTTATCTGTTTATTATATATTGAACTTCCATACCTTTTTTTTTTCTTTAAATAAATAACTAAATCATCTGATAACTTAATTATACTATTCCCTACTGCAAATCCTAATACAAGAACCTTTTATAGGGTCCGTAGATTCTTAGCTTGTAATAGTTTGTAATTTATCATTCGATAACTTATTTTGACATGTAAATTTGGTGCGCGCAATAAATTAATTATTAATTATGTCTCAAAAAATTTGAGTGAGGAGACACGTGTTGATGCGAGAGTGATTGATTGATTGGGTGCGACCAATGGAGCCCTTTTTTTTTTGTCACCATATCTCATTTAGGAAGTTTCCAAAGGGGGCAAGAAGCTTATAAGGAGCTATCTTAATTTGGAAACAAAGCTCAAAGGTAAAATTGTAAGAAAACCCCTTGACAATTTACAAGTTCAAAGCACACCCTTAAACTCTCTATAGGGGGCAAGGGTGAACATCTATGGAGAGTGTTTAAATATAAAAATGTTTAAACACCGTTATCTAACAGTTTAAGCTTTTAGAAGACAAATCATTGCTTTCAAGATAAGATCAAAGCAGGAGGTCTTGAGTTCGAGTCACGCCAGGCTCCTAGCATATTAATTTCCTTCCATTTAATTCAAGCCCATGTTATGGGTCGACCAAAAAGTCTCAAGCCCAGACGTGAGAGGGAGTTTTAAATATAAAAATGTTTAAACATCGTTTTGCTATGGCTGTAAGTTCAACTTAAAGTAGACAACTTGTTTGCGGTTCCGAGAGCCCTCTACTATTGCTACTTTTGAAACAAGGCCTAGCATAAAGTATATTTTAATTTAGCTTTTGGAAATAGACACTTCTTCAACTTTCATTTGCTTTAAATTGAATTAATTAAATTATCAACTAATTAATCAGATGAAAAGTCTTCAAATCTGTAAAATAAATAAGTTTAATTTAATTAATTAGTTTAACTTACATCAAATCAAATCAAAGTTGACAAGGTTTAATTAATTTTCTCCCAAATATATGTAGTTGAGAAACCTATTTCCAAATATGTATTATATGTAAACTCTCATCATTAATTATAGAGGCTTAATTACACAAAATTGTAGAGAATATATGGCCGTTGACCTTGAGCAATATCGATCTCTCCCTATTTTTGTGTTCTCCATTAACTATATATAAATAAATAAATTAGTTTAATTTCGACGCCAGTTTCTATGGTGGGGATGGCGCGATATTTTGAAGCTCTCCAAATTTCTTGGATTTGTGAGGAAGTGGTTGGATCAAATCTTCTCCTTCATACTTGTTTATATGGGAATTAGAACACCTACTACATGACTAATTATAATTAGTAGTTATCTAAGCCCTTAATTAGTTGGTATTTCATTTTAGTTGTTTCGTTTCGTTACGTTTTGCTTCATCATCTACTTTTTGATGTCGTCGTGTTAGCGACAAACAATATTAACAATTAAACTGCATGTCACATCATTAGAGACGAATTAAAGTGGGTAGTAAATATTTTGTTTTCTATATATATTCATACGAGAGCAACGTATCTCTATAATATGTGGATAATTAAATATAAGTATGTTCGATTAATCAATTTGTCAAAAGCTCGATCGATCGCTCTTATGAAGTGCTAGAATTAAGTGTGGACGATTCAAACGCATCCTATTTTAGCATTTTTATTTGTGTTTTCTCTTGCTTCTACAATATGTTGAATAGTCATTTGAAGCTATATAACCCAGTAATATTAATTAGGAATGCATCTTCTTTTTCAAAAAAAAAAAAGTCATCAAATTTAAGATCGATGTTCATTAAATAACTAAAGCATATAGGCTAATGTTAGAATATTAGTTTGCAATAAAATTATGATTTTCGATCTTCAAAATTTTTCAATAATAAGATGTTGCTTTTAATGTAAGTTTCATGTGGAAAGATGCACCAAACATGACTAGCTAGTCTAATAATTAGTTGTAAGTACTATACATGCGTGGAAATGGAAAGCTATAAGTACATTGTAAGGTGCATCAATTATTCCAAGAGATTACTTATTCTTTGCTCTTCCAAAGTTAGTAGTTAATTAGAAATTAAGCAATGTACTACAAATTGTACAAAGCTGAAACTAATAAATTAAATTGATTATGTGTTCATAGTGGTCAAGGGGTCTCATCGATCTCCTTCGCAAAAACACAATCACTAAATGTGCCAAAATAAACCAAATAGTTACTAAAATGTTCCAAAAACAAGAATAGCTCTGTGGAGAAGGGATTTTTACTTCAAAATCTTTATAGTAAATGTTGTTCTTTTTGATATGCATCATTGCATATGCAAACAATCATCAGTTCTTTAATTTGATATCTGTTAATAACTTATTTGACTCTTATTTCTTATATATTCATGATCAGAACTGAGCAAATAATTAATAAATTAGGGTTAATTTTAAACCTGTGCGCGCTACTAAACTAGATGTGAATCACTATTAGAATGAGGCGCGCGATTAGGCGCTTAATGTGCTACTAAACTATATATATATATTGGTGTTGAATCGCGTCCGCGTCAAAAAGCTACACACACATAAATAATTAGTAAAGAAATTGTTAATTATAGCCGGGTGGACGGTCTTAATCAATCAAGCAAACAATGGATTCTTTAGTAATGAATCATTAACCATGGTTTAACTGATGGTTAGTTTTTGACTTTTTCTAAAAGTTTCTATTTCTAAAATGCAGTGATAAAGAAGCCAATGGACCTTTCTAGTGTTGATTAATTAATTGCTCTACCAATTTTAAAACCCCTCTTCTTTTTTTTTTTATTGTGCAAATGCTTTTAGTGTGGCAATGCCATGTGATCCTTGAAAGAAAGGTTTAAATTAACCATGGAAAGCAATAAATTTAAATATTGCAATTATCGCTTTTCTAACACATATAGTAAACAATGAATTTAAATTAAGGAATATTTTGGAATAAGACCACTGATTAGTTGATAATAGTAAAATAAGTTCTTAATTTGCCTACAATTTAACTCTAGATGCATGCTTTTTGAGTAACTAATTAACATGACCAAATTGAAGATATATACTTAATCTCAAGTCTCAAACAATAATGTGTGATATATACTCTTTTAAATCTTTTTCACACCAATAAATTAAGTTTCCTCCAAAGATAAGCAACCTTGCTTGATCTACATATTAATTACCTAAATATGCATATGTAGTACTTAATTAATTCCAAGTACTCCTAGATCAGCTTCACCATTCTAAGATGTGATCATGATATATAGTATATATATATATATATCAAAGAACCCCAAAAAAACTGTCACTTTCTAGCTTGCACCTGGCCATATATAGCTACTAACACAATCAGAATTTGTTAATTAATCCAAGGAATTAAAGCAATAGTAAAATCATCATCTTTATGTATGGAAGAAAATTAAATTCATTGAAATTGATCGGATTCAATATTAAAGTCATTTGTCAATACCGATCTTATATCAAAAATGACTCACAAAATAGACTCAAAACTGTCATTTACCAGCTGTGTGGAGAAGATCACGTGAGTCATAAAAAAAATGTACCAATAATAACATATATAAGTAAATACACATTTGTCAAGCAGATGCGGGAACTAGAACAGTAGAACTAAGATCGATCTCTTAAAACGGTGTACGTACGTACGTATATATAATGCTTATATAAGGATGACTAGTACGTACGTACCATACCATTTTAAAATCAATTAATACAGTAATTATAAGAAACCGCCCACGAATAATCTTAACATTAATCAAAAACATCTTGACCATAAATCCAAATCGATCTATATATACATGCATGCATGTGAAAGTCGATCACCAAGGCTAGCTCTTGCTTAGGCTAGCTAAAACATTATTGAATATTATATACATTTTTAGGTACCTAAACACGTGTCAAAACCCTAGCAACCGACATGCACGTGCACACGTGCACGAGCCCAATCGAGAGCTCTCCTCGCATGCTCGTGTCGAACCCAAGCATCTAGTTGTACGGAACGAGCTTCATGCATGCATGATGCATTATCCATGTGCATATAACAGTACTATATATACACACTCTTACATACATGATACATACATATATAATTAATATAAAGAAGAGAGAAATTAAGAGGTGGGGGTGTGTGTGTCTGTGGTTAAGTAATACGTACGATCGAGTTTAATATTAGTTGAAATTAAGTTGGATAGCATTAATTGAAAAGCAGTAGCGCTCTGTTTTTTTTTTTTTTTTAATTTTGGAATAGCTTATATATATATATATATATATGCTTATGCTTAGTGATCGATCATGATCATATATAGTGCTTTGGAGCTGTCTTAGGCATGTATTCAAATCTCTGATAGGCCCCAGAAAGATTGAAGAGATCATGAGGGAGAAGTTTTAATATTGCCTGAACCTAGCTCGTCCACCGATCGAGTACCTCATTCCGTTATCGATCAACCACAGACATCTCAATATATATATACCGACCTGCAGCCACTTCCACTACATCATTTTCAATTAGATCGACCTGATGGGTAACATAGAATGATCGATCATACTTCTATTATTTAATAGTCGTCAGCTTTGGTTTGAAATCGCGTTTGTGATCATCTCTCTCGCTCAGTTGTTAATTACTCTCTAAAACCTATATAAACTGCAGGTAATAGTAGATTAGCTACGAAATGAAAAATTGATCAGGTATATGTGGATAGAAAGTAATTAACTTACGCAATATCTATAACATTAATCTACTCTTTATTTATTGATATATAGTATATGTATACTCATTACAACCTCTAGAAGAGAGTACATATATATATATAGTACATATATATATAGGTGTGGTCTATAGACCATGTCCAACAAATAATCTCCCAATGCAAAGGGACCCACCAACCTGATCCTCCCATTGGTCGAGCCCACGTGGGCACGAATGGGATAAGCGAACGTGGGGCGCAGGAGATCGATCGAACTCATTAATCTATGCAAGAAGAGCCACAATCCAATGCCTTTAATATGATAAAAAAAAAAAAACACTATAAAATAATAGAAGATAATGTAACAAAGTGTAATATATAATTATATATGAGGTGAGGTAGTGTAAATTAATTGATGCCTCTTCAAACTCCAATATGGTTCTTAGGCCAAGTGTCGAGTATCTCCACAATCATACATCCACAAAGTCCAAGGAGAAAGGCAAAATGCTTCTTTTTAACAATATATATATTGCATGCCAATTAAACTATATAGCTAGTTTAATAAATTAATAGGGGAACCTCAAAGTGTCTATTGCTTTTAATTCCCTATTCTATTATATTTATGTAGGGCAAAAGAATCAAACATTCATAACTATATATATATATAGGGTTTGATGGACCGCAAATGAGCTCATTAAGTGGGTACGTACTTCAAATCCATATTATTGCTGAATATAAATATTTTAAAAAAAAAATTTTGAGAGTTATTTCATTTAATTTAACTTTCATTTAAAATAAAAAAATGTGAATCAACTGGGATTTGAACTAGGGTCACGGATACCAAGCACCAAACCCTTTGCCACTTGCTCTAGGGACAGTCGGTTATTTTAAAAAAATTTTATTATCTTAAAACGTAAGCTTTGAAAAATAATCCTTGTTGCATATAATTTAATAGAATATCATAGTAGGACCGGAGTTCATAAGTTTGAGTCCCATCGGACTCATAATTTTATTAAATTACTCCATTTAATTATTCCATGTATTAGGTTATTAAAATTTCTCGAGCCTAGACGTACGATTAAGGAAAGTGTCGAATATAAATATTTAATAAAAACATCATTATTTAAAAATTTGAGCTTTGAGAGAACAACGGTTGTTTTACATAATTTAACAATTATCTATCCATGGTTTTTAGAAAAGAATAGTTTAAGTAATTTTATGAATTCATCACAAGTTATCAATTATAATTAAAAAGTCAGTTTTGTATATATAACAACAGTATGTGGGAGCAATTTAGCTTTGTATCTATCAACTCTGAAAAAGCAAGCTCTTGATATATATGTAAAACAATTTTATCTCAAAAGCATAAAGATATGTCAAAAAATGATGTTTTAACATTTTATCTCCAATTCCACCCATCAACTAAGGCTCGAGATATATTTTTAATAGGCCCAAAATACGAACTTTGAGACCCTTTACACTAATGACATGTAAACCAACCATATATAATGGTATATTTTTCATGTTTTATCTCTCACAAACTAATAATCGCATATATAAAACTAACATATTAACTACCATATATACTTTTGAATATAATTAAGTTTTTAAAATAGGCTAAATTACAAAAAAAAAAAAAACCCTATAATAACTTGCTTTTTCACTTTCCTACCCTGACATTTAAAAATCTATACTTTGCCCCCTTATAAAATGAAAAATGTGCACTTCGCCCCCTACCGTCAGGATTCTGTTATGAAATTTTTTTTTTATGCCGAAAATACCCATCCGCGCCGCCTCACCGCTGCCTCGTCGTCGCGCCGCTTCGCCGTCCTCCACTGCCTCGCCCTCGCCCATATCCCCTTCGCCCTCCTCCACTGCCTCGTCTTCGCCCTCGTTGCCTTACCTACCTATCCATCAACACCCACCTCGATTTTCTCCCTACTGTCGCCTAAATCGAGGGGCGGCGAGGGTGCAGGAAGAGAAGGGAAGCAGGTGGAGAAGGAAATGGAGAGAAATCGCGGCCGATCGAAGGGACGGCTGAAAAAGAGGAAGAAGACGAAAATGGCGAGGAGCAAAATGGTCATTTTACACACTGTAGCCCTCTGTGAACATTTTTTATTTTACATGAGGGCAAAGTGTAGATTTTTAAATGTCAGAGGGGAAAAGTGAAAAAGCGAATTATTACATGAAGGTTTTCTGTAATTTAGCCTTTAAAATATTATTTTTGGACAGCTTAAACTTTTAGAAAGAACAACAGTTGTTTCATATATTTTGAGTTCGAGTTTTGTTAATTTAAGCCTCTGTCTCGAATCTATTACGAAGTCTCAAGTCGATCCAAATGCGTAAAGTTATGAAAAATAATAATAATAATAATAATTATAATAAAACTCATACCATTAATCAAATGGCTTTAAAAGCAAGGGTTAATTAATTCCTGTCCCAGTTGGGGCCTCCCTCGCACGAAGATGAAAAATTAGAGGTTGGTAACAACGAAGAGGGAGCACCAACCATTTTGTACTTAATTATAATTATTACGTATAATTAGACCAATTCTCAACGTAATGTGATCAATTAAAAAAGATTCGTATGTTTCCCACTTTAGCAAGTATTTGCTGGATGTTAGTTTGGATCCTCCCCCAGTTCAAAGAATCTTCAAATAGTGATCAAATGTTTTTAAGTCATGTACTTAAAGAGTTTTCTAAATTATCTTTCCATGTGAAGCTTAATGTACTAGTTCATTAATATTTATAAATAATAAGAAGCGAACATGCGACCGAGTGGGCGATAAGTAATGTCGGATTAAGAACGCATTTGGCGTTAAGTAATCTTTGATGAGTGTTTAAAGTGAGCTAGGAGAACGAGATTGTGCTTATAAATTTTGGTTCTTAAATTGGATTATCTTGGAACGAGTCGAGGGGAGTAACAATAATGGATTACGGCGAAAAATGCGAGATTTACAGGGATTCTACTACTAGTTATCGATGGTCGACTTTTGCCAAATTTGTTTTGTTTTTTAGAGGAATGTAGCACGCTACCTGCTTCATTCATTCAGCAAATGAAATTAGCTATAACGGATGAGGCAGCTAAGGCCTCAAAAAGGCGCAAATAACAGAAAAAGAAAGAGGAAAGCAAAAGGGAAAAAAAAGAAAAAGAAAAAGACACACGACGACCACATATGACAAAACAACGATACAGCCCAGCAAGTTAAACGTCACCCCCAGCTCAACTGAACTCAGCCCACTCTTTTACCAACACTCCAATGTGGTGGGAAATTTGGATTACATCGGTCGGTTGATTTCTAAAGATAATACGTCACCCAGTTTGACTGAACTCAGCCCACTCTTTTGCCAACACTAGCTCCAATGCCAAATTTGTTATTATCAAAATATTTGGCACCTAATGTACTCTTTCAACATTCTTGAAAAAATTCTCATATTTATAGGCTTTGTCACAATTTCAGGAAGAAACTTGAAAACACACCCTTACTCGTTGGGTATATACATTTTACTATTCCGCAGTTTCATCTGCGGTTTCGTTACGTCGTAAGCGTTGTACGAATCTCCTGTTAACAGTAGATCAGAAATGACAAGCGCAATCGATCACAAACTCAAAATATGCTTTGTATAAGCCCACAAAACATTCCCATCAAAGGGTGCCACACAATTAAAGAATGATTGATACAAATGAAAGAATGATTCACGTAGCGCATTAATATGATCTTCTTTATAGCATTTCGAATCACAATCACATTCTTTCCGATATAAGCTATATCGTTAATGTCCCTCGATCGACCGAGGGTGTTAAAAGTAGTGCACAGAAAGTCTATATAGAGAAGCCGCCAAAAAAGAAGAAAAACAGAAATTCGAATTTCTACTCCTGCTTCCCGAAAGGAAGAAGAATCGTAGGTGATACAGCTTGGTTTGCTATCCCATGTTAGCGCATGTTATGGAATGAAGAATGGGAGAGGAAACAAGTGTTACGTTTTCTTGCGAAAGGGCGAGCAGTTGGGCATCA
The DNA here is from genome assembly GCA_025177825.1 of Aechmea fasciata. Classification (NCBI taxonomy): domain Eukaryota; kingdom Viridiplantae; phylum Streptophyta; class Magnoliopsida; order Poales; family Bromeliaceae; genus Aechmea; species Aechmea fasciata. The sequence goes on from CM045937.1 coordinate 6,699,480, forward strand.
GGGTTCTGCTTCGGATAAGAACGATGAGAGGCCAAATATTAGGAAAAGTACTCCACCGGAGAGCGCGACCTACAGATCAAAAGATCATAGTGTTAAATTATAAAATTTAAGCATTTCTTTAGAGGTGTGCTGCGGGAATCGAACTTACCATCTTCTCAGATATTTGAGAAGCCAAGCTCTTCCCCCCCAGAACAGCTGCTGTAGTGCACAATGCTTGACCTCTACATTAATACAGTTTTATTCAGCTAAAACATAAAAGGAGTAAAACATAAATAAATAAAAAAAAATAAAAGAGGGAGAAATATGAAAGATATGCGGGAGATGCAGGTCATACAAAATTCCCCCAAGAACGACTCCAAATGGGTTTTCATCAGTAGCCAAGCCAATTGTAGCAAGCTGAGAGTGTGGTGAGTCGTCGTAAATATAGTTTTTCATCAATGGAGTATATCATAATATGCCAAAAATTGCACTAGTTTATGTAACATCTTACCTGACTCTTATCACCCCATTCGCCAAAGAATGTAACAGAAAATGCCTAGAACAAGGAAAAGTAGAATATTTGAACTTTCTTACGATAAAACCTAAGTATAACAGTTTATTTTTCAGATTAAGATATTATGGCAGAGGCCCGCAAGTCTACGAGAGTTTACCTTCAGAAAGATAGGTGAGAAAAACTGGGTAAGAAATGATCTCTGTTGCTTCTTCAGATCATCATTGCCCTGATGACGAAAATTGAGTACAGTTATAGCTCTACAGAAGTAGCGGATAATGAAAACCCAGATATCATAGTGTAAGCAACTTTGGAGTAATGAAAAGCAACAAGGTGAAAAAAGCTCAACATGTTCTGCTTCAGGGTTACAAACTTACAATAACAAGAGCGAAAGAGTAATATATACTTCCTAACTGACCTTAGAATTGCTTTTGGCTTCGCCTTTCTCAGCCTTCCAATCGGCATCCTGATCATTGACAACTGTTAGTCAGAGATAGATATATAAGATGAAATAATATTAAGAAACTATAGAACAAATTAGCCAACCAATTTTGCTTCTACTTCTTTCAACTCTTCAGCTTCCCTGTGAGCAACATACGTTAAAAGTATTAAGCAAGAGTGGCAAGGGTATGAAAGAAAAGACACAAACTTCTAGTAACTGATAAACATCTCTATCTACATACCCGTCTTCTTTGAATCCCTCCCATAATGACCAAAACCCAAATCCAAAGAATAGCACAGTCGTCACATGGTGCGCCCATTTGCGAGAAATCTGTTCCATTTGATAGTATCAATATCATAAATCACAGCACAGTAGAAGAAAAAAAAATCATAAAATAGCATGATTCTCACTCGTGCTAAGCGAATCTACTCAAGGAGTAGATAAAGCTGGTTAACTAAAAGAATCCCGATTAACAAAAATGCTAAAAGCCAGCATCAAAAGTCTGGTCAGATTCTTAAATGAATAAAGTGGATTCTTCATAATTGGGATATCAAATCACAAACTGAAGAGAAAAGTATAGGATGCACTAACTCATAAAAATAACCTAGTTAATTCACTTTCTCTAAAAACAATGTAAACTTCGATTCTGTTATGCTTAGAGCAGAAAAATTGTTACTTTCTAGTATTCGAAAGGATATGAAGAAATATATTTTACTCCATCTTTCCTACAAGTATTGAAACACCAAGACACCTAGGAAACAACCAGCAGAGCCAGTGCCTATGCTCCTTTTTAAAAAAAAAAACAAAACAAATAGCAGCATTGAAACCAACTGTGTATATGAGTATCAAGTAGACCTTTTGTTCAGTAAGTTGGTAACTGACATAAACTTACCAGATTTGGTGCAGCCCAACCAAGAGAAGCAGATAGAATGGTCATGACCTAGAATTCATCTTACCACATGAATAAAACCAATAGATATATAATCTAAAGGGAAAATTTTAAAATAAACAACATCTAAGAACTCACAATTAATGCTGTTAGACAACCGGATAAGACAATCCTCCGTGGATGACGCATTGCCAATATCTAAAAAATGTGTGCAAAAGTCAGGTTAGAGGAAACCATGCACAGATTGCCGTAAAAAAGCTGAACACATTTTTTCGAAGTTCAATTACAAACAAACCAAGTTAGATATATTTATCCTTTTACTGCTTAAAACAAAATTACAAAACAAACCAACTCGTAGTATATATAGAAAAAAAAAAAAAAAAAAAAAAAGGATCTTGGAGAAATCCATTCTTGATAGGTGTGTGCTACAAGATAGGTAGATCATCATATACAAGATAGGTTTCAGATAGGTTATTTCGGAAGTGCAATAAGCATTGCGATAGATGTTTGAAGTGCTTGCTTGCTTGGAGGAACAGTTAGAAAGCAAGAATCACTGCCCTTAACCATGAGTTATGACATACAACTAGCCAAAGGAAACCAATCTAGAGGTTCTCTTTCCATGCATGAAGTTTGTGGAAGTAATAAATGTAGAGAAAAGAAACTGTGTCAAACTCTAAGTAGATAAGTTGAATAAAGAAAAGACAGATAGCTATTTCCACATGTTTTCAAACCTTGCTGATGGATCTACTGAGGAGCCTTGCAAAAGAGACTAGCAAATAAACATGCTTTGACAAGTCTGAGAACCAGTGCAAACTAGAAATTCACAATAAAATGCTCAAAATGGAGGTAAAATTATGTCAAACCAGCTTACGGCGATGCAATTTGCTCACTAACTGTGCGATTTATGTAATCACATAAGTAATTCTTTCATAGAAACATCAATTATGTCATGATACAGAGTGAATTCTTAGGATGCATTTTCACAACTCTTTCCACTGTCTACTTTTATTCTGAAAACCAAATTATTTGTAACAGGATATATATTTAACACTACAGTTCATTTTTTGTTCCCATAGCAAACAGTCATCGTTGTTATTCGAGTTATTTGGGATCCACAAAAATGAAAATAAGGAAAGTATGACTATTAGAAAATTTGACCAACCAACCACCCAACCAAAAGTCTAAAAGTTAGTTCATGTTTGACCCCAGTTTTGCTTCTGCTTTAAGTTGTAGCATTTGATAAACAGAAAAGTCCGAGCTTTTGCTTTGGCAAAGCAAAAATGCGATTTTGAGCCCAGAAGTATGAGCTCTGCTAATTCTGCTGCAGAGAGAAGCAATTGAGGGGACCTAAACATGTTTCTTCTCAGAAGCGCCACTAAAACAGCTATCAAACAAACATATATAGTTGAGCAACAGGAATTGATACCAAATGGCTCATCTTTTCAATTCCCCAAATCTTAAATCCAAACTCATTACAAACTATGCTCTCCAAAAAAAAACAAAACAAAAAAAAAAAGCCAAATTTGCACTACAAAAGCTGCATATCCCGTGCAATCTAATTAAAATCAAACTCGAAACAGAAGAAACTACAAATGAGCCCTAAAATCATCTAAGATATGATCCTCCACATTATATTCAGCTCTTTTGTTTTTGTTTTGGGGGAAAAAAAGGCGATATTTTGATCCAAGAATTAGTAAGCATGCCAATCTCCCTACCCTTACATTTCTCCCACAAATTAAAACTAAAATTAAACAAAAAAAGAGAGAGAGAGAGAGAGAGAGAGAGGGAGAGAGAGGAAGAGAACAAATAAGTTACCGCGGCGGTGAAAAAGGTTTTGTCTCCAATCTCGGACAACACGGTCATCGCAAGCGACTTCGTAAATCCCTAAACCATAAATTAAGCACCAAAATCATTCAATGGAATCCATCTAAAACCAAAAACAAAATCCCGAAGCCCCGAATCCACCCCCGAAGTTCTGACGCAAATCACCTCGACCAGCGACAACCCCATGCTTCCGAATCCCTAATCCGCCGATCGACGAAGCTGAATCCAAAAGCACGAAGAAGAAGAAGAAGAAGAAGAATAAGAGTTCGCAAATGGAGAAGAGATCGAGGAAGAAGAAGAAGAAGGCGATTCGATCGCGAGATCGAGAGAGAGAGAGAGAGAGAGAGAGAGAGAGAGAGAGAGGGGGGGAGAGGGAGGGATCGATGGACTCACGAGTTGGACTCGGAGCGACTCGGGTCGCGACTCGGCGCGTCGCGAGCCCAACGAGGGAGGAGACTCTGACTCGGGAGGGAACGCGCGTTTCCGATGGCGTGTGTGTGCGCGTGTACTTAAAGCGCTCCGTGTGCACCGCCCGTGGGGCCCACAATGCGGTTCCCGTGCACCGGGTGCATCCGTACATTCCATGTCACCTCATCAATCAATCCACACCAATCAGGGAATTTTCTTTTTTTTTTTCTAGTTTATCTTAATTTGAAATTTAAAAAATGGCCGAGGTCAATTCAATGACGTGAGATAAGGAAGTCAACTTCCAAATTTCTTATTTTAATTCTACTTATCAAATTAAAAAAAAAATTTGACCATTTCATCGTTTATTGTGTGATGATGTAAATTTTTATAATATTATTATTTAGGGATAATTGTCTCTATACTTCTCATGCGTTTGAAAATATTCGATCTATCCCTATTTTTTTTTTCTTTTTAAAATGCCCTCATCGTTCCAATCGTTATCGCAAAATACCCCGCATGATTATCTCCTGTTAAGTTAATCTGGGTTAAACGTGAGTTAAATATCTACCACAGTTAAAAAAAATTAAAAAACCAATTTTGCCCTTAACTTAAGGGCAAATAAGAAAGAGTGGTGAGGATAGAGGGGTATATTGGAAAAGACCAAAAGTCAAAATATTTTTGTGCCCTTGACTTTAAGGGCAAATAAGAAAGTAGTGATGGTAGAAGGGTATATTTGAAAAGGGCAAAATAGTAATTTTACAGAGATAACAGAGTTACTTAACCGATTTTAACTCTAAGGGTATATTAGAAATAGATTGGAACATAGGAGAGGTATTTTCAATAATAACCTTCTAAGAGGGATAAATCGAAAAATCGGAAACTTTTCGGAGGTATATAAGCAATTGCCCCTATTAGTTATATATATTATCAATGCATAGACGTCATAATAAAAAAAATTTGAACAAATTAGTTTATTTATTTTAAAAGTGTCATATTACTTTAGAGGATTTAGAATATTCTCCTTACATATATTTTAAGGTCATGTAATTTAATAAAAGATAAAATTATAGATCATTTTGATTTGATTATTTAAGTTTTCAAAATTTTAATTTAGTTAATATAAGTTAGTCAACGACACATTAATTTCACAATTTGAACATATGGTTTATTTTTATAGATTTAGTTAGTGTATTGTACGTAAATTTTTTAGCTATAAATTTAATTAAAGTGAGTAATTAGTTTATATTTTTAAAATTAAAGGATTGTTGACTAGGTTAAATTAAACAGAGTAAAACACCGGGTGTACGCAAAATTTCGTCGTAAATTCCGTGCCACGAAGAGCTCGACAAGTTTTTCTCCGCCACAGGCATAAAAAATTAGCTACACCACGTGCTTCCACACATAACAAACACCGAATTTAATATTTATTAACAATTAATAATTAATAATAATGTTTCTTATTTTATTTTAGAATTAAAATTTGGTGTGGATAGAGACATTTTTAAAAAATTTATTGTCTAATTAAACATCTAACATTTCTCTCAAAATTATTTACAAATAAATTTTACATACAATATATTTAATAAAGTATTAATAATTACATCGTCAATGAGTTCAGGTCTATTTATGGATTATATTGAATGCAATTTTATGCACATAATTTTCTTTTTTGGGGCTCAAATTTCTAATTTAGTGTGTCTACAAACAATAAAATTATTTTATTATTTGTTGCTAAACTACTATTTTTGACCTGTTCTTGTCCTATTCTTGTCCTATTCTTTGGCGCTTGTGTAACATTTTGATTTGTAAAATCAAAATTATACACCCCGACGTCACGCGGACCCACTTATCTGAGTCCATATCTCACCGAACTCGGATCTCGAATCCGAACCGAATCGAAACTCGAATTTTAGTTAGAAAATTCAGTAACATTTTAAAATAATTTTGAAATGTACGGGTGCAAGTGCATTCCAATTGTACCAATTATTAATGGACTACAATGAGGTAGTGCAATTATGTTGTTATTAGAGTAATAATGAAGTGGGGCCTTGCTTTGTGGATTCGGATTCTTAGTTGTAGGTCCATTTAGAATAATATATATCTTTGCTTTTAGATACATATATTATCCTGGATTTGTTGTTGATGGGAGACTAAGATTAAAAAAATATTAAATTAAATTAGTGATCAATATTGTCAAAGGTTTTGCCCCTAATTCAAAAGCATAAGCCCACTTTGTATATAAAACAAAATTTAAGTTTATATTTAATCGATGATTAGTATTCTTAATATGTTTGTGGTTACATGAGGATTGGACGGAACCGATTTAAAAGATCTAGTTTAAGCTAGTTGAGAAGCAAATGAAACCAAGCCAAAGGAACTTGACGATTGATAATCAAAGTTGAAAACGGACTGAACCAAAAAAATATTGTATTAGAAAGAAAAGTGTGAATCAAACTCTAACTCCATATTAAAAGGCTCAATTCATGCAACGTTTCTAATAGTTTCTTATCGGATGGGATACTGATTCTGATCAGTTTATCTGAGACCTGCATGTTAGTAATAATAACTAGGCTTAAGTATTTTGGGGTGATGGTTTGAGCTCAACAAGTTATTATTACTGGCGGGTCGGGTTGTTACAATTGGTATCAGAGTCGACTATCAGTCGGAAGTGTGAGAGTTAAGTACTATGCGGGGTAAAATACTACACCAACGAATTTGGTGGGAGCCACCTGTCCAACGAATTATTGTTGCTAGCGGGTCGGGTTTTTACAGAATATTTTAAGCATGACTAGTCAAACAAGGTAGCACACTTGTTTAAAGAAGCACGTCAAGTCACTAACTTCTAAATACCTGTAACGACAAGTACTTCAAAATGTATTTATCAGCTTAGCTCAGTAGGATATTTGTTTTATATTTTAGGTTAGTTTGAGAGATGTCCTAGTGTTAATTTTTTAATGCGTTACATTAAGGAGTGAGCAAAGAAAGCGTAGTTGATTTGTATTCAACTTAGACAACCCGACATGGTAGAGCAAATAATTTTTTCTTTCTTTCTCTTTTTAAATGAATATAATTGGAATAATTTAGTTACATATGATTTAAGTGAGGCTTAGTTTATGTGCTTTTGCGTTCTTCGATAGGACCGCAAAAAATATATCGTAACCGACTCATTGCAATATGCGAAATGCAATATTATGTACGAAAACAAACAGATATTTTTTTATTGTACTTTCTCACTGCGCACGCATTGAAAATGCAGTTACGTCTCTAAAAAAATTTAATATACTTTGATGATTTTAAGCGGCCCGGCCCAACCTACAATTCCGGGCTGGTTTGGTTCTGTTGCAGCCCAACTCAAATGATGGACCGATGTGAGTAATCAAAGGCCAATGGGCCTAATCGAGGCCCAATTTCGACGTAACTTTTCTCTCTCGCGAGGGGCGGCGCTTCATCATCCCCAAAACGGCAAAACCTCTCCGCATCTCTTTTGTCCTTAAACCCTAATCCTAACCCACCACCATCAATGGCGGCGCTTAGAACCCTAACGACGGCTCGGAGCTCCTCCGCGTCCTCCTCGTCGCTGTCGTCTCCATCCCTCTCCCTCTTCATCCTCCTCCTCCGGTGCCGCCGCTTCTCCGCCGCCTCTCCGGCGGCGGCGCCTCCTACGCCGATGCCGTTCATGGCGCAGTACCTGGTGGATCGCGTCGGCTTACCCCCCGACAAGGCCCTCTACGCCGCGTCCCGCTACCTCTCCGGCCTCTCCTCCCCGGCCCGACCCGACGCCGTCGTCTCCTTCCTCCGCGGCAGAGCCTCCCTCTCTCCTCCCCAGATCCTCCGCTTCGTCCGCTGCCGCCCCTCCATCCTCGCCGCCGACGTCCCCTCCAACCTCCTCCCCAAGCTCTCCCTCTTCCGTGCCCTCCTCCCCGGCGCCGGCGACGGCGACGCAGAAGCCTCCGGCGAGCTCGCCGATCTCGTCACCGCGTGCGCCTCCGCCTTCGGCTACAGCGCCGCGCGCCTCGCCCGCTCCTTCGCCTTCCTCCGCGACCTCTATGGCGGCGACGACTGCGGGGTCGTCTTCGCCCTCCGCCGCTGCCCCCGCCTTCTCTCCAACGACCCCGACCGCGTCCTCTCCCGCAACCTCGCCGCCGTCCGCGACCTCTACGGCAGCGGCCGCGACCCTCTGCCGCTCATCAAGAAGGCCCCCGTCCTCCTCACCAGCTCCCCGGAGCGCAGCGTGCTCCTTTTCCGCACCGCCGAGGAGGTGATCGGGGTCGGCCCCGAATCCGACTTGTTCCCTGACGCCATCGGCGCCATCGCCCCGTTAAGCCCCGAGGCCTTCTCCAACAGGGTCGGGATGTTTCGATCCTACGGCTTCGGAAACTCCGATTTCCATCACCTGTTCCGGCACTCCCCAATAACGTTTCGGTTTAAGGATCACGACCTCAAAGCGAAGCTCGATTTCTTCATCGGAACTGTCGGGTTCACCCCCAGAGACATTCTATCAAGCAATTGGCAGATAAACTTCAGCCTGGATGGGAGGCTAAGGCCGCGGTACAATCTGGTGAGGGGGTTGCAATCCAAAGGATTGGTGCCTCAAGATGTCAATTTCACAAAAGTTTTCATTATGGCCGTGGAGAGATTCAACCAGGAGTATGTGCACAAGTTCGTGACGAGCAAGGGTTCTAACCTTGTTCGGTCTTACATGAGTAGCCCAGCGTTTAGGAAGGAAATGTCTGAGAACGGTTCTGATTCTTCACACTCTGAGTAGCAAAATTCGATCATTGAAGGAGAAGATTTTGGCAATTGGGTGAGTCCGGTTACTGGAACAAGTCGTATGGTGAATCGGTGATAAGTTGGATTGAATGCTGAACAGGAATGACCCATAAGTATAATGTTTGTCTATTATGAAGTCTTAATTATCGGTAATTTGTTGAGATTGTGCTTTCCAACTGCACAAGGTAATTAATCTTTTGAACCCATGTGCTTGTCTCAATAACAAACTTTATTAGTCATGGCGAGCTCTGCCATTCTCGATTAACACCGTGATCCAGATTTTACTACATTTTTTATTTTCCATTTCATCAGCTCCGTAGCAAAATCTAGCAGAAATTGACAAAAAAAATTCTAGAGAGTTACATTCTACTTAAAGCACATTTCTTCTGATTAGTTGAACATCTGAATGTTTTTTTTTTTTCTTGCTTCCAAATTTGGAGGAATTTAGCTTCCTATAACGTAGAATTTGAGGAGGGAAGTAGAAGCTTTGGAAAGACATGTCTTGTCAAGTGTTCTTTTGTTGTGCATCTTGTTCTAGATGTGAAAAAGTTGCAACTCACGCTATCAATGGATGGGCTGCTGTAATATGCCATATATGCATCTCTATCACTTCTCTATATTCGCTATTCACAAATTGAAAGAAGCTTCACTGAAGTTGAGGATTGCGACCATAAATCAGTTATGTTTATCCTATTCGATCTTTTTGAGTCTTTGCCAATATTGATGTCGAATGATTTATGTTCTGAAAATCCTTCATTTGATTCCATATCTCAGTACTAAACTCCTGGTTATATCTCTTGCGCATTTTCTATTGACATAAAAATCCACAGACCTTACTTGAACTGTAGTGCGGTTTGAAGCATGTAGGTGAACTTTAAGGGGTTTAATTTTACTACCTAACTTTACCCTGTGTGTAAAACTTTTGACAGAATTTTGCATAATCTAACGAGATATTCTATTACTTGACAAGATATTCCATCAATTGTATAATCTGCAAAAATATTGTAACATTGGAAAGTAAAAGCGAAGATTTAAAGTTCAGGCACCATTCAAAGTACCCTGTAGTTTGGGTACAAACTGTACAATTTTATCATCTATTTAGGTACATATAATTCCCCTCAGTGTTTCTCATATCCAGTTGCTTGCCTTTCAGCGGGCTCCATTTACAGTACAAAACTTTGATTAGGAGAAGCCAAGGACTTGTAGCATAATGCGAGTCTTTACTACATAACCTCTCCATTAAAGGTGCTGTTCTTGTATTCATCTCCTTTTCAGTTTTCATTGTTCTTACCTCTGTTTTTCTCTATGTAGAACTTTGTTATTGTCTTTGGTTAAAACCCAAAGAAATGGACCTGTAAGACAAAAGTACATAAGTACATTTGTACCTTTACTATGGTAATTTTCGAAGCTTCTATTTAAGGTAAAATACTTGAGTTACTGCAGGAAAAAGATTTCTCCCCCCTTCAATTGCCTCGCATGGTTGGATTGTACAGAAACCATTTGCAGGGGGGAACAATCAGTGCCATGGGCCTTAAATGGCACGATTGCGACTGATAACAATTTTAATGGGGCCGAGACAGAAGTGCTTCTCTTACCCTGAGTTGTTGGTCCAGTCCTTTGGACCAGTCATGGAAAAATCAGAGTCGAAGCTTTTTTTACATGTTACTAAAAGATTGCATGTGCAGTGAGCCATATTGAATTTATTAGGGTGGGGACATAATTATGACGGTCATTTTGCAATATTTACAACTAGAAATTGGTCAATAAGTTTTCATGATCCGATGACCGATGTAGGACTAAAGAGAAATATTTGGACAATGCTATGTTTGGGAAGATTAGATGCTGTGACCCAAAGGATGCATCTAGTTTTCTATATCATCTGCATACATGAGGAAAAAGTTGCTGGGAGATAATGTGCATATCCGCACGCCATTTGTTTGTACAATGATTTTAGAGATATTTATACATTAGAAAAAAAAAATTCTTATAAACGTTTCTTCTTTTTCCCAAACATGAAGTAAAGAAGTAAGAAAGAAATTGTTTGGGGAACATTTAATAGGTAGCTAGAAATAATTTGAGTGCAATGTATAGTTCCCATGCTGTAAATTGAATTGAATAGAAATTGAGAGATCAAGCTGTACACAGGCATAGTTTTATTTTATATCTAGCTGATTACTTTCCATATTTGCCCTCTATGTTTTCTTCGAATGACATTCGATCATATAGATCTAACTTGCTTGAGTTACTATGTACTTTTCCATTTTTCCAATTTTGTTGAGCATTCTTATATTTTACTGATGGAAGTACTAATATCAATGATTTCTTTCTATCTTTCAGTTTTTTTAATTATTTGCAGCTGAATCATTAGATGGTACCTGGGCTAAAATCAGGACAGGCATAAGATCAAAATATGTTAGTCAGCATGTACTATTACATATAGTCGCAATATTTTGAGGCTCTAATCGATTTATCCTTAAAACCGTGCTTGCTGTGATGAAAGAGAGCAAGTTATTGTCCGAGAAGCAAATTTTTTTTTTATTCGTTTTGTGGGTTCTTTTAGACTGTAAATGACGAAATAAGAGAAAATTGATCAGTTTATAATAGATAGATCGGTACAGATGATATTATGGATGTCTTATACATGAATAAGTTTAGAGAACACATATACGCCACCAATTTGTGGTGAAGTTTTCTTTCAATCATTCCTTACTTACTAATGTCTCCATGAAAATAGATGGTACAACTTACAGCAAACCTAAGAGAAAGTTTCCGGTAGATAGATGAATCATGGTGACTTATTGAGAACTTGCGATTGGTATTTTAAGCGAGTAAAAATGCAAATTTCTTCACATTATTATTCATGTCACTACAAACACAATCCATGGAAGGTAAGCTAATTATCACAGCAAGGACTATCAACTGGGTTGGTTTTTTTTTTTCTCTTTTTTTCTGTTGTCCCCCTGTTCTCTGTTCTTCGTACTCAGAATCCTTCTACTTTATGCTCTTCCTGTTCCTTCTTCTTTTCTTTTTTTTTTTAATCTTTTTTCTCTACAGAGGGAAGCTGCTGCTACAGATCGAATTCTACTCGGACAACTTTTAACTTAGTTGGTGAGGATTCCTAGTCAAAATGGCTTTTTCGTCGAGCTGGAGATGAACTTTTTAAAAGGTGGTAGTAGAGTGAAGAAGGGGGCTTAGAACACTGATGGACAATCCGAGGGAGAAGATGAGTTCACCAAGTTGAGAATGCTACTCCAATAGATCTTGTTCTCCCCTCCTTCGCCGATGCTGCTCCCGCCATTCGCACTGTTGGAATCGCCGCAACCGTCTGACGAATTCTGGTCGTCAGAATTATCAAGCACCAAGTAAGTGAACCCCCCAGCGCCAAGATCTGCGCACGAAGAAGATCCTGTCACTGCACTGGAGGAATATTCCTGAAGCCACGTTCCGTCCCTGCTGAAGCCGGCGTCGAACATTTGAATCGGCTGCTTCGATAAGCACTTCCACTCTGCGGCCTCTCCTTCCAAGATGCTTCCGCCGCCGCTACCGTTGGTCCCCTCGAAGATTGTGATGGGGGGGAACAGATTCTCCGAGATGCTCAGGGTCGATGTGGGGGACTCGAGGTCGACTGTCGATCCACTCGGACCGGCGGCACCAGTCGGTTTCACCTGCCAGAAGCTGTGATAATGCCCGAGAAGCGGCGGCATGGTACGAGCAGATGTTGCTGTGGCGGCGGCAGCGGCGGCGCGGAGTTTGGACTCCCGTGCGAGGCGGGCCTCGGCTTCGAGGCGCGCGCTCTCCCATTGGGCTATGTGGCTGAGGTTGGCGACCGTCTTGGAGTGGTCCGAGGCGGCGGTGGCAGGGCAGAGGGCATCACTCTTAGGCTTGTGGGTGAGCGGGTCGATCCCCATCTTGGCGAGCCGCTTCTTGAGGTGGGTGTTCCAGTAGTTCTTGATCTCGTTATCCGTTCTCTTCGGCAGATGTGTTGCTATAGCTGACCACCTGAATCAGGAATTAGGCATTTGAATTAATTCACCACCAAAATTCTATGTACTGAATCAGTGTGAATTCTACCACAAATTCCTTACATTTTCCTCATTTTGTGGCAAATGCAGATATTTAAAATTAAATGAGACTAGGATGGAGCTGTAATTGTGTGGAGGAACTCTCAGGTCCTTGAAAAAAGAAGCAACTAAACAAATCAAACAATAAAATTACACTAAGAATTCATCAATTCATGGACCTGATAAAAAAAACATCAGTGTAAAACATGCAGCAAAAATTGAGCCACAATTTTACAAAAACCACCCATAGATCAGCAAATAATTGAAAATGTAAAGTGTAGTCACCTGTTGCCAAGAAGAGCATGGAGTTGAATTATAGTTTGCTCCTCCTGTATGCTGAATTGTCCTCTCTTTATATCAGGCCTTAGATAATTTGTCCACCTCAATCTACAACTCTTTCCACACCTCTGCAACCCTAAAAAACAGAGTTAAAAAAAAAGGAGCACAAATCTTATCAAACTACTAACAAAGATCAAGAATTCAAAATCCAATTGACAAGACTAGGAAGATTCTCGTGCCGTGCCGTGCCGTGCCGATACTCACCGGCTTTTGCTGGCAATGCGCGCCAGCACCCGTGGCCGTGCTCCTCGATGTAGGCGAGGAGCTTCTGATCCTCCTCCGGCGTCCACGGCCCTTTCTTCAGGCCCACTTTCTCGCAACACGGCGATCGGCCCATTTTCCGACTCCAGTACTAGCAGAAGTTGCTCAGAGGCTTCAGACCCCTACTAAAGCTTCTGTTGGACATGCACAAGGGTGAACTGATCATAGCATCTGCATTGAGTTGAAATAAAATGGCTCGAGAGAGAGAGAGAGAGAGAGAGAGAGTGGAATGGTGAGCAGCATAAATAGCAGGGATATAAATTTCTTGGGGGGTTTCATGACCAAAATACCCCCACTAACTAGTTGATAGAACTATTCAGGGCAGAGTTATGTGTGCACATAAAATTATAGCATCTGTACGGTTTAAAGAGGAGAGAGTTGTCGTGAGACGTACGTATTCTAAATCCTGTATCTCAGTAGTTTTTAACAACACAAAAATCAAACGACTCAGATGCCATTCTTTGTTCGAATGCTCGAACAATTTTAAAATCATTCGAGTTCTCAGTCACTTGATTTTCATATGAGTAAAGATCTCTAAAATGGAGATATATGTGAGTTTTAAAGTGTTAAGATGCAGGGGCATAATAGAGAATTCGGACAATGAATTGGGCCCACATTCAGGGGCCCCCAACAAGAGTCCATCATCACCATCCAAATCAATTGGGTGAGGCCCATCTCATTAAATTCACATCGCGGGCCATCGATCGTGCCCCCTCACCTCGTGGACGGCTACGATCGCGCGAATCGCTTGGTTAATGCAATTTTAGTGAGAGTCATCATCTAAACAGGAGGACCAATCCCTTTTAGTGCTTTTCAGTAATAAGATGGGTCATTAAATGGACGGTGATGGCCCATGGGCCCTTAGTGCGTCCCACCTAAGGACAGGCCACAACCGTCGGATACTGTGCAAATGATGTATCATAAGAGACTTCGTTTTGACGACTCTGACGTTTTAATATACTGATCTGTTTGATCTTACTTTTACTTTTTTATTTTCCACTATAATAATCTGTAACAAAGTCTGAAGCTTTTACTGCAACAAGAGTAGATTCTACCGTCAAGAGTAGATTCTACCGTCGATAGAAACTATAGGAAAATAATATATAGTGACAAAAGTTTATGTGAAAACTTTTATAATCCCAATAACTAGGGCTAAGCTTGAATAACTTCTACTAAAAGTTTCTTTGATACCCCCTCTTAAAACCCCTATAAATGAATGTCCATTAAAGTTTGAATTAAAACCTCTTCTTTTAACTACCCAATCATATATATTCTACTTACCAAGCCAAGAAAATAAAAGAAGTTCCACATTATAATGAAACAATTACATTGTAGCAACTATATTGAATAATCTAAGGGAGTAAATCTTTTTGAAAAAAAAAGGTATATAAATGGTGGGGTTTTGAGTGTAAAGTTTGGGGGAGGCATTAAATGTAGCAATGTGACATCATGTTTACTTAAACCAAATATAGATATGAGTTATTGTGTCATAAGTGACTAAGGCTAAAACCCACCAAAAGTGGCAAATTGACTAATTAGCCCCTTCCCAGCATTATTAGCAATCTCTTTGTTTTTATTCATTAAATGCATCCAACTCATTATTGAGGTAAATTTGCCCATGTGGGTCCAACCAAGGCCTAGCCTTGTCCCTTGATATTTAGGTAAAAATTAGTAGATGAAAAATGTATATATGGAGTGATTTTATTTTAACTATATTAATCAACAAATTAAGAGGCTATTTGGTTGTGACTTAATTCCCTTGATCTCTTAATCTCTTGGCCTAATCACCACTCAAATTGTGATAGTGGTATTAAGAGATTTAATTCTATTATATCTAATATATAAGACTATTTTAAATTCTAGAAGTATCACATTCCTACCACTTTAAGCCCCGACATTTTTGTCAAGCTCAAATACACTCACAAGTACCAGACGACGATGTGAAACTCGTCTCGCTAATCTTAGTTGACCTTATAGGAAATCGTACGTGCTCTACCCACAACGATGGTCGATCAGGGATCGCGCTTGCTCGCCGTGTGATTCTAACTCAGCCAAGACTTATATCACATTTTCTATTAGTTATTGGCTTGGTACCAATTATAATGCCCCACTTACCAGCTGGGGGTCATCCATCTAATTAATTAGAAGAAATATGTTCTAATACTAGCATGCTTAAAAGCCTCTTAATCTTTTGGGTTTAGTCGATCACCATCCAAAATTATGTTATAACCGGATTAAAAGGTTTAACCCTATTAATTATATCTAATGTATAGAGCTAATCCAAATTGTAGGGTTGTCACACTGAAGGTGAACGTCGACATATTTTAGATAATATATATATACATATATATACTTGATCAATTACAAGCTATAGCATCTAAACAAGCCCATATAGTAATACTTTTCACATGTAGAATGAAAAATGTAAAGATTAATTTCAAATTTAGTCCAAGAATTTTATACAAATTGATTTCAACTGTCCTAAGAGTCTCCTAATTGTTATAACTTAACTAAGAGTCTCTTAATTATTATAGCAACACTTTTATATATATGCATATATAAAAATGGCACACTTTAAATTGTGCAATTTGAGAAGGCAAAAGAAGCTGAAATTTTATGTACTGCAGCTGCTTGCTTTGCAGTTTGGAATGTTGCAGTGGACTTTTGCCATTAAATGTGGTGTTAAATCCCATGGTCCATAGCATTAATTAAATTTTTTAAAAAAAATCAAAAAAATAAAAAAGTAAAAAATATAAATTAAAAAAGACATGCAAGGCCTATTGCCACTATATATGTATTTATGGATTAATAAATATTAAGAAAAACTTAAAACTTAAAATAAATTTTTTTATTAATTAAGAGAAGAATAAATTACGGTACGATCGATAATCGACATATATATATAATCACAGAGTTAATTATAGCATGAAAATAGGATGTTACTATGGAAAACTTTTTTCTGAAGATGAACATATGTATATTATAATGAATGAGAAATAAATGAGGTGCTTTTATATAGTCATAGAATAAATTCAATTCTATTGGCATTAGATAATGTTTAAACAATCTAACATATATCATAAGAAAATGAAGATTGTGATAGTACATGCTTTACAAATTAAGTTAAAGAGCAAAAAAAAAAAAAACTTAGGTTTCTACAACGTAGAAACATGCGAGACAAAGGACATTAGCCACATTTAATTGCATAGACACCATCTTTATTGCAAGGAAATTAAAAGTGGTCCACCGAATTCTTCGACAGATGCCATGCATCACCGCGACTATCTAGTGCAGTTAGTTCGTATTTTGAATTCTATCCCTGTATATAATTTTTATTAAAGAGGTGATTTAGTTTCGACTTCTGAGGATTTTTTAGGGTACTGATTACTGAGCATCGCAAACTTATGTTATTTTTTTTTTCTCAAGACCACTTTTAGATATTTTTCTTTTTTTTGGTAAACCAAGCATATCCTTTCTCCTTAGTCGAACATTAGAAGTTGAATGCATAAATTGAATGATGAAATCTTTTAGTTAAACATACAATTTTTTTAAGTTCAATCCAAAATCATGACTATATGTAATTCGAAGTAAATAACCAAAAAAATTGTATATAATCAATTTCTCAAAGTTAATTAATTTGAGAGCTACTCATCCACGTAACGCATTTATCGATTCTCTTTGTGTAATTAATGTTCACGTGGTGCTACATAAGGGTGTCACAATCATATATAGTAGCTTTGGAGTTTTCTTAATTTTGATACTCTTTACAATAAGTAGGATCATCACCTCTTTGCTTAATTACATTTGCTTTAAATTATTTTCACAATTTATTCGATTGAATTTTCACTACCTAGTCATTGTTAACCACTGCACATGTTATGCTCGGACTCGATCGGTCCCGACCCTGACCTAACATTTGATCTGATTCGATCGATTCGATTTCGTTTATAATTTTACAGAAAATTCTTCTGTTCGACCCGCCCAATACGAAACAAGGGTATTAAAGATTTTGGGTCGAAACTCAAACCAATTAAGGCCCAATTCTAATTAGTTGGCTCCGCCCGGTTCTGTCTAGTCCAGCCTAATCTTTCCTTCTTAGACTTCTAGTATGAGAATGGAAATAATCAATTTCATTTGTTAGTTTGATTCGCAAGTGGAATAGGTGTTACGTACGAACGGAATGAGATCTTACTATTGCTTGGAATTGAAATTGGAATGATATCCCTTATACCAAATTAGGTATAGTATTAACAGCTCTGCATGCATGCCATGTGAAGATCAGATAAATCATGCCACATAAACTGACGGGAGAAGTAGCATGCATGTATGATGTATTTCATAAGATGATGGATGTGAGAATTGAATGTAAAGCTCTTTGGAACAATAACGACTAAATTAGAATAGTTTCTGACACCACGGAACTAAAAGATTATCGTATTGATCAATGTTCGATTGCTTGCAACTTTGTCAACAACTAAAAGGAAGCATTTCTTCAAAAAGTCAAAGATAAGAAAACTAAATTTAGAGCAAAGCATTAAACTTAATTAAGTGCACTAATTAACCTTGTATATATGTAGGGTGGTTTAACCCTAGTCCCTAGTAGATAAGGTTTGTTAAATGTAAGTGCTTTAGTTCAAAATAATAGCTATTATATATATATATATATATATATATCCTTCACCTTAGAGATTGAAGAACCATTTGGTCTAATATCAATTTCACAAGCCCCAACAATTGGTGAGAAGTTGTAAAGAGAGATGATGAGGTTCTTAAATTTCTAGCATTAGCTAGTTAAATGTAGAAATGAATTAAGCATCTTTATAAAGAGAAGATAAGGTGCCTTTAATGATCTTTGTTTAACTTTATATGGTTAATTAATTAATTAACTTGTAGCTTAAAATATCAAACTCCCCCAACCTATGGCTCTTGCTCTATTAAGGAACTAAAGCAGTTGTTAAATATCTCCACTATACAAATTAATACATAGTCAAGCTATATATCGGCGCGCTATATATAAAAAATAGCTTCAATAGGTGGTGTTATTAGTAAAGCTGATTTGATATTAATGATCAATTTATTGAATCTAATCACTATTGTTTATTAAGTAACTAGGTTTCGAAACTGAAATCTCGGATATCAATCATTAAACCCTTAGTGAACTAACGCTAGCTACGATTGGTTAGATATATATGGAATTGTACGATTTAAATAACTCACCTAAAAAGCTGTTTGGTTCCATGTAAAATTTTGAAAAAAAAAATTTAGTAAAGAAACTTTTAAAGGAAAATAAATTTTACGTTATTTAGTGTTCGGTTTGTAGGAAAAGAAAAATAATTTTTTGCCACGATTGTTCGGATGAAAGAAAAAAAAACCTTTGTTAAAATAGGGTATATCCCTGTTTAATCAAAAAAGAAAAAAAAACTATAAATAAAAAATTATTATTATTATTATAAATGAATTGAGCTCCTATACTTTTAAAAGTATCAAAACATTAGTCTTGTAAATTTTCAAATTTTGGATTAAGACATATATATGTGGTTAGGATAATGTGGTGGGTGGTTGGTTGAATAGTATAATCTAACGGCTGTAAATGATCAACAATGCTGATCTAACGGTAAAAAGCCTACAAGCACTAAGTGCTTGGTGCTTTTACAAGCACCATAGCTGGACTCCTATATATATTTTCTCCTATATATACTATATATTATATATTATTGATAATATTTATTATATTATATATATTATTATTATAATTTATATTTATAAATAAATATTTTTAAAATATATTAATACAATAAGCATGTAATATAATATATAAATATTATATATTCAATACTATAAAATAAATTACTAGATATTTATAAATAAAATATTATATATAATAATAGCATATTAATTTATATAAAAATAAAATATTATATATTTAGACGCAAATTATGGGCAACCTCTTCACACGATCTATAAGGTAGAGTGAATTACAAAGCGAGCGGAAAATGAAAACTTACTTTTTTTTTTCTCACGAATCTGTAAAATTTTTTTCAAAATTTTTTTTCGAGGAACCAAATATCAGAATATAAATTTTCAATGGAAAAAGAAAAATTTAGGCCACTTTTAAAGGATCTAAACACACCTTAAACAAAAGAATATAGTTAGCGGGACACTTAAGGGTACACTGAATTAAGCACCCACACAATTTTAGAATGCGTATATTGATGACGTGACGTAATCAATAAATAATTTTTTTTTTAAGATATATGTTCCATCATGATTATAAAAAAATATTTTAATTGTATTTTTGTTTGAAAAAATAGAAAGGTGATTGACTTGTTAATGATGGTGTGGTGTAAGTGAGATAGTGTAGAATCTCTCGATAGGGAGAGGGTTCAATTAATATGGATGTAAAATTATTTTAACATTTTTTTCTTATTTAACAAACAATAAATTTTTCTAATTAATACTTTTGATTCTTAATTACAACCCTACATAGCAGGTTTTAAATTATAAAATTTTGGTAAAAATATGTAGAGTTTATCGGATACTATTCAAAAGTCTCAATTTTGATACATTTAAACTAGTTCGGTTTAAGCCATTTAATAGTTCTCCTGGATCTGTCTTAGAATTTGAATATTTTATAGTTCTCCTGGGCCGAAAACGTGGTTCCACCCGACACACAGCACCGTCCTTAATCCTTTTCACTCTTTTTGTTCTTAGTTACTTTTTTTGCTTTCGTTTGGGACTTGTGGATTTTTTTTTGGAACTTTCTTGGTCTTGCTTGTTTTTAGCCGTTTCTTTTTTCCCTCGGAAGCCCCAGCTGCTTCCATAATGTTTTGCCTAGTTCATCTACCAATGAATTAAGAGGGTAGCTCGTCTACCTATTTCTCAAAAATTAAAAATATTGAAATTTGATGTAACATCGAGTTTCATGAATTGGCCAACTTGCCTCTATATATATATATATATCAAGTGTAGGCTAGTGATACATGAAGCTATAAGATTGACGACTTTGTCATTAGCGAACTAAGCAGTGATTAATCTTTATAATAATATCTTTTAGATCTTGTTACTTTGGCTGCACCTACACATCAATTTGTGTAAAGAGAGAATGGATTGAATGCTTATATAGTCTAATGTTTTCACCGTATCCGATATTTTGTCTCCAATATCTTAAGAAGATTTAGGAACAATCTCTAACGAAAGAGATGTTATTAAACACTTAATTCCCGTGACGACGCGATACTTGGGGATGGTTAAGTGACCGCCTAGCTAGACCTAGTTTTGGACTATATATGTTTCAAAATCAGGCCGATGCGCGCATTGCGTTCTGAAAATTTGAAAGTGTTTTGGAATTCCTTTCCTATTCTGATGTTTTGAAATAGTAGTAATTAATTAAGTAGACGCGCAACGCATTTTCAAACTAAAGCTGTCAAAAATAAATAGTAACAGGGGTGGATACAATCCAGGCCCAGGACTTGAGGGACGAGGTGGAGCTGGTCTGGGAAAAGTGGTCGGGTAGTAAGGATCGGTACAAAAAAGAGAACCAGACTTACAGATCTGGTAGGTTGCTGGTGGACTATTTGGAAGATAAAGAACGATTTAATTTTTAGGAATATACAACCGAACCCCGCGCTAGCTGTTCAGAAGCTCAAGGTATTAGTGAATGACTGGAATTCTCTCTCCTCCCTGCCTGATTTTTTTTTTTTTTTTTCGTCGCTTGCTCGGGTGCGCCCACCACCATAGCCTAATTAAACTTTTGAATGAAGCAGCGCCGTAGGCAAATGGCGTGTTTTTTTTTTCTCAAAAAAAAAATGCTGTCAAAAATAGTTTCTTAATTAATTATATATATATATATAAATATATAAACATCAATTAACTGCAATGAGAAAATATATCAGATATGATTTATAAATAATTCTACTAAAATAACACTTACATATGTTGGAAGAGACAATTAATCAGATATAATTAACCAGCAAGTAAATTAATTTATTTACGACCTTACCAATTATTGGATCTAATGCATGTGTAACTAAGAAAAATAGTACTGTCACCTTCATAGCCATGGTTGGCCCTAATCAACAAAACAAATAAAGGTTAATTAATTTAGCCCCACATAAATCATTGATCTAAATAGTTTAATGGCCACACTTCCCCTCTCCTCTAAAATGGAGATGAGCCTCTCCTTTTGATTGAGTGATGATCTTGTCGTGCAAGTCTCAAATAGTTGCCCTATTTGTACTTGTAAATTAAATATAACCCCCAATTTAATTACAACATAGATTTAGATTTAATTAAGCTTGTGAGATATATTATACAATAATGATACTAATAATTTGACATTAGGGCAATAATAATTTAGAGCGTATATAAGTCAAAAGATGACAAAAAAGAAATATAAAAGATATCAATGTCACACTCATGGCCTCCATTTTTAAAGCCATAAAGTATTTAGGGAGGGAGAGAGAGAGAATGAAAACAAGGAGAAAATAAACTTGTCCAAAGATATGAGACACAATAAACTAAAGAAGATGCACATCTACATGTTCTAGAGCCCTAGCACTTGGCTACGAATGATTTGTTCATGGGGGGTGAGAATTATAATTAGGTGGCCTAACTGATCACATCTTTGTAAAAGATTTTTTTTAAAAAAAATGTTTTTAATTAAAAACTGCGCATCGATCATTAGTTATTATATTTGATTGATAAGAAAAGATGTTGTTATATGACATGATATATAATAATTATTTAATTAATCTCTAAGCTATGATTGAGCCCCAACAAAATATATAAATGGATATATATAAATGAGAATAATGACAAAGTGTGGGATTGCTATTAGCAGTGTGGTAGATGCATTGGATCTTAATTAATTTTTCATGTGATTTGTTGAGGCCCCATATATATATATATATATATATATATATATATATATATATATATATAGCTATATATGGTCTTTTAAGCGAAGATTTCAAGTCTTTGTGAATTTTTAAGATTAGATCTACACCTTTGATCATTTTCATCCGTTAGATTATACTATTCAACCAACCACCCACTTAACCAAGGCCCACATCATCCTAACCTCACATCTATAAAATCATCGGCAAAATTCTAATGACCAATGACTTGAGATTTTTTTAAGCGTAAGAACAAATATATATATATATATATATATATATATATATATTTCAACATGCCAATGATAAATCCCATCACATTAAATATGTCCCATTACTGTTCATGGGAGGTATAAGTTATTTCAAAATTTTGTATATTAGTGTATGTACCTCAAAAATTAAGTACCAAAAATGTAACCAAACTTAATAATTATGCTAACAAAATTTAAAAGCAAAAAAAATGAATACTTAACCCTTTCCCAACACCCATAAAATTAACCTTAAAGATCGAGCGATCGAATTAAATCAATTTTTTTGGCCAGTAGAATTTCAACAAAAGTACATTATAATTCAATCTAGTGTAAGTTTTGCAACTTAGAATGATGTGGTAAAATTACTGTAAACTTTAAAATTTTAATTTAATTAATATTCGATTGTTTGAATAGAATATTATTATAAGTTTTATTGCAGAGTATTAATTATGTATAGTTAAAATACAGAAATAAAAATCTAATATATATATATATATATATATATATATATATATATATATATATATATATATATATATATATATATATATATATATATCTCCAACACAAAATATCTCTTGCATAATTAATTAATAATCTCTTTATTTCGTAGCTTCTTCTACAAATGCATGCATGTATACACAACACACCATTATCAAATTATCATTTATGAACAATCACTAATAATACTAATACTAATAATACTAATAATAATAATAATAATAATAATAATAATAATAATAATAAATAATACTCTCTCTCTCTCTCTCTCTCTTAATAAGTAATTAATTAATAGCTCCAAAGTGACTCATCAAGGTGGTGCATGGGCCCTGCTGACGTGGACGAGATCTCAGCGTTCATATCCGTGGTCAAACCTGTGTCCTGCGACGCGCTGAGCATCTGATCCCTCTCCCTCTTTTGCACATCGCCCCCTCCACTCCCGAGCAATTGCACCAAGCCCCCTCCCGGGTAGTGCAAGTTATTGCCCATTAGGAACAAGGAATTAGTGGGTATAATTTGTGGGGCTTCGTTGCTTAAGTACTCACTTAGGAACAGCTCTTCGTGGCTCCTTATTTGATGACCCTCCACTGCGTTGGAGAAGCAGGTCACGTGGGCCACCTGATCAGAAGCTGCTGCTGCTGCTGCTGTGGAGAAGCACTTTTTGGTGGTGGACATGTCCATTAATGGAGGGTGAGGAAGAGGAGGAGGAGGAGGAGCTGAGTTGTTTTCGAAAGATGAAGCTGCGCTAATATTCATAACCATTCCAATGACCTTTTTCCCTCCTGAGCTCTTCTTGAACACCCTACATATCACCCACTCGTTCTATAGAGAGAGAGAAAGAGAGAGATGAATAATGAGAACTAATAATAATTAGTAAACATTTTACGTACTTATGTGCAAATTTCAAACTAAAAGATCAATCTATCAATCTAACAGGAAACAGGAAACGAAACTAATTAATTAGGTTAAGTGGTAGGACCCTCATTGCGTGTGGTGGGTTGGCCTAGCTATATAGCATGCTATTTTTGTATTTTGCTTTGAGAGTCTAGCTAGTATTATATGTCATAGATATATGGTGGACCAGATCTAGTACTGTTTCATGATAATAATTAAGAGGGTCTATACATGCATGAGTTTTGTTCCAAAAATCTATGTAGAAATATCTTAACTGAAGATCGAATACTTGAATGAGACCATTCCAATAGCTAGTACGATCGATCAAAATCGTGTGTTTAATTTGCTATCTATGATTTTACTGCTTCAAATTAAAGTAATATAGATCATGCATGCGGTTAACGCGCACCTCTTGCTAAATGAATTATGCTAACATAAGAAGTTATGAGAATTTAATTTGCGAAACAGGAACATGTATAAGAGTGTCGAATTCGTGAGGCACCAATTGTGCATAATCTAATAAATCGATCCGACGAAAAATGACAGCAAAATAGTAGTTTAATTTAAACAATATTATTAGGTAAGGGATAAAGAGGATGTACTTTTACTGTTTTGGGGAGGTTGTAGGGAGAGTATTTCCCTTCCAACCTATACTCATGCATGACCCAATTGCTCTTCTCCCCCTTTGGGGCTCTCCCTCTATAGAAAACAAGAGTCTTCTTCATCCCAACAAGTGTTGATCTCCCTCTATATATCTCCCTATCTTTCCCTGTTGCTTTCCAATACCCTGCCTCAGTTGCTCTATTTGTTCTCAAACCAGTTGGGTACTTCCTATCTCTCACACAAAAGAAGTACCACTCCTTTTCCCCCATTTTGGCTTTACCTACAAGCCAAAAAAAACCATGTACAACAAATAAACTAATTAAGCATGCATCAAATTAGAGAAAAACAATTAACACATGATCAATAATGAATTAATGTACAAGGAATTAATCGCCCTCCGTTTTACGACTTATGAAAAGAAACACAAAGATTATTAGAAAGGAACTTACAAGGTAGCTCCCATGGCTCACACTTGTTCAAGTCGACTTCTCCGACGGCTCTCGGGGAGAAGCCCTCGTCGACGACCTTCTTGGCGAGGTAGTGAGTGATGAGCTCTTCGTCCGTTGGGTGGAAGCGAAAACCGGGGGGCAAATCCATGGTGGTTTCATCCACTTTGTCGAGAACTATGCCACCATAATCCATTGCTTTTGATCGATTTGTTAATTACCTCCCTCCCTCCCTCCCTCTCTCTCTCTCTCTCTCTTTCTATATATATATATATATATATATATTATTTATCAAACAACTTAAATAAGAAACAAGCTAAGATATGAATAAATTATAATCAACATATATGATGATTCACTTTTTAAGCCATATTATAAGAAAAAGAACACAAAGAACAACTAAACAATACTTGTAGTACATATATAGTAGGGTATATGAGAGAATTGGCAAAGTACATTTATTAAGACATAGGAATATTATGGCCCCAGAGAGAGAGAGAGAGAGAGAGAGAGAGAGAGAGAGAGAGAGAGAGAGAGAGAGAGAGAGAGAGAGAGAGAGAGAGATGCTAACCTAAGTTAGGTAGAGAGAAATGTTAAGAGAAACTAAGTTGGGAGGGAGAAGAGGATCTTAAATAATAGTGTGTTGGTTCATGCATTAGATTAGATGGAAAGAGACGTGGTGTGCAAGGCACTAACTAGTACATATATAGATAGTTCTAGCCACTTATTATTAATTCCTAGCTTCTTCAACAATATATTTTGCCCTCGCAAAAAACTTATTTGAGATTTTAAATTTAATATATAATAATTTTATATTTTTAATTGAAGTTATTAAAAAACAACACAACAAATATATAGCATACTACTTTTCGTTTTCCTCTTAACACAAAACTTATAGTTTAAAAGAGCAAAAAGAATAAAAATTAGAGGTAACAAAAGAAATAGTGAGAACAGATTGAGCTGAGTTACATTCGAAATAGTGGGAGGCGGGTTGGGCCGAACCATGTTAGAAGTAGCGTGAGGCTGGTTGAGGCGAGTCACAATTAATCGAAACTCGTAAGTGTTGTGTTTATCCCCCTTTATATTCCAGGAACGCTAATTTTTTAGTTAAGTTATTACTTACATCCCCACCAACACATTCATTTTCTATATAAAACTATCTAATATTTTTCTTATCCTCAAGAACAACCTAATTTTCATCCAAATACTATTTTTCTTATCCCCAAATTTGTACATATCCCGTAATAATGGCTTTCATTACCAACCAAACGGTACCTAAACTCTCTTGTGATTTTGCCATTTGACCGTACCAACTCAAGCTCTTATAATTGACTAACCGTGTGAAACAAAAGGTGTCGTTCAATTATGTTTCACTTTTTCAAAAAGAAAAAGCTTTAATTAGTAGCTCAGTTTCTTGAGACAAATTGATCCGATTCATACCAATCAGGTTAGGGGGCAAAAAAAAAAAAAAAAAAAAAAAAAGTACCACAAAAGCGAATTGGTGCGAATGGAATTAGTTGAACACCCTTGAAATTAACTAAACCAAAATTTTCAAATCAAATTTGAACAAATTTTATGTATTAAAGGCTTAGTGACATCACATTACACTGTACTATAGTGTTTTTTTTTTGTTACATTATACAATTTTCCATGCATTGTGTTATTATATATTATCAATCTCTCTATATATATAGTATATTTTAGTTTTATTTTGTGTTTTCTATCTTGGACTCTTTTTTTCCATAGATATTACTAAACTTTTTTTTTTTCATCTATCTCTTCATTATTATTAATAAATATATTATTTTAGATAAAATCTAGCAACTTTATTAAGAAATATTTTTTAAATAGTAGAAAAAGTATAAAATGAATCTCCATATTAATACTCATAAAAATCTTCTATCAAATTATTTTAATTATTTTATTATTATATTTTTTTTGGTGTCAAAACTATCTAATTAAATTACAGCTTAAGCTATGAACGAGTTCTCATACTACATATATATATATATATATATATATATATATATATATATGTATGTATGTATTAATTACGAGAGAGTCGAAACTGCGTCGAAACCAAGTTAAAAATATAAAAATATATAAACATAGTACTCTCAAAATTTACTTGTGGATATTTGAAATGTGAACATAGAAGATCCCTATAAAGTCACACAAGTACATATATACCAATACATATAATAATAATATTATTTATTTATATAGAGTAGGGCTACTATACTATTATGAGTATAGAGCCCTTACTACTCATAAGTTGTTTTCGATACTGGGGTTTTCGAATCGGCGATCCACACCGTTAAATATGATCTAGAGTATTTGAAACTTCTAGAAAATAAATTTCGTAATTTTTCGAAATCATTACAAAGTTCATCAAGCGGGTATAAAATGAACGATCAAAATCGAACAACATCCTAAAAATGGATGATCAAATCTTTCAATTTAAGATCGAGTTATTGATCTTTATTTAAGTAGTGAATAGAATTTTCTATCAAAAATTCAACCTATTTCGATTCTTTTACACCGTTAAACTAGCAAATATTCCATAAGCCATTAAAAATTGTCAATTTTGTGAGCTTTTGATCGTAGGGTAAATGATATCGAAAAATTATAAAATTTTATTTCTAGAAGTTTTAAATACTCTAGATAACGTTTAACGGTGTGGATCGTCGATTCGGAAGCTCTATCATCGAAAACAACTTATGAGTACGAGTGCGATCGTACTCATAATAGTATAAGAGGACTCATTTATATATATATATATATATATATATATATATATATATATATATATATATATATATATATATATATATATATATATATAAATCCCATTTATATTATTAATAGCACGAAACATTCGGTGCTACCAAATTTTCCGTTAGATCCACCCTTTAATGATTTTCATCCGTTAGATCATACTATTCAACCAACCACCCACTTAACCCTATGGGGCCCACATCATCCTAACCACACATCTCTCAATCCAATGGCCAAAAACTTGGTAGCACCAATGGCTTGGTGCTATTAATAGCATAGTAGCCTAGTTATATATATATATATATATATATATATATATATATATATATATATATATATATATATATATATATATATATATATATATATATATATATATATATATATATATATATATATATATATATATAGAACTATACTATTATGAGAAGTAAGAACCCTACTACTCATAAGTTGTTTTCGATGATAGAGCTTAGAATCGACGATCCACTCAGTTAAATATGATCTAGAGTATTTAAAACTTCTAGAAAATAAATTTCGTAATTTTTCAAAATCATAATAAAGTCCATCAAATGGGCATAAAATGAAGCGAAATCGAACGATGTCCTAAAAATAGATAATCGGATCCTTTAATTTAAGATCGGAGTTATTGATCTTTATCTAGGCGATGAATAGAATTTTCTATCAAAAATTCAATCTATTTCAATTCTTTTACACCGTTAAACTACCAAGTATCCCATATCGGCCGTTAAAAATTGTCAATTTTGTGAGCTTTTGATCGTAAGGTAAATGATTTCGAAAATTACGAAATTTATTTTCTAGAAGTTTTAAATACTCTAGATCATATTTAACGGAGTGGATCGTCGATTCGGAAGCTCTATCATCGAAAACAACTTATGAGTAGTAGAGCCCTACTTCTCATAAAAGTATAGTAGCCCTACTATATATATATATATATATATATATATATATATATAGTTGAGCTAGAATACTCTCAAAAGTATTAAGGAGATGGTGCTTGTGAGTTTTTAACCATTGGATGGAGAGATGTAGGGTTAAGATGATGGTAGTAGGTGGTGGTAGGTGGTGGTAGGTGGAATAGTATTTGATCCAAGGGTTATTAGTAAATAAAAAGTAGATCCAGGGCTAAAAACTCAAAAGCACCAAGGGGTTGGTGCTTTTGAGAGTATTCTAGCTCAAGTCTCTCTCTCTCTCTCTCTCTCTCTCTCTCTCTCTATATATATATATATATATATATATATATATATATATATAGGTCCCATTACTATATTATCAATAAAGACGGTGCTATCGCCGCTACCAAGTTTTTTTACTGCTAGATCAACCCTTTTAGTAATTTTTACCCGTTAGATCATACTATTCAACCAACTACCCACTTAACTCTAGGGGGCCCACATCATCTTAATCATATATCTCTCAATCCAATGGCTAAAAACTTGGTAGCACCAACGACTTGTGCTATTAATAGTATAGTAGCCTAGTTCTATATATATATATAGAGTCCCATTTGGGATATTATCGATAGCACCAAACGTTTGGTGCTATCAAGTTTTCCACCGTTAGATTTAACTCTTTGACTATTTTCACCCGCTAGATTATACTATTAAACCAATAACTTACTCAACCCTGGGCCCACATCATCCTAACCATTCATTTTTTCATCCAAGCACTAAAACCTAATAGACCAAACGCCGCTTGCTATTTTATATATATATATATATATATATATATATATAAAATAACATAATATTAAGTTGCATGGGTTTAATGCAACAACCAATTCCTTTATACTATGTAAGGTACCACTAATTCCCGTATACTTCGTGTCCGTGCGGCGCTCGCATGGAGTTCAATCCATGTACTTTTTGTGGATACAACGTAAGAGGTTTCGCCTCCACTCCTTTTTCTCTTTTTCTTTTTTTTTTTTTTTTTTTTTTTCTTATAGGTTTATTAATTTATTTAATTAATAATATATTATGGGTGTACATGTGTGATGTGGACCCACCTGCCCCAACCGCACGTATCTACCATGCGGACTTTCGCATGCACACACATCAAAAGCATTTCTCTTGCTTTAATTAATTTGATTTTAAGAGGACTCTAGCAATTAAGTGGAAAATATCTTTTGTCCACCCTTATTTTGGGAAATTTACACAGTTGGTCCTCAAAACCATGACATTTTGAGGACACTTTAGTACTCGAATTTTAATATTTTGCAATTACGTACTCGTGCGAATTTTCTGAATTATTATTATAATTAGGGAACACAACTTAATTTTTGACTAAATATTGATGAATTACTATAATAAAGAAATGATTTAGGATATTAATTATTGTCGTATCATCAATTATAATATTGCTACGTATAGTACTTTTACATTAGTAATTCATCAATATTTAGGTTAAAAAAATTAATTATAACGAATTAAAGTTTGAGAACTAAAGCGTATGATGAGGAAAAGTCTAATTTATCTTCTTCTTCTTTTTCTTTTTCCATTTTTGAAGAAACCCAATGTACATAAAGCTACATGTATGATGTATATGCCTAGTTTGGCATGGAGGTTATTTTATTATTCTTAAACACTAATTCTATATATATAATGTGATATATATGGTTAATTAATTAGCTTGCAATACCTCTTGATGAAGTGTTTTTTCTCTCTTTTTTTTTGGTTAATATATTGTGTTATGATCAGGAGATGAATTATGCTAATACCATTCAAATTAACAGCTTAATTCTTTCCTCAAGAAAATTAACCTGGAGCATAAATAAATTCGAATCTGATCGAGTTTCTATATTCTTTGGAGCTTACAATCTCATTATGGCTTGTTTTCGTACGTAATAAAAAGATCATAAAACCTGCTCGATTACATGTTTAATGTATTTTTAAGCTGCAGGTACCGACCGTCTCTAAAGAGCAAGTGATAAAGGGCTTGGTGTTTGGTACCCGAGGCCTTAAGTTCTAATCCTAGTTGATTCACATTTTTAGCTAAATTTATTTCTAAATGAAATAAATAAAGCGGATAACTACTACCTATCTATCCAAAAAAAAAAAAAAGAAAAAAAGAAAAGAAAAAGGAAGCTGCATGTGAAAGCAGAAACATATAAATGATCCAAAAGTGAGAGACCAATTATATGTAGACAGCAGTGGACTCTCACTAATCAATCCTCCTTAAACTTCTTTTCATTGATCCCCACACACACACACACACACATACACATACACACACACACACTCACACACAAAAACAAAGTGGGAGCTCCAACAAACCATCTTGTGACCCCCACCCCCAGGGAACCATCCAAAACAAGATCATGAGGAAGGTTACAGGCCCATGTCATTTTTATTTATTTTAACATCACAAAACAATAGTGTCTCTTTCAAAATTAATCACCACCATCCATTGGATCCTTAACTAAATTAATCACCACCATCCATTGGATCCTTAACTAATCTTAATATTAGGACCTTTTATTTTTGCACCTTGAGAAAATTGTTTCTTATATGTACAAGTGTCGAAATTTAAATGAAAAAAAAAAATGAAAGCTTAATTAATTGGGATTTTCTATGGTGAGATCATTAGCTTTTTAAAGGACAAAAATAATTAAAATTAACAAAAAAAAAACATATTTCGCAAGGGGTATAATATCATAAGGTAACTACATATATATGTTACTTATAATTGTGATCATATATATATATATATATATATATATATATATATATATATATATATATATATATATATATATATATAGATCAATTTATTACTAACTCTTATGTTTTAGGTCTTGTATATGATTAATTAAGAGCAAATTAAAGAGAACTTAATCTTCTACTAAAAGCAATGTATATACTACGAATATTCTCATTCAACATCAATAATCTCATGGTCAATTAATTAATCTTCAATTACAAATTACTCATATAGTAGATCTCGAATTAGTTAACTATCCTTCGACGTCGACTCTTTTCTGTTCAAAAATAAAAAGCCCGAAATATGGAAAAATTGAGATGAAAACGTATATATATAAAGTGATCAAATAAGAATCCAAAGGTAACATCGATTACCGCGTGCACAAACATAATAGACTTAGTTTTAATTAATCTCAGACGTTCTGAATCGATCGAAAGGTACGTATCAAGACCCAAATTCGAATCTTAGTTGACTGTATATATTGTCTTAAAAAGATTTCGCCGAAAGGCTACTTATCAGAAGTCGCGCTTACCGAGGACATTTCGGGAAATCATACATAGGATGTGGATGGAGATGGCACGTGTCGCGCCGTGTTTCGCTCGCTTAATTATACATGCTGCATTTCTCATTTCGTGCCGGAAACCACTTACAGCAGAGACGTACGTACGATCACTATCTTAAAAAAGATCCCCGGAAGTCAAATTCCGGCCCGAAGCTGTAGCTTGGAACTGGGGAAGATTCAGCTGTTAGAACCCGCCACGTGTTGTTTGAGATTTGGAATTATTATATATCTAAGCTAAAATTAATAATGTGTTTGTTTAGTTGTGCTATATCTATATTCATGTGTTTTTCTTCTTTGTACTCACTAGTTTCAGTGCGTAAGACCCTGTTTGGTAAAATAGATTCTAACCTCGTAGTGGTCGATCCCGAATCGGAGGATCTAATCGATCGACTTCGATCGCGTCGGCACGCGCTACCGTGCACGTACACTACAGGAATGATTTCTGACTTTCTATTGTGCAGTACTCCAAACACTCGTCGAGCCAAACTGAGAGGTAGAATTTCGATGTGCATGTGGAAAATCGAAACTCCGACCTCTTGATCGGTGATTCAGATTATCAACCAACTGCACTAAATAGTGATGTTATTTACGTACTTTTACACTTTGTCCTATAGTATGACAAGGATATATGAGGGGCTCCTCTTACTCCAATTATTGAGGAGGGCATTTATTTGAAAATGCCATGCACTTGTTCTTATCCCTTTGCCGACCAATGAATATACACTTCTTTTAAATTTAAAAACTATTTCTTTTAAAAGTTTTCAAAAGAAAAAAAAATGTACTTGAATATATATCCAATCCCTCTCACATAATCATCTAAGAAAGGGGCTCCTCATGATATCAATATCCTTTTCTAATGACTCAATCACACAAAAACTTCACAATTCAAAGGCTTAATTAAGAGAACCCTAAGAAAGGGAAATTAAGTCCAATTCACAATTAATATATGGCAATTGTAAGTGTAAACACTCCTAATCTTTATTTAATTAAGCTTTTCAAATCAAATGGGAATAGTCATGCAAATTGACTCTTAGCATTAAATCTCCTACGTACTCCAAAAGCATGCATAATACCCACCGTCCCTAGCACAAGTTTGAATCCTAGTTGATTCACATTTCCAGCTAAGTTTATTTTTAGATGAAATCATCACAGCGGGTAGCATGCTACCTTTCTGTCTCTCTCAAAAAAAAAAGAAAGCATGCATAATGAAGAAGATCCCAATTAACTTTAATCTATGCATGTATCTGAGCCATTTTATGCATAATATAGTATCAGAACCAATTCTGAATCCCTCGATACGAAATAGAATTGACCAAGCGACTCAGTTCTTTGTCTTTTTCTCTTTGGTTTTTAAAGTACTCTTCAATAAATTCTCAATGGTTAGTTAATTAGACAAAACACATGATTTCATGTAATATATGCACAAGTAGTTGTTAGGAGACTCCAACTAACAAAGATCCTTGACCAAAGAAGCAATAAAGCAAAGATTAATTTCAACTAAATTAAAGCGCGCTATTGCTGCTTCTAGTAAGTCAAACCATCATATGTGAGTGGTTAATTGTTCTCAATCACCAAAGAGGAAGCTCCTTGATCATTTTGAGCACACTTAATTATTTATTTCATTAATTAATCGCAACAATTAGCAACATCGAAACTACATTATTTTATATCATTAGTACAATACCTCTCTCGATCCCTTCCCACAAATAATAGCAGTTTAATGGCAAATAAATAAACAAAAATCTAAGTTAAGCTTCTTCGATCGATGATTAATATTCTTTAATTAGTTGGCTAAGTCTCCAAGACTCCGGGAGAAATATATATAGCTTTGTCGCGCATGATATGTCAAACTTTTTCTATATATGATTATTAAACTTTTGATAATATATAAATCGTAGCTCGATGAATTTTTCAGAGTGCGCACACAAAGATTATAGTACTCGATCGTCGTATTTTGGGGCTAATTTGTTAGAAATTTGCGTATTATATATTGTATGAACGAATTAATGACGAGTTTCAAGCTTTACTGTAAAATGTTTTTATTATACATATTTGTTTATTTTGATTGTCTATCTATTACTTTAAAAGCTTCAACCCATAATAAAATCACAACCTCAATGTGTATATATACATATTTACAAATATTGGTATAATTTTTCTCCCTCTCTAATAAGAACACAAAGTGGAAAGGAGGTAATTAAGAAAACAAGGGCATAAAATATGCATCTCTAATTAATTAATTTATTAAATTCTAATTGAAACAAAAAAAAACAAAGTCGAAAGGAGGTAAGAAAACAAGGGCATAAAATATGCATCTCTAATTAATTAATTTATTAAATTCTAATTGGCCAAAGCTCCACCAATCGGGGTGAAATAGCATTGTCATGTACCATGTCACACCATTTTAATTCTTTAATGATTAATTAAACATTTTATAAGGTTGAGATGCATAACTTAATCCAAACACTAGTTCTAAGTAAATATGCATATATAGAAGTGTTTTGATGTGGGATCAAATCTCAACCACCATAGATTTGCATATGCAAGCATGTTACAAGTGTAATGGTTGAATGGTTGATCCTCTCCTAATAAATAGCAATTAATTTTTTTTCTATTTTTTTCATTAATGCACAAGATGTTATAAGTAATCCTTTTGTCACATTTTAATATTGTGATATTAATTACATTATTAAAAGTTCCAATCGATCGATTTTTGGGAATTGGGACATGCACCTACATCAAATCTTTAGTTGTACTTTCCTTCACATAATAAATTCAAATCTAAGTACATTGACAAAATGAAAAACAAGTTCTTAAAACTTAGAATACCTTTCTCATGTCCTTTATAATTATTAAGCAACTAATAAAGTACCAACTACAAGATCATATTTTGACTTTTTAAGCCTAATTAAGATTTTAATAATCATTTTCGTTTTCACATCTAAGGAAAGGAGATTGTTCCATAAATTTAGAGAGAAAGGACAGAGATCGAGATCTAACATTTAAATATATTTCAAGCATTCTAAAATAAGCGAATCGCTTATCGCAGAAAGTAAAAGTGGACACGTAGGTATATAAAAAAAAATTAATTTTTTTTTCTTTTTTTAATTAAAGCACAGATTTAAGTTGTCCCATGGGAATAGTAAGGAACTTTCCATATATTTTAGCCTCTAATTATGGTTTTATAAAATAATGAGATACCAATTAACTATATATTGGGCTTGCAAGCAGAATAATCAGAAGTTAAATTCATGGTATCTGCTTAAGCCCAGTAAGTGATAAGTGAGAAAGTTCGATGAGTTTCTCTGTCAATAGTGAAAATGTTAAACAACCGTTGTAAATTTAAAAATTATAAAATAATTATAATATAACAAATTTTTAGATATTTTTTAAAAAATTATATTTAAAAAAAAAAAAAAGGAATTGAAAGGCTTTTTGGTCCAATGGGCCAAAATTGTTTGGTCCATTGGGCCAAGAACCTCCTCCCAAGGCTATGTGATGGGCCGAGGCAAGTTGTTTTGGGCCTTGGGGTTCGGGTTGTGCTTGCCTAGCTGGCACGGTCCAAGCGGGTCGTGTCGGAACAGGCCGTTAGGTCCAAGAGGAGGGGACTAGTACGATCCTGAAGCTCAGGTCGGACCCGGACGGCATGGGTACGTGCTACATCACTCGTGTCGTGCTGCAGCCCGGCTCGAGGCCGTGCCGTTTTACATCTCTATACGTGACCACAAGAATAGTAGCTTCAAAATCCAACTATGCAACCGTCGCAGAAGCAGTGGCGAAGGGCTGGTGGTTGGTATTAAATGGCCAAGTCATAGTTGATTAAATATTTCTAAGTTTATTTAAATGAAATAAAAAAAAAAAATAGATCAAATATATTAAAAAAATATTTTTATAAAATTTTATCCATTAGACTTTGATATAATAGTTAAACACTTAAAAAAGTTATGTTTTTACCTTTTTTGCGCGTGCTTTAAAATTTTTACCTACACTTTCTACATCTCGATCAACTCTCAATCTTATCGCTTGTTGAGTTGTAATTTTTCTCAATGTTTAAATTAAAATAATAAAAATATATATTATATATAATTATTTATTTATATATAAAAATATAAATTAAATAAATTATATAAATATAAAATATATGTATTCAAGTTTATTATCGAAAGAACACGGCTGACCACTCGTGTTCACCATTTATTAAACGAAAGTGAAAAATTCAAATTTCAGTTCGGCTCGTTACTTAAACGAGCAAGCCGATCTCGGCATTTTGAACCGAACACGCTCGCGAACATCGAGCTGGATTGCCACCCCTATACATCACTAGTGTCGTGATGCAGCCCGGCTCGAGGCCGTGCCGTTTTACATCCCTATACGTGACCACAAGAGTAGTAGCTTCAAAATCCAACCATGCAACACAAATTCCATATGACATAGCATTCTCCAATGGGGTAAATTGAAACACTAGTTCTTGAGCTTTTGACCCGAGTTTTATTTTGATCCTTAAATTTTTACTTTCGTGTTCAACTTTAGTACTCTCTAAACACTTAAAAAAGTTGTGTTTTTATCTTTTTGCGCGTGCTTTAAAATTATTACCTACACTTTCTACATCTCGATCAACTCTCAATCTTATCGCTTGTTGAGTTGTAATTTTTCTCAATGTTTAAATTAAACCATCAAATTAAAAATAAGAGACTAATGAACAATCAATGAATTTATTTATGATCGTATGAAACATGTAAATGAATTAGATTTATATAATATATTTTACCCTAAGTTAATGGCCAAAATGAAATATTATTCAAAGTTTAGAAATTCAAACACTCATTGGCCCTTATCCGGTGTATCCAATACACACACATTTTCTTTATAAGAAAACAAAAAAAGAAAAAAGGAAAAGAAGAAGATAAATAGGTTTACACGTGTCAGAAACCCAGATGCCCAATCTCCGCGCACACACCCACCAATACTACGTACTCACCACTCCTCACATTAATTTCCACACTCCAATGGGGACTTTTGTCAAACACCTCATCCTCTCCCACACCTCCCTCTCCTCCTCCTCCTCCCCCGGCCACCGCCGCCCCTCCGGCGACCGCGCGCCGAGCCCCGGGGCGGGGCCGGCGCCGGCGAGCGCGTCGCGGCGGTGGGCAGTGGCGTCCACCGTCCTCGGCGCGGCGGCGGCGCTCCACGCGCGGCGGCCGGCGGCGCCGCCCCCGGCGGAGGCGGCGGAGATGGCGTGGGGGACGCGGTCGTTCATCAAGGAGAAGTACTTCCAGCCGGGGCTGTCGCCGGAGGAGGCGGCGGCGCGGATCCGGCACACGGCGGAGGGGCTCCGCGACATGCGCCACATGCTCGACACCATGTCGTGGCGCTACGTGCTGTTCTACGTCCGGCTCAAGGCGGCGTACCTCGACGCCGACCTCAAGAACGCCCTCGCCACCGTCCCCGAGGGGCGCCGGGCCTCCTACGTCAAAACCGCCAACGAGGTCGTCGACAACATGTCCGAGGTACGTACTTATATACCTACGTGCATGCATGGCACCATTTACCGCTTATCTAACACTCCTCCTCCTACTGTAGAACGTAGTGTTGTTTAACAAGTACAATAAATTTATCGTACAATCTCTTTTTCTTTAACGCACCATTCATATAGATTACTATAAATAACTGTAATTGAAAGTAGAAACAACGATACACTTAAATATATTATTATATATCCAGTAGTTAAAAATTGGGAGATTACCCTAATTTTATTTTATTTTTTGCTTTCTAGTTCTAGATATTTAATTATAATCTTCATTGGTTAATTAAACACATGTTTTTGGTAACTTTAATCTCTAGTGTAATATTAATTAATTAACTCTCTTTTTCTTCTTTTTTTTTTCTTTTGTGTGTGTGTGTGTGTGTGTGTGTGTGTGTGTGTGTGTGTGTTGCAGTTGGATCGATATGTACGTACTCCAAAAGTGTATGAATCATATCTCTACTATGAGAAGACTCTCAAATCACTGGATGAGTTGATCACTTTCCTTGCCTAATTAGAGGAGAATTAATAGTATTATTATTAATCTTTATTAATTTTGAGTAATTTGCTATTTGAAAAGATGTTCTATAGCTTAATTAATTAATTAATTAAACATCCTAAAATTCAAGCACTAGGCTTTATTCATTGCAAGGAATGGTTATTCAATTTGCATTTGGCTCCATCATGTTGTATATAAAGATTTTAATTAGGGGACCTTAATGCTATTAATCGATCACAATCATTTTCCTACGTACATCTTTTATAGTCTCTCTAATATTCCTCTAGTTGAATACAAATAGCTTTTTTTTTTTTTTTTTTTCCTTTTTAATATCATTTGTTACTTTCTTCTTATTTTAATGTCACCAAGGGTTCTTGACCTTAGATTTATTTAAAATTTTGATTATTTTTTATTATCTCTTCTTGTTGACCGAAATAGATCTAATAACTTTCTGTTCCGTTATAATTAGTCTAGAAGACTAATACGTTTAATCAGGTCAAAACTCGTGAACGTTGTTATTGAACTAGCCCTTAATACGATAGGTGTATTCTTTTTTATCAGTACATATTTTTGAGATAATTGGTTAATCCTTACAATTAATCCACACTTCTCACTTCATTTTAAAGTAATTATAATATATATTTTTGTCTATCATAATGCGAAAGTTAGGGTCTTGATGACGAAAAAGTTGAAACACCGAAGATTAAATTGAAATCTTGCTAGAAGTTTGAGGACAATAAATAGTGCAATTTAGCCATTTCTTTTCAAACATAATTATATATCATGGTTTTACATCACAAACCTTTTGTTTTTTTCACTACAACACATATATAGGAGAGAAAAGCAAAGAGGCCTTAATGGCCAACACAAATAAGAAATAAAATGGAGCAAAGAACATTGCACACAACAAAATAAGCACACATCCCTCCCCACCAAATAAAAAGGATGAACTTGCTCTCTGATGATCATATATGATATATTCATGAACTCTCAACGCCTCGCGAGAGCGAAAGCGGATAGGAAGATGAGCAGGATCATCATGACGATCGCCGCAAAGGAGCCTATCAGCGAACCGGAGATGCGCTCGCAGAAGGAGTTGAATTGTTGGCAAATCGCAAACCAGTTTGCCCTTACGTTGCCCTTGTGCGCTAAGTAGACGATTGCCGCCGCTGCTGAAGCCCCCGCCGTCAAGAGAGCTAGCATTGCCTTCACATAGTTCAAAAGAAAGAAGAATTTAACTTTTTGAACCACTTCTTAGCACTTGTTTGACTCGACCGGAGTTTTTGCAAAAAGCACTAATAGGTCTTTTTTTCATTATATATAATAACCTCTATAACTTTTCACTGTAGCTGAAGTAAAAGTTTCAAATTAGAGCTTGTCAAAAAAAAATTTCTAGTTTTTAAAATAGAGAAGTTGTTCCCCATTCAAAGAAATATAAGCCCTAGCTTGTTTTTGTGTTCATCTATTGATTAAGAAATATTGTGTTGCAAAATATGTCTCACCGCATCGAAGAAGATCAGGATCAACCTACTATATCTTGCCCTGGTCTTGATGATGTGCACTATGGACAGCGGAATGGATAGGACAAGATAAACACACACCACCGAATTCGCAACCACAAAGAAGCTGTCGAAGAAATGGGACCAAACAAAGCTTGCATCAAAACTTTCAAGCTTAGGCACTACGATGTTCGCGGGAATTAATGAACAATTTACTCGCTTACGTGAACGTCGGGAGATCGTTGTACTCCGCCTTGAACTGAATGAACTGAGTGAAGAAAGGGAGGGTCTCATTAGTTGTCCCCATGGCAATGGCACTCCCTAGTGTGCCGACGAGGGCGAGGAGACGAAGGATTAGGTCTAAAATGGATGTCCCTCTATTGATTCCTCTAGCCATGGGGGCCCTTGAAGTTTCTCCTTGCTCTATGGCTTCTCCCTTCATTCTCCCTTGAGTAGAAGAACACTACTACTAATTGAATAAGAGAGGATTGCTATTGTGTGAAGATCAGGAAGAAGAGGTTATGATCTTGTTTGAAAGGAAAAGAGCAAGGGGGGGTGATTTTATACATGAAGTTCATAGATATAATAAACAAGTTTATTGGTGCTAGTACTACAAACAGTAAGTGGCCAAAGTGTTGATTAGGATTGTTATCCTTCATGATGCATGTGTTAAGTTCTTGAAGGTTGTTTGAGATTTTATTCTACCAACTAAAGCTCAATGGTTTCTCCTTCCTATACACCTGCCCCATACTTGCTCAAATGAAGCTTAATCTAGTATAATTTTTTAAGCAAGGGGGTTGACTAAATTCCGCATGTTACTGGACTTATACTGTAGGGTGTAGCACTGATTGATAAACTGCTATTCGAAAAGTTCTATCAGGAGAAGGCCTGATCAATAGACTTTCTCTAGATCACAATCAATAGTCTATCGTTTTGGGACCTTAAAATTCACATTTTTATTTTCTACTATAGTGAAAACTCTAGAATGTTCTTGTTGCCAAATGTGTTGTTACAATTTAATTAACTGTGATAGCAAATCCGAAAACAAAGCTAATTAAACACGCCCTTAGTTATATTTCCAACTCCATGCTACTTAGTTGTTTTCCTACTTTTAGTAACAAGTTGCCATGGCTATGTCCCTCACAACCATTCCTCCACAAGACATTAATCAGAGGTTTAGTTGGAATAATATTAGCCTTTACAACCCCAATGCTCTAGCATAGCATTTAGTCAAAGAACTAATTAAATTAAGATAGTGAAACAGTTAGCTCTTATTTATTGCTTATTCTTTGCTTTTAAATATATATATATAGAGAGAGAGAGATAGAGAGAGAGTTTGGCTGCTATGCTATCAATAGCACAAAACACTCGGTGCTACCAAGTTTTCTGCCGTTAGATTAATTCACCCCTTTGATCATTTTCATCTGTTAGATCATACTATTCAACCAATCACCGACTCAATCCTAAGGGGCCCACATCATCCTAACCGCACATCTCTCAATCCAATTGCCAAAAACATGGTAGCACCAATGATTTGGTGCTATTAATAGCATAGTAGCCACCGACTGTCCCTAGAGCAAGTGGCAAAGAGCTTGGTGGTTGGTACCCAAGACCCGAGTTCGAATCCTAGTTGATTCACATTTCTAGCTAAGTTTATTTCTTAACGAAATAAACGAAGCGGGTAGCATGCTACCTATCTCTCTCTCAAAATAAGAAAAAAAAAAGAAAAAAAAAAGAAAGAAAAAAAAAGCATAGTAGCCTAGTTCTATATATATATTTTTAAATTTTTATCCTCCACCAGTGAGAACAAAGAGCTAGGAACATGCATGCATGATCTGTTCAGTGGCCTTTTTTGCTTTTGTTATAAACTATGCATGATGTCATATTGATTTGACCTCTAAAACCTACCTAGTAACTAGCTAGTTTTATTAATTAGTGTTCACTTGGAATTAGTTGTTAATGATGAGTTTGAGGGCCCTTATTGGTCATCCAATGGATTAGGTAAATAAAATGAAGCCATAT
Source organism: Aechmea fasciata (assembly GCA_025177825.1). Classification (NCBI taxonomy): domain Eukaryota; kingdom Viridiplantae; phylum Streptophyta; class Magnoliopsida; order Poales; family Bromeliaceae; genus Aechmea; species Aechmea fasciata. The sequence continues at coordinate 6,741,154 of CM045937.1, forward strand.
ATATGGGTTAGTTGCACCAGGTGTTCATAAATCTTTTCCATGATGCTTTATTTTGGGCAAATTGCACATTTGTCATCAAAATACGAGGCTAGTGACATTTTAGTCCTCAAATTTTAATTTATTACAAATTGTGGCATCAAGTCTTATAAACTCGATCAATTTAATTGACTAAATATTAATATAATCGCTAATGTATAGGTGACGTAGTAATATTATGATTGATGATACGTCAATAATTAAAATGTCACATCATTTTTTTATCAGCTAAATTAGAATGTACATTGAACTTGATTAGAACAATTCTGAAAGTTCGAGACATAAATCACAACAAATTCAAATTTGAGGACTAGAATATCATGTGCATCATAGTTGGAGGACCAAACGAGCAATACAATTAATCCTTTTATTTTTATTCCCAATGTTTTTTTTTTTAAAATTTCTATTTTGAAGCCCAGTTTGATAAATATTAGGCCAGGCCCAAATGTACATTTGGGCGGTTTGTAAACAGTATTAGGCTCACTTGGATCCATATTGACCCGGGCCTGGCTTGGCCCACTAAGAAACCCGGTTCGATCCAATAAATAAATTAGTAGTTATTACTTTGTAATTTGTGTCCATCCACGCACGGAGCACGGTCTCGTTGTCCATCGTCGTCTCCCCCCACTTCACTACTACTATGCTTCTTCGTCTCCACCTCTCCCCTCCTCCTCCCAAATCCCCCCAAAACCCTAACCCTAACCCTAACCCTAGCTCCTACTCCTCCGTATCCCTCCCTCTCCGGCCCCTCCCCCCTCCCCTCTCTTCCTCCGCCGCCGCCGCCGCCGCCGCCGCCGCCGCCGACGGGGGGCTCCGCTTCCGGGAGAAGCTACTCTACCTGGAGCACGAGCTCGGCGTAGATCCGTCCCGCGCCCTCGCGCTCAACCCCTCGCTCCGCTCCGCCCCAATCTCGTCCCTCCGCTCCGCCGCCTCCCTCCTCCTCGCCCACGGGCTCCTCCCCTCCGACGCCTCCCGCGTGTTCTCCCAACACCCCCACCTCCTCACCTCCGACCCCTCCCTCTCCCTACTCCCCTCCCTCCGCTTCCTCCTCGGGCCCGTCGCCATCCCCTTCCCCCACCTCCGCTCCGCCGTGCTCCGCTGCCCCCGCCTCCTCGCCTCCAGCGTCCCCCTACAGCTCCACCCCACCCTCCTCTTCCTCCGCCGCGTCGGCTTCGTCGGCCCCCGCCGCATCACCGCCCACACCGCCCTCCTCCTCGTCTCCAGCGTCGAGCGCACCCTCATCCCCAAGCTCGACTTCCTCCGGTCCCTCGGCCTCTCCGACCGCGACGCCAACAAATTGGTCCTCCGATCCCCCACCATCCTCACCTTCAGCGTCGACCGCAATCTCCGCCCGAAGGCCGAGTTTTTGACCCAGCAAATGGGGAGGGATGCGGCGGAGCTCAAGGCTTTCCCCCAGTACTTCTCGTTTAGCCTGGAGGGGAGGATCAAGCCGAGGCACCGGATGTTGAAGGAGAGCGGGCTCGCGATGCCGCTGTCGGAGATGCTCAAGGTCAGCGACGGCGAGTTTCGCGTTCGCCTGGTGGATATGCGGCTGAGGAAGTTCGACCAGAGTTCCTAGTTCATCTTTCATTGTTCAATTCAATTCTGTGAGTATCCTTCAGACTCTTTTTTTTTTTTTTGTTTTCTCCTCTTTGTATGTAGTGTATTATGGAATGTTGAGTAGATGCCTTTTACAGTCAATTATATACTGATGTTTCTGAGCAGTGTCATTGCCTGGATGTTGTTGCCTTATGGTTTCATAATGAGAAGATGCAAGGGAATGATAATGGTTGGTTGTGAACAGTACTCTAGGTTGCATTATATGAGTTGTAGATCAGAAACTGTGGTTGTGTTATCTTCTTAATTGGTTCCTGTGGTTGTAAAGAGTAGTGCTCTTTATGTTATAGAGTGTACCTCTGAGGTATTATACAGAGACTATTTACTGCTTTTAGATTGGTTCTTTTAAGTGCACATTTAATTTTGGAACAACTTAAGCAGGAGTTATACCAGATCATGTGTATTTTTAGTGCATTTTGTCCCAAAACACTCTTTATCAATTAAGAGCGATTTTACTACCCATTGTTAGGGAGAATAAGCAATTGGTGTTTAACTTCTTTTCGACAAAGTTTTAATTCTTTCTGATTTTTGGTACGGTCCTTTTGTGGTCAGACAAAAATTTACTTAATCTCTGCTCTTAGCATCACTAAGACGCGTTATTCTTACAAATCATGCGCTGTAAGTTGGTTCCAATCTGCCATTCTTAATACCAATGTGCAACAATAGCCGACCTTCCTTCAGCTACATGGCTTGACACGAGCTTTCTACTTATCATTTTACATTTTGGACCTGTTTGATGCAATAATACCTGTTTGACATATCACCTTTTGTTTACTCGAGACACGTTCAATAGCATAGTTGCTTGAATGGCTAAACACAAGCTCTCTACTTTTTAATTATTTTACATTTTGGACCTGTTTGATGCCATAATACCTGTTTGATAAATCACCTTTTGTTTACTCGAGACCTGTATGATAGCCTAGTTGCTTGATTTGTGCCTGGAGAGGGTATCTACAATGTAGGGAATCACTCCTTTCTTTGTCAAGGATAAGTCACCTTCTTTAGGTGGAATAATGAATATGTATCTTGAAAAATCGAAAGAGTTAGGTCATCATAACCCACCGCTGTTGTAAAAGCAATGGTTTTCTCCTTTTGGAAAAGCTAAGGCTCTGCTTAGTAGAACCACACCCCATATAACCAGCCACTAGTCTTCTTTCTAATGGTTTCTGATATGAGCTGGTGCTGTGTATTTTATGGCAAACTAACGAACTTTGTTGTGTATCAATTATGCAAGTGCTCCTGTAATTAGAAAATGAAAACTTATGTATGCTAGAATTGTGTTCTGAAACTAGAAATCTATATTTCATCAGTCATGCTGAAGATGAACCAGACAAAGTGCAATTTATTCCAGTCGTAGCATTTTTTAGGATATGCTTAATGCTTATAACATTACTCGGAAAATAAACATTTTGCATGGGAAATTTTAGGAGAAGGAATGGTTTGTGATGAGAAATACAGATGGAAAGCGGCCTTCTGATCTTTCAATCAGTAAAATCATAATATTGTTGTAGATGAGTGAAATAGGAAAGAAGCAGAAGTTTGAGTACTTGTATGCTGATACTTCATTACCTTGACAAGTTATATGAAATTCCATCTTTTGATTAGTACTTGTAATTCTGTAGTACTTGTAATTTCTTTCTCAACAGTTACCAATCTGAATGAAGATTGCATGCAAAAGGTATATAAGATCAATGCCTCATCCTAGTTTCAGAAAAAAAAAAAAAAAGAAGGAAAGAATAAAACGAAGGGCTAGCCCTGGGCCCATGGGCTGGGGGTTTGGGAAAAACAGGCAGGCACAAAACGATCCAATCTCTAATGGACAAATGGTGAAGTTGGGCGCGTATTTTCTACAACCCTCTCTGTGTGTAGGACTTTTTTGCTTGCAAATCATCTGCAAAATTCTGTCATGAATGCTTGCCTTGAAAAGTTCAAGAACCCTCGACCGAAAAAAAAAGAAGAAAAGAGAGTTAATTCTTGACAGTTTTATACGCAGAATTTGATTGCAAATTGGATGATCTTATTGTATATCTGAGGCGGGATCAATCAAAACCAGTGTTGATCAAATGATTTAACAGTTGTGGTTGATTCCATCTCGGATGTGTGGAAAAATAAAATCAACTGCAGTAAAGAAAAATACTGCTGCTGCAGGAAATACGCAGCCAAGCAAGAACCGACTTCGTCTTCCTGGGTAAAAAGCAGCCTACTGCATCTGTGATAGCCCTAAGGACTTGTCACAAAAAATGAAAAAGAAAAAGCATTAAATCTCAAGTATTTGTTTCACAAGTAAACTTCTTGAAGTTTGAGGTGGGGCAGTGTGTGATCTTTCTGAAACGAATATAAAGCTGCAGTTACACTAATGAGTAAGAGGGTAAGAATAAAGAAAGTAAATAGTGTAATATTTTATTTATGAGTGTCCAATCTTTTTATTTTTTTTAGTTATTATCTAATATTTTAATGCATTTTATTTGACTTGTAAGATTGCTTTTTTTTTAAATTAGAATTTAAACATGTTATTTGCTTCAAGGTACTTGATTACAAGCTCATAATAGTCTTCATTATTCCATACCATTCAGTCCACAAACTCAAATCCTCTCTCTTATTCAGAATTTTCTTTTTTCTTTTTCTTTTTTTTTTTTAAGTTTTTTTTTTTTTTAAGGACTTCATATGCTTCTTCTACCCTATATACCACCATGTTAAGCATTACAGCATCACATCCAAATCGTATGATTAATTCTTGATAAGCATGGAAGCCTCACACACCTTTATTTTTTATTTTTTATTTTTTATCTTGAAAAAAGGTCCAATAAACTAATGTTCTCACCCCCATACTAGCATAAATGGCTCTAGCAGTGGATTTTTTCCTTTTCTTGTTTGGAAGGATGTGGCATGCATGCAATGTCCCTTCAGATGGAGAAAGGTAAGATTTCATACTAGGCATCCTCTAATAAGACACTCTAAAAAGGAATCACTGATAACATTGTTTCTGCTTTCTTTTTCCTTTCTTTTTCAAAGGAAAGGAATATCACATGTAGCATTTCTTCTTTGGGAGCATATATATTAACTATTCTCTTTTGAGTCATAGGTTGTTATAATTGTCTAGGGCCCATGTGTACCCCCTCCTGTTTGTTCCATACCTCTGAGTCCCAATTCACAAACCCCTTTCGGGGACAAGAAGATACAATGCATGCATTTTAATATTTGAATAAAACTCCTCAGTATTTGAATAAAACTCCTCAGCACCACTCCTCACATGATCTTGTCTTTTTATTCGTGTGGAAATAACTGATTCCAGTAAAAACTTAGAACTATAAGATTTATGATAATGAGTGGGTAGAGGTTACTTCTGTTTTGCTTTGCAGACGAGCCTCGGTTAGATTCAAACTCTTGACCTGATTTGATATTATGTGAAATAATTGATGTTCTTCTAAGGTGCAAGTTTACTGGTGACAACTAACAAGTAAGCTGTTGAAACATAATTTTACTAGTGAAACAATCAATTACTCTATAAAGGTTGAGTTTCTGTGTTTGTTAGAGCTTTTTTGTAAGGTTACAATGTAGGAGGTTTTGAATTTGGATTTTATTGAACACCTAATTTCTTCTAATTTCTCCTGTTTAATTTAAATTCATGTCTTGGAGGCTTGGACCTATCAAATAGTCTCTAGCAAAGATGTAAGAGGGGAATGTTGAATATTAAATTTTGAAAATATCGTTCGCTAAAAGTTTAAAGTTTTAAAGACATGATTATTTATATGGTATTAGAGCTGGGCCAAGGGTGCTTTCATGAAGTGGTCAAGAGACAAATATGGAGAGCACTTCCATGTGAGTTTTTTTTTTCTTTTTTCTTTTTTTTTTTTGAGGGAAAAGGTAGCATGCTACCGTTTCATTCATAGAGTAGTTGAATTTAGCAAAGGAGGGAAGCAACAAGGCTTCCTAGGCGAGTCAGGAAAGAAAAAAAAAAAAAACACTTCCATGTGAGTTGTTGTAGTAGATTGGGAGGACAACAGTTAATGGTGGGGTATATTCATGAAGGAAAATTCCAAAATGAGTTATCCTTTTGAATCCACAGTCCATCCTATAGTTTATGTCTCTTGTGCAATATTCTCTTCTCCATCTCATCTTTTGTTTTTTTTTTCTCTTTCCGACTTTATTTTTCACTTTAGATGTTGGCCTTGTCCTATTACTAGGAGGCTAAGTTAGAGAGAGAGAGAGAGAGAGAGAGAGAGAAAGAGAGAGAGATGCTTCTACTATGGGTGATGATATTAACAAAGCTGATTTTAGTATTAATTGAAAGTGAATTTGGTGTGTGTGTGTGTGTGTGTGTGTGTGTGAGAGAGAGAGAGAGAGAGAGAGAGAGAGAGAGAGAGAGAGATAGAGAGGCTAAATAGTATGAATGATGTAATTAATAAAGCTGATTTTACCAAATAGTGAATCTATAGTATGTCCGAGTGCGAGCCAGTGAGAGGTTATACCAAGTCGCAGACGAGAACGGGAAAAAGAATCCTCGTCGGTCGGCACGGTGCTTGCGAGCTGCCGTGTGTGCCGGTCAAAAATATTCTTGTGTGCCGACACATAATAGCATGAAATATTTATTTTCTTTAGCAACAAAATATTCTAATTATTAATTATGTCTTTTTATCACATCATTTGAACTTTATTGAGGAAATTACTTACTAATTTAAAGAATAGAGGGTTTTGATCTGTGCCATCGGCACGGCGTCTGTATCGTGCCGGTATTTTGTTGGCACGGTACGGCACGGTGGATACGGCCCGTGCCGACGGACACTTAAAACCTTGGGTTATACTATAGATGATGCTATTAACAAAGCTGGTTTTATTAGTGGACCTATTCACCTTTTCCTAATATAACACATGCCATTTATACATTAAGCAAAACTATTCTTTCAAAGAGCATGTGAATAACACTCTTGTTCCTTGGATTTCAAAGATACATCAAAAGAAGGGTATTCATGTTTGAGATAACGACTAATAAATCTTTGTAGAAATTTGTATGTCTCTGACTCTCTGTGCTCAGTCCCTTTTCTTGCACAAAGAAACTTACACATGTTCAATTTTTGGTGGTGTTCTCACCATGTCTTACGAAGGACAAATCAATTAGGCCTAATCACTTTAGCTTGCCTTTTGTCTCTTGAATATTTGTGTCACATGTTTTCTCACTTTTGTGTGTAGGACACAAAAAGAGTGATATTTGTTGCCATTATAGATGTGTTGAATTTTTTTCAATATTTGCATAGTAAAATTGATTATATTGAATGCATCTGCTTAGCAATAAAATATAATTTATTTGGATGTTACTTGTGCACTATCCTCATGTTAGTCATTTTGTTCTTAAGATGCTACTTATCTCATCTTACTCTCCAAATATATGAACATTTTAGGCTAAGGGCCTGCTTGGCATTTTTTTCGCAGCTTTTGTGCGAATTGTGGGAAAAAGTAATTTTGAGAAAAAAAAATCAGTTTTTTTTTTTTTTTATGATTTGGAGCAAACAAGAAGTTCTTATAACTAATTGGGGCTATTTCCTATCATATCAATTGTGTGGCCGATACCAAACTCAATGATGATGTTGATCAAGCCTTTGTAAAATATTCTATATAGAATTGTTATTTTAAAATATATAAAATTATTGCTCGAGAGCACTGCCTTTTCTCTTGGTATTGAAGCAGAAACTTAAAATTAGAGCTTTAATATTTATTTTCTTTCTTTTTGGTCCTGGAGCTTATTTTTGCTTTGTGCTAAAGCCAAAATTCTTTCAGGACACAGCCCAAAAAAGAAAAAAAAAAAAAAGCATTTACTTGGTGAAGTGGGTAATACTAGTACTCCTTGATACATCATTGATCATCCTGCATACTTAGCATCCTCATAAATTGTCTTCTTCTATAGGTGCAGGACCTATGAAACATAACAAAAGTAAAACCTTTCTTTGTTTTTCTTTTGTTTCACTGCTTTATTGTTCTCATGGAGACCTCTACACCTCTTTGGTGTTGATTTGCTGCAGCTGGAAAAAAAAATGAGAATAAGATCCCAAATAGGAATAAAATCCTTGAACAAGTTTTGTTCCTAACCACTTGCAGGTGAGGTGTGATGGAAACAAAAAGACAGGAAGAAATTACTGGATTTGTCTGAAGGTCAAGATTTTGTGTGATGGAAGCAAAGATATTCTCTGCCAATGCCCACACACACACAGAAAAAAGAAAAAAAAAAAAGGAGGAAAAACCACTTTGGGTAAAAAGTAAGTGAGGAAACCTCTCAACTATAGACCATTATTAAATAGGAGACATTCCCTCCTGAACTATTTTTCTTTTGATGATGATAGTCTTAACTTTCGATCCTTTTGAGTTACACTATTTTCAAAAGTTGGTTGCATTTGATGATGGGTCTATTTCAAACAGCCTATAGTTTTTGGGTGTCTTCATATATTTTCTTTTCAAGAGATCACTCATCCTTTTCTGTTTTTGGTTGGTCTAGAAAGTTATTCAAGTGGTGGTTACTGGTTAGGGGGTGTTTGATTTCTCAGAAAAAGGTTGAATTTTTTTTTTTTTTTGAGAGAGATAGGTAGCACGCTACCCGCTTCGTTTATTTTATTTAAAAATAAACTTAGCTGGAAATATGAATCAATTGGGATTCGAATTTGGGTCTCGGATACTAAACATCAAGTCTTTTGTCACTTGCTCTAGGGAAATTTATTTTCGAGAAAAAAGTTTTTTATTTTTTCATGAAAAATCTTTTTTTCCACTATTTTATTTTTTGGATAAAAAATCTAAAAAGTAAAGAAAGAAATAAATTTTCATGAATTTTTTTAAAAAAAATAGGAAAAATTACTTTTAGATAGAAACCAAACAAAAAGAGAAAATATTTTTCTTTTCAACCTGAAAATTATTTTCTGAAATATTTTTGGGAAAAGCAGTTGCCTCCTCTTTTTCACCTCAGCACCTTATATATCCATCAATTACCTCATAACCAACCCATTCCAACTTTACACTTCATTGGAACAAAGTTTCTTTCAACCAAAAAACAACTAATTTTCCTTTTAAAGAGTTTCTCTTGTATCAAGTATCTCTAACCGTCCCTAGCGCAAGTAGTAAAAAGACTTGGTAGTCGGTACTCGAGACCCAAGTTCGAATTCTAGTTAATTCAAATTTTCAGCTAAGTTTATTTCTAAATAAATAAACGAAGCGGGTAGCGTGCTATCTTTCTCTAAAAAAAAAAAACAACAAGTATCTACTTCGTGGCTAAATTAATTTAAATGTTTGTGGACCCTTGAGAGTTGAGAGTAGACCCTTCCCAAAAATCCAGAAAAAAAGTGGCCCCCCCTAACCTAACTTTCCCAAAGAGATGGCGTTATGAGTTATAATATGAGTTACAATTAGGAAAAAATGGACAGGGACTTTTAACAATTAATTTTTTAAAATTTTATCAAATAGTTCAATAGACTCTTATCCTAAATCGAAGTTACTAATTATACAGTTATCTTGATCGCAAGTCGTGCATATAATCTCGTAAGATTTTAAAATTAGCCATGAGGATTGCTGCATGGATGAACCTATCTTCAATATCTTTGCTACTTTTTTTATATGCTATAATAGAAGAAATACAATTTATTTTGTTTTGAAGCATTATAAAATAATATGTAAGACATACGATCAAAACAGCCTTGTAATTATAATGTTAATTAAAGATAGAGCCCCATTGAACTATTTGATTAAGTTAAGATGTTTTGGCAAAAATAAAAGTTTAGATGTCCTTTTGCGAAAGATCTGAATTCAGGGGTGTCTGTACAAATTTTCCTATTAATTACATGGACCACTAGGATCACTTATTAGTAGATAGTCCAAGCAAGTTGGATTGGGTTTGTGGACAACTATGTGCCATATCTTGCGACACTTAAATTCTATTTAGATTTAACTATCTCAAGAAATTTTAATTCCTAGGCTGTTCTTTACAAACTATTTCTCCATATAATATATAGTAGAGAGAGTAGGGACACTTTCAAACTAATATTGCAGATACTTAATTTTGACTCTATATATGCTTATGCTTTCATCAATAACTGCTTGTAGTAATCAACCGTCTCTAGTGCAAGCAACAAAGTTCTTGATGGTTGGTATCTCTGGTCTTTAGTTCGAATTCTAGTTGATTTATATTTTTAGCTAAATTTATTTTAAAAAAATGAGCAATGTGGTAGCGTGTTACCATTCTATTGAAAAAGAAATAACTGCTTGTGATAGAGCATATAGAAAATAAAAAGCTTAGAGGTTCTGATGTGGTGGAAAGTTAAGTTGAGATTTATTAATCTCTAAACATAGGTTTTCAATTTGAAGCTTTTTGGCTCCACTGAAAAGATAAGTTCTTTTCTGCTCTGTTTGGCCCTGTTGTGAGATATTCAATTATTCCTTCTGTAGCAAAATAAGAAAATTGGAGGAACAACATTTTGAGGTTTAAAATCTTAGTTCTGCTTTTTCTGATAGCAAAAGATACTCCAAGTTGTTGTTTTAAAGGTACCCCACCCTTACATTCTTTGAATGCAATGATATATGGTGGGCAATATTAATTAATTAAACTACCCACTCAATTTGGATCCTTTTGCACCCAGGGCCAGGGAGGAACAAAGATTTTAAAACAAGGTATGGGCTAGTTCTAGATTGTCCAATCAAATAAATGTTTTAGGTGCACATCTTGGTCTCCTGCATTGACACAGAACAATTGCTTCTGGAGTAAATATACTGCATGGACCTAAACAGTTTCATCTGTCTCTTTGTACATTAGTACTGGAACTATTTTCCTCACAGAAACAACCTTAAGAGTAATAAAAATGTACAATTGAGGATAGAGTTGAAATTTGTTTTAGTGGGTCATGGTGGACAAGCCCATGTGGTTCACATCTTCAATTAATACAATTTCAGGTGCAAATATTTCTCTTTAAACTGAATGAAAAATCACTTGAATTTATTGTATAGTAAGAGTTTTCTTTTCTTTTTCATATGCCTTATTCTGAATGTTAAATGTTAATTGATTTGGAGCTTCAGATAATTTGAGCTAATTAACTTCAACTGAAGAGTAAACTGTTCGCATCCATGCATTCATCTTAATTGTTGTTTGTTATGATATAATTAGCGGAGGAAGTCGCCCGAAAGTCACCTTAAGGTAAGTTGTTAGTTCGACCATTTGTAGTTGGTTATTTGTTTGTCTGAAAGTGAATGGATCGATATTATATTTGTCATTTGTGGTTTTGATTCAACATTACCAAGCTTGAATCACTTTGTTATTAACTCACTTAACACCGAGCTAGAGCTATTAATATACCTTCATTTATACAAAACAAAATATATACATGTAAGTGGATAATGAATAGAATATCTAGTTTTGGTTAGTATCACTGCCGTTAATCCTGCACAAAATCTTTCTACATTTATGTTTGCAAGTGTGCCTCTTTGTCCTCAAACATGTCACAATGCTCCGTACAACCCTTAAATGTAAAACCTTAGAAAACAACCCATCCATGTGAAGGCATTCACTCACATGACCCCATATCCTCAGAGAGACAATAATATTGTATCCATCGAATCATTGAATCCATGCATCTACCTCTATAGATCTATCCATATAAACAAGATTAATTCAATGCATGGTGTTTCATTGTAGGTCGTTATGAAATGCAGCATGCACGTTTGATGGTGGTGCATCAAGGAGAATCATGGAGGATCCAATCAGGTTCCAAAGTGATCATTTGGTCGCGACTCTTGACACAGCTCGTTCAGGAAGCAGATAAAGCATAGCGCTTTTGCTAGCTGCTGCAGCAAGCTGAAATAAACTTTTGGTCTTAGATTTTCATCTTAAATTCGTGCCAATCTTTGTGAAAGTTGGTTGCAGATGAAAGAAAAAGTAGAAGCAGAAGCGAGACCGAATAGTTTCTAGTCTAAAGGCTAATTAATTAGGGTTTGTTTCTCCTTGGCTGTGCCTATCATATATCTCTCAATTTAAAGCTTCTTTTCTTTTTCTTTTCTTTTTTGTTTTTTATTTTTCTGACTGCAATGCTTCCCAACAGGAGGAGTACATTCCTGCTGCACTGTGGCCACCTCATTCATTGAAACGTCCACCCATCCCCCACAGGCTCAACAGTGTCCGCAGAGGAAGAAAAGTAATAGACCCCCCCCTTAAAGGAGGATAGATTTGCTGCATAAACCCAGCGCATTGGTACAACCCGTGAATCACTCTTTTCTCTGTTCATAAATTTTGTCTCATGCTAAAATATGAAAGGCACGTAAAATCGACCGACAATTTAGATAAAAAAATAAGCAGGCTAAAAGATTAATAGTGCAAGACGGGGTCGAGAAATATGTTTAACACAAGTCATGAAATCAGATAGATATATATGGTCGGTAGATTACGGCGTATCAGTTATAGATACAGGTGGTAGATTATGGTGTATCAGTTATAGATACAGGTGCACTGGGTGCAGATAATAATTTCTCCATGAACAGTGCTTCTTTTTTCCCTATTGACAAGGGGGGGGGTGGGGTGTGTGTGTGACTGAGGGCACAGGTGAATTGCTTGCCCCAGGACATTCCTCTTATAGAAACTTATAAGGCCCTTATAATGGGTCACTTTTGGGTGTACCTTTTCCTTGGCCCCTTGTGGAATTTGGTGGGGGAACTGGGGAAGGGTAGGGTTGGGGAGAAAAGTAGTTTTGCAAGTAAACATCAGCAATAGTTTGGAACTCCATATTGGTGCTTTATTTATTAATCTGATTCAAAGATACATGCTAGCTAGGAAGAGAAGCAGAATCTATTAAACTGATTAAAAGCTGAGTTTGACTGCAAAAGGAAGTGATTACAAGAGTTGGCTGCACAGGCTCAGAAAGAGGGTTTGGTGCAGTATAGTCTTCTAACTCTTAAAAAAAGGGCACAAATAAAGAAAGAAATTAACTGAGGAAGATTCTTCTGCTGATTTAATAGAGTGTGTAACCTTTGTTGTTGTGAAAAATATAAAACATTTCCCCCCCCCTTGCTTCAATTCAAAAATTCTGGTTCTACTATAATGATAAACTATAAACACCTTTATACATCAGCATTGTGCATAAAAAAAAAAAAATTTATTTGGAGAAATGCTAAGTCCACAATTCAAAAAAGATTGTAGGATTACCATCATTAATCCAAAAATATATTCCTATTCCTAGGATCTAAAAAATCCTCTCATAGGTTTTAATAATAAAAGAAAAAAAAAATTGATAGGGTTGAGGGAATATAACCTAAAAAGTAGTTATGGGTTTGATAGAGGTAGGGTGTTAAATGGGCTTCTCTCCTTTAGTAGGTTCTACCTCATAGGTGTTAGCTAGAAAACCTAAGTTAAATATCAAGGTTCCATAATATATGTTCTCTCTCTCTCTCTCTTTTATATATATATATATAGAGTCCGGCTGCTATGCAATAAGTAGTACGAAGCACTCAGTGCTATTAAGTTTTTCGCCGTTAGATCTACCTCTTTGATGATTTTCACCCGTTAGATCATATTATTCAACCAACCACCCACTTAATTCTAGGGGGCTCACATCATTCTAACCGCACATCTCTCAATCCAATGGCTAAAAACTTGGTAGCACCAATGACTTTGTGCTATAAATAGCATAGTAGCCTAGTTTTTTTTCTCTCTCTCTCTATATAGAGAGAGAGAGAGAGAGAGAGAGTCCGGCTACTATATTCTTATGAGTATAGATCTTTTTGTACTCATAAATTTTTTGCTGTTAGATCCACCTTTTAATCATTTTCATCCATTAGATTATACTATTCAACCAACCGCCCACTAAACCCTAGGGGGCCCACTATCAACCTAACCGTAACCACTCTCATCCTAACCGCACATATTTTTAATCTGAAGGCTAAAATCTTATGAGTACAGACTACAGAGGGCTCTATACTCATATGAGTATAGTAGCCTTATATATATATATATATATATATATATATATATATATATATATATATATATGGAAAAACTTCAAAACACCCGGTGGTTTCTCATTTTTTTATTTTATATCCTATAATTTAAAGTGTATCAAGTTAGTATTCTTTGATTTCGCACTCTTTTACTTTAGTATCTTGTGGTTTAAAGTGTATTAAGTTAGTACCCTGTGATTTTATTTTTGTATCAAGTTAGTACCTTGTGATTTTATTTTTCTCTTAATGAAATATTAAAGTACATGGTATTAAAGTGAGAAAGTGTGAAACTACATGATACTAACTTGATACACTTTAAACCACAGAGTACTAAAATAGAAAAATATAAAATTACAGGGTTTTAATTTAATATACTTTAAATTGTTGGGTAGTAAAGTGAAAAAAAAGTGAAACTTTTGAAGTTTTCCCTATATATTATCTCATACTCTTCCTCTCTGTACAAGCTAGGGTTAGAGGTTGGGGGGAGATTGGTCACATTTACCAGGGGTGGGTTAATTTTTTGGGTCCCTTTGGACAAAGTTGGGTTAAATCACAACCAATCACCTGCCTTTGAAAAGAAAGGTGTGCATGTAGGCTTCTGCAGGTTTCACACAAACAGACACAACAGTAGAGTTTCTTTTGTCAAGGGAGAAAGGAACAAACCATTAATAAAAGGACTTTGCATCTCAACTTTATATACCACAAGAGAGAGAGAGAGAGAGAGAGAGAGAGAGAGAGAGGAGAAAAGTCCTCTTTGTAATAGATACTTCAGATGAAAAATAATTTCACTGTAGTAAATTTGAAATTCTTACTTATACCCACTACAAAAATTAATGTTTGTTTTTTTACATCATGTTTAGTTGAAAATTGTTATGTTACTCTTGATTAGATATTAACCACAAGGCACAGCTAGCAAAATTATTATTTATGAAAAAAAAACTTTAGTCTCCTCTAAAATATTATCTTGATAACATATTTATGTATATTCAAATCTTGGTATCGCGAATGCCAACCCATCAGCAGAATTTGAAAGAAAATAATATTTTTGTAATATATTTAGTTATATGTTGCAGTTAGATAGATATTAAGAGAGAGAGAAGAGAGAGAGAGAGAGTCTATATTGTAAGTTTCACCTCACCCACACATGTGGCATGGGGACACCCCACACGTGTGGATGAGGGGTTTTTTTTTTGGAGGTTTGCTGGAGCAGTGAAAGGAGAGGGAGAGAGAGAGGGGGGAGGTTGTTGACAGCTGGGGCAGTCAGGGTGGTGGTGAAAGCTTAGTGGTGATCATATCATCAAAGAGGGATCATATCACCACCCCGTGTGGGTTTCTGTTAAAGTAACTTTGCTCTTTCTAGTCCCCCCCCTCCTCTCTCTCTCTCTCTCTCTCTCTCTCTAACCCTTTCTCTCTCCTTGTCCACTTCTCTCTCTCTCTCTCTTTCCTATGATGGCTTTTCACCATTGTGGAGGAAGTGGGGGGATGAGCATGAGCTACTCATCCTCCTCTTCAATGGAGAGCTACACCTTTCCATTAATGGGGAGTTGCATCAACCTGGAGGAGCAGAACCCAAAGCCAAACGCCAATGAGGAGAACATGGGAGGAGGAGATCATGATCATGATCATGAGCATGAGCATGAGCATGAGCATGAGCATGAGAACACCACCACCAATGAGGGAGGGGAAACATTGGGCACTACCAGTGTTGACTGTGGCCAGTCCAAGCTGTGTGTTAGAGGCCACTGGAGACCTGCTGAGGACTCCAAGCTCAGAGAGCTTGTGGCCTTGTATGGCCCTCAGAACTGGAACCTCATAGCTGAGAAGTTGGAAGGTAGATCAGGTAATTTATTGCTCACCACTTCTTTTTTCCTTCACTTTTTCCTTTTTTATTCTTTCCTCTTTAATAAAGCGTTGCACAAATAGAAAAAGTTAGTTTGGAGCTTCTGCTGTAGCTTACTGAACATAATAATAATAATATTGAGTTCATTTCATCATTCCACCAACAAGAGAACCACTGCTTGACATTTTTAGTTTCGCAAATAAGAAAGTCAAAAACTTTGAGTTTCTGCTTCGGTTGGAAAAGATCAAATCCTATAAAAAGGTTGTAGTAGTGTTTACTGAACTATTCGAATCACACTATCGGAAGTAGCATTAATTTAATTTTACAAACAAAATTATTAAAAGCTTTAAATTAGAACTTCTACTCTAAAGTGATTGTTCCGTTTATCAGACGGTCTACAGTGTTGATAGCAACTGCTACCAAAAGTAGAGGCAGGCTAAACAGGCGCTTAGTATAAGTTCTTCTTTTGACATTATTGCAATCTACAGCTATCTTTGACAAACAGATCTTGAACTTGTTGCAAACTCCATTGGCTTGCTTTCTATTCTACTTTTTTTTTTTTTTCTGCTGCTGCAACATTATGTGCTATATATATATATATGTGCTTTACTATATTCAGTAAAAGTGTGTGTGTGTGTGTGTGTGTGTGTGTTGTGTGTTGTGTGTGTGTGTGGTGGGTGGAAGAGCAGGGAAGAGCTGTAGGCTGAGGTGGTTCAACCAGCTGGACCCCAGGATCAACAGAAGTGCTTTTAGTGAGGAGGAAGAGGAGAAGCTGATGGCTGCTCACAGGTTGTATGGGAATAAATGGGCTATGATTGCTAGGCTCTTCCCTGGTAGAACTGACAATGCTGTGAAGAACCACTGGCATGTTATCATGGCTAGGAAGTATAGGGAGCACTCCAACTCCTACAGGAGGAGGAAGCTCATGAACCACCACCACCACCACCACCACCACCAATCACCACCATCATTAGCTCAGAGGAGACTGGAGGATGAGCCTGCAATGTTTGAAGCACCTGCAAGGCCATCATCATCTTCATCACCATGTGGTTTCAGCCACAGCTCTAGTAGCACTCCATTCCCCTCCTTCCCACTCCCTGGTGCTGTGAATGGCTTCAGCAATGGCTCAGAATGCATGATGGGCTATGTTGGTGTGCACAGACCCTTCCACTTCCTTTCCCATGGTAGGGCTTCTTCTTCTTCTTCTACTCCTTGCTAGACTACTATAGTGTTTGTTTCCTTTTAATTATTTCCTGTAGCTTCCGAAAAGATTATAATATTCCTAATCAGAGATAGTTCATAAATGAATAGAAAATATAGCTTATAGCAATGCCCTAATCAACACATACTGCGTTATTGGCTTTTGAGCTTATCCATTTACTATTTCCTGCCCTATTTAAGTCCCTTGCTTCAGGGTTGCCTCAGTACTAGTGTGTGCTTGCATTTGATTATGTTTGCATTGTTTTCTTCTGAGACATTGTCTCCAGCTGTACTTGAGACACATTAATATTTCCTCCTCTTTAATTACATCTCTCTCTCTCTCTCTCTCTCTCTCTCTCTCTCTCTCTCTCAAAATTGCTAGGCATCAATGGTCTGGACAAAGGGTTGGTACATAGTTTCCTATTCATGAGTAAAAGTCCAATTAAACTTTTGCTTGATTTGTGATGATAAAAATCCCAACTAGATCTTGCCAGGAGGCCAGGCAAGGCAAGCTATACAGTTTACTTGACAGAAAACTGTACCATGTGAAGTTACTCAACAACAACTCATTAAATTGGCAAACTTGACATGCTCAAATGTTTTCTGGAAAAGGAAAAGAGAGAAAAAAAAAAAAACTATCTATATTATTGAATTGCTACAGACTAGCTCTCTAGTACTTTTCACAGCTAATTAACATCATGGTGTTCTCTTTTTTTGGAACAAAATCATATATGCAGGAGCACAAAAGAAGATTGGCTTCTACAGCAGCAGCTTCTGGGAGAAGCCAAGGGATGAGCCCTTCACTGGGTTCTTACACCACTCACCTCTCATGCTCACAATGCAGCACCCAAGCCATTTATCCTTCTTCTCAGAATCCACAGCCTCAGCAGCATCAACTGAGTCAGCAGGAGTGGAAGACAAAAGAGAGAACATACACATCCCACCAACCTTCATAGATTTCCTTGGTGTAGGAGCCACATGAATTAATTGAGGTGGCCAGGTTAATTGGGTGGGGAGTTAATGGGCATGCATGGTGATTGGGAACACAATGATGAGTTACATATGTACCCTGGAGCTGTTCCTACTTCCTACACTTAATTAAATTGGCCCACCCAATTAGTTTCAAACAAACATAGAGAGAGATCTAGAGAGAGAGAGAGAGAGGGAGAGGGATAGTTTAGTTGAGTACTAACTATCAATGTAGTTCATTTACTTGGTTTTCACTGAACAAGACAATTTGACTATACTACAGTTGTTTTTTTTTTTTTTTTTGAGAGATAGTTACCCGCTTCGTTTATTTTATTTAGAAATAAACTTAGTTAGAAATGTAAATCAACTAGGATTCAAACTCGGGTCTTGAATACCAATCATCAAACTCTTTGTCACTTGCTCTAGGGACGGTCGGTTACTACAGTGGCCATTGATATATATATATATATATATATATATATATATATATATATATATATATATATATATATATATATATATATATATATATATATAGAGAGAGAGAGAGAGAGAGAGAGAGAGAGAGAGAGAGAGAGAGAGACTTCGGTTGTGGTGCTTCTATCAGCATCAAGCACTTAATGCTATTAAGTTTTCATCGTTAGATTTATTTTTTTAACTATTTCTATTCGTTAGATCCTACAATCGATTCAACCAAATACTAACACAATTGTAGAGGACTACTATCATTCCAAACGCACATTTCTTCTTTCAAGGGTGGTCGAAAATCTAATAGTGCTAATGACTTGTGCTATTAGAAGTGTATATATATATATAGTCCGGCCGAGATACTATCGATAGCACTAAAGATTTGAAGCTATCGAGTTTTTCACCGTTAGATTTAATTCTTTAATTATTTTTATCCGTTAGATTATACTCTCCAACCAGTCATTCATTCAACCTGAGGGGACTAACATTATCCTAACTGCATATTTCTCAATCTAATGGCTAAAAAACTAATAACACCAATAACTTACTATTAATAGTATTCCACCTAATTATATATATATATATATATATATATAGAGAGAGAGAGAGAGAGAGAGAGAGAGAGAGAGAGTTGAGCTAGAATACTCTCAAAAGCACCAATTAGTTGGTGCTTTTGAGTTTTTAACCATTGGATGGATTGATGTGGGGTTGAGATGATGGTGGTAGGTGGTGGTAGTTGGTGGTAGGTGGAATAGTGTTTGATCCAAGGGCTATTATTAATTAGGGTGTAGATCCAAGGGCTAGAAACTTGGAAGCACCAAGAGCTTGGTGCTTCTAAAAGTATTCTAGCTCTACATTTTGTATATATATATATATATATATATATATAAAATTAAGCTGGTATATTAGTGATAATAGTATATTTATAATGTTTACTATCAACTTTTTCATCCTTAGATTACTACAATCACACAACCACATTAAATCTAGTAACCGATCCACAAACAATATGAAAATCGCAGGTTTAATCTTAATTATCTATTGCACATTATATTTGTACTGTGATTAGACCTGAAATTTTAACTTAAATGATTCAAACAAATGTCCAGAAGATCATCTAGCACCAGAACATGCAAGTGTCCAAAATACAAGAGATGTGTGTGTGTGTGTGTGTGTGTGTGTGTGAAGAATCACAGCCACAGTTCAGAGACACCAGTGAAGAAATATTAAGGCTGCTAACTTTGCCTGCATCTAGCCAGAGTCCAGACCATCAATCTGCTTTGTGACAGAACTCAGATGCTTTTAGCTATTCCAACCAAAAACTCTAAGCAGCGGTCTGTTCGGACAATTGAGCGCTAAAATTTAAGTCCCTCTTCGGAGATCATCAGAAATTCAAGCCTTTTATAAAGCTGCTGATGTATTAGCATTGTATGATTTAGACGGTTTTGATTGACTCAATCCGATGTAATATTTGGGTTCTTAGTGGTAAGACATGGATATATATATCTTTAGATTTTTATTGTTTTTTCCCCTCTTATTATTATTAGTATTTTTTCCGAAAAAAAATAACCCCGGGTTCGATCTCAGTAACCTTTTACTGGACCAATTTTTCATAGTGTGGTCCGATCGATTGTTAGCAGGCCGGATCCGTTCTCAAACCCTACCGGAGTCCGGCCCATTACGCGTGTTCGAGCCTCACATTGATTTAAGGCCCCCACCCCCCACAAGAAAACACTTTGCTTGTATATATAATGTATAGCAATTTTTCTGTCTATACCGACCGTCCCTGGCGCAAGTGGCAAAAAGGCTTGGTGGTTTGTACCTGAGACCCAAGTTCGAATCCCAATTGATTCACATTTCCAGTTAAGTTTATTCACAACAACATAATTAAGTTATAGGAACACATGTTTGGCACACTTTTGAGTAAGTGTCTCATTTATGTTAAACACCACATTCATTTATGTTAAACACCACATCCAGCCCATTTGACCTGATTACAAACAGAAAAAAAAACTACAACCAGCCCACTTGACCCGATTACAAACAGGGAAAAAAAAAAAGAAAAATAGATTACCATCTTCCTTTCTCTTTTTACTAAATTTAATGAAATTCTAGACGAAGAGCCTTTCCTTGTCGTCCTCCTCCACCACCGCAACAAACGAGATAGAGTTTCAACGGTTGCTGAATGCTTAAATAAGTGTTAATAAATTAGCAGCACTCTTTTAAGTTATAGCGACACTCTTTAACTATCGCTATATACCCAGCGACCCCACATATAGCAATACTTTTTAAAAGTGTCGGTAATTTAGCTAGCAGCACTTTTTTTTTACCTATACCTATATTTAAAAGTGTGGTTATAAATCGTTTTGATTGTAGTGATTTCTAAATGAAATAAACATACATAAAAAGGAAAAGAAAATTATGAGGTATAAAGAAATACGATGAATAAAAGATGAAGCACAGTTTAATCACACTCAATAGGAAACTAGCTACCAAAGTACAATCCCCATTCTAATTAATTGGAAGCTTTCTACAAAGAACACCACTTTAAGAAAAAAAAAAAGAAAAAGCATTTGAAATTAGAGCAATTCAAACCCATGTAGGAATTAACTACCAAAGTGCTTATATTATCTTATGACTTTAGTTAATTATTCAAAGAGTATACTAAACTAGGTGGACTTTGGTTGTTGCTTATATATGAAAATGCTCTCTCTTATAATATTATTCCTTTTTTTTTTTTTTTTTTTTTTTTGGAGAGAAAGGTACTAAGGCACTTGCTTTTTTTTTCTTAAATGTAAAGTAATTAAATTTCGAACTTGAAACATTCGGTGCGTAACATTATTATTCGACCTATTGAATAATGGAGAAAGAGATACACACGTGCTAGCTGAGTCAAAGCCCAAAGTTGACAACAGCAAAAGTCAAAAAGTTATTGAACAACAAGTCAAAAAGGGTTAGGGCACCAAATTGGTAGAGCCACAAAAATGATCAAAATCATTACATCAACTTAGGTAGTGAGCAAATTAAGAGCACATATATATGGTAGAATCTTTAGGACAAAATTCTAAGTTTTAATTATTCCCCACCAACATTAGAACTTCAATTTTACGCAAAATAAAAAATTAGAAGAGATCGAATTAAAAAATTAACTGTGTGACAAAGTAAAGCTTATTTACTTACTATGTATCTGTTTGTATGTGTTTCGTGCATGGCTTAAAAAATAACTCCTTAATTTGTATCGAACTTTTGACGAGGAAAAATTATTAGTACTTCTTTAAACAGCTTGAAGTAAACAAAGTTATATCATATAAGATCATGAAAAAATGTTCACATTTAATGCACAATAATAAAGTGGCATTTTAGAAGGATCATATATTCAAAACTAACCTTTCAATACACTATAAAAAATTTTGCATTTAAGGACACTTTAAATGATATTTAGCGACGCTTTAAAGTGTCGGCAAAAATAATCTCGACGCTTGTAAAAGCGTCGTGTAAAGAGTCAAATAAACATGTCGGGATAAATATACCGACGTTTTAATATAGCGTCGAAAAATTTATATAAATATTTGATAAAAATATGTTTATTGGCGACGCTTAACCGTAGTACCGACAAATGCTAAATATTAAAGGCGCTAGAAAAAAATATCGTTTAAAAAGCGTCGTCTAAAACATATTTTGTTGTAGTGAATTAAGACTCCAGTTCATTCAAATTCAATCCAAAAAAAAAGGTCTCATAAAAGCATTTACTTTCTTTCACTTTTTTCTTTGCCAAAGTTCAAAGTGGGACTAAAAGACTGCAACTTTCTTTCTGAGGCAGCTTTTCTTAGTGAAATAAAAAAGTCAAAAAAGAAAAAAATAAAGCTTTTTATAAAAAAAAAAAATTAAAAAAAAAAGTGGTAGCTTCCTCCTCTTATCTTCCAAAAAGCACCTTTAAGTTCCACTTCTAAGATATTCATATTTGGCTTTTAGGAAGAGGAAGATGCTTGGTTCTTTGTTCACTGTATATGTCTCACTTTTTATGATCTGCACAAAAAGCCTAATTTAATGGGTGTTGTGATTTTATGTCCAAAAGTAATTTTCGACTCAATAGAGCGTTTGGCGAATTTTTGGGCCAGCCGAATTATGCGCGAATTATTTCTGAATTATTGAAAATATGAATAAAAAACTTATAATTTTTATTTTTAAATATAAATTATCTAATATTTTATATCTTATATTTTATATTTTGTATCGAATCGATTTTTTAAGCCGAATTTTTCAACGAACTTGAAAATTAAAAAACGAATTTTATGCGTATTATATCTGTACTGAATTTTTGTCAAATCCGAATTAACTAACTATGGTCGAAAGCTCAATTTAAGGTTTAGAGAAATTCCAAAAACGAAAACTAAATAACAAATACTGTAAATAAAAAGTTTAGATAAGGCCTGTGAATCGAGACGTGCAGAGCACTGTTCTAGAGGCGAAATTACCCTTCCACGTGCGAGGCTTTCTGGCAATTACTCCTAGCGATACAACGATCACGTTCCACCCCGTCGGCACGCTTTCAAGGTGACACAAGACGAACCCAAACCAGCTTCAGATCCAGCAGAAAAAAACTCAACGAAAACTCAGAAAGCAGGAAAAGACGAGAGACACTTTTTTAGGATTTAAGTATGCTCAGGTTATTGTAATCATCATAAACTCGTGCAATCTCGCCCCATATTTATAATCAAGACGAGAATCTTGTTCCATCAAGTTAAATCCGAATAGAATAAGATAAGTTTAAGATTATATGAAAAAGATTAGGATTAGGACAAATAAAGATAATGATTAAAATAAAGATAAAATCAAAAAATAAAATCTTAACAAATTTTAAATCACAAAACATCCAATAACCCAATAAAATTCAATAAGATATACCCGCGAATCTGTCCTTTCCCTTTTCCTTTCTTGTTCTGTGTTTTCTTTTTCTCAAAATATATATATATATATATATATATATATATATATATATATATATATATATATATATATATATATATAAAAAAAAAATTTTATATATATATACCTGCAAATCATCTTTATCCACAAAAAGGAAAACAACCAAACAAGGGGGAAAGAAAAATTATGGTGAATCATTTGTCTACCACCAAAAGAAGCAACACTCTTTAGAACTTCTCAAATCACAGTTCTCTTGCTACAATTGAAAATCTAATAATCTAATCTCATTAATACTCTCTCCTTCTCTATCTATGCCTCCCCTTTCCCTTGTTTCTTTCTCCCAATTTCCATACACATGCATATAATATTTATGTATATACAAAGCTAATTAAACTCACCACCACTACAGTACTTAACACAAATCTCAGCTGTCTCAAACCTAAATCATCAGTTAAATATATATCCACTCTCAATATATATATATATATATACAAAAAGATATTTAGCTATAACTGTATCTGCTTCCCTAGGAGCTTTCGCGGAAGTTCATCGACCTCGCGAATGCCGCAGGATTTGCTTGCAACACCTGGGGCCTCTCAGAAGTGCTTTTCCTGCAGTCGTCTTTCGACCGGAACGGTTTGAAAAGCCCGCCGCCGCACACCGCGCTAGACTTTTCGTCCTTGAAGCCGATCGTCGCCCAAATAGAGCTCCTCGCGGCCGCCTCAGCGTCGTCGTCGATCCTCAGCGTTTTTGGTATCCAAAACCGCTTCTCCTCGCCGCTCTTCCCCGTGTCGGCGTCATCCAACTTGTCCCCTTCCCTTGAATGCTTGCCCAGAGCAGGAGAATTGTGCTGTGGAGGGTGGAATGGAACAGTGTAGCCCCAGCAGGCCACTGCAGGGTAGTAAAGTGGGAAAGCAAAAGCAGAAGCAGAAGCAGAAGCAGAAGCAGGGCTTGTAGGATAAGCCCAGGGGAATCCATTCACACAAGGGATTTGAGCTACAACTGCTTCTTTATGAGCAGCAGCAGCAGCAGCAGCAGCAGCAGCAGTTCCTGCGGCGCCGTCATCAGTAGTCGAGCTCGCGCCGGTCATCGAAGATTGGCTCGAGTTCTGATCCTCGCAGCTCTCGAGATTCAGAACCGAAGCCATGGACTCGCACAAGGGCGAGTCCGGCCCGAAGCTGAGGACGGCAGTAGGATGTGCAGGATTCAAATTCACGCCCCGGTAGCAAGGGGAGGACTTGTTGGTCTTGCGGCGGCCCGCGCCGACGGGCACGTTGCGGAGGGACCCGCCGGCGGTCCAGTACCGCTGGCAGTTCTTGCAGAAGTGGCGCGGCTGGCTGACGTTGTAGTTGTTGAAGTAGCAGAATTTCGTGTCCAGACTGTCGCACCGCGGGCACGGGACGATCTTGTCGGGCTTTCTCGCCGCCGTCTCTTCGTCCTGACCGCCGCCGTTCGGCTTTCTCTGCTTCTCGTTTTCCGCTTCTTTCGCTTCGGTTTTCGCGCCGTTTTCGGATTTTGTAGGTGGGGGAATGAGGGGGTCAATTTTTTCCCGGGAAATGGATTGAACTGTGAGTTGTTTCTCGGGAACACGCTGCTGCTGCAACTGTAAATAATTTGTATTTTAAAAATTTATATTAAAAAAAATTCAAATTTAAATTTAAATTTTTTTAGGATCACTGTTGATGCTACAGCTAATTAAGAGAGAGTAATTAGCATCAACATAAAAACAAAAAATGTTTCCACTGAAAATAGGAACACTTTTGTAAGGTCTGAGATAGCACAGTAATTATTGACTAAAACTTAGCTTAAATTGTGCTTAATTAATTTGCTAATGCCTTTGAATATTATAAACATATAAATCTAGGTAATAGCAACAAACAGTGGAAATTAAAGTAATTCTAAAGTATAATAATCCCAAATGGAACATGATTATTTCATAAATAAATACCATTTACCATTTTTTGTTGATAAAAAACAATAAATTATTCCTGGAAACAATCTTAAGACCATTTATTTTTTTTCCCTAATAAATAATACCATTTACTTTGTTCTCATTAATTATCCAATTTTTCTACACAAGGAAGTGAAATTAACATGCCTAAAGTTACCCAAAAAAAAAAAAAACAAAAAAAAAAAATTTATAGAAAATTCACAAAATTCAACACAAATTAACCAACCCAATATCCTCCAAATTTTTTTTTTTAAATCCACAAAACATAACAATCCAATTAAACTAAGATTACCAAAAGAAAAAACCATTAATTATCCAATGGATAATTTTTTTTTTCCTTTACTTTTCCCTATATATATAAAGATCAAAACACCAAATTTATTCAACAAAAAAAAGCCCATCCAAACCTAAAAATTAGCCTTCTTTTATGATATCTAAATCCAATAAAAAAAAAAAAACCAAAAGAAAAAGAATTACAAAAAAAAAAAAAAACCATTAAAAATATCAATCAATTAAATTCACCTTGTTCTCCTCTTCTCCTGCACCAATAATTGAATCCTCCCCACTCCCTTGCAAAGGAATCATTTTTCCAAATAGCTTAATTGCTTGGTCTCTTCTCTCCTCCATCTCTCTCTCTCTCTCTCTCTCTCTCTCTCTCTCTAAAAAAAACTCTCTCTCTCTCTTTCTCTCTCTCTCTCTCTATAGATTCCACTGGTTGTGGCTCCTCTTCTCTCTCCCATTTTATTTTAGAAAAATATAAAAAGGATTAGAAATCATTGCATGCGCCGGGTGCATAAGGTGCACAGCACTGGTAAAATCCTATAATAAAATTTTCAACATAACCGACCATTCCTAGAGCAAGTGGCAGAGGAACTGGTGGTTGGTACTCGAGACCCGAGTTCGAATCCTAGTTGATTCACATTTCTAGCTAAGTTTATTTCTTAACGAAATAAACGAAGCGGATAGCATGCTATCTATCTCTAAAAAAATAAAAAATAAAAAAATTCAACATAAAATTTAACAATATCATGATTCTCTACCATTTATTTTTAGGCCTATTTTTTTTTGGGTTAACAACTATTTGATATTAAAATGTAATCAAGAGCAAGCTGCTCATGTGTATTTTACTTTTTTTCGCGCTAAATAAGTTTTACAGTTGCCAACCATTAAGTTAATTTGAGTTAAATATGAGTCAAATATCTACTAGAGTTATAAAAAAAAAAATTAAAATGTCTCTTTTATCCTTAAGGACAAATAAGAATGTTGGTGATGATAAAAGAAAGTATTTGAAAATATCAAAAATTAAAATATTTTTTGTACGTCTAACTTAAGGACAAATAAAAAAAATCGGTAATGATGAAAGGGTATATTTGAAAGGACGAAATAGTAATTTTGTACATATAACAGCTATCGCTAACCCCGTTCATTAACAGAACTTAACTCTAGAGATATATTTAAAATAAACTGGAACGTAAAAAAAAAAAATATTCAATTTTAATCTTCTAAGAGGAATAAATCAGAAAATCGAAAATTTTTCAAAAATATATAAGCAATTCCCCCCTAGTTAAAAAGTCAGAGCGAGTGCGGTGCATTAAAAGTGAAATATTTTCAATATTAATCTTCTAAAAAGCGTAATTTCCGAGAGCGAGAGTGCGGTGCATGAAGTGCAGAAATACACATGGTCCAGGCTCTAAATTTCTTAAAGGGAGAGAAGAGAGTGTGCCACGTCAGCAATTGGGAGCCACAAGCTTCGGCGTTGTGTACTTGTGTGGCCTCGAGAGACCATTTTTTGATTCCTTCTCCCTCCTCAAATCTATCGCCATGTGCACGAATGTTCGATGGGTACGGTTATCCGAAATTTTATCCGAATTCGAACTCGATTATAAAAATTTATTTGGTATTAAATGAATATAATTTTGAGTATAAATATAAAAAAATTGACAGATATGAATTTTGACTGTATCCGATTCGAACCGAGATCCGATTCGAAATTGACTTTATTTTATATTATATATAATATGTTGGATGTTGTATCTGAATTTGTAGTTTAACAAATTAGATTTAATATAATATATAGTCCGGCTATTATACTAATAAGTTTTTTGCCGTTCGATCTATTCTTTAATCATTTTCACCCGTTAGATTATACTATTCAATCAACCAACTACTCAATCCTAAGGGGCCATTATCAATTTAATCGTAACCACTCTCATCCTATCCGCACATTTTTTCATTTGAACGGTCGAAAAGTTATGAGTACAAAGGGTTCTATACTCACATGAGTATAGTAGCCCCAGCCTAATATAATATATTTTGAAATATTTAAAAGAGCAATAATTGTTTCGAATTCGAATTACAGATTTTTGATCGAATTCAGATTTAGATATGAGTTTTTAAAATCCGTCGGATGCGGGTTTGAATTCCAATTTTCGGTTTGGTGTTGGGTTCAAGTTCGAATTTTTTAGAATCCGTCCCGAATTCAACCTGTTGACATTTTTAACTTTTGTGAAACAAAAAATAAATAAATAAATAAATAAACAAGAAAGGAGGGGTAAGAAAGAGCTTTTTCAGTCCTAGTCAGCTGCCAATATATTTGGCTTATTTAGTACTTTACATAATTTTTTTAATTAAATATTTATAGTTTATGATGTGTATATTTATTGTTTTTGTGTGTAGCAAAATTCAAACACTAGATATATAGAAAGATAATACGTCTAATTTTCAAAACAGATAATATATATATATTTTTAGGATAAAATATATATATATGATAGTAATTAATCAACTAGCATAGTTTATATTTTAGGATATAGAAATTTTCTACACTTCACATATCAGATAAGCTCTCCTTTTTATTAAATATATTGTAATTAATTTATAGTGTATATATTTACTAATTTTCAAAATAAAATAATATATTTTTTGGATAAAAATATATATGATAATATTATCGAAAAAAGTTATTAGGTGGGTCAAATATGTTAAGCTCCTAATGATAAACTTAAGATAATAAAAATTTTCAATTAATTAGTGGATTTTTCATTATTGTTTCAACTAAGTTATTTGATGATTTGTTGTCGATTTTAATTTTCTCTAAAACTATGATGTAGCACGATACTAATATATATCTCTATGATCGATCCAATCGAAATAAAAAGTTAAAAAACTATTTTGATAAGTGTAGTGACTTAAAATTTCATCGTTCCGCTGTTTCGATCTAGTACTTTTCAGAGTAGAGAAAATATGTATTTTAATTTAGAATAAATTACAAAAAAATTTATTGTTAATTAGTTATATCCGTTTTTTTACTTTTTTTTTCTTCTGTCATTTAAAAATCTACACTTTATCCGCTTAAAAAATAAAAAATATTCACTTTGGTCGCTACCGTCAGTATTCCGTTAGGATTTCGTTTATATTTTATTATTATATATTTTTTATACCAAAAATATTCTCAGCCTCCTCCCCTCTGTATTGCCGCATCTTTTTTCGCTGCCTACACCACCTCGCCCTATTCCGCCACCTTGCCCTCCTCTGCCGCCTCGCCCTTGCCGACCTCTCTAGCCGCGCCCACACACACGCTCTCGCGCTCTTTTGCCGTCTCGCCCATGCCCTCGCCCTCGCGCACCTCTTCGTCCATGCCCACCCCGATCTCCTCCTATTGCCGCCAAAATAGAGGGGCAATAAGAATGCAGGAGGAGCGAGGGAGTGGGTGGAGTAAATGGAGTCAGAGCTGCGGTTGAGCGAGATGCGGAAATTGAAGAGGAAAGAAGAGAGCAAGATTGGGGACGAAGGTCGTGCGGAGCAATTTAGTCATTTCACTATCACAGTTAACACCGTACCCTCCTGTAAATATTTTTAATATTTCAAGAAAGCAAATATAAGTTTTTAAATGACAGAAAGCGGATATTGACCGATAATTTTTTTGTAATTTAGCTTTTAATTTATATTTTTTAAAGTTAGTATGAGAAATGAGTGTGATGATATATAAAATAAAAAAATGTATTTATATTTTATCCCTTTCATGAAAAGTAACACAACCATTAAAAAACTACATCAAGTGTGCATATTTAATAATACACCTTTCGGTTGGCCTTTAAGGTGGACTTGTTGCAAGTTAAACAAAATAAAATTATGTAAACATGAGGGACCCAAATGAAAAGTTCTTCTTTTAATTAATTATAGCCATGTATATTTTGTCACATTTTGTTTAATTATATATACTTTAATAATTAGTGCGATAACCACAATGCCCTATTTGACCTTTTCCTTGGCTTTGGTTCTTAAATTTAAAAAGTTATATATATATATATATATATATATATATATATATATATATATATATATATATATATATATATATATATATATATATTTTTAATCTGTGGTGGTGGAAATAGAAGCTTCGAGAATCTCAGGAACCATTTCTAATTAATAAAACAATTTAGTTTTTTGAAAATAATTTTCTGACTGAAAAAATATTTTTAGTCCATTAGGTTCTCAAAGAAAATAGTTTTTTTTTAATTTATTTTTCAGATTTTATGAAAAAATATTCTTTTTTTTTTCCGAATATTTTTTATCAAAAAGCGAAAAATTATGAACAAAGTTTTTTTCAAGAATACCCTTTTTTTTTAAAAAAAATAATTTTTCTAATTTTTAAGAAACCAAACAGCCCCTCAGCTAATTATTTCGGATTATAAAGTTATAACTTTGAATTTTCTCCTAATTTAAGTTCCTAACCACCCACAAAATGTTTGAGTTGAAAATTTGGTATTAATTGAAGTATAAAGCCCCTTATTTTGGGATATCTATCACAATCAATGTCATTGTCAAACTCCACTTATTCAAATAGTGGCTTATCCTTTTTCTCTCCATTTTACTGAACCATTCAAAAAAAATAAAAAAAATAAAAATAAAACTTCTTTTTTTCCAATTTATAATGAAACAGTCTTGTGAGTTCTTCAAAATGCTGTGCTTATGAGCTGCTGATACTGCAGTAATCTAAATTTTTTTGATTGGCCAGTATGTTATAGACTCGTAGAATATCCTTTCTGATTAAAAGAAAGAATATGTTAATCAATTGTACTAGACAGTGATGTTACGTTATATAAACATCCACATACTCGAGTCATATATGTGAGATGTAATATAATTAATTGAAAAACCCCTAATAAAAAAGTGGGAAACAAAGACCTTCCTAAGTATATATTATAGCTTTTAGTATCCTAATTTTGTCTTTATGTCTCAACTAAATTAGAGATAGAGTTTATCTATTCCCAACTCCCAAGGCTAAGATGCAATTTCTCAATGACTTAATTAATCTCTTAATCAATGGAAGGTTTTAGTCAGACACTAAAAATCTAGAGCTTGACAAAATTAGCAGATACATATTTACTACTCACAAATAAATTTATTAAATTTGATCATATTGAATGCATCTAATCTGCTTATATTTATAGTTTGCGACCGACCCGAGTCCAATCCCAAGTGATAAAAAAGCTCAAGGCCATATAAAAAATAGACTTTTGAACTAAGGCCCAAGGCCCAGTGTGTTCGGCGCAGTTTGGCTTTGAGGCCCACGCGACATTAAACAAAATAGAGTTGGAGCGAAAGTATTTGACGACACTATGATTGTTATTTTATTTTTGTGGTTTATACGATGTGCAGTATCTTACAGAAACAAGCAAGTATACTTACCTCATACTTTTGATACTTTTTTTTGTTTAAAATTATAGCATTACAAACAGTATGATACTGTATAAAATATAGTATTTTATATATTCCAGTGAAATAAAATAAAATCACACACAAGTAAAATACAGCTTTTCTTTTTATTTTTTAATAATTAAGTATATAAAATACAGCTTTTTAAACTACAAGTCGCCCCCCTCAAAAAAAAAAAAAAAAAACAAACCAAAAAGGGCGGCGCCGTTGCCACTGATCAGTCAAGCCTCACCGTCCGATCGCGAGCGCGATCCAAACACCGACTCTGCTCCTCCTCCTCCCCATCGTCTCCTCCTCCTCCTCCTCCTCCGCTGAAACCCTACCCCTGGCCCTACACACGGGGCACGTGGCCCTCATCCCCATCCACCTCTCTATGCACCCACCGTGAAACCTATGCCCACACCCCACCTCCTTCACCTCCTCCCTCGCCCCCGATCCCAGCTCCTCCAAGCACACCGCGCACTCCTCCCCCTCCCCTTCCCCCTCCGCCTCCGCCGCCGCCGCCGCCGCCGCCTCCACCGTCCTCATCGCCGCCCCCCACGACGGCGCCCGCCGCCGCGGCGGATCGGCCGGGATCGCGTCCGCGTCGAGCATCACCATCGCCTGGGTCGCCGTGTTCACCAGCACGATTCGCCCTCCCAGCGCCGCCGCCGCCGCCTCCGAGGAGTCCATCGCGCCGCCGCCGCCGCCGCCGCCGCCGCTGGTGCGGGATCGGAATGGGGGGCCATCACGTGGGGAGCGAGGGTTAGGGTTTTATAGATCGGAGGAGGAAGAGGAGCAAGAGGAAAAAAAACAAAATGGAGGTAAAAATTTACGCAGACCCCCCTCAACTATACGATCAGTTGATTAGGCACCACTCAAATTTGAAAATTTGAAGATAAATTTAAATTTAAATTTATTCGTTATTATTCCATTAATTAATAGCCAATAATAGCTTACAAAAGTTTTAAATTTACTAAATTTTGTAGCTCCAAATTGCCAGGTACCTCAGATTGGGAAGAGCCAAAAAAAAAAAAAAAAAAAAATCAAATTGAGGGGCTTCTTCGAAATTGCGAATATTGAAGGGTCTCCGCGCATTGTTACCGAGGAGATAAAATCGGAGTGACAGGGGCCCACTCTTTGGACGGAGCGGAGAAATGCCTCGGCCCTATCCCGTTTGTGGTAATTGCGTGAACCAAGTCCATGCACCGGCCTACTCGTTCAGGTACGTGTCCTCCTCTAATTTGCCCCTTCTCTTCACATTTACTCTTTCCATTCATGATGACGTGGTAGACATGGTCTATACAAAGTTTAGTGTTTGTCCGCGAGGGAGGAGATATTTTTGGTGTCCATAACTTTTAGCGCACGTGCCCGTAGCCGAAGATATTTTGGAAGGTACCGTTTGTTTTGAATATAAACAAGATCTAGCTATTACAGAGATAGGTATAAATATTTTTTTTTTGAGAGAAAGGTAGCATGCTACCTGCTTCATTCATTGAATAAGTGGTAAATTTACACGTGGGTGAGCGTCGTGGGCCTTGAAAGGACACGAAAAAAAAAAAAATAAAATAAAATAGAAAAAAAAAATAATAAAATAAAATAAAATAAAATAAAATAAAATAAAACAAAATAAAAAGGAGTTCTAGATATATATAAGGTTACCCAGTAAAATTAAGTCTAACTGTTGGTAGAAGTTGCTCCCACAAGTTCGTCAGTTGTTTAACCTTGTAGATACAAAATGGTCTGGTTTGATTGATCTGAAGATTGCGTTGTTCCGGACCTCCCAAATAACCCACCAACAGGCTATTAGACTGATTAGTCCAGGACGTGGCGATGATGAACCGTTTCTATTTATCCATCTGTCCCAGACCAGACACACATCCTCACCCAAATCTCTTGGCTGGACATTGTCCAATGTCTTCACCATAAGAAATCTGGAGAACACGCACCAAGTAAATAAGCGATCAACCGTTTCCTCTTCCATTCCGCATAAAACGCAGCTTGTGTTACCAACCCATCCTCTCTTAAGTAGATTCTCTGCAGTAAGTGTTCTTTTCCTGAGAACGAGCCAGCAAAATACTTTCACTTTTAGAGGGATACGAAGCTTCCAAATCTTACTTGTGCAAGCATCTCTAGTACCCCCATCGCACAACACAGAATAGGTTGATTTGACCGTAAAATGTCCGTCAGTAGTCCATCGCCAGAGCACACTGTCAGGGCTTTCTTCAATTCTAAAAATAGACACCCCAGCCTTAAGTTCAAATATCGTAGAATTTAATCGATGATCAATATTGCTGTCACGACCCAGTATCTTGCGCCAATTCCATTCATTGTTCCGCCAGCACTCACTAATTTTCAGCTTTTTGTGATTCGATACCTGGAACACCTCCGGGAATGATGATTGCAAAGAAGTGTCCCCACACCAACGGTCAGTCCAAAAATCGATATTTCTACCATTGCCCAACTTATAGAATGCTCCTAATTTATAAATTTCTTTTTGACAAAGGATTCCTTTCCACCAAAATGATGGGGGTTTGAAAGACCTTCCCTCATTTAGTGGTCTTCTTCTGAGATAAAACAATGCATGGATAATCTTGTTCCAATGCAACTATGAGGATAAGAAAAATAACGTTTGGATGATAATTTGATTGTTTCCGAAAATAAGAAAAAATATTAGATAGTTTTATATAGAAAATAGAGGTGTTGGTGGGGATAATCGAGAACTACTGTTCTCGAATAAAAAATTAGTGTTTGGATATAAGGGGGGATAAGGACCTATTCTTATCCCTATCCCCTAACCAAACACCGCTAAGGATTTAATTAATAAATTGCGCACTGCATCTCAAAATTCGAAGTTAAAGAGTCACTAAAAGATCAGATATAATTGCATCCACAAATAAAACTGTAAATGCATTCGCTATATATCTCAGCTGACACTTTAAAACTCATGCTATTGTTAAACCTTCACAAACACAAATCCAAATTTTCTTCTTTTCGAACCACTTATTCTGATCATTTTATCTATGCTCCAACAAATAATATCAGAATCGAAGTTGATAATTACACGGTACATCGATCGGTAGCTCGGTATTTAAATTCTAACAAAAATGAAAATGCACTAGATGTTATTGTGCTAGCCTTTTGTTTTTATTTCCGCTAGAAATAAAGAAGAAATGGTGGCTCCCTTTTGAGGGGAAAATACAAATATACATGAAGATGACAAGAATATATTTATATGAAGCTGGAGCAGCTATGTGCAATTTTGCGACTTAGTCGCATTATTTATCTGGATTCGCAACTTGTTTAAGAATGAGGGAGACGTGTGCCCATGCACCCAAAACCTGTTACTAGAAATGCGAGTCCTTGAAGGAAGAGGTAGATGAAATATCCTTCTTTAGCATATACAACATCATAGCACCCACAAAGCAAGATGAAGGTTCCAACGGAGAGTTCCGAGTAATAGAACCTAGCATAACGAAAAAAAAAAACATGCATGCTGATTATTTTGAGTACTTGTAGATGATTTTGTCGAAATTTAGAAGTATGGATGGTAACAAGTCGAGTCAGGTCAGGGTCGGGTCGAGTCAAGTAGCATTGGCTTGCCAGAACCGACGAGGACCAGTTAGGTCGAGTCAATTAAGTAGGGTGTCATGACCCACCAGGTCAAGGAAACTCGATGCAAACCAACTCTAACTGTCAATGAGTCGAATGTAGACCTTCGACCTGACCTGTACATCCAAACGGTCAGGTGGCATAGCCGCTTTTAATATTAGTGAACAGTGATCATGTTCGATGAATCTCACTCCGGTTGACGAAATCGAAATGAACAAAACCTTTTCGCATGAACTTTACGAGCACACTAAGTTAACAAAGATCATTAATGAAACCATACCTATGCCAAAACCTAGTTTGCTGTTTCTTTGGTTTGAGAATGCATGGATTTGTTTGCTCATGAGTATCTACTAATAGATTCATAGTCAGATCTGCTTCTTGTGTTGTAGCTGGTTTTGTCTTTTGAGCTTCTCCCAACTTCTCAGTGACCACCCACTCATTGACTCTCCCAGCATCCAACAAACCAGTTATAGCCGCTTTTGTCCGGTGCAGTGACATAACATTCTCAAACAGAATCCATAGTAACACTAGATGAAAAGAGCTGCAACAGGAGAAAAATAAAAAAGGAAATTATGAATTTGGGAGATTTAATGTTAATATCAACAAGGAAATATAGTAGGAACAATGAAAAGACACCTTTTGATGTATTAATTAATATGCTTGCTAATATGTGGGTTCAATGTAAGGGCATGTTTTGCCTGACTAGAGCTTGTTTGTGCGGTGTCTTTGCCGTGACAAAAATTACAAACTTAAAGTTGAAAATTATAATATCGAGACTTAGAAGCTCTTTTCAACATACGTTGATGTGAAAGGTCCAACGTTTTCACTTGCCGGTTGTCTGGCAATTGTTTCTTTCCACAAATCAGGCCAAACGAATAGTTATCTACTTCAAAAACCAAGTAGTTTCAAAATTAAGATGTTTGATAATCCGCTTTAAGAATTCTGAATCGCGCTTTTGAAGCACAAAAGCCAAGCCTTTCCTAACAACACCATACGCGGGGTTTTCCTACACAGAGTGATCCTATCGTTCATCAGTAATGGGATGATTTCAAGCCTCCCAATTTGGACTGGGTGGATGCATTTCATCGCTGACGAGCAGCGGGATCACCTCATATGCGAGAGAAACCTTGCGCATGGGGCTCTAGAGAAATAGGGCCCTAAAGTGATTATAGAACTTTTCTTAAACGAAATAGTTATTATTGCCTTTAGAATGGTTCTACGCTCTAGTCAGGTCAAGAAAACACTAAATTCTACTGAATTAAAGAGAAAACCATGTGTATACAATCTCTAAGAACTAGCATTTACCTTGGTGTACCCACAGATTTGCAGAGGGTAATAATTGTGGGAACATAAACCACACCCCAGAGAGGGATCTCCACTTCGGGAAAGAACACGGAAACTGGAATCACTACACAGTAGTACATGAAGGTTACTGTGTGAACCACAATTTTACCTACAAAGAAGAAGTCATATAGTATGTGGAGTTTCTTCCATATTGATACCTTCTGCAGCAAATATACAGAGTAATGTTTTAGTATCAACAGAGTTCTCCAATTAGTTGCAAAAGTAAAAAAAAAAAGAAAAGAATCGAGTTGTAGTTTACTATCTGAAATTTAAAATGTTAAAATTTACAAGCTGAACAATAATTCTTGTTAAGAATGTTAATCCCGTATTGAATACAAATTAGAATGTTGGGCTGTATATAGCGTGATGGATTTCTGCACCCGATAGTTTAAGCTTTTGGAGTTTTAAGTCGAAATTATGAAGTTCAAGTCGCCAATTACAATTCGGGCAAAGTTTATATGATTACGAAACTTTTCTCAGAAAAGAGAAAAAAGTAAAAAATAAAAAGAAGACAAGACTAGCAAACTAAAAAAGAAGGGTGATGACCTTGCTTTGTATAATTTCCACAGCCATCTTCTTAAACAAATTAGCAGGGCCACAAGACCATCTATGTTGCTGGTACCTAAATGCCTTGAAAGTACTTGGTAGCTCACTTTTAACCTGTTTTACATGCAATAGTAGGAACAAATAAATGTAACATTCAAGTATATCCAAATGTCAAAACTTAAATATGGTGCTTGGTGTTTGATATTTAGAGTGCTGGTTTGGATTAAAGGAAGAGTGACATACTTTAAGGTTGCCGACGAATATGAATTTCCAGCCGCGAAGGCTAGCTCGAACTGCTAGATCCATGTCTTCCACCGTCGTCCGATCCTTCCAACCGCCAGCGTCTGCGATGGCTTTTGTCCTCCAAACTCCAGCGGTTCCTAAAAGATTTAGTTTCGATGCTAGATTAGGAGAAATTTGGCGTAGTTTTCGGGTCTTAGAATATGCCACACCACGTTGAGTATCTCAATCAACTGCCCTAGAAAATTAAAGACTTATCATTTTTAGACTAGTCAAAATCTAGATTTAGAACGTCAAAGGCGTAAAGAGGTGTGTAAACACAGGTTTAGTTTTAGGAAGCAGTAAGATTTTACCATTGAAACCGAAAAACGCATAGCATGATGATCCTGCTTCTTGTTCGATCTTGAAATGGTAGTCGAGCGACATCTCTTGCAACCTCGTCAACAAGCATTCGTCGGCGTTCACTGCATGAAAAATCTCAATAAAATTCGGTGGTTTTCGATCAGGTAATGCTTGGAAATTGCTTAATTTCTGCATGTAACTAGTAATATTCATTCACATATATAAGCAACAATTGTGAGCCTTGATTTTGAGGTTTTTCATATGATTGTATGAAAAATAGCTAGGTTGCATTCATTGGCAATGCTTGTGCATATATACATCCATTCACTTGTTCCTAGAGCTAAGTGTATAGATATTAGGTAAAGTTGCACATATTTTTCGACGTTAATTGTCACAAAAGTACGATCAATTGATACTGTCAGAGCTCTTTGTGATACCGTCAGGATAGAGACATTTTCAGATCATCGTCTCCTTGTGAAACATACCACCAGATTTGTACTCGACGAATTACGATTGACTAGTCTAAAACTTTGCTTACCGAATTTCCATCGAGCTTGAACGAGTGCGATTTCCGGGTTGTGCACGAGGAAAGGTATAGTTCGCAATAGGAAATTGGATTCGG
The DNA here is from genome assembly GCA_025177825.1 of Aechmea fasciata. Taxonomy (NCBI): domain Eukaryota; kingdom Viridiplantae; phylum Streptophyta; class Magnoliopsida; order Poales; family Bromeliaceae; genus Aechmea; species Aechmea fasciata. The sequence continues at coordinate 6,778,516 of CM045937.1, forward strand.
GTTGGAAATCGGCGTCGAATATGGCAATGTATTCACACTCCTGCACGTACTCGTGCTTCATTCCGTCTCTCATGGCGCCGGCTTTGTATCCCTTCCTGTTGTCTCGCACCTCGTGTCTTATGTTCACTCCTTCGCTCTTCCGTTTTCGACACTCCGAATCCACCAAACTCTGAGATTATTAAATTAGGAATAATTACATCAGTAGTGATAATCTTGAACTTAAATATTTTGGGTCGGTGATTGATACACGCAAAATAAGTTACTGCTAGTTGTCTAGGTTAGATAAAATTGGGTCAAATCGATCGAAACGGGGCCAAACCAGCTCGAATGACACCTTTTGGCTATAAACTAATTATCTATCCGACTATAATATTTTGGGCGGTGATTAGATTCAATAGGTTAAGAGAATTAAGTATCTAAATGTTAGAATAATTCTAGGATAGATGACATCTCTAGGAAATGGGACATTGTGGTTACTATCAGATCCAATTACTAGCTGGAAGTGCTAGATGTCCCTCGGCTAAATTAGAGACTGAATAACAAGCTAAGTTAGGGCTTGAATAACAAGGTCGGCGAGAAGAATCTCACATCGCCTGATTATTGTGCGTGTGCTGTAGTGTGACGAGATCGTCAAGGCTCAAAGGGAAAAGGAATATGACACCCCAAGAGTCAGTCTTATAAATGAGATATAATAAGGTTAAACTTTTTAATCTAGCTATAGCATTTTAGGCGATGGTTAGACCCAACAGGTTAAAAGGGTTAAGCTTATTACAACTAGAGTAATTCTAGAATGGATGATTCTTGGAACGCTGGGTGTCACATAACGCTATCTTCATAGAAATTAAACCTAATCTGTAACTTCTTGTATTAGGATCGCTGACAATCTAATCAAATACTGATAAATTGTGTCTTATGAAATTGCACAAGAGGTGCCAAACTATAATAGTTGAATTTATCTTTTAAGACCCTCAAATTTGAACGGGACACGCATTATAGTTGAATTTGATGCAAAGGGGACAGATCTGGCGGCGAGTTTGTGGATTCTGGGGGCGAGAGGGGCTCCCTAACTCCCACCTTATTTTCTTTTAGTGGATGGATTTAGGGTCAGTTGGATTTTATCCAATTTTTTATTTTCACTTATCGCACTATTACGAACGAACAGAAACGGATTGGAATGGAACCAAATTTTTAGCTTATTGGGATAGATAGATCATATAAAGAAAAGTCCTCTCCCTCTCCTGCTCCAAGCCCTGCTCCATTTCTTAGAGGATTGGGATGGATTTGACTTGTGACTTTTTTTCCCCTGATTTTGGACTTTCACTTGTCACTTCATTCGGAATAGACAGGATCTCATCAACCCTGTTATCCCTAATGAACCATTTTTTCCAACCCCCACTTTTCAGAAAAAGAAATTTGAAGTTGATCACTCCTTACAACCTGAACCTTTTGGTCGGACTAGCCATGAATATAACTGACAGCTGAGCTGAAATGCTATCGATAACAAACGAGCTTCGTTGTCACTCATATATTTTCGATGATCGAGTCTTCAAATCGACGATCGGTAAACATGATTTATACCCCTCGAAGCGTTTTGAAGTCAAATTTCATATTTTTCGATATCGTTCTCTTGTCTATCAAGTAGACATAAAAATAAACGGCTGAAAATGAATATCTTTTAGAAAGTGATGTCGAAAATATTTGAAATTTGATTTCTAAACACTTCAAGTGGTATAAACCATGTTCAATGATACCGATCGTTAATTTGGAAGTTCCATCATCGAAACAACAGAGCACGTTTGTTATCGATAGCATTCTAACTCATCTCTCTCTCTCTCTCTCTCTCTCTATATATATATATATAAAAGGAGTTAAAGATACTATAGTTACTGTTGCATTTTATTCATTTGGGACATTTTATAGTTTTTTTTTAAAAAAAAAAATGAAGTACATAAAATGATCATTTAAAGAGTATATCACCCTTCACCTAACTATTCATTTGTACTTATATTTTGTACTCATTGTTAGCTATGTTGCAATAAATGATCATAAATGTGCCTGAATCTAGCTCGAAAGAATAGAAGCAAAAAATTAAAGCTTTATTAGAGATCACAACAATTAATCATATGAAAATGACAAACAATACAAAATGATTAAAATTATAATCACTTCGTGGGGTATTTTGAAACAATCAATTTTTTTATATTCTACTTCTAAAAATGAGTAGTTCGATGCTTTGATAAGCTAGAAAGTATTTTTCTTTTCTATTTAAAATTAATCAGTTTTATAGCTAGAGAAAAATAACATACATTAGTGACACAACAATTTGAATATATGTCTATTAATTTTGCATGCATTTTGTAGCATATTTTTCGCTCGCAATGATCCTTAGTGCTACATTAAATACAATATATTTCTCTATATAATAGTTAATATATAAATTTTTTTAGTTAAAAAATTGTATGATAAATAAAAGAAATGTAAGTAGCAATAAATAAATAACACAATATTAAAAATCAAATGAGCCCCATCTACTTGGCACGTAACCATATCCTAAGCAATCACAATCCATCCAATCCTAACCAATCACAATCCATCCATGTGCATGGCACTCCGTGCATCTCTCTCTCTCTCTCACACACGCACACAAAATCTCAATATAAACACGTTAATTAACCTACTATATACCTACTATTAATAGCACCAATGACTTGGTGATAGTAAGTTTTCTACCCTTGGATTAAAAGATGTACGGTTAGGATGATGTGGGCCCCCTAGGGTTGAGTGGGTGGTTGGTTGAATAGTATAATCTAACGGGTAAAATTAATCAAAGGGGTTAATCCAAGGGTAGAAAACTTACTAAAGACCAAATTGTCTTTATTAATAAAGATACCAAATGACTCTATATATATATATATATATATATATAGAATTGAGCTCTTACGCTTTTAAAAGATCGTCATCATGCTTGTAAGTTTTTAAATTTCTGATTGATAGACGGTTAGGATGATGTGGGCCCCTTGGGTTAAGTGGGTGGTTGGTTGAATAGGACAATCCAACAGATAAAAATGATCAAAGTCATAAATCTAACGGTAAAAAATTCACAAGCACCAAATTCTTGGTGCTTTTACAAGCACCATAGCCATAGCCGGACTCTCTCTCTCTCTCTCTCTCTCTCTCTCTCTCTATATATATATATATATATATATATATATATAAAATAAAAAAAGTACTATTGCAAGAGTTATTATTTCTCGGTACATATTAAATTTATCGAATCTGTTAAAATTCAACAATTCTTATTTAAAAATAATATATATATATATCATAAGATCTAATCAGTTATAATTTCGTGTGTAACTAAGTATAAATTTACATATTTGTTATGCTGTAAATATTCAAAATGTATAACTTTTAGTAGATAATAATTAAATATTGTAAATCACTTTCTATTTGATATACAAACTAAAGTAAATTTAGTCTCTCTTTTTTTTTTTTAATTTTTTTTTGAGATAGGTAGAATGCTACTCGCTCCTTTTATTTTATTAAAAAATAAACTTTAGAAATGGAATCAAAGCTGCTCGAACTCGTCGAGTATCAATCAATGCCCTTCACACACGCCTAAGCGACGGTCGGTAAAGTAAATTTACTACAATGAATATATTCAAGTGTCTTAATCATCATGTTGCTGCTTCTTTTAACATCACCAGTTAAAAAATCAGAATAATAATAATTGGGGGGATTTTTTCGTAATTTTGTGGTCCAGGGGACCTCATCCTCTGCCAAAAAAAAAAAAAGCACAGCCAAGAAGATCGTGAGAACAGCTTCTATTTGTTCTTTTCTTTCCTCATTCAATCAATGAGTAAAAAGTTACAGGGAGACCCCTAAAAAATATCATATTTTGAAACGGATCCGTTAGCTTAAAACTTTTTCATCGACTCCTTTATAAGTCAATATAGTAATCTAATGTCGAAAAAATTTGAGTTTCTAATTGTTGGATATATTGTTATTGAATATACTGTTATTGAATATACCGTTATAATATAATCCAAATATTATATTCACATACAAGTCCAATAGGTAAAAGCGTATTAAGGTTCATATTAACTGGAGTCCAATAGTTTATTTATTAATTTTAGAATTTTTCTAAGCTGGAGGTAATACTGTTGAGCGTTCCAAACTTGACGTCTCTTGGTGTAATATTTTAAGCCGCCAAAAACACCTTACTCTGTAAAACAATAACCTCCACCAATCACATACGAAATTATTAAAAATAGCTATACTCACACAGCACCAGAACCTTAAAGAGGCTTATTAATATAAGACATAATTAATTTTTTTTTAAACTAAACCCTCAATATTTTATCCACTAAAACATTACTGGATTGGTTGTCGAATTAATAAAATAATTTAAAAGTTAAGCTATTAATTAATTAATTAATTGAGATTTATTAGAGCACTGCTGTACCTTCACAACTGGGTTAGTTGAGTCATCCAATACTTGTATTATCAACCGATCCGAGGGCCATTTTAATCCGCATGCTGCTCCGATGGAAAGCTTATACACCTTACAATAAAATTAGGGTAAATGCGAACTCAGCAGCTGTTTGATCAGATTCAATAAATCTATCGTAAGTAAGTGACTCTGTAATTAGTTAATGCACCTCTCCCTCGTTGTACATTGGGATTTGAACCAGCACCATCGGGAACGCCGCGCTCCCCTCCTCCTCGTCCGTCGCAATCGGCTCCCACTTATACCGCCTCTCCGGCTTTAGCCCCCATATCTTCGCCGCCGAGGCGACCGCACCCATGAAAAGCTTTCCCGCCAGTATCATCACCGTCGTAACTAAACACACAACCACCCCAATCCGCACCAGCGGGAGTATCAACAAGGTTCGAATCTCTCTCAGGAGATAAACGGTATATTTCGCTAGGTCGGTCAAATCGATCGGCGACCCCTCCTTCGATATCAAATCACCTGCATTGGGAGAAGCAAATGTAATATATACATATATATATATATATATATATAGCTCGACTCTGACATCGAATGAAATGTCATATGAAAGACGTACCTATTTTAATTATTGAGACCACATTGGGTTCCATCTACTCTAACTAAATACTGGATCTTTCCCGAAACAATACGATACGCTCTCTAAAACAGCTCTCCTACTGCTTCTGCTGTTACCATGTGGGCTTCTTATATAGCTGCACCATACTCTCGGGAGAAAGATGGGGGAAAGTAGGGGACAAAGTTGTTGACATCATTAATAGTGACAGTAGCGGCGTATACAGGGACGAAGCCAGGATTCAATTTCGAGGGGGACTAAAATATATTTAAATAGAAATTTTAGTAATAAATAATAAACAAAATTTTCTTAATTAATAATTTTTTATTAAAGCATTATTAATTAAATAAATAATGTAAAAGTATGAACTTTATGTCTTTTATTTTTAGATGTTTAACTTCTAATTATTTCATTTGTATTATTATATTAAAATAATTTAGAAATTTTACTAAATCTAACCGTAATTTCTTAGTTTTTTAGTAAATAAGATTAACATAGCTATTAAATTTAGTGCAATTCTTGATTCTTGATTTAATCAAATAAAAGAGCTCACACAAGATAAATAAAAGTATTAAAAAAACATAAAATAAAATTTTTAGAGTAGAGAAATGTATTACAAAATACTCAGCAAGAAGCTTTTAATATATTTTCACCCATAAAAAAAGTATACTGATTAGGAGAGAGAGAAAGAATTATATTGGTACTATATTATTAAGCAAATATCGAAAAGTTAGGGGGGGCTATGGCCACCTTAGGCCTCCACATAGCTTCGTCCCTGGGGTTATAAGAAAGAGAGCTAATTACCGACCGTTCTGTAGCAAGAAGAAAGGCAGTGGTTGGTACCCGTGACCCTAGATCGAATCCCAGTTGATTCACATTTCTGGCTAAGTTTATTTCTAAATAAAATAAACGAAGCGGGTAGCGTGCTACCCATCTCTCAAAAGAAAGAGAACTAATTACTGACCGTTTCTAGAACAAGTGGTAAAAAGCTTGATGGTTGGTACCCGAGGTTCCAAGTTTCAATCCCAATTGATTCATATTTATAGATATATTTATTTCTAATCAATGAAATAAACGAAGTAGATAGATAGCGTGCTACCTATCTCTCTCTCTAAAAAAAAAAAGAAAAAAAAAGAAGAAAGAGAACTACTTTAACTAGGGCAAGTAAACATAGTGGGGCCACTTTGTTAATACAGTATTATTATATATTTTTGTCAAAGAGAATTAATAACTTTGGTAAAACTATATAATAGTGGAGAGAGAGAGAAAAGTGGATGGGAGACCGAGTTTTCACATGTTGTGTAACTGTGTATAGAGAATGATTTGGGTCTCCTCTAATTTGGATTCACTTGTTGATGTTTGACTATATATATAGGTACATATTTTGTGAACGGGGTGCAATTTAGGGATCTCAACCCATCGGATTCGGAGCGAATTTTCAAAAAAATCTGATTCCGAATTCGAATCCGATGAATTTTAAAAATTCATATCTAAATTTGAACCCGACCAAAAATCCGAAATCCGAACACGAAATAATTATTTCTCTTTTCAATATTTCAAAATATATTATATTCAATCTATTTTTTTTAAAAAAATAGAAATTCAAATATAACATCAAATTTTCATATACATATTATATATAATGTAAAATAAATTCGGATTCGAATCGGGTTTGGGTTCGGATTCTGATCGGGTATAGTCAAAATTTATATCCGTATTCATATCCGTCTGATTTTTTTTTTTTTAATATTCATATTTGAAACTATATCCATTTAGCATAGGATAAATCCGCTTCATTCGCACATAAAATTTCGGATATCCGTACTCATTGATATCGTTACTGTAATCGGAGAAAATGTTGGGTGGATCAGGTCCTGTGATCATTTTGTATCGTATCGTACTCTTTTTAATTTTGCATTTAGACATGTTCCTATTATATACCCATTTAGGGCCTATTTGTTTCAACGTAAGTAGATTTGAGGTGGAAGTGGAGTTGGGGTTGAAAATTATTTCACTTTCGTTGTTTGTTTCTAACTGTGGAAGTACAGTTCTGCGAGTTCTGTTGTTTGTTAGGTAGAAAGTAGATGACGTAAAAAATGTAGCTCTCCACCCCCGCTATACTTACTTCCGAAGTGATATCATTATATATTTTGTAACTTAATGAATAATAAATTATAATAAATAAAAATTAATATAATTATATATGTATTATTTGTTTAAAAAATTATATTATTTGTTTATATATAAATTATAATAATGAAACAAATAAAATTCTAAAGTTAAAAAATTATTAACATTTACCAAATTCATTTTTCATTATTTTCTAGATATACAAATTAGATTAAAAAAATATATTAAAACATACCTAATCAAATTTGATCACATTACCTAATCAAATTTAACAAGTTTCTCTGCCTCTTTGCACTTCACGGGAATTAACTTCGTCCCGTGGGAGGCCGAAGTCACTTTCACCTAAACAAACACACCCTTAATTAATGGGGTTGATTTATGTTTTCTATTACTCTTGTTCCTTTTTTATAAGTTAAATTATTTTCTATCATATCGGTATGATTGGTAAAAATTCGGATATTTCTATATACGTCCTTAAACAACAAATTAGATGTGACAGGTACATTTATCTATTGATAAGTAATTCAATATTTTTAATCTAGTATTTTATTGGTTAGACATAAAAAATAAGTTTAAATCTTCTTTAGTTATTGCTATGAGAATTTTGATTTATGCTTATATATAGACGGTTATAAATGTGGGAAAAATAATTTACCATCGAAATTTAGTCCAAAAATATTTAATAAAATTTTCAGTTTAATTCGCCTTACTCCTCTCCTTCCCATAAATGGTATCAGCCTGAATCACGCTTCCAACATTATTGCTTTCAAATAGTAAGAATTGAAAATTTGGCATTTTTATGCAAATTTAAATGATCCTAGTGATAAGAGAATTAGAAAATGTTGGAGAGGTGTTTAGTCCTTTTAATTTTTTGTGGTTCACATGTGATGTTATGGACCATGAAAGGTACTTGTCATTTTATGTAGTGTGTGATTCACGAGTGAGTTTATGGGCCACGCATTGTTTTGTTAGTGTGATAACGAGTGATTTTGATTGCATCAATTATTTTCAGAAAAAACATCAAACTACGTACATGTGGTTTACCACTTTTTTTCATTTTTGTATCATATGATTTAAAATATATCAATTTAATATCCAGTGATTTTATTTTTATCTTTTTATTATCGATTCCACTAATTTTTTTCGTTAAAACAGTGACAAAGTTAAAACTAAAGGGTACTAAAGTGAATATTCGATAAATCTATATGAGGCATATGAATCTTTTTGTTTATAATTTGACGAAATATTACCGGAGAAGCTGACAAAGAGATAAAAATGAAACCACGTGACATTAACTTGATACACTTTAAATTTCAGAGTACTGAAGTAAGAAAGTGCGAAACCACGGGGGTGATTTTTGAAATTTATTTTTATTTTTATTTTTATATTGTGTTTGAGTTATATAAGGTTTTGAGCTCAAATCTCCAAGCTACTTTCCCATTTAATATTCCCCCATTTAATTATGGATACAAAAAAGATTTGAATATAAATTATTAAAATATTAAATTTTGTATAGCCTTTTCAAAACTTTATATTTTTAGCTGCTTCACATTTTTAGGGCAATTCGTTTCTAGAACCTCATTTCGAGTTGCTACAATACTGTTGATAATAGCAAATTGTGTAGTTTTCTGGCTCTACTTGCTTTGCATTTCGAGTTGAGTTCATTTCTAAAATTTAAATGAGGTAAGTAGTCTGCTTTTTTTTTTTTTTTCTTTAAAGAAAAGGTTTCGTTATAGAAATCAATGTTAGCGTAAGGGGGTCAGGTCAGCATCCTGTCCTGTGGTAGAAGAATAGGTTAGATCGAATCACATTCGAAATAACGGAACGTTAGGTTAGGTTGAGTCATGTTTGAATTGGCAAGAAGCCGATTAAGCCGAGTCGCAATCAAGATTACTCGACGTTGTATTTGTACGATTTAAATGAATTAGCTGTATATTTCTAACGATTTGAATTTTTAAAATGGGAAAACTTCAAATACTTCCCTTGTGATTTGGCTTTTTCTCACTTTAGTACTATATGGTTTAAAGTGTATCAAGTTAGTACTCTGTGGTTTTGCACTTTCTCACTTTAGTACTCTGTAGTTTAAAGTGTATCAAGTTATTAGTACCATGTGGTTTCGCACTTTCTCACTTTAGTACTCTATGGTTTAAAAACCACATAGCATTAAGTTGATGCAAAAATAAAATCATATAGTACTAACTTGAAATAAAAATAAAACCACAGAGTGCTCATTTGATACACCTTAAACCACGTAATACCAAAGTGAGAAAATGCGCAATCACAAGGTACTAACTTGATACATTTTAAACTATATGATACTAAAATAAAAAAAAGTGCGAAACCACGTGAGAGTTTTTAAAGTTTCTTTTTTAAAATTAAATGCAATCATAGTACCTTTCTCGTAGAATGAGGCAGTGTTTGGATTGGGGATAGCAAGGGGGATATCCTGCTATCCCCAATCTTATCCCCAAACAACTTTTTTTTTTTTTGGGAACTGTTGTCCCCAATTCAAACACTATCCTCTTATTCCCAAATACCTCACTATCCTCTTATCCCCAACGGGTAGTTTAGTAATTTACACATTTCACCACCTCACTATCCTCTTATCCCCAAATGTCATCCAAACACTTTTTTTCTTATATCCCTTTATCCCTATCTTTATCCCTATTTTCATCCAAATATAAAATTACTCTTATCCTCATATTTGTACCTATCTCTGTAACAGTTAGTTCTTACTTATCTCCGAACCAAACGCTACCTCAGAGGGAATTGAGGGCACTACTAATAAACACTCTAGCAAAGGACGGAATCTCCGACCTTTGGGGGTAAAGTCTAGTGGTTCTTATGAATCTTATCTCAAAAAACATAATAAGAGGGTTTTGGAATATATATATATACAACATGCGGCAGTAGTTTGGTTGAATATTTAAGCCACACACCGACCTGTGTTGATGAAAATTCAAAATCTTTTGATATTAATTTATTTTTTAATTATTTTTTATTTTATTTTATTTATTATTGTTTATTTTTTATTAACGTTTTGTTCGCTCATGTTTTACTTGAGCTCGCGTGAGAGAAGTGGAGAGACGTTGCGTACCTCTCGTTACGTGCGGAGGTTACACCATCACGTATCTAATTAGAGGTGGAGGTTACACCATCACGTATCTAATTAGAGGTGGCTAATTAAATGGTGTTGACCGTTGGCCTCCAACGTTCCATCTTTGACTATAAATGGGCTTCACTGTTCATGAGTTAGAGAGAAAAAGTAATGTTTTGTTGTTTTAATTTATTTGATTTGATTCTTTTATCATCGGGTGTTGAAAGAGTCTTCGTCAATCTCCTTCACGATCGTGCTCGCAGGAGGAGGATTTTCGGTCGTACTTTGGGATGTTATTTCCGATTAATCCCGCACATAAGGAAGGAAATACGCCTTAGGACAGTGCCTCGCACGCTTCCGGATCAATCTATATTTTTATTTGAAATTTGGCGATTATCGGTAAGTTAATTTTATTAATTTTATCACACAATTTGTTAGATTTAAATCACAATCAGATTTTCTGTGCGGAATTTGTTCTAACACGACCGTCCCTAGAGCAAGTGGCAAAGGACTTAGTGGTTGGTATCCAAAATCCAAATTCAAATCCTAGTTGATTCACATTTCTAGTTAAGTTAATTTCTAAATGAAATAAACGACGCAGGTAGCGTGCTACCTATCTCTCAAAAAAGAATATTAAAGCCACACAAGTATAAAATAATTTAGAAAAACCGTCAAATATTATTTCTGTGATTTCGTACTTTTTTATTTTTGTATTCTCTCATTTAAAATGTATCAATTTAATATCCGGTGAATTTATTTTTCTCTTTTTATTATCCCCCACTAATTTTTTTTTATTAAATCAGTGACAAGATTAAACTAAAAAATATTAAAGTGAAAACTCGATAAACCTAGATAGGATATCTAAAGTTTTTTGTAAATAATTTAACGAAATGTTAATGAAGAAGCTGACAAAAAGAGAAAAATAAAACTACAGAGTACTAAATTGATACACTCTAAATCATATGGTACTTAAGTAAGAAAGTGCGAAACTATATGAGTGGTATTTGAAGTTTACCCAATAATTTTTTTTTCTTTTTGTTTTTTGAGAGATAAGTAGCACACTACCCCCACTTCATTTATTTCATTTAGAAATAAACTTGGCTAGAAATGTGAATCAACTAGAATTCGAACTTATTTGGATGTTGAGATGAGATGCCCAGTAACAACTTATTTTTTGCGTTTTATTTATAGAAACCTGAAAAAAAGGTTTTGTATTTGCTCCTTGAAAGTAATCCATTGTTTGGTATTTATTTAGGCTCTGTTCGGATTGAAAATTAGGCTGGGGATTAAGCCTTTTCCCCGCCTAATCCCCCAACATAACCGACCATAGAACAAACCAGTCACAAGCAATGTAAAGTGAAAATTGTGAGCAGACAGACAGTGATCGGCTAAATGCGAATACCAGAAATGTTTATTCGTTAAAGTATCGGCCAGAAAATCCCGTAATGTTCTACTCGCTTAATAACGAGCCGAACACGAGCCGCGACAACGAGCGGGCTGCATTGTAATGATAAATTAAAAAAAAAAAAATTAAATTAAATATATTAAAAAAAACTTTATATACAAATGAGTCTTTTGTAATTAATCTTGCATTTATATTTTTATTTTGCTAAAAATTAAATAATAAAAATATATATTATATATAATTATTTATTTATATATAAAAATATAAATTAAATAAATTATATAAATATAAAATATATATAATCGAGCTGTTTACTAAACGAGCGAGCCGAACACGAGCTGGCTCGCGAATTGACCCACCCCAATAGTGTTTATATATAAAATATATAACACGAGCGAGCTGACCCTATCTTGTGTTCGGCTCATATATTAAACGAGCTGAAAAATTCAGCTCGTGTTCGGCTCGTTTACTAAACGAGCGAGCCGAACACGAGCTGGCTCGCGAACTGTGACACCCCAATAGTCCCACATCGGATGGGAATGGAGTTGTCATTGGGTTTATAAGAGACTTAGACACTAGCAATAATAACTGGGCTTAAGCATTTTGGGCTGGTGGTTGGGCCCAACGAGTTATTATTGCTAGTGGGCTCGGTCGTACATTTGGTATCGAGCGGTTCACCACCGGACGTGTGTGGCGAGTCTCTACCGAGCTGTGGTCTGATGACGGCTAGTGAGACGAGTCTCACATAGCCTGGTGATCTTGGGCTGTGTGTGTGATTGGACTGACGAGGACGTAAGGGTCTTAACGGAGGGAGTCTGTGACACCCCAATAGTCCCACATTGGATGGAAATGGAGTTGTCATTGGGTTTATAAGAGACTTAGACACTAGCAATAATAATTGGGCTTAAACATTTTGAGCCGGTTGTTGGGCCCAACGAGTTATTGTTGCTAGTGGGCTGGGTCGTTACACGAACAGCGAGCTGGGTTGCCACCCCTAAGTAAAGGGATCGAAGGGCTTGGTGGTTGGTGCCCGAGACCTAAGTTCGAATCCTAGTTGATTCAAATTTTTAAATTTTAACTAAGTCTATTTCTAAATGAAATAAGCGAAGCGGATAACGGGCTACCAATCTCTCTCAAAAAAAAAATTCCCCCAACATAGAAATTGGAGTTCCTACCCCCAATTGGAGCATTGAACACCTTTGAGGCAATTTTCCCCCAAATACACCTGGTTTTTCTGGTCTTCGTCTTCATCTGCTCCGCTGTCCTTCATCTTCTCCTCTTCATCTTCGTGTGTAATTTATTCATATCATGTGTCTAAATATTATTATGTTCTCTGCAACGGAAAATATTATTGCGGTGCCATGTCACAATTTCAAAATCTCATCATTTGCACCTACCTCCAACGGCTACATAACGAAAATATCGTCTACAACTTTTACAAATGTTACAATACATTTTTATTTTTAATTATTTTATTGCTAATTAAATAATCGCTTTATTTTATGCCAAATTATTTTGAAAAATTATAATTTACAAATTGGAATTTTCTGACTATATATTTTTCTCACATAGGGGTAATTTGGACATTTATAATTTTCACCAACCCACTATCCTCTTAACCCCAAATACCATCCAAATACTATTTTCCTTATCCCTCATTATACCTACACTTGTACCTATTTTCATTCAAACACAAAATTATTCTTATCCCTTCTTATATCTATATTTATACCTATTCCTGAAATAACTAGTTTTAAAAAAAATATTTTGAAGTCAATATGATATTTCCATTCTAGTACAGTACAAGTTGTGTAAAAAAGATAAGGAATAATTGCCTATATACCTTTCATGCGTTCGGAAATATCCGATCTATCCTACTTTTTTTTTTCTTTCTAAAATGCTTCTTATATGTACCACCGTTATTCCAAAATACCCCCGCAGTTATCTACTGTTAGCTTAACTCGGGTTAAACATGAATTAAATGTATACTAGAGTTAAAACCTAAACAAAATACCTATTTTATCCTTACCTTATTATGCTAAACCCTAAGGTTATCCTCTCTCTGTCCCAACTTGGTCGCCGCCACCGGCCGGCTCCTCCGCCTCCACCTCCACCTCCACCTCCACCTCCAACACCACCCCTCTCGTCGCTCTCGTCGCCTTCCGCCGCCGCCGCTCTCGTCGTCGCCGTCGTCCTCCTCCTCCGCCTCCTTGGCCGGCGCCGGGAGCAAGAGGGCCGCAGCGCCATTGGACCTCCGCATGCCTTCCGCTCCGGATCCGGCTGAAGGTCAAATAAGAAAAATTTGTTACGATACAAGGGTATTTTGGAAAGGGCAAAATGATAAATTTTCAGAGATAACGGTAGCTGACTGACGGAGCTTAACTCCAGGGGTATATTAAAAAAACTTGGAACATAAGAAGGGTATTTTCAATATTAGCCTTCTAAGAGGGGTAAATAAGAAAACTGGAAACTTTTCAGGAGTATATAGGCAATTGCTCCAAAAGACAATTACATAGATTTGTTTAGATTCTTTGAGAATGAGCCCATGGATCTAAACATGTCCTCTATCTCACATGGCTGCTGAGCTGGCATTCAATTTTGGACTTGTAAATGCCAACAATAAGACAGCTAGTACAGTTGTCAAACTATTTCAAAAAAAGAAAAAAAAAAATTTAGAGAAAAATAGCACGCCACCGGCTTTATTTATCAGAATGATAAACTAGGTTACATGGGTAAGATATCTTGGAGCTCGAGGACTTAAAACTTAAACAAAAAATAATAAAAATAAGAAAGAAAAAATATTGTCAACTGCCTGGCAGAAGATCTGTTTTGCTGAGATATGTTTCCAAAACTTCTTCAACTATTTAACCTTGTGGACTGCTAGCAATGGGTCTGGCTGGATATTTCTAAAAATCATATCGTTTCCGACCTTCCAAATGACTCGCTAGCAGGTTACAAATTTCGTTAACAGATCTACCCCACACCTCCGTCAAACTATTTTCAAAAAGTTGTAATTATAAGAAGGCAAAAGTGCATGCAATTTATCTGAACCATCGATCATTTAATTTAGAAATAACTCTTTAATCTTCATAAATTTTGATTTTACTAACTACTTTTTCAGAAAGCTCAATCTAGATCTTGAATAATCATTGGATTCTACTCTCTTCTCCACTTCAAAAAACTCCCTGTGGTTTCATATTTTTGCAAAAATCTCCCCTGCGGTTTAAAGTGTATCAAGTTAGTACCCTGTGGTTTCTTACTTTATCACTTTAGTACCATGTGGTTTGAAGTGTATCAAGTTAGTATCCTGTGGTTTTGCACACTTTAGTATCATGTGGTTTTAATTTTGTATCAAGTTAGTACTCTGTGGTTTTTTAAATTACAAAATACTAAAGTGATATAGTGTGAAACCACAGGGTACTAAAGTGATAAAATTCAAAACCACAGGGTACTAACTTGATACACTTCAAATCACAGGGTATTAAAGTGAGAAAGTAAGAAACCACAGGGTACTAACTTGATACACTTTAAACGACAGCGGTTTTTTTTGAAAAAGTATGAAACCACAGGAGGGTTTTTGAAGTTTTCCCTTTTCAAATAGATTAAAAATTGGTTGACGATGTTCGGCGTGAATGTACGGAAACTTAATTATGAAATGAAAATAGTTGAAAAATTAGACAGTAAAAATTTATGATTAGATAGTCGAATCTAATAAGTGACCCAAAGTTCATATTAGATTGGCATATTATTTTACCTTACAAAATATCAAAAGTTGAAGAAACAAATTGGCATTTTGTCCAAATTTTGAGTGAAAAACAAAATTTAATGAATAAGGAAGAGCACCTGTTTAAAGTGTACTTGTCATTTTATGTGATGTGGCTCATGGTGGCCATAGGTGATGTGATGGATCAGGGTTATTGGTTCAATTATTTTATTCTAATTTGATTGGGGGGAGCTTTCAAGGTCCTAGGATGATAAGAACCCCTTTTAATACAACGATACACCGATCGTCCCTAGAATAAGTGTCAAAGGACTTGATGGTTGGTATTCGAGATCCAAGTTTAACTCCTACTTTATTCACATTTCTAATTAAGTTTATTTCTAAATAAAATAAACGAAGCGAGTCAGCTGTGCGATTGATTCCTCGTCCCCAAACGGCCAAACACTACGCTTGTTTGCTTTCTCTTTTTGTTTTCAATGATTTGGTCTCCCAATGAGGGCCCACTTTTTTTTTTTTTCTTTTGCTTTCATTTGAAGTTGCATGTAAAGGCTCCCTACAACAAGTTAACCTCTCGTAGCGTCTGTTTGGTCTAGATTCTAAAAAAATAAAATTTTGATTTGAAAAAATAATTTTCTGTTAAAAGCAGTAAAGTGTTTGGCTAAATCTGATAGAAAAGTGATTTTGCTGAAATGATTTTAGAAAGCTGCTGAGGAAATTTTTTTTGCTGAAGTGATTTTGTAATACTGTTTAACATTAGTCATATTTAAAACCAATTAATGTTACAGGTCAATATCTTAAGTTATCAGTAGCTATTTAATATAACAAAAATATATAATGAAAAAAAATCGAGCTCCTATGCTTTTAAAAGTGCAAAGTCATTAGTACTTGTAGGTTTGTAATTAATCTTTGGATTAAGAGGTGTGTAGTTAAAATGATAGTGATCCCCTAAGGTTGAGTGGGTGGTTGGTTGAATATATAGTATGATTTAATGGATAAAAATGATCTAAGAGATGAATCTAACAGTAGAAAAATTACAAGCACTATAACCGGACTCTAATGATAAATATTCATTAGAATAACAATTTATCTAATAGTAAGTCCAAATCAAACCCACAATCCAGGCCCGAGTATGACCTGGCTTGGACCACTCAAATTAGGCTTGATTACCTCTAATTTTGCTCTTTTATTTAAGGAAGTGTTGAACCACTCGTAAAAAAAAAATAGTGATATAGATACCATTTTCGTTTGGAGCAGCTTTTTTCAGTTTTCTGATTCTGAAAAATAGGATCAGAATTTTCAACTCTTATCGCCAAACGACGCTCTATTGAGCTAAAAAATGATTCTAAGACCATAATCAGTACTTTATGTTTAGTGGAGGGAGCATTAATTATCAGCTAATAATAGCTTCTTTTTTTTTTGCATACGAAATCTATTGATTTTATACATTATTTTGAATTTTGAGTTTGAATTTTTACGAAAATTATCCAAATATTTTTATCCTTTTATCACTCTCTTCTTTTTTTCTTTTTCTTTTTTGTGTTGTCCATTTTAATTTTTCCTTAATGTTTCTTTCTCTCTTTCTCCGCCCGCTTTCTCTTCCTTCTTCTCCGCCTCCCTCGTTCCCACGTCATCGTCATGCTCCGTACTCTTTAATCTCGCCCGCACCTTCACTGATAACTGACTTAGAATGGCATAAATTGCGGAGGTGAGGCTCCGACAGAGCGTGACTATGAACCGTGACAACGATGACGAGAGTGCTATAAAATTTGAGGACGACGGGAAGAGAGAGCACGTTGGAGCAGGGGCCACAACCTCGGCAGAGAGATAGGGAGGGAAAGTCATAGTGAAAGAGAAGGTTGAACATGAAAGAACATGAAAGATGGTGAAATAAAAAGAAATAAAAAAATAAAAAAAAACTACATTTTTTTTTTTTGGAGTTATTATTCCTTAGCTTGTTTCACATGCGAATATCTAACAAACTATGTCCTCATTTGTCCACATGGCATTTTCATAGCAGGAGCTTGAGTCGGGCACAAGCCTTTATTCGTCAAACACGGGCCTGAGCCCGTAAACCCGGATCTATTGGGCCCTCATCCGGCCCGTTGAGACACAGAAAATAATAACATCCAACAAAACATTTTCATCTTTAACATAATAATAAAAAATAAATTGCACTTAAATATTACCCCATATATATATATATATATATATATATATATATATATATATATGTATGTAACTGAGCCAATATACTATTAATAGCACCAAGTCAATGGGTGCTACCAAGTTTTGACCGTTGGATTGAGAGATGCTGCTAGATGATGTGGGCCTCTAGGTTAAGTGGGCTGGTTGAATAGTAATATGATCTAATGGATGAAAATCATCAAAAGGGTGGATCTAACGGTGGAAAACTTGGTAGCACCAAAAGCATGGGGCGCCATCGATGCATCCCACCTTGACTTTCATATATATATATATATATATATATATATATATATATATATATATATATATATAGAGAGAGAGAGAGAGAGAGAGAGAGAGAGAGAGAGAGTAGTAATTTATTGTCTTTATTAGGAGTAAGCCATACATTCCTAACTTTCTAATCATCCATCAAGTTTGATAGGTCGTTAGAATGAGAGAACGACCTATTAAACTTGATAGGTGGTTAGAAAGTTAGGAGCGGAAGACGTACTCTAATAGCAAAGTAGCCATACTATATATATATATATATATATATATATATATATAGAGAGAGAGAGAGAGAGAGCTAGAGGTATACTATCAATAACATGAAAGTCTCCGTACTATCAAATTATTTTCAATGATACAAACTTCTAAATCGATAATCGCTCAGTTAAACCCGATCTACACTATTAAAAGTATTTGGAAACTAAATTTCATAATTTTTTAACGTCATTTTACATATCAAACTAATAGTCTAAAAATAAACGACCGAAAATAAAAATTCCATAAAAAATAATAATAAAAGACTTAAATTTATGATTAGAGATAAACTAAATAGTGAAAAAAATTTCTATAAAAGCCTAAGATTATGACAAACAAGCACTTAACAATCGCCCATGATGCAAGAAACACAGCTTTAGTAGCACTCGGATTAGTTGGTTTGGACTGGAGCAACTTCAAATTGGAACAACAACAAGAGTACAACAATTTATGCAATTCAAAGCCTGCATAAAACAATGTTTGTATTACTCCATACTCTTCGGCGAAAGCAAGAAAGATCAGTACTTTTCTACGCTGCAAAACTGGAAACGAACGAACGATGCTCGTCGTCCTTATTCTTTATCAGATGATCTTTCAGAAGATAGGAGGAAGCCCCTTTCATTTTATCTCTCTCTCTCAGACTGAAGCAGCTGCAGCGTTCTGCTTCTGCGCGAAAGCCACGCCCTTCTCTATGCTCGCCTTCAGCTCGGGCTTCAACGCCTCGAGCGCTTTCGATTCGTACTCCGTCAGCCCCTGGAGATCTGCCGAAATCACGGCCTCTACCCCTTTCCTCCCGAGCTTGACTCTCGATGCAAAGAAGGGCAAGTCGGGAACGAGCTCGGACTGAATGAATGAGCATTCATAAACATCCTCATCTCCGTCAAGTGCTCTAAGAGACGACTCGACAAATCTCGCAGCAGCGTAGGCCATCGACAGCGTTGCTGATCCCCCGCCGTCTTTCGCTTCCACAACCTCCGTTCCCGCGTTTTGTATCCTCACCGTCAGCTGCTCAATTTCGTGATCGGCAAAAGTCACTGACGGTCTCGTCCTAGATAACAACGGCAGGATAGTAATTCCAGCATGGCCACCGACGACCGGTACATCCACATCAATCAGCTTCAGATTCTTCCTCTGCGCGACGAATGTATTAGCCCTAACAACATCTAGGGTTGTAACACCAAAGAGCTTCTTGGGATCATACACGCCCTTCTGCTTCAGCACCTCTGCAGCGATCGGCATGGTCGAATTGACTGGGTTGCTAATGATGTGGATTAGGGCATCGGGGCAATTGTCCACAACAGCCTCCGCTAGGGTTTTCACGATGCCCGCGTTGATGTTGAACAGGTCGTCGCGGGTCATGCCGGGCTTTCGCGGTACGCCAGCAGGGATCACAACCAAATCCACTCCTCTCAAGCAATCAGCTATTTCCGATTGGCCAGTGAAGTCGCGCACCAGAGAGGGGGTATTGCAATGGCTCAGATCGGCCGCGACTCCTTTCACATTGGCGATATCGTAGAGATGCAAGTGAGAAACTAAAGGCGACATTTTGATCAGAAGACCCAGAGGCTGACCGATTCCTCCGGCAGCGCCGAGGACGGCAACCTTAAATGTCGATGCTTGAGGGTTGAGTCGATTCGTAGACCTAATTTTTGGCCCGATTTTTGGGGTGAATGACGCATGGAGAGCGGCATTGTTTTCTGCACCCAGAAAAGACGGCTCTGATTCGACGGTAATTGATGATGAGGATCTCAGGCCGCTGAAACTCTTGAAGGATTTTCGGGTACTAAAAGTTAAGCCCGCCGGCTTGGAATTTGTAGCCAAACCAGCTTGAGCACCAAATGAGCTGATGGCGACAGTTGAAACTGCTGCAGATGCCATCTCACCCTGCAGAATGCAATTCAATAAAGGATAATATAAGATCACAAATTCGTACAGAGTTAAGAGTTAACATAAAAAAAACACTAACTGTAAGCAGTTGTGGAACCAAAGGCATGTTTCCAGATTTCACGAAAAAGTCTTCTGTTTGTTTTCCGGAATTTTTATCGGGAAAACGAAAACTGCAGAAAGAGTGTTTTTCATAGAAAACTTGTCTTTTCGGGGAAACCGTTTCCCACAGTTAACCGAGGAACAACCAAACACCGCCGTAAAGTCGGAGGAATAGGATTCATTAGCCAACCGTAAATAGTGGGGAATAAAGTGTTTGTTTACACAATAAGATACTAACTGTGAGATGATGGACACTCGTAAATACTTCTTTATTAGCCACAAATTACTGGTATTCGACAGCAGCATAATCCTGGGTTTAACAAATAAAGTGGAAACTTGCATTGCCGAGCACCACTTCGAGAAGTAAATTACGAATTGTAGTTTGCGAGCAAAGCATATATATCGAATTCGGCGCAGATCTAAGAGCTTCTGAAAAACAATTTATGGCAGGGAAACACATGCATCCTTTGTTAATGCGAATTTCTATAAAAGTGAAGAGAAGCAACAATTGCAAAGATGTAAAAAGCAATTTGCTTCTGCGGAAAGCAGTAACAGCTTTATCTCAACAGATTCCAAATTAGAGCTCGAAAAAAGGCCCCTCCTTTTTTTTTTCCTTTTGTTTTTCAGAGTAGAGAAGCTACTGTTGAAGCTGTGCCGAGGATCTTAAAACAAGATTGCTTCGATAACAAATCTACACTTGAATCAACCAAAATACTCAAACCTAGATCTAATGATTTCATGATTGTGTATTAAAAAATATATATATATCAGATTTTGAGCTTCGTATCACACTAATAATTAATTCATCAGCAACAAAAACACAAAAGCATTAGATATTACGCAAATCCGACAAAACTAGATCCGAACATGAACAACTCAAACAAAATTGACACGAAAGATCAAAATTTGACCCACTAAAGCAACATCTTCAGAACAAGAGCGCCAAAAATGGGGGAAAAACCGATCAAAACCTAGTAATATCTATCCAAAACTACGCGAACAAAAATTTGGAGCTCACAAAGAGCTAAAAATCACCACCCACAACGAAATCGAAACAGGAAGAAACCGAAAAAGATCGAAATTTTCGCCAAAACAGAAGATGTTGGATAAAAATTTAAGAAAACAAGTGTCGGGGAATACCTAAAAATGCCGCAGCAATCGATCTCTCGCAAACGCGCCTCTCTCTCTCTCTCTCTCTCTCTCTCAACTTGTGTTGTAGTGCGAAGGAAATGTTGAGATGGGAGAAATGGAGCGCCGACCCTTTCCCCTGTGCTTAATATTTGGAAAATTTTACAATTACCCCCCTCAACTTTACCAACGTTTACAAATAGATCCATACCCTTTTAATTTTTTGTCAATAATTTTTTTTATTTTTGACGATGGATTCGTTGTGGGCCGATGGAGTCCTTTTCGGGAGAAGCCCTTTTACGACCCTTTTGCTCAGCGGGCCCCACCCCGAAAAGAGCATTCTTGGCCGTTGGATTGGCGACGGAGATGGACGGCCGTGATTTCTCTGGATTACGTGTTATATTATACCACATCTTCGGAGTGCGATACGATCCGACTCCGTCGTTTACGCCCACGTGCGTCGCGTGAATGTGTGATTGGTTGTTTTGGAATATTCTCATTTAGATTCCAAATTCCTTAACTAGTGACAAGTTGAATGTAAAAATATTTAAAATATATTTTTGTTTTTAAAAAAAAATGCCAATTTGTTTTTTTTAATTTTTTTTTTTTTTAAATCGCCTTTGAAGCCACAGAGGCCGCTATGAATCGATTGTCTAATTTAAACCAATTTTATTAAAAACATATTAATCACCCATATTTAATTCATCTGATATTTACTATACATACCCCATACAAGGCTCAAAAATGGCCTTGCCATTTATTTGGAAAAAAATAAAAAAACGCCCAGAAATTCCAATTTAATTTGTGCTATTAACTGCTTTACATCATATGATTATGCAGATATAAGTTCAATTAAGAAGTAATTGATTTTCAAATAGGAAAATTAAAATCAACTCAGAGATACAAACATATGGTGGTTAAGAGTAGAAAAAATATACAGAGTTCCAAAATTATCTTCTTATCTTTCTTTATTTAAAGACATCAAGAGAAAAATTTGCTCTAATTTTCGTATGCCTGTCAACAGTACTAGTCTCATCAGCATGGCAGTTCTGCTCTTGTGCTTTCGAAATAAACAGCAAATTGCTCGCGGTGTGTATTACGAAGCCAACGGCGTATGGTATGTGGTATCATTCGAGAGAGCGAGATCGTCGGATAAGCCGTCGTATGAATCTTGTGGCGCTTCGACCGTTACTAGATGGCTACTTCCATATAATCTCGCCCAAAAATCTGAGCGCCGGAACACCTCTGATCTCGACATCGACAAGCGGTGCTTGGACTAGCTTTAAGCCCATAAGTTCGGGATCGTTCTGGATCATGTCGAGGGCGCGCATTTGATCCTGCAAAAGAAGGAGTGTTTACAAGTTTCAGGAAGTTAGCATACATTTCTCCACTTCAGAGGGCTAAATTGCACCGCAGGTCCTCAACCTTGTTGCGTAGTTTCCTTTCAGAACCAATCCTCTAGATTGTTACAATTGTGTGCTTGACATTGTTTTCCTTTGCAACAATACTGTTTCCATGAGATTTCTCCGGCAAATTTGACAGAAAGATTCATGTAATCATAATCTAATTGCTATGTAGTCGATTTTCAGACTTTACCACTGGCTTTTATGTGGGTTTTTCCATACAATTTGACAAGAAATACGATGAAAACGTAAAATTGTAATGGAATGCAGAGGTTAGAGACTTGGGACCTGACGCAATTTACCCGTCATAGAGAGAATTAATCAGGAGCAAAATGTGAGAGTTGAATAAAGAAGGCGCTCGATGATTATAGCTATAACAAAAATTATAAACCATCCACATTGTATACCTAAAAATGATAAATTAGGTCATACCTTCCTTTTCATTGCGCAAAATTTGCAGTCTGATGCAGATGGTGGTAAAACTTGGTTAACAATCAGCCTCTTCACAGGCACATTCTCTTTCTTTAAGGAAGCATGGAGTCTCGACGACTCACTAATCGCCATAACCTGACGAGATTGACAGCATAAAACTTAGTCAAAACATAGTAGGTCCTGCTCTAAATAGCAAACAGATTTGCTTTCATACAGAGGTGCTTAAAAGTCGTCGTGATAATTCATAATTAGGTGCTTCTCCGGACTATTTCTTGACCAAAAATAATAGGAGTCCACAGTAATCTTAGTTATCCTTGATGGTACGTGACAAACGAGAATGGTGAACAAAATTAAGGTATAAGCTAAATTGTGCAGTTACAAACGTAGGCGGTGTTTGAGTGTGTGTTCGTGCAGGCCAAATGCTCACTTGGCCAGAAATAATATCCCGCCAAAGGCGATTAAGCACATATCTACTTCTTGTTTCTATAGACTCCTATTGTGAATAGGACGCGTTTTGACTATTACAAGGAACCGGCGACAGTATTTGGAGACCTTTTCTGTTTGGCATGGTAAAAAACTCAAGCATGAAACTAATTCATTCTCATCATGGTAACTATTTGCTGAAATTGTAAACAAAGGATTATCGACGCTGTTGTTAGAGAGAGAGAGAGAGAGAGAGAGAGAGAGAGAGAGAGAGATTAGTACAAGTATGGCTCTCACCGTTGGGATTGTCACTATAATAAATTCTGTCAATTCTGTGTCGCGGAAAAGCTCTCGCACTTTGACCATCCTCTCCCTTAGTTGCTCTAGTTTGCCAGACTTCACAGATGAAGAGATGGAATCTTTAGCTACTATATGATGCACGGCACAACAAAGTTCAAAAGTCAGTATTTACCGCATCCGGTTGTGTTTCTTCTTGTCCAAAAACTGATTTAATAGCCGAGGTTGCTGAAGCCAACTTCTTCTTCAGCTGATTGACAAGTAACAGTAACAAATACTATTAAACTGGTAGATTGTATTTAAAGTCAAGAAGCAAAAAACTTGACTTCGAATAGAGGTTCAAACAGCAATACGGTCGCTTTAATTAGATTATCGTTCTTAAGAATCTACCGTCATAATCTTGCCTATAGACGCATCCAAGAAGTCCGGCAAGGACAAAAGCCGAAGTGTATGCCCCTATCAGAAGAGAAAAATGAGTTGTTCAAGTATAACATAATTACACGCACAAGAAAAGAAGCCTTTGGTGAAACTATGCTTACTGTAGGAGCAGTGTCAAAAATTATACGGGTGAACATGCTATATTCTTGTGCTTCAACAAATTGCATAACCTGGAAAGTATATGGAATTAGTTACAGTCGATTCTTAATATATACAACAAAGAAAATGAACAGCAGTACCTGTTAACATTATTTTATACCTTCGAAATTGCAATAGCTTCATCTAGTCCAGGGGGAGGAGTGTCGAGCAATTCTCCTAGTTTTAGTTCTCCTAGCTTAATCATAATAAGAGAATTCAGTTAGTACCGATGAAAACGAACTTGAAAACTTATCGTTCAAACAAAGCATTTTGCACAGAGAAGTGATCTCACGTGAATATTAGATATTACAACTCAATTTTGATTTGAAATAGCATAAGTTTTAAGGACTTGCCGCTTGCCTGCTAAATTTAAAGAGTCATCGTCATTAAGCATGATAAGGATGGAGTTAGCACTTGAACATTGGGATATAGTCAAAAAGAAACTTCAATTTATATTAAAATTACAAAATCAATTGTCATATTAAGCTTAGTGTAGTCATACAAGAATCTTTACAAAGAGGAAAAGGATTAGTATTAGATAGGAACTTGGGAGCTTTGATTTTACTACTCTTTCATTAAATATTTAAGGTTAAAAATTTGAGATGAATGCATTTCGGTTCCTGGAGAAAACTTGAAATTAGGAGATTGCATGCTGATTCGATGTGAGACCTCAAACATTCATTGAAATGCGACACCTTGAAAGCATCATAATTTTGCCTTATATCAAGAAAATCCTTAATTATCTCCAATGCACTATGGAAGAAGAAGTAATAAATAAAATATAGTGTTCAGATTGATTTTCACAATTTCATAATCATCTACCATTAGCCTGCGACAATACCAAGGACAGATAACATCCACAAGATAAATATGATCTACCTGCTCAACTAGCATTCCAAGTCCCATACTATCCATGATATCTTTGACCCCAGTTCCACCACTCTTTTGGCTTGCGGTTCGAAACTCTTCCCTAGCCTTCTCGGGATTTATCTGTGAAGGATAAATTATTGAGCGAAAGAGGAGAAACAAAACAAGAGGATGGTATCTCCACAGGGCATCTCTAATTATAGCCAATTGTACCTCAAGTGCAAATAGGGGAGAATCTGGTCCATCAACAGGTACCAATGTTCCTCCACTCAAATCCTACAAACCATGATTAGGAAGGCTTAGGTCAACTAATCCAATGTGCAGTTCTGAATCAATATAAGCATTAACAAAAAAATGTGCTCATCTAGCTTGGTATCAGGAAAAGCTTTTCTACTCCAAGAAGCAGAAGCTTCCAAACCTAGTAGTTGTAAGAAACTAGAAGTCTGGAAATTTTGATGTGGCAGGATGCTGAAATGGGCTTTTGGGCTCCAAAAGCCAAAGCACTGAAATCTCTAATTCTGATATAGAGGGAATCGACCAAAAGAATTTTAAACAAAATGTTGTTTGTGCTTCATCAGAAGCTTTGCTCAAATAGCACTCAAACAGAAGCTCCAAAGGAGCCAAAAAGGCCCAAATTTTGCATTCACCTAATTTTTTTTTTTGCTATTGTAATGTAGACAGTAAAAACATACCTGTGCAAAGGAATCACTTAAAGAATGGGCAGGATCAGTTGAGACTACAAGGGTCGGATGGCCGTTGTTTGCAAACTTCACGGCAAGGGAAGCTGCGCAGCTTGTCTTGCCGACACCACCTTTGCCGCCAAGCATGTAATACTTCCGCTTTGTGTCAGCAGCCATCTCGTCGAACCCAACAGTAGTTTCTGCTGGAGTAGCAATTGCTCGCACTGCAAAAACAAGTAAAGTGGTATCCCAATTTTAAATCCCCTAGTTAACATCATAAAGAGTCCACAGGCATTAAACTCCAAAAATTAACATAGCTTTTTTTAAAGCATTAAGCTTCAAAAATTGATTAACTACTTGTAAAATTGTCAGAAATACAACACTACACATTTAATCACCACTTAGGTAAGGAAATATCTCATAAATTAACCGACCAATACATTGCAAAAAAATATACAAATTTGAATAATGATTCTTATATGATCTGAGCTGAAGTGGCCAAATTCATTTATAGACAATTATTTCTACTATCTAAAATGTCACAAAGCTCAAGCAACAGGGAGTTAAAACATACTCGTGCTTGGCTACAACCCTAAACACAGCCATTTATTACGGGCAATGGAAAACTCTCCAAACCTGATACTTTTCCCAATAACTAAACTCAATAAGCATTATTTGGAATCTCTAAAATCTTTTTATTCTAATACTAATTATTTCGGCGAACATCAAGTAAATGAATACACCTACACTCTCAATTACTCACAAATTACGACGAGAGGAACTCTGCCGGGCGCTAAGCTGCAACAATTGATTGACATATACATCAAAATCCGATTTTTAACGAGGATTACTCGAGGTTTTAAGCCGAAACGTCCAAATTCAACTCCACTCAGCTAACCCCCACCACTATGTCAAAGCCATCATCTCAGAGCTCAACCAAGCATCAATGAATCGCAACACAATCGTGCAAACTTAGAAACGCAAAACCCTACCATTCACCACGGATTAGAGGGAAATAGCGAACAAAGAAGAGCTGAGGCTATCCGACGAAGAGGAAGAGGAGGAGACGAACCGTGGAGGACGCTACGACGGACGAGGAGGAGGGGCCGCGAGCGAGGAAGGGGGAGCGAGGTCGACCATGGCGAGAGGTGTCGAGAGGCGGCGAGGGAGAGGTGGCGCGCGAGGTGGGGCGAAGGGGAGAGGAGCACCATTTGTGTGTTTGTGCGTGTGTGTGTGTGTGTGTGAGAGAGAGAGAGAGAGAGAGAGAGAGGTAATGTAGTAGTTGCTTCGAGAGAGAGAGAGAGAGGGGAGGGGGCTCGAGGAAAGAGGAGACCCAGAGCCCATTTGGACGGTTCGGATCAGTTTATGCGGACGTTCGGGTTCGGATTCGGATACGGTTGCGAGACGGGCCCAATGGCCCGTACTCCGGCCCAGCTCGGCACGGCCTGTGCATGATTTTTAAATTTATTCAAAAAGTAGTAATTTTGGAGGATTTTGAATAAAGCGTAAAACTGAACGAAAACAGAAGGTGATTGATTATTTTTAGCTTCTTCAAATTAACCGTGCCCAACAAACTCATTCATCTTCCTAAATCAAAACCGTATTAACAGAAGCCGTGTTCATTTTGTTATGCAGTAATTTACACTTTCCGAGCAACAGTACAAACTAATTTTATCGATCAAAAAGTACACGTGGCACTCTACAGCGGAAGATGTAGCGAATCAAAAACTCTAAACCGACGCATTTGCCCGGGGGGATTTTTTCTTAGACCTGGTAAGCCACGTCATTAGTGAACCGGTAAGAAAAATTTATCCTTCCCAGTTCCCACCTATGATGAATGGTGGTTTAGGGGTTACGTGGCGGGACCAGGTCTAGGGAGATTGTTTGTACATTCACCGGAGTCCAAAAGGTGTCTCCGACACTACTTTATCTCCGCCCCGAAGCGGCGGGGTTGGCGCGTGGCGAGGAGAGGCGGAGAGGGGGGCGCGGCAAAACCCTAGAAAACCCTAACCCTCTCCCTCTCCACCCTTCTCCCTCATCGATCGAAACCCTAGATCCCGGGATCGTCTCCTTCCTTTGATGCGTCGCTCTAATGCTCCGCCTCGCGCGATCGATCCCGGCGCAGCCGCCGCCACCACCAAGATGGACTCATCGGGGCTGCCTCAGCTCCAATCGCTCCTCATCTCCCAGATCCCTTCCTCCATTCCTAAGCTCAGCCGCAGCAGCGGCGGTGGGGTCTGTGTCCTCGCCGCCGCTTCCCCAGCCTTGGCCGTGTTCCTTTACCTCCTCGTCGCGTCACGCGGCTGGACGCCTCCGGAATTCGCTATTATCATCGATGGTGGGAGCACGGGATCCCGGATCCATGTCTTCGGGTACCGGATCGGGTTGGGAGGAGTTCCGCAGCTCGATCTCGAGCTTACAGCTTCCATGAAGGTGAATCCGGGTCTTTCGGCGTATTCGGAGGAACCCACCCGCGCCGGGGAGTCTCTGCTAGGGCTTTTGGAGTTCGCGAGAGGGATGGTGCCGAGGGATCGGTGGGGGGAGACGGAGGTGAGGTTAATGGCGACCGCGGGCTTGCGGCTTGTCGAAGCTGGGGTTGTGGAGAGGATATTGGAGTCTTGCAGGAAAGTTCTTAAGGCTTCGAGGTTCCGGTTTCAGGATCAATGGGCCAGTGTGATCTCAGGCAGGTTATTTAGATCTCTATTGTTTGCAATTTCGTACTGCTATTCTCTTCGTCGCAATAAAATGTGAGTAATTTTGGTTGAATTTTGTAAAGGAGGGACATTGATAGTTGCAATTATATGTTTGCATAGTTATTTAGACTCATGTTGTGAAGCATATATGTTGTTCATTATGCACCTAGTTCTGATTGTTATCGTGGATACTGTGCTTCTGCTACTTGGGTTCTCAAGAGAACAGCAATAAAAGTTTGTGTTTTCCATTGGGTTCATATAGAAAGATTGAACTAAATTGCATGTAGTAGATATTTAGAGAAGGTGCTTTCGATACGCTGCTATCTGTTTCTCATAATACGACATTAGAAGAACTTGTTGAAGGAAATGATATAATGTTTGAACATATTTTGCAGGCACTGATGAAGGCATATATGCATGGGTTGCGGCAAACTATGCCCTGGGCACTCTTGGAGGTGACCCTCAGAAAACAACTGGAATACTTGAACTTGGTGGAGCATCTGCTCAGGTCTTATTTCGTCCCTTTGTATTTCGATCCCTCTATTTCTCGTATTGTACTCAAGGGCTCTGTCATGTGAAGCCTCTTTTGCCCCTCCAAACATTTGAGTTGACATTACTACTGCAAAGTTGATACGCATGCATACCTCTAAAAACCTTATTTATTTGCATTTGTCCGACCCAGGGTTCACACTTCTGGAAATGGAGTCTTTCAAATAATTTAGCACTTTGACCTTTCTTAGCTGGGCAGTACGAAATTTCTAACTGTTTTTTGTTGCCATTTTTTATCTTAATATGGAAAATTAATCTAATGACATGGAAATAATTGCAAGCCCTTTGAATAATCTCTGTTCTTGCTACTAGACTCGCTTCATTGTTTATGTTGCAGGTGACATTTGTTACAAGTGAACATTTGCCCTCAGAGTCATCACAGGTGCTTAAGCTTGGGGATGCCACATATAATCTATACAGCAACAGCTTTCTACATCTTGGTCAGGTGGCTCATTCAGATAATTCAGCGTTAACAAAAGCTTTCTATTGTAGTGCATTTCATTTTTAACTAAATCTTTTTAGCCTATCATTCTTCACTAGCCTGCTATTTCCGCTGAATACTGTATCTTCCATACATCATGAACCTTGATCCTAATATGTCTATAGCAGCATTTTATGGGTGGGCATGTCTATTGAAGTCTGCATGACTAGAACTCGATGCTAATATGCTTTTGGTCTTGTGTATACATGTTTTAACTTTGTGCTTTTTATTGTTATTTTGTCTGGCTCACTCATCATCGTTATTGTACACTCATCAACCTCATGTTATCGTGCAGAGTGTGGCATATGAATCACTTCGTAAACTGCTTAGCTCAAGACACCTGAAATCAAGTAAGTTGCTTCTTGTGATGCACTGTCGATATATGCTGAATAATATTGGTTAACAATTTCAAAAGAAGTGTTCTGCTACTAGCGATGAAATTCCCTAATAAGCGGAGCACATAATTTTGTGTTGTGGTGTAGTAACTCTAGTATGATCCATTTGCTGCAGTTTATTCTCTATGCATTTAAAAACTCATCATTTTAGGAAAGCGATGGCCATCTATTTTCTGGGGAGTGCTTTAAAATTCATCATTTCATCTAGTACTTTCATTTTTACCCTTTCAATATAACATGATACGATGCTTTTATTATTGTGAGGTACTTAAAAAAAATTTGTAAGCTATTTCCTTCAATGCATCTGCAGAATCACTTCAGGAGGTGATATATAGAGATCCGTGCTCTCCTAGAGGGTTCTTGCATAGTATGAAATCACTGAAGCAATCTGCTGGCGTCCGGTTCACTGCTTATGCAGTTGGTAATTTTTCTGAGTGTAGATCTGCTGCATTGGCACTGCTCCAGAAAGGAAAAGGTAGAAGCTTTTTGCTTTTAAATTACCTAAAGCTCCATTTTTCAGGTTATATATGTGTAGGCGTACTGCATGTTGGTCTTTTACACCATCCTGCAAGACCTAGCCAGCATATTCATCAGTAATGAATCCCTATATAACCAACCTATCTTTGAAGATAAATCATTAGAAACTTTTCCTCTTAGCCGTTGTACATCTAGGTTGTATCGCAATGTAATTCATGGCTGAGTATCTGAAATATAAGCAATATTGCTTATATTACCTATGCCATTATGTAACTCCCTTTCTCTGAGCCATTGATGTTGTGTATA
Organism: Aechmea fasciata; assembly: GCA_025177825.1. Taxonomy (NCBI): domain Eukaryota; kingdom Viridiplantae; phylum Streptophyta; class Magnoliopsida; order Poales; family Bromeliaceae; genus Aechmea; species Aechmea fasciata. The sequence goes on from CM045937.1 coordinate 6,809,358, forward strand.
CTAATTGTTTTAAAATGATATCGTGATGAAACTATTTCTGCTTCCTAGTAGTTAAATAAGAACTTCGTTGCATGCAGAGAAATGTGTATATCATCACTGCCCCTTGGGTTCATCCTTTGTGCCGAAGCTGCAGGGGAGATTCTTAGCTACAGAGAATTTCTTTTATACTTCAAAGGTCAGTGAATTACCTCCAGTTTGTTTAGATGTTTTAGTTTGTGTCTACATGCAAGATGATAAAAGTTAGACCTTGTTTCGCTATGCTTTTTCAAGTTCACATTCTATGTTATGGGATGTCTCGATGGATGGGCTACTATGTTCTTGTTTGTTGTCACCAAGTTTTTGCTATTTTTGGCCAAAATATCGATAGCAGTTCGGAACGAAATGAGTCCTTATTATTTACCTTACTGTTTGTGGTTTCACGTCGGTTGTAGCTACTACTATACTTGCTTTATGTTTTACTTAACCGGCCTTGTTTTCTTGTTCGATAGTTCTTTGGGCTTGGTCCAACATCATTTCTCTCTGATTTATTGTTGGCTGGGGAGCGATTTTGTAACGAAGATTGGTTAAAGCATAAGAAGCGCCATCATTCTTTGGATGAGGAGGAGCTCCTCTTATACTGCTTCTCCTCGGCATATATCGTGGCCTTACTGCACGACAGTCTTGGCATCGCTTTGGAGGATAAAAGGTGTGCGCGCTGCTCCATGCATCGCTCCATATCTGCGCATGCATCCTATGTTTTAATAGAACGTGTATTGCTTTACCGAGCGTGCTATCATTTTCGCTTCATGTTTCGAGCTTTTCTTTTTGCCGAGCAGGATTGACTTTGCAAACGAGGTGGGCGGCGTCCCACTCGACTGGGCACTCGGTGCTTTCGTCATGCAGAAAGCATTAAACCCGAGCATCAGCTACTCGGATTGGTTAACCGATGCAATCGGTGTTACTGTTAACCCTTCGACGGTCCTTTCTAACTTCGTCTTCCCCGCTTTTTTAGCCCTTACAGCATGGTCCATTTTGAAATGGAAGAAGCCTCACTCGGAAACTATGTTTTACTGGGAGAAATGGCGATACGTTATTACGCGAGTCGGCCGGTGATTTTTAAAGGTATAGCCTCTTCCTTTGTAGAGTAGCTCAGCAGTTATATCAATTTAGTTTTGCTTTAATTGAATGATTCTATCATTATCTCTATAATTAGTTTATTGGGAGCTTTCTTAAGATCATCCCCAAAGAGAGAGAATCCCTTGTGTATCTATACAAATAGAGAAATGCACTTCTTGGCTTATATATGTGTTATCTTTGACACTACGTGGTAGGGGAAAAATTTACACAAATAATTTAGAAATTTTATTGGTGAATTTATGCTTGAACACATTGTTATGCAAGTCTACATTTTTAGTTTTTTTTTTTTTTAGGATCACTGATGTAAACATCATGACTTTTGTTTATAATAAATAAAAGATTAGAAATAATTTGAATTAATTGCCATTGGATTTAAGCCCAAAAAATCTATCTACCTTATGTGAGAATCATAGTTACATTGGTTGAACTTGTAACGTGATTTAATCATCTACTTTAATTTCACCTTTTTGGGAAGCACTTATCAGGCAACCACTCCATTGGGAACCACCCTTAATAATATAACAAAAACATTTAAACTCTTTACTTTTACCCTCACAAAGGTTTTGTTTACATGTACGTACCCTCTAAACTTTTAAGATTAACTTTATGAAAGAAATATATTTGAAAAGCATCTAAAAAATTCAGATATTGTAGGGTCCATATGTAAAATTCCCTATTAAAATTCACTATTATATTTGGTATATACTATTGAGGAGTTAGACTCTTATGCTTTCAAAAGTACTTTCAAAAGTACGGAGGCTTTCATAATTGTTTTAGATGATTGGACATCTGATTCGTATAGAAATCAAATTTTATAATTTTCTTGACTTTTTTTACTTCGTAAACAAATAGTCTCAAAATAAATGGTTGAAAATAAAAAAAATTTATAAAAAATAGTGATAAAATACTCAAATTTTGAATCACAAGTATTGATTTTTCTATTGATGTTAAATAGAATTTTCTATTAAAATTTCATATAATTTAGATTGTTTTATATCGTTGAACTTGAAAATGTGCCACATCGATTGTTGGAATAGTTATTTTTGAGACCTCATTTGGTAAGTAATGTTAATAAATTATAAAATTTGGTTTTTAAATAGTTCCAATAGATAGATTATACCTAACAAAGTTGATCGTCGAATCAGATGTCTTATTATCGAAAATAATTTATAAGTATGAAGGTCTTCGTACTTTCGAGAGTAGAGGAGACGTACACACCACCGAGACACAACAAAGAACAAAACAAAACAAACTATTCTTACTCAAAACAAACTTCTTTGCCATTAAACAAGCATCATCAAAAGCACTTTTTCTTTTTTCTAATAAAAAAATAGAATCAATAGTACAAGGGCGGCTATTATATCAAATATTTTTTGAAAAAAAAACAATTTAAATTTGTAAAAGATAAGGGAGTTTCATCATCTATTAAGAAATAGTTGAAAATTTATACCAATGGGAAGTAAGAATATGTGATGTAACTAAGCACGAGTTGGATTTAGTATCAAGTTGGTTGATTCATTATTTCTACACAAAATTTTTTAATATTTAAAATGGTTACTTTGTTTGATTCAACTTGATTCGTGGTACCAATAGGGATTCAATTCTTTATGCAGTACAATCCAAAGTACTTTCAAAAGTTATTAAAAAAAAAAAAAGATTTGAAAAAAAATCTATATGTCCTCATAGGATGAGGACATAAAAAATATCTTACATTTTCCTTTGTTCAATTTAAGAGTGATGCTAGGGGTAAAGACTTAGTTTGGTATTGAGACCAATCTAATGTTATTATATAAAATGGAATTGTGGAAAAAAATATATAAGGATATGTTTCTGCATTCTTCAGTGGAACCGAATATATCGTAACTGACTAATCGCGATATACGTAAGTAAACAACGGAGTATTTTTCCAACATACTTTCTCACCGCACGTAACGTAATCTCTCTGCAATCCCAAATGAAGCCTAAAACTGTACCATGTACGTAGTTGAGGAATCAATTTTGTATACATGACGAGAAATCGACATTGTATACGTCATGACGGCCAGTAAAAAAATATTATAAATATACATAATACAAGAAATCCGGCTTCTACTCTTCTACACTATTGCATATAAGTTTGCTGTAAAAAATAAAAAAAAAAGGAAAATGACAAGGACATCAAACAAGACCCAAATTATATATTACCAATCAGTAATTAATGTATAAAACTTATTCATCGACTATATTCAGAATATCAAGGAGTCTTCTGAGGAACCTAGCTATAGCTTTATTATTCTTTTGTTTATTTATAACTTGTAGGTTTAGTCCACAACAAAAGAGTAGCATCAAAGGTAATGTTATTTTCACAAAATGAATACGTACATACACAAACGTTTTATATGGTCCCAAAACTAAGTAGATATTATTAGAAAGGCCAAAAACCCAACTAATCCTATATATAAATATTCTAGTACTTGTCATCATCTTCTTATAAAAGCTCTTCTATTATTTATTTATTTAGCTTCCATAAAATATATATGGAGTTGTGGTCCAACTCAATAGATCCTGGAATTAGGAAAATTTACACATCGTATTATGTTTCTTTCCTCTTTTTTTTAAAGCAAATGTTCAACCTAACCAGTGTGAGTTTGCACATAGTTTGATGATGAAATGAAGAGATAATTATTTATGAATTATCATCTCTTGGACTGTGAAGGGTGATGTGTTGAAACAAGTTTCGACGTTGCGATCTAAGCTCATTATTTTTGTAATTGGTTAGATTAATGTTTCGCCATGTATAGAGTGTTAGTATAAGGATTAATAAACCTTTACTAGAAACTAATGCAAAGAATTTAGAGGAAAAGATCAATTACTTATTGAAAAAAACAAAAACAAAAGAAAAGAAAGTGATTATGAGATTTTTTTTTTTTTTAATTTTGAGAATAGGCAGCAAGTTATCCGTTTCATTCAATAAATGAAAGTGAATTAAGCGTTATAGGGTGAAAGCAGCTAAGACTTCCGGGGGAGGTGAAAGGCAACAGTAGAGGATAAAGAAAAAACAGAAAAAATCAATCTAAAGCAAAATGAAAAAAAGTAGTGCGATAGATGATATGTGGACCACTCGGCCAGCAGTACGTAGTCTCAGCCTTTCAAAATAGTGAAGATCGACGTTGTGGGGCTTTGCTTGGAAGATAGAGTTATTTTTTTCCGTCCATACGATCCACCAGATTCCAGCTAGACGGCTTAAGCGTTTTGATCTCAGAGCAGCGTCAGTGGTGGTGTTGCCAATTAGTCAAAGAAAATATAGTTTTCATTCCTCTCTTGGAGAATTAATTTCATAGTAATTATTTAAACATATTTTGAACTAAAAGGAACTTTGTAATGTTTCATGAAAAATAACTTTCCAAAAGTTATGTAGCATTCGAAGCTCTTGGATTTTGCAAACTCTTGCTCATTTTTCTTTTCAAATCACTCTCTTGATTTAATGCTTTTTTGTGTGCGTGTGTGTGTCTTGAGTAGAAACTTAGGTCACATGCACTATATATCGAAGTCATATAACTTTTATTATTTGCATGCGTACAACGCGAATCGACAACATATATATATATATTTTTAATTACATGATAATGGATTCAAACGTCATCTATATAGATATTCTAATATGATCATGTGTCATGATCATCACAAAGAGATATTTTTGTACAAGTATATATTCTCAAAATGCATTAACATGATTAACCCTGGATTAGTTCTAACTATTTTTTTTCTATTTTTCAGTCTAAGCAGTTATTATTTTTTTTTTTTTTTTAAAAAAATCAGACTTATGCAATTTATTTAAATTAAGCTGAATAAAATTTCTGTGGTTAATTGTTTTAAAAATGTTAAAAGATTCGTAAGTAATTAAATATACTTAAATGCATGTGATTATTGTTTATATATATATATAACTTAAGGAATTTTAAGGTTTAAAAAATTGAAAACACGTGTGATTAATTACATCTCCTACCCTATGTTGTGTACGCACTAGGGTGATTTAATTCGACCTAATTAAGTAATTAGAAGTAGATATATATATATATATATATATATATATATATATATATATATATATATATATATATATATATATATATATATATATATATATATAAACCATATTTTAAATTACCTACTACGTACTTAAGATTATTCACAATTATAAAGCTGAAAAATAGTTTAAAACTAATATTAAATCGAATAACATCTAATTTATTTATAATTACAATATTTTTACTTAATATGGCTGCGCTAATGTTAAATAATGTTTGCATTACCATTATTTTTCAAAAGCTTAAGTTACCAACCTCATAACACAGCGTCTTTAACTTAATATTAATGTAAAATAATAATATGTAAATGATCGTTATTCTCTAAAAATTTAAGTTATTACATTTTATTCAGCTAATAATTTAGTACGCCACAATTTGATTAACTTGTTGGGAAAGTGATTTTTCACTCCTCACTGTACAAAGCACATAGAGAGATAGTGCAATTAATTATATTATTTACATTACTATTGAGTCCACATGTGTGACACCTAACCCACCACATGCACATATATGCATTTTGGTCAATTAGAACCAAAGTGCTTTTTCCCACAGCACCACATGCTTATAGTTGCCCTTTTTCCCTGACAAATTATTGCCTAGCTTTATTAATTGGGTCAGGGATATCACTACAACAAAGTATGTTTTAGATGACGATTTTTTCTAGCGATTTTAATATTTAGCATTTGTCGACATTATAATTAAGCGTCGTCAATAAACATATTTTAATCAAATATTTATATAAATTTTCCGACGCTATATTAAAACATCGGTATATTTATTCCGACGTGTTTATTTAACGACTCTTTACGCGACGCTTTTACAAGCGTCGGGATTATTTTTACCGACGCTTTAAAGCGTCGCTAATTATTATTTAAAGTGTTCTTGAATACAAGATTTTTTGTAGTGGATAAATCTTTCAAGGATGAGAAAAAAGAAAAACAATGTATGTATATTAACTCCTTATTTTGGATGATTTATTTTAATTTTAGGTCGATCTGTATATCGACCCAGAAAAACAATTGCTATATGTATATGTATTTGAAAGTTGTTTTGTACGTACGTAGTTGAGAAAAATGCATAGAAATAAAGCAAATCGCTTCGAGAACAAAGTATATATTTCAAGTTTTTTTTGTTGTTATTTCTTTAAGAAAATAAGATATATGTCCTAAAATAAGTATGAACATATTAGAAATTAAATTCGAATAGTACATTCTATGTTTGATTGAGTTAGGATGTGCTGGTTAAAGAGGGGCATAAATACTATATATGCAAAATAAAGTAAAAAATGCCAACTTATTTGGTTGTTTCTTTTATACAAGATGGGACGGTACGTAAATAATATGCAATTAATACTACTAATTAAATGTGACAAAACTCAAAGATTAAATTATTGTTGAGAAACAAAATGATTAATTGATTATTTTTGGTAATTTTAATCTAACTGTTGTTATTGTCTCTAATAAAATTAGTTTAATTCCCTTCTCACCCCCCATTTAATTTAAAACCCAAAATAGTTGGAGCTTTTAAAAAAGACCAACTTTAAGTATACGTAGGACTGATGATCAGGTGAACCCTCTCTCCCTGGACTATATATCTCCTTCCACGTGGCACATTCTAGGCCTTTCTTTAACCATCAGATGGTCCACCTTAACTACAGTACTTTTCTCTGCCACTGTTTTTTTCCTCAGGTAGTGGACTATATATTATGATCTCCATTGTAACATGTATTCTTATCTCTCTCTCTCTCTCCACTGTTGACCTTATTGGCCCCACACAACAGTGTGGATGTACATATCTTTCTTTCAGAATAATGTTACTATTTGGACCACATTCAACTGTGTAGTATTAGTGATCCATTTCTCATCATCGAAATGATCGATCTGGTAGAAAACCGTTCAGTAATAACGTAAATATTTTTACTTCTGGAAGCCATGCATGTCGCATACAAACGGAGGGTCAGAACTGGTGCTAATACGTATATACTGTGTCAATCAAAGGTCGATTGATCTCGTAGGAGATTAGTGAGAGTCACGCAGCATCTGAACTCTGGATCTCCTGCAATATGGGGTTAGCTGTAGGGCTGTCTAATTAATATGCCATGTTGTGCAAAAGATCGATCTTATCGAAAATGGCGTGACGATGGCCTCCAAACATAAATATTGTGGACCCAACTTGAAAATCAAGTATATATATATGGAGGACCAATAATGTATGTGGTGCAATAACCAAGCAACTACTATCCATGGACTTCCCTTTCAATATTATTCTTTCCTGGTGCTCTCAACATCAACAAATTTATATGTCACAAATGAACCACATCTCCATCTAATTTAATTCTTGCCTTAATTCTGTGGAACACACCAGATATTTAACCAAGTTGCTTCTTAATTTGGGCATCAATAATCAAAAGAAGTTGAAATGTTAAATGGATAAACAGTATCAAATTTATAGTGATTCAAGGTATTATGTGACTGGATTCCAAAATTGACTTGCGAGGGAAAAACCACACATGTTCCACTATATTATGGACGAGGTGGTCCATGCATGAATGTAACACTGCATGTGGTCTCAGGAATGTGAATCTCTTCTCATGTGAGGACTACGCGTTGAACAGGGATTTATCTTTAAGTGGTCATTGATATACTATTAGATTTTCGGCTCTTGGATAAAGAGATGTGTGGCTAGGATGATAGTTGTCGATCCCCTAGAGTTGAGTATATATAGTAATTGGTTGAATAGTATGATCTAACAGATGAAAATGATCAAAGGAATAGATCTAACGGTAGAAAACTTAGTAGCACAAAGTGCTTGGTATTATTGATAGCATATAGTAGCCGGACAATATGATCCTTGGGGTTTGTTTGTAGCACCATACCAAAAATATTACTCTAAAGTGGCTGGAATAGAGGAAAAGGCTCAATTATCTTAAAATGGGTGAGTGCAACTGCAGAGACCCACATAAGTAATCTCCACAAAGATTGCTAATGCGCTGACAATCACGCATAACATTTGCTGATTGATTTAAAACATATATATACTCCGAAATATTATAAGTAACGGTGAATTGAGAGCCATAAAAGAGGTCTCTAATAAAGAATTACTCTAAAGTGGGGAGCCAAGGAGAAGGTCATAATTTAGCTTTTAGAAAGTGGATGAAAGCATATGAAACCTGCAGCATCAGTTCCATGGAATTGACTTTCCTGTAACTCAGTTATTCTATTTGAGGAATTGCTGTACTACACCTGCAATTAATTGCTAAGGGAAAAAGCCAAAACTAGGCGAAATAAATTAAAAAAAGGATACAAATTTAGAACTTTTGGAGAGCATACACTAGCTAACACAAAGCACCACACAGTAATGAGAATCAATAGAACATGTGTAGAAGGATAATAGAAACAATGAACAAATGAAAAGGATGCTAAGTAAAGTAGAGAGTTAAATATTAGGGCCTTTTTTGGTTTATATGATTAACTTAATTTCTTTTCTATTAATCTTTGTAATAAGTAAGGAATTTTACGTAATCATGCATTGGCTAAATTTGTAATGCAATCCTATCGGATGCAAATGACAATTTAAAATATATTAACAGTTGTTACTGAATAGTGAATATATAGTTCGTTAAATAAAAATTTATATTTAAAAAGCAAAAAAAAAACAGCTATATATATATGATACCAAGTAGGAGTCAAAAAGATATTATTCCATTAATACTGTGTTGCCCACCGAATCAATTTCATAGGACTCGATCACTAAGAAATAGCCTTAACACGTACCTATATATCGTGACTTATGAAAAAAATTGATAGGAATTAATGAGCCCCAATTGAGGTTTAAAGTAGAAGCATTAAACATCATTGCGACCAGGACTTGTACATCCCAATAGTGCAATTGTGCTCAAGTCTAAAAATGCCATGTTTGAAATGACAAAACACCTAAAAAGAGATGATGAAGAATATTGTACGTGGTGGGGATAAGAAAAGATCGATGAAACCTCATGCTGATGGAAACATTTCATGCATGCCACACAACTTTGATAACCGGTGAAAATCATCAGAAAGGTGAATCTAACGGTGGAAAACTTGGTAGCACCGAGTGCTTCGTGCTATTGATAGCATAGCAGCCGGACTCATATATAGAACTAGGCTAGTATGCCACACAACTTTGATAAGAGGTGAAAATCATCAAAAGGGTGGATCTAACGGTGGAAAATTTGGTAGCACCGAGTGCTTCGTGCTATTGATATAGCAGCCGGACTCATATATAGAACTAGGCTACTATGCTATTGATAGCATAGCAGCACGAAAAACTCGGTGCTACCAAGTTTTCCACCGTTAGATTCACCATTTTGATGATTTTCACCTGTTAGATCATACTATCACTACAAGAAAATATATTCAACCAACCACCCACTTAACCCTAGGAGGCCCACATCATCCTAACCGCACATCTCTCAATCCAACGATCAAAAACTTGGTAGCACCAATGACTTGGTGCTATTAATAGCATAGTAGCCTAGTTCTATATATATATATATATATATATATATATATATATATATATAGAGTAAGCATCGATTTCGATGTTGTGGCTTCCGAATCGTCGATCGGCTCCGTTAAACTTGATCTAGAGTATTTGAAGTACCTAGAAAATAAATTTTGCGATTTTTCGATATTATTTGCCTAGCGAACGAAGAGGCTAAAAATCAACTAAAAATAAAAATCTTACAAAACGCGATAATATAGCATTTATAATTTAGATCAAAGATATTGATCTTGTTTTATATAGTATAAAAAATTTTCTCTCAAAATTTCATGTAATTTGGATTTTTCTACACCGTTAAACTTTCAAACGGCTCACTATGACCATTAAAATTATTTGATTTTGTGCCCCTTCGATCACTAGGCAAATGATATCGAAAAATTATAAAATTTATTTTCTAGATACTTCAAATATTCTATATCAAGTTTAAAGAAGAAGATCGACGATTCGAAAACTGCATCATCGAAAACGACGTGGAAGCACGAAAGGCTCCGTGCTTCCGATAGCATAGTAGCCTCACAAAATATATATATATATATATATATATATATATATATATATATATATATATATATATAGATCTGCCTAGATCTCAAATCGGACGTTGAACATGATCTAGACCATTTAAATTATCTAGAAATCAAATTTCATGATTTTCTGGCATCACTAACTGAACAATCAAAGGGTCACAAAATTTATAATTTTAATAGCCGATATGGTGCGTTTGTTCGTTTAACGGTATATATAGAAGAGTTCAAATCAACTAAATTTTTGTTAGAAAATTTTTTAAACTATTTAAAATAAGATCTAGACTCTAGATCTCAAATATAAAAATTGTATCATCACTTTTGGAAGGATATTCATTTCCAGCCATTTATATTTCTATTCATTTGATGGACAAGAGAACAATATCGAAAATGTGTGAAATTTGATTTCCAGATAGTTTAAATAGTTTAGATCATGTTTAAAGGTGTTAATCATCAATTTGAAAACTCTATCATCGAAAACAAATCGGTAGTAACTAGACTACTATGCTATTAATAGCACCAAGTCATTGGTGCTACTAAGTTTTTGGCCATTGGATTGAGAGATGTGTGGTTAGGATGATGTGGGCCCCCTAGGATTAAGTGGGTGGTTGGTTGAATAGTATGATCTACCGGGTAAAAGTCATCAAAGGGGTGGATCTAACGGCGGAAAACTTGGTAGCACCAAATGCATGATGCTATCGATAGTATCCCAGCCAGACTCTATATATATATATATATATAGAGAGAGAGAGAGAGAGAGAGAGAGAGAGAGAGAGAGAGAGAGAGTAGGGCTACTATACTCTTATGAGTATTGGAGCTTTCGTACTCATAAGTTGTTTTCGATGATGGAGCTTTCGATTCGACGATCCACTCCGTTGAATATGATCTAGAGTATTTGAAACTTCTAGAAAATAAATTTTGTAAATTTTTGAAACATAATAAACTCCATCATACGAGCATAAAAAGAACGGTCAAAATCGAACGATGTCCTAAAAATGGATAATCGGATCCTTTAATTTAAGATTGAAATTATTGATCTTTATTTAGGTAGTGAATAGAATTTTCTATCAAAAATTCAACAAATTTCGATTCTTTTACACCTTTAAACTAGCAAGTATTACATACCAGCCGTTAAAAATTATCAATTTTGTGACCTTTTGATTGTAAGGTAAATGATGTCGAAAAATTGTAAAATTTGATTTCTAGACGTTTTACATGCTCTAGATAACGTTTAATGGTGTGGATCGTCGATTCGCAAGTTCTATCATCGAAAACAACTTATGAGTACGAGGCTGGTCCCACTCATAATAGTATAGTAGCCGGGCTCTCTCTCTCTCTCTCTCTCTCTCTCTGTCTCTCTCTCTCTCTCTCTCTCTCTATATATATATATATATATATATAACAAGGCTACTACCCGGCTATATATATATATATATATATATACTATATGCTATTAATAAGCAAGTATTTTACCAAGTTTTTAGTCATTGGATTGAGAGATATGCGGTTGGGATGATGTGGGCCCCCTAGGGTTAAGTGAGTGGTTGGTTAAATAGTATAATCTAACGGGTGAAAATCATCAAAAGGGTGAATCGAACGGTGGAAAACTTGGTAGCAGAGTCTTCGTCTTATTGATAGCATAGCGACTCTCTCTCTCTCTCTCTCTCTCTCTCTCTCTCTCTATATATATATATATATATATATATATATATATATATATATATATATATATATATATATATATATATATATATATATATATATATATATATATGCAACTTGATCACTCTTTAAGTGTGTTGTGAATGTAACAACTATTGCATCATTATTCTCGGAGTTAATTTACATGTGCTAATTATTGAATTTTGATGAGGGATTCAATTGCAACACATCAAAATTCGATCGATACACTAATTGCAACAAATTGAAGTTCAGAGAACTAATAAATTTTAAGATTAACTTAAAGACAAAGTAGAGTAATTTAATCCTTAATAAAAAAAGCTCCAATTTGCTCCTAGCTAGTAAGAGTAGAGATAATTTATTCAAATTTCTACCATCACAATTTGCCGACCAAGTATATATTTATGCTAGTTTTACACCAACTAACATATTGTACAATTAATAGCGGTCCTTACACAAATCAATTATATATCTTAATTAATTTATAACAATAATCCCTGATTAGGTATATATATATATATATATATATATATATATATATATATATATATATATATATATATATATATATATATATATATATATATATATATATATGTTTAATAATGGCTTATAAGTATAAATGAGTTGAAAACAAGCTAGTACTCGATCGGGACCATATTATTGAGTATTGAAAGGTCAATTTCTATATATTTAGTTGCTTGTAATAGTAGTATATAGTCTCGGTTGATGTTGATCATTACATATGATATCGTAGCCACACCAATTACATGTTGAGATATTCTAATTAATTTTAAAAATAAGATAATTAATATTACTGTGCATGATGAAAAAGTTGCTTCATTAATATCACTTTTCCTATACTAAGATAATCGAGGTAGCATATTAGATGACATTTTTAATCTCTAAAGTTTAGGTCAACTACTAATTTATTTCTTATGTTTACTATTAAGGGGCTGAATATGTAATATATAAACTCTAAAAATGAGCTACAATTAGAATTAAGAACTTAATTGAGTTGAAATTTTACGGGTAACGGCAAGAGATCAAGTAGCTAGAATGATAAACATGTTAAAAAAATTTGCATGCTTTTATAATTAATACAATTAATTAGCATATATAACACAATGTGTACAAACAGTTCTACGAACTTTAATTCTATAAACAAATTTATGCGCACGACTTATATATATATTTTATTGATGGTTGCTCACAAATCATGTGATTATTATATTTATTTCAGATCACCCATTAATGAAATATAACATTTTTAGTAATTGTGGTAATATTAGTACACTCTTTTTATTTTCTAATGGGCCACTAAATGCCCTTATTAAACTAAGCACTTCTCTATATATGCCATCGTCAAGGAACTAATTAAGTAACAAATTTTCCATACAAAACAATTTGCGTTGGTAATTAATTAATTACTTGAAAATGTGCTTAATCACGCGTTGGATCTAATCAACAATCAACAATCAACAATCAACAATCAACAATCAACAATCAACAATCAACAATCAACAATGTATTATTATATATCTTAGGATTATAAAGGGGACACATGTCAATGTTTGGTGAAGTCTCAGTGCTACACTATATTTTCACTGTGGAGTGATCACATCACTATTTTTATCTTTTAATCCACATGAAATGTACATCACTGTACAAAAGTCCACCCTATATACGTTGCCAAAAATGGTTAAAAAAAAAGACTTTGGTAAAAATTTGTGAAAGATATATCCGTGTGTAGAAAATTTTTATACATAAAATTATCTTTTTCTAACTATCTGATCTTTTGTCTACATATTTAGAATCAAATTTTGTTACAAATTAATATTAGTTTTATAATTTGATAAGAAATAAGGAATAAGAAATTGTCAATAATAAGGTAATTTGGAGCTCCAAATCCTCCAAAAAAAGGATTTTCTATGAGTTCAAATCATTTTGGGGCAAAGGGATTAAAAAAAAAAAAAACAAAACAAAGGAGATTGATCATGTCATGCAGAAAGGATGTCTCTACAATCTATATATCAGCTTAAGTTTTCAGGAAAAAAAAAAAATTTATTTCACAATCTCCTTCAAAGGATTAGTTAGTAAACAAAACTCATTGTTTAATTACGTTGACAACATTGGATTCAGGTGTGTGCTAATACAAGAATCAGATGAAACCGAATTGCGCGAACTAGACAATATATACCAAGCGAGCTCAGGAGGACGAAGTAAAACGTAAAAAAGTTGAATGTCAATCAATCTCCGATACGTACCATGTTAGCTAGAACACTGGAACCAGTCGAAAGTTTAAGTTAATGCATTAAAAAAATCTTTTAAATTACATGTAGAAAGTTAGGTTTCGAAGTGTTGTTTAATATAGAACCAATATTCTTAACAACGTACCGTAAGTAATTTGTTTGTGTGCCTGTAACCGCGTTATGCCTACCCACAACATCAATCACATATCGTTAGTGGTGCTCGATCGCTCGCCACTAAATGTGTGGGCCTAACTCGTACTAACCATCTTTTCACACATTAGGCCTTGTAATTAAAGCCATCACCAACCCAATGTTGCCATCTTATGCAGTGGTAAAGAGAATGTAGTTCAAGTGGGTCGGTTGTGGACGACAAGCGCCTGTTCGGGTTGGTTCGAGTGTTCGCACAAGTGCTTTTTCTATCGAACTTTTCAAAAGGTTCATATTAGACCCTCGTTTTGGGCGCTCTAGCTTAATTTTTTTTTTTTCTTTGAGAAATAGATAGCATGCTACCGTTTCATTCATTGGAACGATGAACTAGGCAACAGAGTTGAGGCGGACCGGGCCTATGAAAGAAACACAAAGCTCAAGTGTCTAGGTTAATTTTGTTACGTCACCGTAATGCTAAAACTATCCCTAAGTTGTTTTCTATTAAACTGATTGATGTGATAAGTAACATGCATTGTATCAGACCTGCTATGAATCAATTGACTTAATTCCTTATGTCCTTTAGTTAATGGGCTAAATTTTCGTCTATTACGTACATCTTTTCTCTTCAAATCTCGATATATAACGTATGAAACTGAGAGTGATATATATATATATATATATATATATATATATATATATATATATATATATATATATATATATATATATATATATATATATATATATATATATAATACTATTTTTAGGATGTACTTGGTTCATTAGGATGTGCTTTGTCCAATGAACCGAGTTTATGATATGGTTCATTCAAACTCTATTCGTATACATAATTAAGCGAAGTGTTAAGATTATTTTTATTCCTTTTTCATACCACAAAATTGTTTAATTAGATGGTTGTATATGTGGTCCTCTAGTGTGCATGCATAGAGAGAGAGAGAGAGAGAGAGAGAGAGAGAGAGAGAGAGAGAGAGGGAGGGAGGGAGTGGTAGATTCCTTTTATCCATGAAACACCACTTAGTGCACTCTCCCTCCCTTCTATAAATACTCCCCTAAAGGGACTCTCTAAGACCACAAAACATAACTCACACATCTCTAGAGAGTGCTCAATACATTTGGTTCTTAGAGAGAGAGAGAGAGAGAGAGAGAGAGAGATAATATGGCTTCAAACCCAAGAACCAACTACTCCAATGAGATCCATGACATAGACATAATCCAAAGCTCCTCCATCCCCCCAAGAGTGCTCTACCATGAAAAATCCTTTAGGGAGTATCTCCCTCCATTTCTCCTCAGAAAGGTCTTGCACTCAATTCACTTCTCTCTCTTTATCATTTGATATGATGATCATCACTAAGTACTTGAATTGATCTTTATATGCATGGTATTTATATATGTACACTAGATAATCCATATGTAGCTACTTTTTTGGCTCTCTTTTTGGATCATACATATAGTGATTGAAACATTGATTGGACTTTTATGTTTCTCTCCAGGTGGTGGCTGAGATTATTGCTACTTTCTTGCTGGTGTTTGTGAGCTGCGGCGCGGGCGCGCTTAGCAAAAATGATTCGGCCCGCATTTCGCAGCTCGGTGCATCGGTCGCGGGAGGGCTTATCGTGACGGTGATGATATATTCCGTCGGACACATCTCCGGCGCGCATATGAATCCCGCTGTCACTCTAGCATTTGCTGTCTCGAAGCATGGGCAATTCCCTTGGATTCAGGTTGGTTTTCTGTGACACTGATCTCTCTGATCTCGATCTCTATTTCATTGTGAAAATTGTTATTGACAGAATAGATTTATTGAACCTCGTCAAATTTGTCAGGAACAATCACCCCTTTTAAGTCTCTCTCTGTCCTCGCTTTACGTCCCTGTTGACGATAGGACATGACAATATAAATGCTCATAAAAATAGCAAGTTGTCATTGAAATCAATTGATGGCCTCTTCTTGTTAAATTTCACCCAACATTTCCATTACTCTGACAATTTTTTTTCCTTTTGAAAAGTTATCTTATAACATATTCCTGTCCAGTATATATACATCACTGGGTTTTTTTTTTTTCCTTGTTAATTTCTCGACTAAGATAAAACTTACACTACTCAACAACAATCTAAGTTTTAATTAAACACTGAGATCCTTATTTCTTATCATAATTTTTTTGAGAAATTATTGACACTATATATGATAAAGAGGTAGAGAACTTATATGTAGTGAGTAGATATATAATTAATTTGGCCATGTACTACACAGAACTCATTTAACTAAATAACTACCTAATAAATTAATCATACCCATAAATCCATATGGAATTAATTGTAACCGCTAATTTAACTTATCTACGTACCCACGTGATGAGTAAACTAATCATAGAGTTTATATATAGAGTTTATATATAATCATAGAGTTTATAGTTTATCGAGTTTATATATATATACTCTAATTATATTTCTTTTTCTTTGAACTACTTGGATGTTGCAATTAAGTTTAAGCATAGAAAGAGCTCATAATATTTTATTCAAACATTGCAAGTCACTTTTATGGAGACTTCACAACCTAGATCAATTAAGTCTTTTTAAAAATGATTAATTAAGAAATTGATCGATAGCCCTTTATCTCTATACAATTTCTTAGTGACAATGCATGAGATTATTATTCATAAATGAACTAGACACAACATGGAATATTCCAACAAAATATTGAAATTAGTACAATTGACTAACAACTTGATTTGGCGCCTATCTTAAATTTCTTAATCTACTTTTCATTTCTTTTGTTATATATATATGTTGAAATATCATTGCCAGAGTTAGTGTTAATTAAATAAATTAAGCAGAACATCCTGCGTTCAAGTCTATGTTCTAAGCCAACAAATTAAACTCTTGAGCGTAGTCTAAATGCGAAATTTGACCGCACCACAACGATATAGATTTACTTATTTATTTTAGATGTTATTTATGTTATTTATGTATTTAGAGACATTATTAATTAGTGAAAAAGGTAATTTCCCTCGAGAAAAAAGATTTCAAAAAATAGACCAAAGAAAAAAAGCAATGTAAAAAGTATAGTCAAAATAGGTCTTGATTGTGTCTTTTTCAAATAAAAAAGTTGGGCCAATATCAAACTTGGGACAAGGAATAATTTTTGGAGAATAACTCAACATGCCCAAGATCTCACTTTGTATGTTGCATTGAAATACTTGGTTTGCCTATACATACATAAAGGAGAAATTATTGCATACATATATATATAGAGTTTTGCTAGAATACTATCGGTAGTAAACGAGCCATTTTACTACCGATTTGTTTTCGATGATAGAGCTTCCAAATTGACGATCGGCTCCGTTGAACATGATCTATACCATTTGAAGTGTTTAGAAATCAAATTTCAAATCTTTTCGACATCATTTGCCTAATGATCAAAGGGTTTCAAAATTTGCAATTTTAATGATCGATAAGAGGCGTTTTCTCGTTTAACAGTGTAAAAATATCCAAATCAATTGAATTTTTGTTAGAAAATTCTTTAAACTATTTAAAACAAGATCTATACTCTTGATCTTGATTACAAGACTCCTATCATCATTTTTTAAAGAGTATTCATTTTCAGCCATTCATTTTTCTGTTCACTTGATGGATTAAAGAATAATATCGAAAGTGCATGAAATTTGATTTCTAGGTAGTTTAAATGATTTAGATCATATTTAACGGAGCCGATCGTCAATTTGGAAGCTCTATCATCGAAAATAAATCGGTAGTAAAACGACCTGTTTACTACCGATAGTATTCTAGTTCAACTATATATATATATATATATATATATATATATATATATATATATATATATATATATATATATATATATATATATATATATAGTCCCTATGGTGCTTGTAAAAGTACCAAGCATTTCGTGCTTGTGATTTTTTACCGTTAGATCTACACCTTTTATCATTTTCACCCGTTAGATTATACTATTCAACCAACCACCCACTTAACCCAAAGGGGCCCACATCATCCTAACCGCTCATCTATTAATCCAAGTAAAAACTTACAAGACTAATGACTTCGCTTTTAAAAGCATAGAGCTCAATTCTATATATATATATACACACACACACACACACGGTGCATATGCATATATATATATATATATATATATATATATATATATATATATATATATATATATATATATATATATATATATATATATATATATATATACACACACACACGGTGCATATGCATATATAACTCGTCGTTGTTTCCTGACCATCCATCTTATCTAGTACTTTAATTTTCACAAATCATTTTGATTGTTTATCGAGGGGAAAAAAGAAAAAGAAAAGCCTAGTGCTCTATTTAGATGAGGAGAAAATATAATTAGAAGAGAGACGAACCATTTTTTTCAAAGTAGGAAGAGAAAAATAGAGGGGAAGAAAAATAAAAGTAAAAGTAAGCACCTCGATGACGGTAAAATGTTTCTATCTAAGAGTGAATAGTGAAGAGAAAGGGAAAGAAAAAAAAAAAGAAACTAATGCCCCATCAAATGTCATTTTATCTTAATCGATCATCTTTACGTATTCAAATATCTAAAGAAAAGTTAGTTTTCACCTATTCTTTCCGTCTAAATAATTAAAGTACTGATAATGACAAGCATCAAAGCATAAGATATGATAAAATGGTGGTGCACGAGATGTACAGATGCATCATGCTGCAGTTGATAATTTTCAAACACTATTATCTCTAGCCCAAAAAAAAAAAAAAAAAAAAAAAAAAAAAAGGCCATGAGAGCTAAGCTCTACTCTAGGGCACTAGGATTTGGAATGATGCATCAATCATAAAACCAGGACAAACAAGTCACTTCTTGTCTTGTCCATTATTTCTAGTCCAAAAGAGTTTTTTGGCTTCTTTTTTTACTTTGGAAAATGTTTATAACATGCGAGAATAATGCATTGCTATTTGCTACCATGTTAATTAATAATATATAAAAACAATGTCATAAAAAATTTGTAGTCCCATTTATTTACTAGGGTTGATTAGATATGGTATGGCAATGGGTCGGGCTAAACCGAGTCAGGATAGGATCAAGCTTAACCAAAACTCGACTTGGTCTAAATCTCAAAACTACTACTTTATAGGTCGAATTGGGTTGATCGACTAAAGTATGTGTAGTATATATATCTCTATTAAGTATTCGACAAATATTTTGTACTTGGTTGATGAGGAGTGTGAACAGATATTTAGAGAATTACAGCCGGATATATCTAAAGTCGATTCAACGCACACAACCTTGTTCGATGCGTGTTTTTTAGCAAGTCGAGTTAGGTTTTTGATTTGGGGGTCGATCTCCGCATCCGCTTTTATTTGGGATCCAAAATATCTCTTTTGATCACCTGATGTGACCTGACCCAACCTAGTCATTTTGGACCAAACTTTCGACCTACGAAAATATTCTTAAATGGTTGATATCGAGCTTCCAAAAGAATATGAGTTGTTACGAGTCGACAACATCCGAACAGATTCTAAAACTCTTAGCACGCTGCTTGCAGGTGCCCTTTTACTGGTCGGCCCAGCTCAGCGGGGCCATGATTGCGGCGTTTATTCTGCGTGAGGTGCTCCACCCGATTACGAATCTTGGAACGACGACACCGTCGGGGACGGAGTGGCAGGCACTAGTGATAGAGATCGTTGTCACCTTCGTCATGATGTTTGTCACTTCAGCGGTCGCGACTGACACCAGAGCGGTATACTATAAACTCCTCAAATCAAATTTCAAAAGCTTAATTTATATCTTCTCTTTTTTTTTTTTTCTTTCTTTTCCATCTAATCTTTTCTTGGCTTTATCTTGTAGGTGGGAGAGTTGGCAGGTTTAGCAGTTGGCTCCTCAGTATGCATAGCCTCTATCTTTGCAGGGTAAAATAATAAAACACATGAAATTAAGAAAACTAAGTTTTAGTAACCACCATTTACTTTTATTTTTTTACGGTGGCGGCTAATTAATATTGAAAAATTATCAGGTCTAGCATGCAAAAATGCACCATCACATACATGCTTGGAAATGTTTTTGACCCAAAAATTGTCCTTGAAAACATAGTGTTACATTTATATGTTTCAAAAATATAGAGGAGAAAAAAATGTGATGCTCCTTAAAAATATTATATTATGGGCAATATTAATATTTTTTAAAACATGAATAAGCTTAATATCACCTAGGGTTCACACATTTTGAGCTACAATGAGTTGTGCAGACCGGTTTCTGGCGGATCGATGAACCCGGCAAGGTCGCTGGCACCCGCGGTCGCGAGCAAGATATACCGCGGGCTCTGGGTATACTTTCTGGGGCCCCCTATCGGGACATTGTCAGGCGCGTTGGCCTACAACTATATACGCTTAAATGATATGTCACCGCAGAAAACAGAGAAGCTCTCGTCTCTCAAGCTACGACGCTTGCAGAGCCAGGCATCGTCGCAAGTTGGCGGCGGTGATGAGCTCGACCACGTTTGATGGGCTTTTATGGGCTTTGGGCTTTAATGGGCTTGACCCATGTGGTTTCTAGTTCCTAGCCTACTTACTATGGGCTTTAATTTTAATTTTATGGGCTCTATTTTGTAGTGCTAAATGTGCTTGTTGTTAAGTTGCAAGGGTTTGCTATCTTAGAAATGAGCATGTAATCAATCAATCCCTTGGGGTTAAAATTATGGAAAGTTTCTATGCTTTTGGCTTATTATTATTTACCTTTGGTCCTTTTTTAATTTTAACCCCTAAATGCTCTCGAATAACATAAGTTTTTGGAGAAATCAGTTGTTTAATAATATGTTTTGCTCCTAATTAGTTTCAAATTTAATTCGCGAGCTTCACATAACATTTAGTCCCCCCCAAAAAGAAAAAAAACATATTTTACGCAAAGTTGATTAAGAAAAATGATCATAGAGTTCCTAAATTTGGATAAAATCGTTATATATATACGACCGTTAAATCGTTTTCCATAATAAGATAAATAATTAATATCATATATAGGACATTACAATAAGGTGAAAATATATTGTTAAGTTCGAATCACAGGAGAAAAATAGTAGTGTGGAAATTATTGCTGGATAGACCGAATATATATATTTGGATGCAGGAACATCTTATTCGTCACATATTTTTGGTTTACTTTAGTAGATGATGAGTACGACTAGATTCCTACAACTAAAAGAAATTATATCTCAAGATTATTTTTTTGGAATAAAAGAAATTATATCTCAAGACCTTATAATAGTTGCAGTGCCAATTTTAAATTTAAGGAATATTAGTTAGAGATAAGTTTCTATATTTATATGTTGCATTATTATTATTATTTTTTTTTGAGGAATAGCATTATTATTATTATTATTATTTTATTTTGGCTATGTCATTGTCACACAACCACTGTTAGTTTAAGAGAATTGCATTGAAGTGGCCTCTTAATTTATTTTTTATTCTATTTTCAATTGCATACCTTCATTGAGTTACCTACCCTAACTAAGCTAGTGCTTAATAAAAGAAAATTAATAATAATACATGCATTAAATAATTGAATTAATTTGCAACTACAATTTGTTCTTATGGGAGATGAAGAAGAAATACATGTAAGGTGGTGAATTGGTCAAATAAAATGAGTGTTTCATATTAAAATTTGTTTTAGAAAAAAAAGAAAAAAAAAAAGTCACAAAGTTTCAATAATTTTTGAAGTACTAAACAAATAGTAGACTCAATATTGTAGATTGGGACAAGATATCTAATCCTTTTTGCCCAAATTAATAAATTTGTAGTTAACTAACATAAGTTTATCAATTTAGTTAATTTACTAATTATAATGTTGTTATTTATTATTTAATTAGTCACTACTAATATAAGCCATATATTAATGTTATTAACAAATTGTTGTATTTGCGTGCAATATTAAGGCCTTTATGCAATTTTCTAGCTACTTATCACCCCAAAAATTAATCTAATAAAAAATAATTCAGAAACACTTTTAATACGCGCGCATACGTATACGCACGTGATAAATATAAAATTAGAACTCACGATTAAGCAAAATGGTGATAGTTTAGAATTGGCTCTGATACTATATCAGATAAAAAAAGTTAACACTAGAATATTATTATCTTTCTAAATACTCTATTATAAGTATAATTATTATAAATAAATGATTAAAGATGAAAATGAATAATGTTTTTTTTTTTTTTTGTAAATATCCTCTGAATATCTTATCTTAGAAAGAGAAGCGTACTCTTTCAACGGATAAAAATAAAAAAAAAAAAAAAATTATGGGTTATTTACATACGAGGTCCCCGCAAACATAGTCGATTGTGGATATATCCTTCAAACGCGAAACTGGTGAGTTGTCACAAAGTCCGAAGTTATGCGAGATATGTCCCTACCGTCCGGATCTGTTAGAAAATTTCCGTTAACCACGGTTAAAATACTTAACCATGGTTAATTATAGTGTAAATTGACGTATTTACCCTTCTTCCTCTTCCCTCTCTTCTTCTTCCTTCTTCTTCATCGCCGTCGAGTAGATCCGACGACGACGGCGACGAGATCCGGTGGCGACGGCGACGACGATGGCGAACTCCTTTCCTCTTCCCTCTTCTCCCTTCTCCCTTTTTCTTCCTTCTTTCTTCTTCCTTCTTCCTTCTTCCTTCTTCCTCTTCTTTTTCCCACTTCCTCATCGCCGGCATTGAGGGAGACGATCTCCGGGTAGAGCTTTGGTGCCCCGGCGTTCTTCTCTCTTCTTCGTCGCCGGCGCACCCAACACCACCGCTTCGACGGTCCGAAGAGGAAGAGAAGGAGAAGGAAAAGGAAAAAACTTTTGGAGGGATATTTTTGTGAGGGTAAAATGGTAATTTCACGTCTCCACCGTTAAAAAACAAACTGTTCACTAACGTATGTTAACTGCAGGGACATATCTGCATAACTTCGAACTTTTACAGGGACAACTCACCTAGTTTCGCGTTTGGAAGGATAAATCCGCAATTGACTATGTTTGCAGGACCTGTATGCATTTAACCCAAAAATTAAAGAGAAAAGGTGGTCGTGTGTGTCTCCGTGACACCGAGAGCCGAACCACCGACGCCGCTAAGTAACGGAGCGCCTTCACGTCGACTAAACGCCAACGGTAGGGTTAACGGTTTCGCGCCGTTAGAGAGCCGTTACCGAGCCTACTGGTTCGGATCCTCCTACGTGGCACGTAAACGTTACCCAGTCCGATAGGAAATTAGGCTGCATCGTGTTTACCACGTCATCTGTGGACCTTAGTGTATATTTGAATCAAACCGTCGATATACCCTCCTTGTTCCTAATGTACGGTAATGATCAAGTTATTTAAGGATGACGTGGTGAACGGGGTCCACGTAGAAGTTTCTGGTGCAATCGGAGCCCTTTATTTCGCGTGTTGGGAGACGAGAGAGAGAGGGGGGGAGAGAGAACGAAGAGGGGCGACGTTGAAGAGCGCTCTCGAGGTACGGCGATTCCATTTTACCCCCTCATTTTTTGTATATTATTATAGC
The DNA here is from genome assembly GCA_025177825.1 of Aechmea fasciata. Lineage (NCBI taxonomy): Eukaryota > Viridiplantae > Streptophyta > Magnoliopsida > Poales > Bromeliaceae > Aechmea > Aechmea fasciata. The sequence goes on from CM045937.1 coordinate 6,833,242, forward strand.
TCTTCGAGTATGATCTATGTTGGTGTGGATTTTGGAGGAGAAACGCTTCGATTTGGTGTAGTTTTGTGCGATTTTGCCCAATTGTTACCCATTTTCTGAGGGATTTGATGTTTCGGTTTGTTTTGAGTATTTTTCTTCGATTTCGAACGTTTTTATGGTTTGATTATGTTATTTTACTCTTAAAAATGGTTAATTTATCTTCAAGTCGAAGATTTGGGTGTAATTTGGGGCATTTCGTTGCTTACGGTAAGGCGGACTTAGGGTTTTCGACAATTGAGTCGTTAATTTGAGCTTACCCAAGGAAAATAGGTTGCGTTGCCGCAAAAGTTTGTTGAATTGTCCTCATTTTGTTATATTTTTCCTATAAAATGGTGGAGTCCTCTTGAAATCGAAGTTTTTGGTGCAAGTTTGGGCATTGCGTTGCTTACACTGTTATGAAACGGGGCTATTGCTGATTTACTCGGTAATCTCAAGCTTCCCCAGGGAATTGTAGTAAATATCTTCAAAAGAGGTCTTTTGTTAAAGCTTTTGTTGAATTTGTTGTTTTTCACCTCGAAATGGCAAATTTGGCTTCAGGACAAAGCCCGTTGAGTGTAATTTGATGTGTTTCGTTTCTTACAGGGGAGGTGAATCTAGGGTTACCGATAATTGGATCGTTAATCACAAGCTTCCCCAAGGAGTTCTAGTAGTTTACATCTTCAAAGAGGGATCTTTGTTGCAACTCTTGTTGAATTTGTCGTATAAGAGAGAAAAGTATTACCTGTTTGGGCAAATGGGCGATTATCTAGTGTTGCATGTGGACCACCCGACAACGTCCCCAAGCATGGAGACAATAAATGCTTCGTCGTCGTCGTCATCTTCCCCTCAGGAAGTTACATGTGCCCCCTCTCCTGTTTCTCTGTCCCCACCGATAGGCCAGGTAGCAGTTGTGACCGTAGAGGAAGAAGAGCCACTTATTCAGGTGGTTGAGTGTCGTATTTGCCAGGAGGAGGATCACATCAAGAATCTGGAGACTCCTTGTGCTTGCAGTGGTAGTCTCAAGGTATAATATACATAAGCCTTTCTCCTTTTGGCAATTTGAATTTTTGGATGCATTGTTATGTAAGGTTATATCATTCTCTGATCTGGTAGTTTCTCTGGTAACTTGGCTTGTATGTTTCTGTGACGTATGATTGCATTAGATTGGGTTTTAATTCTTTAGAAGTGCTATTCAAGTAGAGCTCCTTGAAGAAGCACTAGTTAGTTTTTCCTTAAAGTCATTTCAACATCTTCATGTTGCAGCAGAAGCAGAAGCTTCAAATGGGATCTCCTTTTCCAAGGAGCTTAAAAGTTCACTTTGGCTTCTTACCACAGTAGAAGCACCAGAGTTTATGTTTGCAGGAGGTTGTCTGCTACTTCTCAGAGTTCGAGAAGTTCTTCTCAGAGCCAGGCCAAATAGGCACATAGGTCTTCCCTTGCTGTCTCACTAGTGGGATGTAATAATGGAGAGCCCAAGAAAAGCATAGCGGTTGTCTATGTCTGTGACACCCCAATAGTCTCACATCGGATGGGAATGGGTTTGTCATTGGGTTTATATGAGACTTGGACACTAGTAATAATAACTGAGCTTAAGCATTTTGGGCCGATGGTTGGGCCCAACGAGTTATTGTTGCTAGTGGGCTGGGTCGTTACATTTGGTATTAGAGCCGGTTCACCAGCTGGACATGTGTGGCGAGTCTCGGCTGAGCCAGGGTCTGGATGACGGGCTAGCGAGACGAGTCTCACATCGCCTGGTGTTCTTGGGCTGTGTGTGTGTGATTGGACTGACGAGGACGTCAGGGCCTTAACGGGGGGAGTCTGTGACACCCCAATAGTCCCACATCGGATGGGAATGGGTTTGCCATTGGGTTTATATGAGACTTGGACACTAGTAGTAATAACTGGGCTTAAGCATTTTGGGCCGGTGGTTGGGCCCAACGAGTTATTGTTGCTAGTGGGCTGGGTCGTTACAATGTCTTGGCTATTCATTACTTCCCAAACCAAAGCTAACCACTCCAAGAGCATGTGATTTCCCAATGTTAGGTACCCTATTGGCGTCTTGCCTTTGTGACATTTCAGTATATAGATTTACCTCTAGTTTATATTCATGATGTCTTATTTTAGGCTTCAAAGCCTTTCTGTTAATGGAATTGTAGTATAGGGGCTGATACTTAGCTTATCCCTGTTAGGTACCCTATTGGCATGTAACTTGTCTTGGTGGCGTTTCAATTGTATAGATTTATCTCTAGTTTATATCCATGACTTTCTTTAGGCTTCAAGCCTTCTTTTGATGGAATTGCGATATGGGGGTTGATACTTACTTCAAACAGCATGTTGTTTTTGCTTCTTTTTTTCCTTTTCTTTTTTTACCTTTTGTTGTGAGACGGCATTTGTGAGATTTTTTTGATATGGGTGCAATAGTTCCGGTGCTTGCTGCCATTTGACCGCCTTTGGTCTTAGATGTTCACTAAATATAGAAATCTCAGATCCAGTTAGTTATCTTGCAAAAACTTATTTCTTTATTTGTATTGATGGCATTTTTCCGAATATATTATTTCTTCTTTCAGCGTATTCCATGTCGATATTGAATCTTATTTTACAATTCTTGTCATGGTAGTATGCTCATAGGGCATGCGTGCAACGATGGTGCAATGAGAAAGGAGACATCACCTGTGAAATTTGTCATGAGGTTGGTATTTTTTTATTTTTTTTAACTTCCTCCATAGCCAACAGCATGCTACATTATTGTTACTTCACCTATTAACATTAGATCCTCTCCCCGCTTCGCCTTCTTCAATGCAATTAAAACTCTTCTCATTACTTGAAAATTGTCTTTTACAAAGTTCTCGTTCTGCTGCATCACCTTTTCTTTTTCATTATTCATTTTGGTATTTAAGTTCCTCTTGTTACTCGAAAATTGTCTTTTAAAAAGTTCTCAGCTTCTTTGCAGAGTCTGCTAGTGTTTTGCATTCAATTTCGAACATTGGTATCATTACAACCATAATATTAGTTTGTTAACTTGTTACTTGCAGCAATACAAGCCTGGTTATACTGCACCTCCCCGACCCCCTCCTGATGCGATAGCCATTGATATAAGGCAGGTTACTCTTGTGATGTTTTGTTGGCATTTCTGTGTACTTGGAGTGAACTTACTGCTTTGAGAAGAGAATCTTGTATCATTGCTATTAGCTTTTAAAATTACCAAGTCCAGAGTTCTTCATTTCTTTATTCTGTTTTGTTTTAGTGGAGGTTGGACCGTCACTGGCACCCGATTGGATATTAATGATCCTAGGATTCTTGCGGTAACATCAGCACAGCGCCATTTTCTTCAAGCCGAGTATGATGAGTATGCTGCCACAAATGCTAGTAGTGCTGCTTTTTGCCGCTCTTCTGCTCTAATTGTAAGTCTTTATCACGCATTTTATCTATAACATTCACCTATTCCTTATCTGTTTTGACTTTGCTTACCAGATACTGTAATAAAATTTGCTGTTCAATGCACTTCAACCTTGGAACTATCTTTTTCACATTTCATGAAACAATGCATAATCTTAACTGCTTCTCTTTTATTTTGTCCAGTTAATGGCTATTTTGCTGTTGAGGCATGCCGTGTACATAACTAATGGCGATGAAGAAGACGATGCTGCCACGATTTTTTCAGTAAGCGGGGATTCGTAGGATCAAACCCTATTATTCTCACCTTTTTTTTTTTATATATTGTTAATTTGGCTGATCTTATTAGTGTGCCCATTAACATTTCTTCTGTATTTGACAGCTCTTCTTGCTGCGTGCTGCTGGTTTTCTGCTACCTTGTTACATCATGGCCTGGGCCATAAGCATCTTGCAGCGCCGAAGAGAAAGGCAGGTCAGTAATCATTTAGTAATCTATGAATTACAACCTCAAATCCTTACTTTTTGGAATATTCGCCCTTCGGCTCTTTTAAATTTACATATATATATATATCCTTCAACTTGTTTCATTTGAACTTCTTAACATCTATTCTTTCTTTGATCTTCTTCATCTAGCGAAATATTTGCTATATTAATTGGCATCTGATATTTTTAACTAACTCCTGGTGTTCAGGAAGCAGAAGACTTAGCAGCAGCTGAAGTGGCATTCATTCTTCAATCAGGGCAAGGAAGGGGACTCCAGTCCACCACCGAACCCGAATCTCCCACCTCACCTCATCAAGAGCCGCATTAATACCGCGACCTCCATCGACATTCGGCTTCAATGTGTGTAGCTCTCGACTCGCTCTCTCTAGCTTGCTGTCTTTGTCCAGATCTTAAGGATATGATGTATATAGTCTTTTAATACCAAATGGAATGAGATGTGTCTACAATAATGTAAATGTCTTATACTGAAACATGAAGCATTTATCGGAAAAAGGAAATTACAATAAGTGTTTGTGTGCTTAGGTTACACTTCTCTTTACCATAGAATCACACTTCTCTTTTTAAGCAGATGTGGGCTTCAGACTTAGACTATTACAAACAATCTTCTTTTCTGCTTTTGTTTTATTCATTTGCTGATAAACCTTTATTAGTATAAAACATGCCACATTAATGAATTACCAGAATCATGATGATGGAATGCAGAGATTACAAAGAAAATCAAGTAAAAATAGTTATAACAGAGGGTTAATTGATATCAACATACCAAGCTCTGTCAATCTCTCCATTCATGTGCGCACTGCTGCACTTGTTTCCTTCTGAAGCAGTACCTTGTTATTTCAGTTCCCCACCCAGATTTTTCCTATTCCAGTTGAATAACCAAAACATCACATTTCACATTCTCTTTTTCTGTAACATCATGTGTTGTTTTTGTTCAACATTAATCAGAGGGAATTTCTTCTTCAATCCCTCGGATCTTCGAACTCCGAGAATCATCAATACCCTTCTACAACATCAAGCATTGGTTTAGGCATAGTGGTGGAGGCAAAACAAAATCCCTCCTCTTCAAACCAAGTGTTTATGTAATACTCCACCCAGGTTCTTTGTTCATAGAACTACCCTTCATAGATCTTCTAATCCTCAATACCTCTTCCCAATCTCCAATATCTGCAGAGATATTCGATAGAGAAATATACGAACCCGAATCACAATTCTCCATCTCAAGAACCTCCTTTGCGGCTAATTTTCCCAGCTCAACATCACCATGAACCCTAGAAGCAGCAAGCAATGTACTCCAAATCAGAAAATCCGGTTTTATCGGCATGCTGTTAATAAAGTTTGCAGCTTCTTTAAGCCTACCCGATCGGCTAAGTAAATCGACCATACATGCATAGTGGTGAGACTCGGGTTCGATCCCAAAAACAGTTCTCATGGAATTAAAATAGAAAAAGCCTTCTTCGACCAAACCGTTGCGGCTACAAGCGGATAAAACACTCACTAGAGTTACAGAATCTGGTCTCATTCCATGTTTGATCATCGTTTTGAAGATACTGAGAGCTTCAAGACCACTTCCATGCTGAGCATATCCGTCGACCATCGCTGTCCATGTGACCAAATCGGGGTTTTCTATCGCTTCGAATACTCTACGAGAATCCTCAATGCTACCGCATTTTGAGTACATTGTGAGTACTGCGCAACTCACAGAAAGATGGAGTATCGTTCCGGCTTTATTCGCAAAGCCGTGTAATTGCCTACCAAAACAAGACTTTGATAGGTTAGCACATAAACCAAGAATAGACGAACACGAAAAATGGTCGAGCTCAAAACCAGCACTCAGCATGGACTTGAATTGCGACAGCGCCTCCTCACTATAGCCATTTGTCGCGTACCCTGACACCATAGAGGACCACATGACTTGATCTCTGTATAAACTTCGATCAAAAACCCTCCTCGCTAATACTAGATTCTTACATTTGGAATACGTGGAAACAAGAGCATTATTGATAGGCATCTCACTCCCGAATCCAAAGCGAAGAGCATATCCATGAATCTCCATTCCTTTTATTAAACACTTATGACCTTCGCATGCTGCGAGAATGGCAGATAAAGCTAACGGATCAGGTTTAATATCTTCAAAAATCATCTCCCTAAATAACTGAAATGCTTCAACTGAACGACCGTGGCCTGAAAACCCAGAAATCATCGAAGTCCACGAAACTCGATCCTTTTCCTTCATTCGCATAAAAATTTTGTACCCATCTTCGATACCACCACACCGAGAATACATGGTAGAAAGTGCGCTACCCACAAGAACATCATGAACAGATCCATCTTTAACAACAACAGAGTGGAATTGTTTCCCGAGCTCTACCGAGTCAATGGTGCTAAGAACAACTGAGCTACATCTTGAATCGGGTTTAGAACCTTCACGAAACATCTTCTTTAAGAGTTCGATCGATCTTATCGAGCTGTGAGTACTCAAACTGGTTATCAAAGCCGACCAAGTAGCAGGGCTTTTCACCGCACCACTTTCTTCGAAAACCCTCTCGGACAATTCAAAATGCGCAATTTTGGCATACGTGCTAATCAAAGACTCTTTTACAACAGAATCCATATACAGCCCATTCTTCAGAGTAAGGCAATGTATTTGATTAGTCTCTTTCGCCATTGACGACTTTGAGCAGCCGAGTAGGACGCTAGTTATGGTGCATTTATTAATCTCTACACCGCTTTTGATCATTTCTTTGAAAAGTCTTAGAGCATCAAATGCGGCCTCCTCCTGAACAAAACCGGAAATAATCGCGGTCCAAGAGACCACATTACGAATCGGCATATGCACGAACTCGTTCATCGCCGCATCCGTATCGCCGCATTTCGCATACAAATCTACAATGGCAGTTCTGACAAAGACGTCGGCTTCCGAATCACATTTGACCACCAAAGCATGTACACCCCTACCAACCCAGAGCTCTCCGACCGCTGCACAAGCACACAGAACACTCGAGAAGGTAAAGCCATTCGGCGCACAAAACCCGCCAAGCATATCACAAAAAAGCCGCAAAGCAACCGAATTCTCGCCGTTCCGCACCGCTCCAGCGATAACGGCATTCCAACAAACAACATTCTTGCGATTAGCACTTTCCTCAAACACCTTCACTGCATCACCGAACCTCCCATTTTTCGCAAACAGATCAATCATTCCAGTACAAACATACCCATTACAGCAAAACCCGTATTTCAAAACAATTGAATAGACCTGCTCGCCGAATGCAACGTCCTCCGAAGCGGCGCAAGCCGAGAGCGCGCTACCGTAGGCGAATTGGTCGGGGACGAAGCCTGCGAGACGGAGCCGGCGAAAGGCGGAGATGGTTTTGTCGAATCGAGAGAGGCGATTGTAGGATGATAGGGTGAGGTTGTAGGAGGCGAGGTTTGGTTGGGGCATTTCGTCGAGCAGGTGGAGGGCGTGTGCGGGGGAGCCGGAGACGAGGAGGGAGCGGGCGCGGCGGTGGGAGAGGGAGGTGGCGGGGGGGAGAGGAGGGGATTCGGGGACATGGGTGGTGCGGGGATTGGGAGAGGAGGTGGAGAGAGCTCGGAGGTGGTGGAGAGGGTTTAGGGTTTCGTCGAGAAGGGAACGGAGGAGGAGGTGGTGGTGGTGGTGGTGGTGGTGGTGACGGTGACGGTGAAGGAGACGGGGTTCCATTTCATCGTTAGCGGTGGTTTCATTTGCGTTCGTTTGATCAAATTATGTTTTTTATTTTTTATGATCTAGTTTTTCAAATAACTTTTTTTTAAAAAATAATTCAAATTCAAAACAATTTTTAATTCTGCAAAAGCAGTTAAAAATTTTAGAGTAAATTTTAATTTAACCTCTCATCTTGGTTTAGCCTAATTTCACTTTACTATCCTGAATCAAAAAATTTATAATTAATTATTCTTTATGCATTTGTCAATCTTTGATTTATATTTTTTTTTTTTTTTTTTTTTTTTGCATTTAGGCTTATTAGAAATTTTTTTCTATATAAAATTTATGTGCGTAAAATTTATCCTATTCTCGCCACGCGAGTATCGATGGCAACGAAGGTAAAGCTCTACACGATGAATCGTTCATCGAATCGTTCATCGTGTTTGGACACGATGAACGATTCACCGTGTCCTTCCTAAATTTTAAAACTTGTAGAAAAAATAATGAAACACAGTGGATCATTTACGTTGTTTAACTTAAGTTAGACTAGCGCTCGCGTAGTGGAAATATAGTCAATCTTGCAAATACAAATTTTGTAGAGTTATTTATAAAAAAAAAAGAAAATCTGAGGAGACTAAATGCAAAAGAAAAATCCTTGATTTACAAAATTATATCAAACTACGTTATAATTATAATTTTATTTTATCATAAAATTCTATCAAATTAATAACCATAATATATTAGTGATAGTATTTACTTCATTTTATTGACTTGTTTAATCAAGAATTTAAGTGTCGTGGCACGAGTTGTCTTGAAATTTGTCGGTCGTGCACGTAGCGTGCTTAAAAAATTCGTGTCACATAATAGTATGAAATTTTTTTTTTTTAGCAATAAAATATTCTAAATGTTTATTATGTCTTTTTATCACATTTTTAAATTTTATTTAGAAAATTACTTACTAATTTAAAAATAAGGGTTTTGGTTGTCTTATCTTGAAGGTACATAATAGATGTTAGATATCTTTGTTGTACATTAATTTGCTTGGTAGGGTGATGGGTACTTAAAATATTTTGTTTAATATACTATTTACAAGATATTAAAATATATAGGTCAAGATGGCCGAGTTGGTCTAAGGCGCCAGTTTCAGGTACTGGTCCGAAAGGGCATGGGTTCGAATCCCATTCTTGACAAAATAAATTTCTTTTTCCTAACAAATTAATATTTTCTTTTTTTATATGATTAATTCAGCAATTCAAATCAAACTACTGATCCAAATTAGATTAAAATTAATTTGCTTTTTTTTTTATGATTAAATCAGCAATTCAGATCAAACTACTGATCCAAATTAGATTAAAAGCGAGAGCAAAGCTAAACAATATTCTATGAACGAATCGAATGCTAACAATAATTACAGTTGAAACTGAAAGCATGTCAAACTGATGAGTTGCCAAATCGAGTCCAAACGAACCCACTAGGTATAGGTTGAACAGTAATCTAACTTATGATCCAAATCTGAGCACGAAGAATCGAATGCTAATAATCAAGGATTTAAGTGCGGTGGCCAGACGGAAATCGTCGAGAAACTTAGGCGACCGATTTGCCGAACCGGGTCCAAACGAACCCACGAGATCGAGTGAATTGGACCGGTCCAGTGCACCCGATCTTTTCGGCCGTTGGATGGCTAGATCTTGCACCGTCCATTTTAGGTCATATTTTTGTGCACCCCTTCCGCTTCCGTATACCCAAAACGGCGGCGGCCACAAAAAGCGCTTTTTTTTTTTTTTTTTTTGTGCTTCTTCTAGCTTTTTACATTACACAGAGAAAGAGAGCTTCGCGAAGAAGAAGCCAAAATGGTGCAGCGACTAACGTATCGAAAGAGGCATAGCTACGCCACCAAATCCAACCAAACTAGGGTTGTTAAAACCCCTGGTAATGTCCCCCCCACAATCTCTTTCCCCTTCAATTCCTATCATTCCAAGTTTTTTTTTTTCCATTATTTTTCGATCGAGTTGAATCAAATATTGTTTCGTTTCTTTTTCAATTAGTTGAATCATACCTTCCTTCTTAATACAAAAAAAAATGGAGATTTTATCTGAATTTGAAATTTTTTGATTTTGTTGTCTAATTTTGTAGTATTTCTGAAATAGGTATATGAACTTCAAAACAAAGATTTGATTTTTATGTTCCTTAATTTAACGGAATAAAGAATGTTCTTTTGCTGGATGCAATATTTTATCAAAAATGTCACTAATAGCATCACATTATTTTAGAATTTGAGGCAATAAAATCAAAATGTTTAAATTTAAGGTGGTTTTTTCAAAATTTTTGATTTTTTTCTTTTTTGGTATGCAAGGTCGATTATGTTTTGCTAGAAAGCTACTTTTTTTTTCTTAGTAATTCATCTTTTTTGGCTTTAGATATTGTATGTGATCACGATGAGGATTCATGTGTTCGTTTAAAAATATATATTTATTCGTTTGAAGTGTTTGTTGTTGTATTGTGCTTTTGGATTAGTGTTCAATGTGCTTGATTTGGATTGTAGGTGGTAGGCTTGTGTACCAATACACGAATAAGAGGGCGAGCGGACCTAAATGCCCGGTGACGGGCAAGAGAATTCAAGGAGTAAGCAATTCCACGCATTTAAAGTTTGCATTTTTAGTTAGTTTTTAGAATACCAATAATATAATTATGAAGCTTGTGAACTAAACTTACTGTTGAATGAGTTTATAGGCTTCTGTGTGAAGCATAAGATGCAATTTTAGTGTTGTTTACTATCGTAAAAGTGGACTCGGTACCTGTAAAACTCTTTGGTTGTTTTTTTTTTCCTCCTGTGTTTTGTATTCAATGACTAGTATCTTTTTTGATACACTTATTAGATACATTTAGCTTCTTATATACATTTCACATTATCTCTGGCGACTTTTTTAGTATTTATTGTGCAACTGTTGTTCTTGTTTTCCCTTCCTGTGCCTATTTACGAATATACAGTGGAGTGGTCCGTCACTTTTTCAGATCAATGAAACGTTTTGAGAATAGATATGTGTAGTTAGATTGCTACAAGAATATATGGGCCCGGATTTTTTATACCAAAAATTGCATAGGTTAAACTAGATATTTTACCCTTCAGAGTTTCAATTTGGCGGAGTCTTTAGGGCTTGAATTGGAATTGGGAGAATGCTGTTCGATCTGTTGGTTTTCCTGAATCTGTATTATATGTATCATCATTCCCTCCCCCCAACCCCCTTTTTTATTCAGTGTGCTTATAGTTTTTTTGTTTTTGGATGCTTTTAGATTCCTCACTTAAGGCCAGCTGAGTACAAGAGGTCGAGATTATCCAGGAACCGGAGGACTGTGAACCGCGCCTACGGCGGAGTTCTATCTGGAGGCGCAGTTAGAGAAAGGTCTTAACAACTATCCACTACATCGTTACTTGTATAAATTTTGGTGCTTTATGTTTCTAAGGGCCTTTTCTGTCTTTTTTACTTTCTGGCAAAGTGCTGTTTAAGTATAGTTATTTGAATAAGTACAATGTGATACAAAATGCTTAAATTGGAGCTTTTGCTTCGAGCAAAAACTTCAGCAGGCCTTTTGTTTGCCAAATGAATATTCGCTTCTCTTCAAAGTACAGAAGTTTCAGAAGCAGAGTTAAACAAGCACTAATTATTATTCAAACAATTTTGCAGAATTATTCGGGCATTTTTGATTGAAGAGCAAAAGATCGTGAAGAAGGTTTTGAAGATCCAAAAAGCCAAAGACAAACAAGCTTCTAAGAGCTAGAAGACCCAAGCCACAAAAGTAAACGGTGATGCTCGAGTTTTATACACTCGGTGTAATGTTCGAGTATAAGTGAGTTTAACTTGATGCTTAAGTGTAGTTCAACTGTTAAGTGTGGAGAGTTAACTGTAGTAAGTTATTCGGTATAATTAGTTTTCAGTAACTATTGTTTGAGATTTGTGAAAGTTTGATATTCACAATCAGTATTTGGTTGTATTTTGAATTTTGAGTTGGTTAAACAGTTTCAAATTCCGCTTAATTTTGTAGAATAATTTGCTCTCTCCTTTTTCTCCTTTATTTCCTCTTCTCTGAGAAGTCAACAATACAAAAGAAATGAATGTGTTCTGAGAATCTCATCATTTCATTAAGAAAGGAAAAGGAAACTAATCTGATCCCTGGTCAGAGCACATGTTTTTGTCATGACTATTTCAACCTGTTTCAACAAGAACTGGCATAACTCCTGCCTCAAATTTTCTTTTTTCTTTCTTTGAGGCGGAATTGTCATGAATTTTCAGAGTGATGTTGTATTTTCTGTACCAAATTATGCCTTCAGAAACATTTTCTGCTCATAATAAAAGCATTGTGAGGAGATCAGAGAGAAAGCAATCTTCATTAGTTTTGAGCCAATTGGCGAGATCGTTTTTACGATGGTTTGTGTTACTCTCTTCCTGCTTCTGCTTTCGACAACATTGATCTTGGCAGATCATTTAACAGTTAAAAAGAAAAATCAGAACTTCTTATATACCGTGAAGGAGAAATGAGATTTTGATCAACAAAATCAAAGCTTCTATTGATACTCACTATATTTGCTGTAGAGAGAAGCTTATAAGATTATATTGGCATAGTGCTTCTTCTGATAACACTACTCAAATAACATCTTATCAAATAGTACTACATCCAACGGTAGCGCCGCTGTTATAGTTTAGCTTCATTCAATTCCCCTTTTTCCCTTCATTTGTTGAGCTTTTATGATGACCAACAAGTTAGCTCAGTTCAATTTTATGGTCCTTGCCTATACTAAAATTAAAATGCCAGTGCAGCAACTACTAACTGCTGTTTTTCTCTACACATACAAAAAGCAGTAAGATACCAAATACTGACACCCACCAGAAAACTCCAAACCCCATTCATGTCATTTATCCATACCTGTTTGTCTACATTGTCTACATGATTCATGGCATCACAACAATAATGTGTCTCTCCTCAAATATCTTTTTGGCATTACACAGGTGATGTATGTACATAACTACCTTTGTGCATGATTGTTGAGAGGTTCCTTTCTTATGTTCTGACCCTCTTGAGGGCACACTTGCAGAATTAAATGCTCATAATTCAATTCAATTCGCTTTGAATCGACCGTCGAAACTTTGCTCATTGATCTACACCTACGTTGGCTTCATTAGCTCATCCTTCATGCTTTGGTGATTAATGGTTTGGTGCTTACTGTTCTTGGTCTAATAATACAAACAAGGGAAATTAATGCTTATTTTCTGATGATGTTACATCTATTAATGAAAGAGAGACGAAAACCAAGCTGTATAAGCATATAATTACCGCGATAAAAGTGCTTCTGATACCTGCCAAAGTTTGACAAATCATATTTCCAATGCGGTTGTTAGTGTATGTCTCGATTGGTTCTCATCGAATACCGACATCTCGAAACCAAGTGAGTTTAGGGTAGTTAGCATGTAAAGCCTCACACCAATAGTTTCCATTCACTTATATATACATGTTATCATTGTAATTTTAAAGGCTATAAATTTGAAAACAAAAATGTTTTCTCTGTCAAAGTACAAGTATATGATGGAGCCAAGAAGCCCATCTACTTTCAGAAAGTAAAAAACACTATAGAGGAGCATCAATATTCTCTAAATAACTACTTAAATAATCCTAAATTTTCCTCAAATTTACATAATAAGACTATATTCGACAAGGCGAGGATATCTACCTCAACAAGGGAACAACAAGAATGAAGGCTCTCTTCGGATCTTCCGATTGACAAATGCGATCTTGTCCAGTTTCTTGTGACACCACGACAGCTGTTCGTTGGTAATTCTCGGCATTCGGAGTACTCTCGCCACCAATTTCATGTCCACTTGCGCGAAAAAGAGGTCTTGGTTTGATCTATCTTCTCTCGGCCTTTTGAACTTCTTCACTAAGCAGTTTCCGGTCCGCAAGAGGTCTTTTAGCTTCTTATCTTTCTGCGCCATATATTTCAAAAGAAGTTAGAAACTATGCCCCAATAGATCAATGCAAAATTTTTAAAAAGTACAAGCATTATATGCCTCACCTTTTGCAAGTTAGAATGAATGTGCATCATGAGCTCGTAGTCGGACGGTTCTTGGAGCTCGACTTGAGGAGCCATCAAACCCTTGAGCAAACCCGGTGTTTCATCTTTGTCGGCCTTAACGAACTCCCAGAAAAGTCTTATCGACTCCTCCATTATGTCCTCCAATTCGTCGCTCGTGATCGAGTAGTTTCCTTTGCGCTGCTCCTCCATTTTCTCCTTTAAACTATCCTCTGCCACAATAAACAGTTTCAGTAAAACTCAGTAAAACTCGCAGCGGAAATGAACTAGTTCATCTGTAACCTTTTGTTACCTTTTACGACGGGCACTTGAATAAGGTTTCGGAGGACGCAACGGTTCTTGACATAGTTCGGTAACCGCGGTCCTTGAAAGGATTCATCTTCGACGAACCGCTGTATTAGAACCTGGAACTGCTGGAACTCGCCTGCGACTTGGTTGTACTGATGGCTTCTATATGGGTCGGATTCGGGCAATTCGCGGGCTTTTTCGTACTGCCACCGAAGGAACTCCCACGAAAGGCACATCTGCCCGACATAAACCGTTTCCAGATCGCATCTGAGCTCTCTGACGAATCTTTCTGATTGATCGTCGCCGGATTTACGCTTGTGGCCAAAATTTTGGGATAGAATAGTGGTTAGTGTGGGAAGTAGAGGTTTTTGAGCCCCCATTGATTGGAGGGGATCCTTTAGTTGGAGAAATCCTGTGTTTCAAACAAGCAATCTCAAGAAATTGTTTCCAAATCCAGTTTTGCAGCAAAACCAATGTAAAGAAACTGCGAAAAAGATAATCAGACATACCAATTGCATACATCTTTTGATAGTTCAAGATGTCGAACTTCCGCATCCTCTCTCTATAGCTCTTGTAGAACTTGTGCAGCTCGTCGATCGGGTCCTCGAGCAGGAACTTCTTGTCGATCCGCCACGGCTTCAAATCCTCGATCGTCTTCGGGCTCGGGCTTTCCGATTCTTCGAAGATGGTCGGAAGCCCGATTGCCCGCACTTTCTTTATCTCCATTTTCAGCTGCTCGATAAGATCCTGGTGCTCCCAAAGTGACTCCAATTCATCATTCTCCTCATCATTTAGATCATCCCATTGGTTCTCTTTCGTCTTCTTCGCGTCGTTCTCTTGCGTTTCCTTCTGAAAAACCGATTCTTCTACGCGCTCGTTGTCGCCTTTAGTCATCTTTTCGCCTACATCCTCGCGTTTCGACTCTGAAACATCCTCGTCAGAGCTCTTTGAACTCGTACTCGGCAGATCCGATTTTCTCGATTCTTCGTTCAATTCTTTCGATTCATCCAAGTAATGATTGTTTGTGCATGCTGAGTTGCTTTTTGAAAAAGCTGATTCTGTGTCCGAATCATCAAAAGATTGTGACTGGGCTTCTTCCAACTGTTGGACATCATCCATTAAATCTACACTGAAGTTCGTAAAATTCATCGACGATTCAGTAGTGGCATCGGTTTCATGCTCGTACTGATCACCGAAATCCTTCTCGGACAAAAAGCAATCGCTGTCGGAGTCTACAACAATGTCCTTCACCGAATACCCGTCGCTCATACTCGATTCTGAATCCGAGCAGGAGCCCACGAATTCCTCGGATAGAAACCTCCTTTCACCGATCACCACTTCATCCTCACTAAATAAATTGGTCTCATAATTGATGGCTTTTCCTTTCTCCCAGAACTTATCTTTTACTTTATGTTCAGTGTAAGCTTCTTTACTGAGTTGCTGCAGAGTATTTTCTGACGAAAAAAATCCGGTATCGAACTTGTTTTCTTTCTTTCTTTTTCTATGAACTAAACTAGATTCTTCTTCTTCTTCTTCTTCTTCTTCTTCTTCTTCTGCAGCTGCAGATGCTACTGCTACTGCTTCTGCTGCTGCTGCTGCTGCTGCTGCTGCTGCTGTTTCAATGTAAGATTCCTGGACAGAAACTGTCAGGGATTCCGGCTGTTGCACGAAGCAGCTGAAATCCTTCTCCGACAAGAACCGATAATTACTGATGCTCGTAGTCGTCGACAACTCATTCTCCTTTGCAATTGGAATTGAAGGTTCCTCTGTGCTAACTTTATTACTACACTCAGGAATCTGATACTGAAACTTAAAGCTGAAACTTGGTTCCTCCATCTTATTAGCTTCTTCAATTTCGATTTTCGCCGGCAAACTCCTTTCAATCTCTCTCTGAATTTTATCTCTACTCTTCACCCTGCAACCAAAAAAAAACACAAAAAGAGAGAAAGGGAGGAGGAGACAAGTGATCAGATTAAATGGAGCAAATTCACTGAAAAAGAGAGAGGAGGGCCTTAAAACCACCTGAGAATGGATCTGCTAATGAAGCTGATGAGGAACACCAGTGAAATTGTGATCCAAATCAAGGGAGAGACCATCTTTCTACAAGCAACACCACTCATTGGCTCATCCTCACCAGAAGAGCTCACATGGGTTCCACAAAGAGAAGCTGTTACAATCTCCATATGGGGGGGGGTGCAATTTTTAAACTTTAACCACCTCCACCACCACCCTTAATTCAATCTGAAGCAATCATAAGATCAGAGATTATGTGTGTGGGTATTTGCTGCTGCTGCTGCTGCAGAGAAGTGGACTCTGCACCTACAAAACAGAAGAATAAAGAATATACAAGAAGGAAACTTGGTCTTTAGGCATGGTGCTTGGGAGGGTGAAATTCCACCTAAATTGATGAGATAGAGATGTGATTTGAGAAAAACAAGAGAGAGAGAGAGAGAGAGAGAGAGAGGGGTAATAAACTTGGTACATAGTAAATGCACTTGGTGTGTGCCTTAAAAATCTCAAAGTTGTTAGTAATTTTTTTTTTTTTTTTTTTTTTTTTTTTGCAACATCTTAACTAATTAGGGAGATTTTTCAGTTGGGTGGTCCATTGTTTGTAGGCCAAGTGTTTTTTACAGAACAGACTGGGGTTTCATGGAAGGCTGACTAAGCCAATTAACTCACCCTGACTCAGACAATGAGGACCAGTACTACTTCTTGGACTTGGTCCACCATATCCCACCTCCTAGCTATCTGCCATCCAGTCCGTCTTTTCTTTTATTCTGTATAATCATTAATTTTCGTAAAAAAATAACGAAAAGAAAACTAAGTTTAAATCCGCAAAACAACATAGTTTATTAGATTCTAGGAGTTTGAAACAAAAAAGAATTTATGAAATAAATTTATAACCACCGATATCAGATTTATACCGGTTCACTGCTAATATGGTGGACCTAGTTGAGGCAATAATTTTCACTATTTGGTGCACTATTGTGTGATCAACACCTATTTGGCTTATCCCAAAAAAAAAAAAAAAACTCCCCATTAATGTCCCCCAAAATAAAATAAATGAAAAAAAAAAGGTTTTAGGTGATTTATCCTTAAACAAGTGGTTGGTTTGAATGATGTAATAAATTGAATCACAATATCAACTCCTTTTGTGTTGCACCCATAGCTTTTCTTTTGTGTGATTATTTGGGAGTTATTTTGTTAACTCTAATCTCTTTTTCTTTAATTAGTTTATTCTTTTTCCTTTATATAACCTTGATAAAAGATTAACTAAAATAGAACCCATGATCTTAGCTTTTTTTTTTAAAAAAAAACTTTTATCATGTGCATGGAAAGGGTTGTATATGATTCAAGCTACAAAGAGGAAATAAGTTACTAGTTTTTATGTTAATAGTACCCCTTTTACAATATATAATATAATTATTATGTGATAATTAATAAAGGTTATTTAATTTGTACTTTTGATTCTAATAAAGCATGAGAATCTCATTAACTCTAATTATTTTTCCTATCATTGTTTATCGTAATCCAAGTACGATTTTAATAACCAAGAGCGTAGTTAGAGGCGGAGAAAGCTAACCGGCCGATTCGGTCCCAAATAAGATTCTAACTAATATGAGTTGACTTGGAAAGTTAATGATTCGCACCTGAGCGGATCGAAACTCACAAGCAATTTGAACAGATTTAATCCCGAACTCGAGAGGCAAAATTAAAAATAATTTGAGCCTAAACAATCCGAAGGTGACTCATAATCAGATATGATTCAAAATGACATGACATTCGTACAATCAAAACTCGACCGATTCGACTAGAAGCCAGAAACCACTCAACCCTAAGTCGCTAATCCAACCCACCCCACCAAATTACTACTTCTAAGTTCTATGTACACAACAAAATGATCGATAACTTCAAACCCTAAACCCTAGACCCTAAACACGGGTGTGATACACGTGTAATTATTAATTGTTGAGAAACTTGTAATTAATTAGGCTAATTGATTTGTCCTAACACGCGTGCGATACACGTCATCATCGTCGGTTCACAAATGGACGTCTCTCGATCGTTATTCACGAGAAGAGTCATGTTTTAAGTTGTGCACCATGAAAATGATACATATATATATATATATATATATACACAATAATTTAAAAGCAATCACTAAAGAGAAATAATTAAAGGTGAGAAAAATCACAAAAAAACAAAGCAAGAATATATAAATGCGCCAATTTGGTGCAATAGCAAATGTCACGTACGTACGTTGTGCAAAGTTAGCCTCAAGGGTCTCTTTCTATCATTTTTATTGTTTTAAATTGCGAGAAAAAAACATAATAATAATAAAAAAAAGGGGGAGATATAATAAATTTAAGTTTTCGTATAATTGTTTAAGTTTTTTAGTTAAGGTGGAGGAAATTAAATGTGTCGTTAGATATAATTAATGTTTAATTTTAATTGTAATGCAAGCAATTGAGAGGATCAACAATGAAAGCGAAAGATGGTTTGTTTTTGATAGTAACAAGGTACTATTTTAATTCATGTTTTAAATTTATTTATAATAATTTGTGTTGCACATGAATGCATGTATTATTGTTATAGGATATATAATTGCCTATACCTCTCAAAAAAATTTCATAAATATTTAATATATATATATATATTGTTTTTTATGAATATTCCTACCGTTATCACCCGTGAAATTATCTCGGATTAAATATGAGTTAAATGTCTAACAGAGTTTAAAAAAATTAAAGCACCTCCTTTTGTCCTTATATAACTTAAGGGCAAATAAAAAAAATAAATTTGTGATCACAAAAGAATATATTTGAAAAGATAAAAAATTAAGATACTTTATTTCTCCCTAACTAAAGGGCAAATAAGAAAAATTGATGATGAGAGAAGAGTACGTTAGAAAGTGCAAAATAGTAATTTCACATATATGATGATTATTGCTACGAACAAAATTTAACTTTAAAAATGTATTTGAAATAACTTGAAACGTAAAAAACTATTTTTAATATTACCCTTCTAAGATGAGTAAATCAGAAAGCCGAGAATTTTTCATAGATATATAAGTAATTGCCCCTATTATTACTACATATTCATTTCTGGTAAGAATAAATATATTTTACGATGACCTTTCCTTTCGTAAAAAATAGTAATAATTTATTGAAATAAAAGGTCATTTTCACACCCTTGGAATTTTTTTTTTTCCCATTACTTAGAAATGGTAAAAGGGTAATTAGAAATTTCCTAATTCTAGAAGGAATAGTGCTTAATTTGAAGGATCAAATAACTTCTATGTCAAGTCTCATATTCAAACATCCCAAAAAAAAGGATAAAAAAAAAAAATAATAAAAGACAAAAAATAAAAAGAAAAAAAATAAAAAAGAGACACAAACTTCAATGTCAAGTCATTGTGAGAGGCAATTAATTTAGACAATTCCGTGTGAAGCTCGTATAAAGGCTTTTTGTCTCCGCGAAAAAGCACTTTTCCTTTAAGTGCTCCTCTTATTTTTTTGGCTTATTCACAAGTATTTTTATTTTTTTATTCAAAACCAAATAACACTTCAACGACTAATTTACATCTTATATGCTATGTCATAAGCTTCTTAGAGGAACTATAACCGCGTATAAGAGTGACAAAATTAAGGGTAGAATTTTTCTTCTCCTTTTTGTCAACATGTCGCGTCGAATCAGAGATTTGTCAATTCCGTGATTTAATGCGCGTAAATAAACTTTTCTGATATAATTATTATAAATATGATTATATATATATATATTTGTGTAAATGTTTATATTCAAATTGAGAAAACGTTAGTTTGCGGGGTATTTCTGTTCTTTTTACCTCGTCTGTCAAATTGAACACCTAAATTTATATTTTTCTATTACATCTTTTGATTGAGAGGAAAAAATACGCAACTTTTTGTTTGGTAATTTTAGCGAAATCTCCGATTCCGAATTCAAAAAATAAAAAATAATCACAAAACAAAGAGCAAATAATAAAAATAATAAGTAAAAGCAAAATTGGATACAAAAAAAAAGATTAGTTAACAGTGGAATTTACCTGATTCGCAGAATAGTTTAAACCCACACCCTCAACTTCATTTAACATTTTTTAAAAAAATTTTAATCTTAAAAACATTGCACCCACCAAGATCTTTTATATAGTCGCCATATAAATGACTCATTTTCTAAATTAATTAGGTTTAGATGTAAATAAATTTCTAATAATTGTATGGTGTGGATTAGATGCTAGAGTTAAAATGGACAATGATTTGTTGCACTAATTAATTTCCTTTTATAGTACCACTTCCTATTGTTTATTATAATTATATGATTAAACACAGTTTTTTTTTTTTTTTTTGTTTTTTTTTTTGGGCGTACAAGCGATGAAATATATGAAACTTGTGGGGAATTTATATTTTCTTGTGTTTACATTACTTTTTGTGCCTGTTACCGACAATAATTTGAGTCAACATTTATTGCAAAAGTGAACAATCATGAACCATTTTCAAACAAGAGACCAAAAAAAAAATATGTATATTATTATTATTATTATTATTATTATTATTATTATTATTATATAAGAAGGGATTATTTTTGTTCACATCCATGTTGTATTATTATAAAAAGTGTGAATGGAGAAATTGGTTGGGCCAAATTTGGGTCCATTGGAGGCCCACCATAAAAAAATCTTATCTTTTTAGAGGTGTTCTTCCGAATCCTATGAACGTAACTCACAAAGTTAAACAGCTGTTAAAGGACTGGAACCTCCTTATCCCAGCAAGGCGAACCACCTAACCTGTGGCTTATCCCCGCAAGGATTGATACGTTTTGTTTTGTTTTTTTTTTTTTTTTCCCACCGCCCTCCAGAGGACCTCTTCTCAGAAATTTCCATGTTTCAATGAATGAAGCGGGTAACGTGCTACCTTTTTCTCAAAAAGAAAAAAAAAAAATCGTATCTGATACGTATGATTCTACTCACTATAAAGATACATCAGCGATACATAAGACGCACTTGGTGCAATTACAACTGCATGTAAATTCAAATTCACTATTTGATTTGATACATGTGAATCTAATTGCTACAATCGGAACTATATGAGGAGATCGTACTGCAGAAGTTGGAGCTATGCTCAAATTGATTGCAATAGCAGTTAGAGAGAGTAACTTATCTCCCTAGTCATTTTTCGAAAAGAAAATATCCTTCTTTTCTACATTGGAGGTACTGTCGCCACCATAAGTATGAAGTGATAATATTTTTCAAACGCACTATTTAACTACATGCAACCAAATAAATAATTTATAGTTGTATAGTTATAACTGCTAGATTTTCAAGTGCATATATTTTTAACTATACTGTATTTCTAATTACGTCCAACCGAACTACGATGCATACTTCACTAGTTTTTTTCCTTTGTTTTATTCACAACCTGTAAGAAATTACAACTCAAACAAATTACTTTTTTATTTTTTTATTTATTTTTTCTACCTTTTCTCATAACAACTACTTCCAAGAAATAGACACCATTCAAATTCTCTATTTTTCTTACCCAACCAACACTCCCTTATTGTTTTTCTTTTTCTTTTACTGATCTTTATCCAATGGTAAAAATATGAAAAATTGTGTCAAACCAAGAGTGTATCATAGTATTCAAAATTTACCTAACTAATTAACCCAAATTTGGGATTTGGGACTTTTTCCAGAACAATTTTTGGAGTGCAACATGGGATTCAAATTTTGGCGAACTACCCCACAAAAGTAGGGCTTTCCCCCACATTAGATGAAGTAGCATTACCTCAACTTAAAAGAAAAGGAAAATGTTGGACATTTTGATGATTCCTAGGAAGATGCACCATGCAAAAATAAAGCACATATGTTTCATGGATTTTAGAAAAGAGCTTTGGTGCAGTGGAGTGATAAAAGTGACCCAATTAATGGGGTTAGAAACATAGTAAAGGAGTCAAAATTAGAATAATAATCTTGTGCCCACTTTCAAAGGTAAATGCGAATAGAATCTGCGCCAAAGTATAGAATTGGTTTTATTAGGCAATATATGAAGCCCAATACATTGTAAACTTTATTATTATAAGAATGATGTTACAGTATCTTTAAAGCAGCATACATTGTAAACTTTATTATTATAAGAATGATATTATTATAAGAATGATGTTACAGTATCTTACACACGGAAAGCTGCAACCACCTTTTCAACGATTGTATTTACATTCGGTATCTCCTTTTCAGTATGGGAGGAGTGGGCGCAAACTACGTTAACACAGGGACGTTAGAGACCTCTGGGTCGAGTGTACGGAAATCCCTGTCGACTCGTGGAGGAAACAACGCCTTACCCTTTTGGCGGCAACTTGGTGGGTAATCTGGACGGATAGAAACAACTCTGTTTTCAACGAAAAGTTGGCCAATGTGTTCGGGTCTCTCGATCATCTAAAACTACTGATCTGCAGTTGGATCACTGGGCTTTGAAGCCCTTATGTAACTTTCCCCTCTGCCTCACTCTCTAGACCTCTCTTCCTCTCTTTCTTCTGGTTTTTTAAATTTTTTATTTTTTCTGCTTTTCTGCTGAAGCTCGCAGAATTTTTTAAATGGTATGTGCAGTCTACTAGTCAGTAATTCTTTAATCTTTTGATAACAGTTATAATTTTGATCATTCGGATTATACTTCTTCTATCTACTCTTTTGTATAAGTATAATGCTACTCTTTGTATAAATACTCCGATAAAATAATTTTTGTTATCTAAATTTTGCGCTAACCCACTTTCGTAAATGGGCATGGCGTTACTCGGCAAATTAACAAGCACAAGCAACTTACACGTTTCAAGTTATTTAGGATTACCAACATAGTAGATAAAGAGATTTGTATCTTTATTAGTGGCTAAACTAACATATTAAATGCCCCACTATCATCATCGCACACCCTTGAACTCGGCAAGAACTTAATGTCGTCAGCCGCCATTAACAGATATCTAAAATCGGCGACGATACTAATCTCACCACCGACTTTAGTTGTTATTCAATGATTCATGTACGCAATTCTCACTCCCTAAAAGCGCGCCAAATGAACCCCAACGACCACCTCCTCCTCCAAACCCTCTCCTTGCTACAGCAATGCAAAACCCTAGGGCACCTCAAGCGAGCCCACGCCCACGCCCTCAAATCCGGCGCCGCCGCCGACCCCCTCGTCGCCGGCGAGCTCCTCCTCGTCGCCGCCACCGCCCTCCCCGTCCCCGGCCCCGCCCTCGACTACGCCCGCCGCCTCCTCTACAGCTCCCCCTGCCCCCCCGACCCCTTCATGCACAACACCCTCCTCCGCGCCCTCGCCGACTCCGACCGCCCCCTCCGCTCCCTCCCCGCCTTCCGCCGCATGCGCCGCCGCTCCCTCCCCCCCGACAGCTTCACCTTCGCCTTCCTGTCGAAGGCCGCGGCCAACGTCCGCTCCCTCTCCGTCGGCTCCCAGGTGCATTCCCTCGCCCTCCGCCACGGCCTCGGCCACCACCTCTTCGTCGCCACCACCATCGCCAGCATGTACGCCGAGTGCGGCCGCCCTGGCCGCGCCCTCAAGGTGTTCGAGGAAATGCCTCACCGGAACGTCGTCGCGTGGAACGCGGCCCTCACGGTTTGTTTCCGCGCCGGCGACGCGCGGCTCGCGCGGAAGCTGTTCGGCGAAATGCCGTGGAGGAACTCCACTTCGTGGAACGTGATGCTCGCGGGGCATATGAAGGCGGGGGAGGTGGATTTCGCGAGGAGATTGTTTTCTTCCGCGCCGCACAAGGATGCGGTCTCCTGGAGCACCATGATTGCCGGGTTCGCCGCGCGCGGCGCGTTCGACGATGCGATCGGCTTCTTCAAAGAGTTGCTGAGGGAGGGGTGTAGGCCGAGCGAAGTTAGCTTGACGGGGATTCTCTCCGCATGCGCGCAAGCTGGGGCCTTCGAAACGGGCAAAACACTGCACGGGCACGCGGAGAAAACAAGTTTCAACGGTATTATCGCAGTTTCAAATGCGCTTCTAGATATGTACGCGAGGTGCGGGAGCGTCGACTTGGCCCGCCAGGTGTTCGATTGGGAGATGGGCAAGAAGAGCGTCATCTCATGGACGTCCATGATTGCCGCACTCGCGATGCATGGCCATGGAGAAAAAGCCGTCGAGCTTTTCAATGAAATGGAACAAAATGGAACAACCCCGGACGGAGTGACGTTCATCTCGGTCCTTTACGCATGTAGCCACGCAGGTCTAGTACAGCAGGGGCACGAAATTTTTCACAGTATGGCGGATAATTATGGACTCGAGCATTCGATTGAACACTACGGGTGCATGGTCGACCTATACGGCCGTGCCGGGCTTTTGGACAAGGCGTATGAGTTCGTAATGCGAATGCCGATGAAACCCAATGCGGTGATTTGGCGAACATTGCTCGGGGCTTGTAGTATCCACGGAAATGTTAGTTTAGCGGAGCATGCTAGGAAGCAGCTCTCTGCGCTCGACCCAAATGACTCGAGCGACTATGTATTGCTTTCGAACATATACGCGGTTGCCGGGAAGTGGAAGGATGTTGCGAACATAAGGAGATCGATGAGCACTCGAAGGATCAACAAAGATCCTGGATGGAGCTCGATCGAAGTAGATAAGGTTGTGTACACCTTCGTGGCGAATGAGGAGCTGGATGGCGAGAAAAGGGAGGCGGAGAAGAAGCTCGCGGAGGTAATGGCGAGGATAAGGATGGAAGGTTATGTTCCGGAGGTCGCGGGGGTTTTGCACGATATAGAAGAGGAGGAGAAGAAGGAGGCGGTGTGGCGGCATAGCGAGAAGCTCGCGGTGGCGTTCGGCATGGCGAGGACGGAAGGGGCGGAAGGGGTGATAAAGATTGTGAAGAACTTGAGGGTTTGTCGCGATTGTCATACGGTGATGAAGATGATTTCGAAGGTCTACAAGCGGGAGATTGTGGTGAGGGATCGCAGTCGATTCCACACGTTCCGAGAGGGCTCGTGTTCTTGTAGAGATTACTGGTGACAAGAAATGCTTCCGCTAAAATCTCAACGTGAGTTTCTTCCGCTAAAATCACGATTCGTAGATTTAAACCGCCTCTACAATAACTAAAAACCGCCTCTACGGCCGTCTTTTCTTGTAGTGTGCTTTTGGCAATGCAATCTCAAACTAGGCCTTAAAAATTATCTGGATGTCGCAATTCCAAACTACGTCGCGAAGCCGCACAGAAAGATGATGGGCTGATTTTGTTAGTGGGCTTTTACGACGGACAACGGGCCCGTACTTTTCGGGTGGTTGCCATTTGATGATGGGCCATTGAGATTGTGGCCCTTCTTCACCGTTATTCCATACCGGAAAGCGACACGTGTCCATCTAATCCAAATTTTCTGCATAGAATTTGCACTTGATTAATCTCATCGAATCGTAGAGATGCAAAAGATATTATACAAGTAATATGATAATTTGTAGGCTACTATGCTTCTGGAAGCAAGGAGCCTTTCGTGCTTTCAGGTCGTTTTCGATGTTGCGACTTTTGAATCGTCGATCGGCTCCGTTAAACTTGATCTATAGTATTTGAAGTACCTAGAAAATAAATTTTATGATTTTTTGATATTATTTGCCTAGTGATCGAAGTGGTTCAAAATCAATAATTTTAATGGCCGTAGTGTTACTATATGATAATTTGTGTGAGGCTACTATGCTTCTAGAAGCATTGAGCCTTTCGTGCTTTCAAATCGTTTTCGATGTTGCGACTTTCGAATCGTCGACCGGCTCCGTTAAACTTGATATATAGTATTTGAAGTACCTAGAAAATAAATTTTATGATTTTTCGATATTATTAGCCTAGTGATCGAAGGACCTCAAAATCAATAATTTTAATGGCCGTAGTGAGTAATATGATAATTTGTGTGAGGCTACTATGCTTCTGGAAGCACGGCGCCTTTCGTGCTTCCAAATCGTTTTCGATGTTGCGACTTTCGAATCGTCGATCGGTTCCATTAAACTTGATCTATAGTATTTGAAGTATCTAGATAATAAATTTTATAATTTTTCGATATCATTTGCCTAGTGATCGAAGGGGCTCAAAATCAATAATTTTAATGGCCGTAGTGAGCCGTTTGGAAATTTAACGGTGTAGAAATATTTAAATCACGTGAAATTTTGATAAAAAATTCTTTATACTATATAAAACAAGATCAATATCTTTGATCTAAAATTTTAATGTCACATTATCACGTTTTGTAAGATTTTTATTTTTAGCCGTTGATTTTGAGCTCCTTCGTTCACTAAGCAAATAATATCAAAAAATCACATAATTTATTTTCTAAGTACTTCAAATATTCTAGATCAAGTTTAACAAAGCCGATCGACGATTCGAAAGTCGCAACATTGAAAACGACTTGAAAGCACGGAAGGCTCCGTACTTCCAGAAGTATTGTAGCCTTACTCATGATAATTTTATATTAAAATAACATCAGAGAAAATTTTTGTGTATATATATTTATGCAAAAAAAAGAAAGAAAAAGAAGAAGATAATTTGATTCTATGTTCTTATTTTCACATAGCATATTTGTTACTAAAAAGACTCCCTCTATTTGATGAATGTGTGGCCTTTTAGAAATTAGCTGATTTTGTTTTGTATTTTTTTTTTTTTTCTATACCCATTCATTTGAAAATCTTAGTTATTAGCTGTACATGTCGAATCAAACATGAAGATTCAATTTAAGACGGATTTGGTACTATTTCGAGATGCATGATTAGCTACGTGTGTAGTAGATATCTGAGTCTCAAACTGTTCTAGTTTGAGACGCACAAACACAAATACCAACTTTGCAGCATAATTTGCGTTGTTGTTTTGCATATTTGCAGGAATATGTGAGTTAAAAAAAGAAAAAATTATTACCCTAGGGTAAAAATAAAATCAGGTACAGGTAGAGAGGCATAATAAAGAAATAAAAAAGAAATCATTTAGGCCCAGGTCCACTTATAAATGGACTCAATACATGAAAGGACACCAAATCCATAAATATGAGCCCCAAAAATTAAACACACATTTTGTAGTGTTACTATTGATGATATCATTTATCCTACCCAATGGCCTCTCCTTTTTCTTTTCTTTTCCCTCCTTTAATGGCCTTTTGTTTTTTGGGTCGAGATTTTTGTTTCTGAACTTCATTAGTGTTTACTCAAAATTGAAGTAATTCGAGATTGAAAATTGAAAATAGACTTGCAATATTACATAAGAGTAGTTTGAATATTACTTGGCTCGAACATACGCAACATAACTACGCTTGAGTTACAGTATTTTCTCCTCATTCCAAGCTTAAAAATAATAACACACACACACACACACACACACACACACACACACACACACACACACACACACACATATATATATATATATATATATATATATATATATAGAACTTGCTATTCTTATCTTATTAATAGCAAAAGTCGTTGATCTTTCTCAAATTTTTGACCATTGGATTGAGAGATGTGTGATTAGGATGATGTGGGCTCCTAAGGATTAAATAGTGATTGGTTGAATAGTATGATCTAACGGATGAAAATCATCAAAGGGGTGGATCTAACGGCGGAAAACTTGGTAGCACCAAATGCGTGATCTTATCGATAGTATCCCAAGGACTCTCTATATATATATATATATATATATATATAGTATATATTGAGCTACTATCTTTATTACGCGTAGGAAATCAGTTAGTCTTCTAGAGTTCCCACAGGTGGATGGCCGTTACAGTTGAAGATGTGCGGTTATGATGATATGAGCTCTTTAGGGTTAAGTGGGTGGTTGGTTGATTAGTATGATTTAACGGATGAAAATCATCAAAATGGTAGATCTAACGGTGGAAAATTTGGTAGCAGAGTGTTTAAATGCTTATTGATAGCATGTAATAGGACTCTCTCTCTCTCTCTCTCTCTCTCTCTCTCTATATATATATATATATATATATATATATATATATATATATATATATATATTGTTAAAATTTATTTCAAGTATTGACACAAATCATCCAAGTGCCTAAAATATAAATCATAGATTCAAAGTTTTTTTTTTAAAAAAAATCTTATTATTAAAATTTTTTTGGCCACTTAGTAATGGAAACCAAAGAGTCAACAACCTTAGAGAAAAAAAAGAGGTGACCACATAACATTAGCATATTAATTACATTATTATTTCCTTTTCTTTCATTAATTGGGTGTACTAATCGTTGATGGGACCAATTTAATTGGTTGAGATCAAATTACAAAGAGAACGGATTTAATTAGGACCCCACAATATATGCACTCCATTAATTTCTAGTGTATTCATGAAATTAATGTGCCACGCATCATGCTGATCGTGAGAAAATTTTTTCTATAACAAATAATTTCACTGCAACAGAATTAGGTTATAGGGACATATATATATTTGGGTCACTTTTGTATAAGTGTCTTATTTATGACAAAACTTTAAAAAAAATTTAATAAGGTCTAAATATAAAACTCAATCCAACCAAAATTAAAAGGTTACTCTACTCAACTCATGACCCACTCCACCCAGCCTTATATTCGGCCCGATTCCAAACAAAAAAGAAAAAAAAGGAGAAAAAACGATCACCATCTCCCCTCACTCAATCTACTGAAATCCTAGATGGAGTCCTTCGCTTTTCTCCTCCACCGCCACCACAGCCAACGAGCGAGAGTTCCGGCAGTTGCTAAATGTTTAAATAAGTGTTGATAAATTAACAGCACTTTTTTAAGGTTATACCGACATTCTTAAACTATCACTATATACCTAACGATCCCACATATAGCAATATTTTTTAAAAATATTGGTAATTTAGCCGGCAGCACTTTTTTTTTACCTATATCGATCTTTAAAAGTGTTGCTATAAATCGTTTTTATTGTAGTGTCTATATAGAGTTTTTAAATCATTCTTATGAGACCACAAATTTTATGTTACGAATTTGCAATGATTCCACAAATAAATTTCGATTTTATATTTATATCCAAAATATAATGTTATAAAGAAAACTTTTTTTTTTGTATATATACTATACGATTGATACGATTGATAGGATATAAGGCCGTGAACTTTTCCACTTATGATTTTGTGCGTTCGAGTTTAAGTATTGTCCAAATGTGAACTACTCGGCCGAAAATGCTTAAGGTCGAAAATGATGGACAGTGTATAATGTGGACAAAACATGCATGAGAGGGACATTAATTAGAGATAATGATAAGTTAATTTTCAATTTCACAATCTAATTGTGTTGTATCACTATCATTATAAATCAAATTGGTTCGAGGATAAAGGATCAACAGTTAATATAATTAATTACTAATTTGGTTGAAGTTTCTAGTTATTTGAGGGTTCTTATCAAGGAATATTAATTGTACCATCATTCTCAGATTAATTATCAAAGAAACTCTGTAAATCACCACAAAATTTAAACTTTCACCAACTGTTATTATTTTAATAGCTAGGACATCTATCGATATTGTAAATATATATTTCTGAGTCTGTTTTCTACTACGTACGTACATTGATTTTTTGAGTGATACGGTGTGAGAGATAACTCTAAGGGTGCGTTTGGTTCGCGCTATCTTTTTAAAATTCCTTGTAATCCAATGGGAATAAAAAAATATGACCGTGTTTGGCTAAACGCACTAAGTAATCTAGTTGGTAATATTAGATTAACTTGGTAATAAGATGCATCCCAAAGTACTAATCTCATTCTTTTGATGGAGGGTGGGTATCCTCATATTAATGAATTAGGGAATCATAATATGTCTAATTTTTTTTCTTTCTCTATACGCCGGCTAGTTGGTATTATTTTTCATTACACTCTAACCTCATATCTCTCTCTAAACTTCAACTCTTTTTCTCTCTCTAAACTAAGCTCTCTCTCCACCTATTTTCTAAAATCTCAACTCTTTTTCTTTAACCTCGACTCTATTTCTCTTCCTATATCTTTAATTGTGCTCTCTCTCTCTAAGCTATATTCTCTCTCCCCTTTTTCTAAAAAGATATTAAAATTTTTGATAGCATTATCTAAAATTAATTCTAAAAATAAATAAATAAATTGTATATTTTTTATAGTTTTAAATAACATAACTAAATAATATGACTATGCAAACCAAACAAAGAAATATTATATTCTTAGTAATAGGATGAATGGGAATAAGATTCTCGGATATTTTTTTACTCCTAGTAATCTTTCATAATGCGAACCAAACGCGCCCTAAATTCATTTGTTTTGTGTATGATCACCTATCATTTTTATATGTCATTCATATCCAATATGCACATGAGGGAGTGCTAGCTCCATTAATTTTAAAGAAAAGAAAACCTATGTGCTCTTACATTGCATATATTGAAGGTTATAACTAAAATTCACTTTTTTCCCCCTAGAAAATATTTTTTTTTTTTTTTTGAGAGATAGGTAGCACGCTACCTGCTTCGTTTATTTCATTTAAAAATAAACTTAGCTAGAAATATGAATCAACTAGGATTCGAACTTAGGTCTCGGATACCAACCATCAAATCCTTTGCCACTTGTTCTAGGGACGGTCGGTAAAACACATTTATTTTACTCATTCATAAGACTTAGTCCACACTCCACAAACTTCAGGATGATTGGACACAATATAGATTGCAAGAGTTAATTGATACCTGCAAAAAAGAAGAAAGACCAACTCATTGATATCTATCTCCTTTGTTGTCTATCTCAATTTGGTAAAATTTTTTTTTTTTGAGAAAGAGGTAGCGAGCTACCTGCTTCATTCATTAAGAAAAATAAACTAAGCGTACATGATGAAAGCAGCTGAGGCCCCCTAAGAAGCAG
The DNA here is from genome assembly GCA_025177825.1 of Aechmea fasciata. Classification (NCBI taxonomy): domain Eukaryota; kingdom Viridiplantae; phylum Streptophyta; class Magnoliopsida; order Poales; family Bromeliaceae; genus Aechmea; species Aechmea fasciata. The sequence goes on from CM045937.1 coordinate 6,864,071, forward strand.
AAAAAAGGTAGAAAAAGAATAAAAAAAGATAAATAGAGCTATAGGAGAAAGCTAGAGAGCTAACACGGAGGATGCGAAAATACAAAAGTGAGAGATTAGAAAGAGACATAGGGAAATCACAGGTCATTCCCAGCATTCATCCAGGCAAGAATGTCCAGTTGTTCGTCAGGGTATAGACGCGCTCAAGAGCCCTAGTAGCATTGGGGGGGCACTCGCGGAAGATAGTATTGTTGCGATCCGTCCAAAGGTAAAAATTAACCTAGGTACATATCTAGTATTGCTGTACTTTTTCGACATAATTTGCATATGTTTACTTAATTATGCACTGATGTAGAGGATTTTAATTGGACACTTGGTGCAATTTGTAGAAAAGGTAGTTACTTTAAGGGTGCGTTTAGTTTGTATTAATTATTACATTACCGGTTAGTTGAACTAGATTTTTTTTTTTTTTTTGAGAGATAACTAGATTATTACTGATAGTGTATTACCATATTTGGTTTAATACAATAATATAATACTAGATTACGGAATATATAAAATTACTATATTTGATTCGGTTTATAAAATTCAATAATTCTGATTTGCATTAAAGTGTAGTAGTTAATTCTGACAGTAAAGAAGGAGAGAAAGAGAGAGAGCTGAAATAAAAATGGCGTATTGAAAGGATTTGGGTAGGATAGACTGGATGCGTAAACTTATAATTAATTTTGCATAATATGCAAAATTATATGCTATCAATAATATGAATACCCACCCTTCTCCTCGGTAATATTTTCGAAAAAAATTTTGCACCATTTTTGGTGATTTTAATCCAACTAAGATAACCTGAACCAAATGCGCCCAAGGGTAAAATGGTAATTATAATAAGAAAAATACTGCTATACATATCCAAGGGGGTCATAGGGCTCATATCTTATTACAATTATTTTTTTAAAATACTAAAAATTTAAAGAGTTTCAAATTCCAACTTTGTGGATGTACTAGTAATTAATATTTATCTTATAATAATTAGAGAGAACTAATAAGAACCTGTCAACATCAGTGTAAGTAAACAGTTGTAAAATTTTTTCAACTATAAAAATTTTATTATAAAAATGACTAATCTGATTTTTCTACTATAAAAATTACTAATATATTTTTTAAACAATTTTATTATTTTAAATAATATTTTTTTAGGTTAGCTATGTTTCTTTGTCGAATAAACAAGAGTTATTAATTAAAAAGAAGAAAAAAAAAAAAAGAAAAAAAAAAAGAGAAACACCTAATATATGTGCCATTAATGATAGGCCATGCATGATTGAAGAATCATAAGAGTGGTGGGGTCAGGGTGTCTACTGTTTGATAACTCCAATGTTTTTAAAACTATTTATTTTCCTTAATTGAAAAGGATGGCCCAACACAATTACTCAATTGGGGTGGTCACCTTTTCCTTCTAGAAAGGAAAAGGTTTTTTTTTCACATATTAATCCCTAAAGTTTAGTAAATTACATATTAGTCCATTGGTAGTTAATTATGCTAGAATCACAAAGCTAGAACTTTTTTTTTTATTATTGCATAGTTAACTTTGTGGTTAACTTAGCATAACTTTATTAATTGTTCAAAGACTAATATGCATAAAAAATAAAATATTTTTATTTTTTTAGGGAAAAAATAGTAAGTTACGTACAAGACTAGGGGTAATGAACTTAGCTACATACAGGAGGTAGCTGGGGCCTCGAGGAAAAGCAGGAAAGAGGCAAGAAAAGACGAGAAAAAGGAAAAGCTTATACGAGAGGGAATTAAAGAGTAGGGCGACGGAGCGAACGGGGAGAAGAGCGGAGAAAGTAGAGACCAAAGGCTAGTTACGGTGTCTTAAACCAATCCTCCACAAGGTTACATATTCTTATTAAGATGTGTGAGGGGTTAATTAGAGCTTCTGTTTCCAAAAATGGCATTATTTCTGTCAAGCTAAATTGTACACCAAATAGCTAAGAATGTAATAAGATATCTTTTCCGCCGAGGGATGTCACTTGTTTGGTTAGAGTCATCCAAAGGCATCTAACACCCTCAATTGTTGGGGCTTGAGTAGAGTTGACACTCGAGCGAACAAGCATGTAACAGAAGTAGATGCATTTGAAAAGAAGAAGGTAACAGATTTCAAGTTCTACCGCACAAAAGACGTAAGATTGATATCTCAGCCAGCCCCACATAAGCTTTGAAAAACAGTACATAGTGGTGTTTCACTTGTCCAGTAATCCGACCAAAAGAATATATATTAATTCTTGCCATATCCCCCAGTTTGAAGGTTAATCCGCATTTGAAGACAGGCCCTACATTTTAAGACTGTTTTGGGAGATTTATTATATGTAAATAACTATATTTTTAAGGACTAATATGCGAAAATAAAATCCAAAAAAAATGGTCAAATCCCTGGGGGGTCATACTAAGAACAAAGATTAAACCATTGTGGCAAAAAGTAGTCTAATTAATCCACAGCTGAGTCTGAACATCTCCCTGCCTCTCTTTCTGAAAGCAATAAAATGACAAAGAACTTAATTGGAGTCAGCTTCAATCTTTCAAAATCTTTTGAAGGGCATTTTCACACTTTAAAACCCCATAAGGAAAAACATGACAAATGTTAGGTAAGTTGCTTTGACACTTGTCTCATCTCTTTAATAAGATGATGACTCTACTTTTCCTCATCTTTTAGGAAAATGACTTGCTTCAACTTCAATACAAAAACCTATTAGTCAACTGTATATATTTTGTTTAATCAATCTCATGATGAATTCCCACACATGCTAAAAGACCAAACAAGAGAACAAAATTTTACCAGGGATGTGTGAAACAACCGTCGTATTCTAAAAGCTTAAGATATCAGAGAACGGTGTTTATATATTTTTATATTTAATACTCTTCCCTCATATCTGGACTCGAGACTGGACTTGAATTAAATAAGAGAAAAAATTAATAATGCTAAAAGTCTGGCGTAACTTAAACTCATACCTTTCTGCTCTGATACCATGTAAAACAACCGTTGTACTCTAAAAACTTAAGTTATTAGAGAACGACGTTTATATATTTTTATATTTAATAGGATGCGGTCCCTAGCTAGCTAGCTAGTACTGTGTAAACTGTTCGTTCCGCTGTCCACATTTGTTATAAGTGTCTCGATTTTAGGAGTGGGAGCATTTTCTAAACCTATTCTTTTTTAATCAACCTTTTTAGATAAGCTGGGATATGGATTAATACTAATCTCAGTACTTTTTGATATTATAGAAATTATTCCTAATCTTATTAAGAATATTGGATTTTAGTTTAATTATGGTAAATATAGGATTTGTGTGTGTAATAGGGTGTAGCATATTGAAGGAGAGAGAGCACCGGGTACTTTGAGCCTAGGATATTTTGATAGAGGTGTACTTTTGTACTTCATTTTGATTATAATTATAGTCTCCGCTTCATTTTCATTCACGGATATTGAGCCAAAAAATGTGACAAGTAATTATTTAATTTGGTCGATTGTACAGGGTTTTCTTTTTTATCAATACACGTGAGTACTAGTATGCTTCTAATATTTTTTTGTACGAGACTGACTCCTTAAAAAAAAAAAGAGTTAATTTCATATACAGGTCCCCGCAAATATAGTTAATTGCAGATATATTCTTATAAAGTTTAAGTTTCATAAGTTATTTCTACAAAATACTTAACCATGATTAATTAATAAGGTGAATTTATAATTTTATCCTTCTTCCTCTTCCTCTCGAAATGGTCATCGTTGTCGTCGCCAGCGAGGAAGGAGATGCAGTAGGCGATCGCGCGCGGTGGAGGAGGGGCGGTGCTCCTTGTGGGAGATCGGCACCGATCGACCTCGCCATCCCGGGCGGTGCTCTTCTTCATCTTCCTCTTCTTCGTATTCTTTTTTTCCTCCTCCTTTTCTCCTCCTTCTTTGTCGTCATCGCCGCTGTCGCAGCCCGAGAAGGAAGAGAAAGAGGAAAAGGGCAGCTGGAGCTTTTGGAGGGATATATTTATAAGGGCCAAAATGTCATTTTACGAACATACTGTTAAAAAATTAACGGTTCTCTAACGTATCCTAATCGGAGGGACATATCTGAATATATTAAGACTTTTAATTTGTAGAGGGACAACTTATGAAAGTTGAACTTTACAGAAACACGTACATATCTGCAATTCACTATATTTGTAGGAACCTGTATGCAATTAACCCTGAAAAGAAATATGCACATGCATTTGCTTTCACAAACAACTACAATATAGTATATTTACACTTCTTTGGGGACGAACTCTAGCTTGTACGTACTAGCTAGCTTGTAGGTGTTTGTCTCCAAATTAAGCAGTACTCCTTTCACTCCTGCGAAAATTGTGTGGCCTTCGAATCAAACCACTCACCAAACAAAGTTTTTGGCCCCGCTTCGCGCAAAAGCAGCGCGAGACGGGGGACCAATTAACAAGCCCTAGTAAATGAGTGGGACCATCTTGCATGCATTAATTCTTATCTACATATAGAACAGGGCCTCTACTACGCTTATTAATAAGACTCACTTCATTTGCAATGTTTTTTTCAGCGGATTGAGAGATGTGTGGTTAGGATGATATGGGCCCCTTAGGGTTAAGTGGGTGGTTGGTTGAATAGTATGATCTAACGGGTGAAAATCATCAAAGGGGTGGATCTAACGGCGGAAAACTTGGTAGCACCAAATGCATGGTGCTATCGATAGTACCCCAGCCGGACTCTATATATATATATAGAGTCCGACTGGCTACTATCCTTTTAATAGGATATGAGCACTTGTCCTATCAGTTTTTTAGCCTTTGGATCAACTCTTATCATCATTTCTAACCATTGGATTAAATACTATAACCCAGTGGGGACCACTCAATCCTAGGGGGACCATTCAACTCTAACCGACTAATAACTAGCCCTAGTTGACGAGCTAAAAATTATTAAAAAATTAAAATTGAATAAAAAAAATATAAGGACATGCATTTAAAGTAAAGTATAAAGAGCTAGTATTTTGAAAATATAAATATATTATCGGAAAGAAAATTGACAAATCAAAAAATAACTTGACCTATACATAATTAATACATGATCTGAATTAATGTGTGTGTTTGGGTACGTTAATTAATAATTTATATATTTCTAATACTAATTGATCATATCACACGAATATTCTAAATGTCCACTACTGATCATAGGTGCTAATAACACGATTTAATTACAAAAAGTTATAAAATTTTAGCAAAGTGTGAAATGCTTCCTAAATTTGAAGACCCAGTGGCGACGGTAACAGCTATCGCATTACCAGTGACAAATATATGTTGAAGTTGACCATAATTAATTAATACACCGATCGAAATTGACCAGATTCATTATATACGATATGTGTGACCAAAATTCGTATCTATCGCGATATATAGTTAATAGATATGCATGTTACCCCATTTTCAACTGTCGATCTCGAATTCGAACCCTGCTTCAAATGAAAATTTAGTTTATAGATGCGTGCGCGAGTGTACAAAGATTTAAAAAAAAAAAAAAAGAAAAAAAGAAAAAAAAGAAGCACAAGTCACAACCACAAAACAGTGCACCGGGCCAGGAGTGCACAACAAAATAAATACCATTCCATGTTGGTTTGACAAAAAGCAATGCGATCAACATCACACAGCAATGGAGTGATAGGCACACGCGCGTACACTGTCATAGGATGTGCCGCAGCTACTGCGTGCGTGCGTGCACCCACAGAGGATCTCCCTATGGTGGACTCACACGTACGTTGTCGATCTCTCCTTTTCATGCAGTGATTTTGAGTGAGTAATAATTAATTGCATGCAGTAATCACTGAAGAAGAGTAGTACAAGGTAAAAATGTATATGGGGACCTTCTCGAAACCATCATATCGATATATATCAGGCATTTTGATATAGATATATAGAACTAGGCTACTATGCTATTAATAGCACCAAGTCATTGGTGCTACTAAGTTTTTGGCCGTTGGATTGAGAGATGTGCGGTTAGGATGTTGTGGGCCCCCTAGGGTTAAGTGGGTGGTTGGTTGAATAGTATATTCTAACGGGTGAAAATCATTAAAGGGGTGGATCTAACGGTGAAAAATTTGGTAGCACAGAAACCTCCGTGCTATTGATAGCATAGCAGCCGGACTCATATAGAACTAGGCTACTATGCTTCTTTTTCTTTTTCGTTGTATATGTTTGAAACTTTTTTTTTGAGAAAGAGATAGCAAATTACTATCTGCTTCATTCATTAAGTGAAATAAATTAAGCGTACATAGTGGAAGCAACTGAGGCCTCCGAAAGATTAAAAAATAGTACTGTGGGTCAAAACTAAATGATAGAGTAGGAAGAGAAGAGGGGAGGGGGGAATTAATTAAGAAAGGAAAAAAAGTGAAAAACAGCAACAGCGGATCAGTGCGGCTCAGTGTAGCTCAGTCCAAGAAGTGTCTGAAACTCTTAAGGACCATTTGGTTGAATGTAGTTAGAAATGTAGTGTAGTTGAAAATACGTGTAGTTGTAAATACTGTAGTCATAACTACACCTAGTCTGTTTGATTTTATGCAGTTGTAACTGCTGCAGTTACATTTATTCTATTTAGTAGTCTGCGATTGAGATTTGTATTTGTAAATTTTATCAATTTCTAGATAGAAAGATGAGATTACTTTCTCTGAGCTAACGTAATTATATTTTAATTATTAATTAAGATTTTTATATCTGTATATAATTTATATATTATAAAATTATGTATAAATTTAATAAATTTTAAATACAAATATATTATAGATTCGATCAAAACAAAAATTAAGATATTATTAAACTAGCAGCTTGAAAAAAACAGAAGCGTATGGAAAAAAAAATTTATTGATTCTAACATACATTTTTAAACCCTATAATATTTCATGAATAGATATTTTTGGAAAAAAAAATATCTATTCATGAAGTGTATAGAAAAATTCACACTTTGTTTATTTTTTAAATGGGTGAGTCGACTCCTGCCCCAACTACGGCAATTGGTACTGCAGCCAAATTGGGCTATGCATTTTTAACTACAGTGTAGTTAGAAATGAATGCAACCAAATAGTCCCATAGAAATTTTACTTAATTTAACGATAATTTTGTTACATATTTTATATGAGGTTAATTACAACAAGTTTGGCATGGTAATTTAACAATCATCTAAAATGTTTTCATCAAAGGCCCATTTGATCGATATTGAGACTAATCTTATCTGAGTAAAATAAAATAGAGTTACAGCAAAAGCATGTTTTTTTGAAAAATAGGTAGCGAGCTACCTGCTTCATTCATTAAGTAAAATGAATTAAGCAAACAGAGATGAAAGCAGCTTAGGCCTTCGAAAAAGCAAAAAAGCAAAAAAGACAGTCAACATGATAGAGGGGCAAAAGGAAAAGAGGGAAAAAGGATAAAAAGAAAAAGAAAGCCTAGTGTCGCATTAGGTCAGCACGGTCCAGTAGGTCAGCGAAAGCATGTTAAGACATGTTTCTTCCTATTTCAATGAATCTATAGAAAATATACTATATCTCATTAACTGTAATATGTGAAAAGTAGCATTATGTATATATAGAAATAAGTTAACAAGATATTTTTTTTGTGTGGAACTCTCTCACCGTATGTATCATAATCTTTTCGCAATCTCAAACGAACATAATTTAAAAGTGTAGCAATTAAAGTGGAAAACGAAAAATAATAATATATATATTTTTTCTATAAAAAGCACAAAATCTTTTTTTGGAAAAATATGCTCCCGTAATATTGCGTAGGGTAATTTCCAGTACATTTACCCAGAGGTAACAAACAGTCTTCTTTGGTAACTGTCGAAGCTAGAGTTTCAGTCTCTAGTGAGAATATTAAAGACTCAAAGGTCAAAAGACTCTAAACACACACTCACTCTCTCTCTCTCTCCTTGGAACACTAACTACTACTGCTAATACCAGTGTTTGTTTGGTGAGCTCAACAGGCCCTCATGGAGGATTGATCTCTCTCTCCAACATTCAATGCACACAGTTGAGAGAGAGAGAGAGAGAGAGAGAGAGAGACTACACTTGCACAGTAACACATCCTCCACCCAAGCTGACTTTTTGGAGAGCACCCCCTTAGAGGAGTAGTAAATGCACCTTGCTGTCTCTTTGGACTCACTCCCCTCACTCAAAAACCAATTAATCCACACCCCCCCCCCTCCTCATGTGTTAATGTTATAATTAATCAATAATTAGTCTTTGCCTCCCTATGAGTCATTGGTCACTCTCTCACTCTCTCTCTCTCTCTCTCTCTCTATATATATATATATACGCCTCTTTAGTAGTGCTCCTTCATGTGTATCTCCTTATTTTGTGTATGTATATGTGTGTATATAAATAGAAGGGGCAAACTTAGGATTACACCCTTGTCCTGTGCCTCTTTCTAAGGAGAGGGAAAGAATAAGAACAAGGGTCATCTAACTACTACACTACTATATCTGATCTCTCCTAATATCTATAGAGAGAGAGAGAGAGAGAGAGAGAGAGAGAGAGAGAGAGAGAGAGAGAGAGAGGTGGTAGTTAGTAAGTAATTAAAAGATGGGGAGGCCTCCATGTTGTGATAAGATAGGGGTGAAGAAAGGGCCTTGGACTCCAGAAGAGGATCTCATGTTGGTCTCTTACATCCAAGAGCATGGCCCTGGGAATTGGAGAGCTGTTCCTACCAACACTGGTAACTAACTCAAATCTCTCTCTCTCTCTCTCTCTCTCTCACTAGATCCAAAAAAGATCTGTTTGGTCCTTTCTGTGTTGTTCGATAAAGTATTGTTTAAGTACTGCTTTCAACGAAACTATGAAGGTATATACACACGTACTTTTCTAACAATTTTTTGGCTGAAAAATTATTTTCTGCTCCTTGAGTTAATTTCCAGAAAACTTAGGTTCCTTTAGAAAGTTTTTCTTTTCCTAAATGATAATAAAAAGTAATTTTTTTTGTTCTTCGAATTTTATTATTCTGGAGAACCAAATTAAGGGCTAAAGCAAGAGCACCAAATTGATTTTCTACTTCTATATAGTTTGAAATTTCATTTTGAACTTTCCACCACGGCAGAAGTTTAAATTCTTTCTATTTGTCGAATATTTAACTAATTACTTGCTTGTACCTCGATCTTGATATAATTAATTTGGTTACTAAATTGGTAACTTTTTTTTTATTTTTTTATTTTTTTGGGGGTGTTCTCAGGACTAATGAGATGTAGCAAGAGTTGTAGGCTTAGATGGACAAATTATCTAAGGCCAGGGATCAGGCGTGGCAACTTCACAGATCAAGAGGAGAAGCTTATAATCCATCTCCAAGCTCTCCTAGGCAATAGGTACGTAATTAAATACAACTTATTTTTCCCTTATATATAGATCCTAAAAAAGGTATTTAATTGGTTCCTCAGAAAATTATAGAAAACTGAAAAAAGAAAAAAAAAAAAAAAAGTTTTCATGAAACACACTGGCCTTTTCTACACAGTTTTTGTTTGCCGCATGAAAAATCTCAAAAGAAAAAAGGAGATGTTTATATGAAATCTGGATATAAGTTTATATAATTTCCATGATCACAAAAATTACTTTTTGTGGTAATTAAATAGACTTTTTTTTTTCTTTTTTTTTTGAGTCAGAAGCTATTTTCTAGGAATTTTTCTAAAAAATCAAACATGCACCCTACTAAGATATATAGATCTAAAAAGCACAATTATCTTATTAGTTAATTATTCTATGATTACCAGATAAATTACACATAACAATTGTTTCATCTAGCTAATTGAGAGCTAATTAATTAACCAATTTAGTCTCTCTCTCTCTCTCTCTCTCTCTCTCTCTCTCTCTCTCTTTCTTTCTATATATATATATATATCAATTTTTATCTGATCTCAAGTTTGTTCCTGAAGTTTCCAATTCAATAATAATTTAGTCCAAAAGTTTGACCCTAATTATAGTTTCACAAGAAATTTTAGTTTAATAATTTAATCCTTAATATTTAATTCTTGTTTCAATTTCTCTCTCAAATTAACCTTTTAACTTTTAACAAAAACTAAGTATAATAACAGTACATATTGCACATTTGACATGCATTTTTTGACTTATTGTAATAAGAATCAATTTTAGGAACTATTTGATTAACTAAGTTTAATTGTGACTAATCATATAATCATAAAAGTTGCATTTAATTAATTATATTCAAAATTTTGAATGTATATATGTAGGTGGGCGGCCATAGCTTCTTATCTCCCCGAGAGAACAGACAACGACATCAAGAACTACTGGAACACGCATCTAAAGAAGAAGCTCATGAAAAAGCCGCACAACGGCGGCGATGACGACGGCGACAGTGCTCGGAAAAGCCTCGGCTTTTCGCGCGAGCAAAATTCGAAAGGACAGTGGGAAAAGCGGCTCCAAACCGATATTCATATGGCTAGACGAGCCCTCCGCGAGGCTTTGTCACTCGAAAAGCCAAATTACTCCCTCAATGAGCTCAAGCCACAAACCTGCTTTTCCAAGAAGCCAATTTATAGCCCCACAACAAGCTATGCATCTAGCACGGAGAACATAGCTCGATTGCTCGAAGGTTGGGTCAGGAACCCACCAAAGAAGGACGTGGTTCGGTTCGAGTCGGGTTTGAGCCAAAATTCGGTGATTGGTAGTAAGGCGGTTCGGTCCGGGTCCGAATCGAGCGAATGTTCGGATAGCGTGGCTAATCGACTCGACTCGCTGCTCGATTTGGGCTCGCCGATGCGGGAGGGGTCGGATTCGAGCCCGATCGGAGGCGAGTACAAACCGCCTCTTGCGCCATTTTCATTATTCGAAGAGACTTGGCTATTTGATGAGAGTGTGGGGCAAGGTGTGGGGGAAATTGTTATGGACATGAATTTAGGGGATCCTTCTAACTTGTTCTAAACTAATGAAGTGTAGTTATTTTTTTTCCCCCCCTTTTTAAATCTTTTGATTTAGGGCATGAATAATGAATATAGATATAATTTAGCAAATAGATGGATGATCTAGGGGAGCCTTGAGTGACTTAATTGTAAATTTTCATGATCTAAGTACTATGATATTGTTGTATATATATGTTATGTAACTTACAGTTATGAGAATATATATATTTATATATATAATACAATCCAATTGCAAGGTTTATTTGCTCTTCTTGTACGTATTCATTTATATATATACTGAGGATTTGATGCTTCCGACTTTTTGACTCACAGATAAAAAATTGTATGATTGAGATGATTAATTGTAGTTCCCTCTAAGATTGAATGGTAACTCTAGCTAGGGTTGAGTGATACTTACAGAGTAATATATAGCACTAATCCAAAGATTAAAAATGATCAAATGGATTGATCTAAGGGCCAAAAAGTCGAAAGTACCAGATTCTTTATGCTTCGATCCGATAGTATAGTAGCTTTACTACTCTATGACATATCCCAAAAAAAAAAAAAAAAAGAGAGAGAGGAAAAATGAAAAAAAAAAAAAAGAAAAAGAAAAAAGAAGACAATGTACTTATCAAAAATGTGGTCCTACAAGTATGGCTCTTGGATTAGCTAAAAACAAAGAGGGAACATGAAACCTCCAATTAAAAGAAATCTATACAAGTATATAGAAATGGATTTGATTAACTGGATGTGCATAGATGATCAAGTGTGAATGGCAACCCCCAAAAGTCAAAATTGAATATAAAATATTCAATTATTATTTTCCTAATCTGATATCATAGCACAGGGTCTTATAAACTTTGTCCATTTAATTTCAATCTGCGTCCTAAATCCATGAAAAAGTTTTGAACTCAAACATGTGGTGAATTTATTTGCAGATACCAAAAGGATTAGTCTTAAAACCTCCGCTAGCGTATATATATACTTCATAATAATCACTGTTTTTTTATAAAAAAAACCAGGGACTAATTATATATATATATATATATACACTAGCGGAGCTGCAGTATTATATATAGTCTCGTTTTCGATTTTAGAATATTCAAATTAACGATCCATATCATTAAAAATGATTTAGGGTATATAAAGTTCTTAAAAATAAACTTTTAATTTTTTTTCAATATTATTTACTTACTAAGTAAATCATGTCGACATTGGCTTAATTTTTTATCAAAATTTGAATAAATTTAGATTTTTCTACACTGTTGAACTGCGAATTCGCTATACTATATAGTCATTGAAAACTGACAATTTGAAGTGATTTGTAAAGTAAACTATGTCGAAAAATTATAATTTTATTTCTATAAATTTAAATACCCTATATGTCAATTTTAATCGTATATATAGATTGTTGCTTTGAATATTTTAAGGTTGAAAATGAGACCATATATAGTACTAGAGCTCCTATACTATATATATACATAGTATAAGAGCTTACTTAGCTCTCTCTCTCTTTCTCTCTCTATATATATATTCTGTTGTTTTTCTCATATGATATTTTTATATTTTGTGTGTATATATATATATATATATATATATATATATATATCTTAAACTCAGCTAAATTAAAAAGATAATCTCTAGCTCTAAAAATTTTCTCTTTATTTTTGAATACATATATCTAAATATAACTATTTATTTCTATATCATTAAAATAATCGCATATTAAATTGTATATAAACATGATATATATCATGTAAACATATAAACTAATTAATAGATTTACACTTTTGTAATTAAGTATATATATATTTATATATCCAAATTAATTGAGGACAATGATCATTTGAAAGGTTTTGTTTTTTTTAAAAAAAAAATAATCAAGGATGGCCTAAGGACAAATCATTAAATTTGCATTAATTAGAGAATTAGTGTGATCGATCGATACAATCGTGTGGTCCTCGTTTCACCACACACGAATATTTAGAATGTTATTAACGAAGTAACAGTCGCATATATAGTTCGCGCAATAAATATGAGTTTGCCAACAAATCAATAACCTGACTCATCACCACGCATGCGTACACATTGCTTTATAATTTGAACCCCTCTTAATTCCATACAAATGACGTACGTGATTCAATTAATGTACATTAATTCCATCCACGAATCACATTGTGTTGACGTGTACATGTAATTTAGTCAATTGTTCTTATTTTTTCTTGAATAATCCGTAGACTTTTCTAGATTAATCCAAATTAAGGCACTCTAATTACATTAATCTTAGATTTACATGGGTTTGGATATATACCCTCTAAGTAACAAGTAATATTAGCGTTGATATAGCTTATAGCTCTTACAAATATAACAGATTCGTAAAGAAGAGTCATGATAACACAGTATGATAATTAGGGCATGCAGTCAAAAGAATTGGACCCAAGCAGCGGTAGATGGCTAGCTTGTGGCTCTTACAAATATAACAGATTCGTAAAGAAGAGTCACGATAACACAGTATGATTATTAGGGCAGTCAAAAGAATTGGACCCAAGCGGCAGTAGATGGCTTGTGGCTCTTACAAATATAACAGATTCGTAAAGAAGAGTCATGATAACGCAGTATGATGATTAGGGCATGCAGTCAAAAGAATTGGACATAAGCGGCGATGCTTAGACACATGAGTTCAGATAGTTAGTGCATTTAAATAGTCGGACTCGTGAAGTGCAAGTCATCAGGTGTGTGGGATTGGATGAATTTGCGAGTGGTGCGGGTTAAAACACATGGCCTTGGATTAGTGGTAACTCGTATAAAGAATTTAAAGAAAAAAACAACTCGATCGATGCAATGCTTAGATAGTAAATTAAAAAGATTTAAGTTAAAAGAGAAGTCGATTCGTTCGCATGAGAAAGGAGGAGATTATTAAGGCTTTATTTGCAAACGAAACCAAATCTAATACACTTAGGTTTTTAGATTGAATGCATGGGTTTTATTAAATATATCACATTTTTAGGCTCATGTGGGCATAGGCTGTGCCCATGTATAACACCCTAATAATTAAAAGCAGCTTAATTATAGAATAATCTTATCACTAAAATTGCCTGTAATTTGGTTATTAATGCTCTTAGGCACCTTAGTAATTACATCCTAATAATTTGTACACACTAGTGGGTGATCTTGTAATTAATTAATTAATTAACTATCATGAGTTTGATGATTTTAAGGGTTTTTGTGAGGCATGCATGGATAAGTTTTGCATATATATATATGAATCATTTTAAGGAAGTGAGAAGAAAAGAAAACTATATATATATATATATATATATATATATATATATATATGGTAGTGTCACATCATCTAGTATATATGAATATTTATATAACTGTTGTGGATTTCTTTTTTAATGTATTATTATCTCTTTGTCTAGTGATATCTCGTAAACATGCATGCATGGATGGGTAGGCTAGCTAGCTATAAATGCCTCTCATGTGAAGTGTTTTGAAGTTTCCTTTCTCTATATATGTTTCTGCTATATATATATATTTGGTCTTGCTACTTTTGAGTAAAAGAATAAAAATATTGTAGATCAAAATTAAATCCTCATTCTAGAGATTTACACAAATTATGAGATGGTAGCTCCACATTTTAATATATATCCCCTGTGACTCTCTTTTTTTTTTTTATATATATATATATATATATATATATATATATATATATATATATATATATATTAGAAATAAACTTTAAATATGAATCAAATTAGGATGAACTTGTGTAGCTCCACATTTTAGGGACGGTTGGTTATCCCCTGTACGTGACTCTTAAGAAGTGGGTATGTCAATGTAATTGGCATTTTGGACATGCAGCATCTAAGACTCATTTATATTTTGATTTCTGTAAATCTATTTGTTAGGATTTTCATAAACATGGCCCAATTAATTAATCATATTCAAATCTGAATTTACTATAAATAAAGATTGATCTTTACAGATATAGAACTACTTAATATAGTATATTTTATTCTTTTTTCATTTGTTTAAGAATTCTAATCGAATTTTGATAGAAAGTCGTCGATCTAAACTTTATATAAGGGGGTACTGGGGTCCTGACATTTTCTAATATGCATTCAGGTGAAAAATTACCATCTGTTCAATACTAAATGGAATAGTACTTAAGACAGAAGGAGAAGCCAAATTATCTAAGTTTGATTGACGACGTACATATCACAACCGGACTTATCGCTACAACATATTGATAAAAAATATCTTTTTTTTTTAGCATTATGTGAGTTATATTTTATTCTGTTTATAATTTTGAAATATTGATGTATATTAGTTTCATGATTTTTACATGCCAAAATCAATCTATCACTATAGACTAACCAAGACCTACTCGGGAAGTTGGCGTAGCATTACCTTTTTCCTACTATACCATGCATAATCTCAGAAGTTTTTTTTTTTTTTTTTCCTGAGAAAGAGCTAGCACGCTACTTGCTTCATTCATTGGGAGAGTGAATTATGCGGATAGGGCCTAAAAAAAAAAAAAAAATTGTTTAAACAGAGGTCCGCCTAGTAGGAGTAAGGAAGTTCCACTCCGTCGACAGCTGCTTAGCCATGTGAACTACATGCAAAGGGTTCGGATGGAAACCTCGGAAGCATAATCTCCGAAGCTATACCGACCGTCTCTAGAGCAAGTGATAAAAGACTTGATGGTTGGTATTCGATGTCTCAAGTTCGAATTCTAGTTGATTCACAATTCTAGCTAAATTTATTTTTAAATAAAATAAATAAAGCAGGTGGGTTATTAAAGCTAAGAAAACACAAAAGACTCTCCTCATCATAGTCTCATGCATTCCATGAATAAGATCTAGAGAGAGAGAGAGAGAGAGAGAGAGAGAGAGAGAGAGAGAGAGAGAGAGAGAGAGAGAGAGAGAAATGAAAAAAATGCATAAATAAAGGAAATATATAAATGCAGTGCTCCCTACTTCACATGTGGATAGACCCATTCACTGGTGGAACCAGAAACAAAAAAAAAGAGAAACTAAATGCATGATGGAACCCTTTCCTTAGCTGTTCGATCTAAAAGAAAAAAAAGAAAAAAAAAAAAAAAACAAAAGAAGCTATACAGCTGGAATGGATATAGTGCATATTATTGTACCTTGCTAGTCAAAAAAGAAATTCTCTTCCTCGCTTGTGTAGCTTACTCTTAACTTACTTATAATTAAACATATTAAATATTAATTATATAATGATTCAGTCCATTAGTACTAATAATTTATTAGGACACAAATGATCAGACCTAACATATTTAAACTCAATCATTATTTTATACGTTCGAGTGGCAAATCAACTCTACTAAACTAACATTAATAATTTTTTGAGCCCGAATAACAGATCCAAAAAATATATATATAGACTCGGCTATTAGTACTCAAGCCTTTTAATTTGATCTTGATTTCGATATCTTTACACCATTAAATAAGAAAACGCCTCATATCGATCATCAAAACTATACATTTTGAAACACTTTGATCATTAGGTCAATGACGTCAAAAAGATTTGAAATTTGATTTCTAGATACGTGAAATAGTGTAGATCATATTCAATGATACTGATCATTAATTTGAAGGCTCTATCATAAAAAAATAAGTGAGTGACAATAGTTAAAGCTAAAACGATCCCACAACATCCTTAGAGAATGAATCTTGGACAACAGGCATCCCAGAGAATGTTTAGATTTTCTAAAAAATTGGATGGTGAGTTTAGCTAGTTACAAGGATGGAAACAGAGTGCAAAAGTGAAACTATTAGTTAGTATGGAATCTTTATAGTAGTGCGTGAACTCTATTTTATAAGGTTAACTCAAAAAGCAAGTTACAGACCGTCCCTAGCATAAATAGTAAAGAGTGTAATAGTTGGTACCTAATTAAGGTTCTGAACTCGAAGCCTAGCTGCTTCACCTTTATTTAAAAAGTAAATAAATGAAGCAGATATGATGCGACCTTTCTCTCAAAGAACAAAAAAAACTCTTGAAAGTGTAGGTTTCTTGTACTTGTTATAACTTCCATTTGGGCTTTCCGGGGATTGAAGTTGTAGGCCCGAAAGATAATTGAGAATTTGATGGGCCGTTAATGGGCCCAAATTGGGATGTCATCTAAGCCCAGCCAAAGACCAAGCGCGGAAACCGGAGCAAAGTTGGCAAACAACTTAAGCCTACTTTTTTGGTAATATGACAGCTAAAAGCATTTATTCTAAACCAGTTTTCGGGTAGGAAACATTTTAACTAATAGTTATGGTTTTATGTTTAATTCCTGAATGTGAACCTGTGGTGAATGGTGTATGGATATATAAATGTGAATGCTTGTATGTTCAGTTGTGATTGTATCCTGTTTGTATCTTGTACTTGTACGACACCGTGTAAATATAGAGGAGACTCTGTTCGTGTGAACAGTAGACTCATTATATTTGTAACGGATCGATCTGACATACCCTGAGGATCAGGTTTTCAAAAAAAAAAAAAGAAAGGTTAAAAAATTTTAATGTGCTTCCAATCTTTTTCTCTTCAGTACTATAAAATTACGGTGATAGCGGCAACAAAAGATGTAAGCATATGCTTCTTTGATGGCGATTGTCATCTCAATATTGTAACATTAGAGAAGCGAAATTGAAAGACACTTCAAACTTTTTGCGCCTTCTGATATATAAAAAGAAGCGTTTTTAAACACCATATTATCAAATTAGGCCTTGGATGCATTCAACACGGCGGAGTGTAGGGATGTCAATGGATATGGATACCCAAAAAATTATCCGAACCCGAATCCGAACGGGGCGGGTATACCCGAGCTAAACGGATATGGATTTGATTATGGGTATAAAAAATAAAAACCCGACGGATATGGGTACGGGTATGGATTTTGTGTATACCCGACCCGAATCCGAACCCGAACCCGAACCCGAACCCGAACCCGAAAAAATTATATATATATTATTTATTTATTTATGTAAGATATAAAATATATAAAATATTATAGTAAAATATTTAATTATGTTTATTTATATAACATGAATGTATTTTGATTGTATTTTATTGTGTTTTGAAATTTTAATTTTACTATAATATATTTTAAAATATGGTAAAACAATTCATTATTTTGGGTTTGGGTTTTCGGGTTCGGGTTTTCGGGTTCGGGTTTCGGGTTTTTGGTCGGGTCCGGATATGGGTATGGATTTTTAAAATCCGTCGGGTTCGGGTTCGGGTTCAGGTATCAACTTCGGGTTCGGGTTCGGATTCGGGTTTTTGAAAACCCGACCCAAACCCGACCCGTTAACATCCCTAGCGGAGTGTTTCACCGCCGACTGCCACGGAGTGGGTGATTTCGTATCCTTCTGTCTTTCTCTATGATATGCTAACGAGACCCGTTTGGTATCAAGCATTATATAACACTATCGGTTAAAATTGAGTTAGGGCAAAAATATGTAGAAATATATTTTTTCCCTAAAAAATAATACCTTAAAACTAGATTGGTGAGATCTCCACAATGTATCATCGTTACGAAACCAATCAAAATAAATTTCATTATTATGAAAAGTTTATGCAACTTACGTTCTATTTATAGCCAAAACTGCTATGAACATGTGTTAGTAGATATGAAGGAAAATATTTTTATCAACTGTGTTTTAGTTTTATTATCCTCTTTGATATAAACTGATGATCGACAGTAATAGATAAAAAGTAATTTGTGTGATACTTATGCTGGTATTTATTAAGTGATGTAAAAAATTATGAGTTTTCCAAAGAAAAAAAAAAAGGGAAAAGATTAAGATGTGATATCCTCCTCATATCTGCAATTTATCAACAAAAACAGTTCTGTACAAAGAACAAAACCTTATAGAGTTATTATACAAGAAATTAATAAGATCAAACCACTCAATAAAATCCCAAAAAAAAGATTAAAAAAAAAAGGGAATCATAAAGACCTTTTTATGTTTCTACACATCATGGAATTTTTGGGCAATACTAGTTTTGCTGATGGTACTGATCCCCTCCCCTTCCTCTGTATTATTGCAAATAAGAGGAGCTAAAAAGTATACATCAGCACTTATTGTGTATCGGATCCGACCCTCGCCGAACTCTTCTCTTGCTCATTCTATTAGGATCAAAAGATGTAGTAGGCCCATGATCAGCTGATATCCTCTTCTTATCCTGGCGAACAACGCGATTATCAGCAACGACACGTCGCTTCTTCAGCGGCAATACATTTGCTTCACCCCTTCCATTACTAGAAACTTCGATGTTTCTCGAGCCGTAAACCTCCAGTTGAGAAGCTAATACACCAACAAAAACAAGAAAGAAGAGGAGAATAAGAGGTTGGAGACCCATGGCATGTAAACTCAGGTTTGAATCAGAATCAATGTAGCTTAAATACTTTGTATATGTAAGGTAAAGCTCAAAGCATAAAGCACAGGGACTCAAATCCAATCATTTAGCACTGCCAACTCTTAAGAAGATCTAAGGCTGTTTAAGAAGGTTTGTGACAGGCATGAATAAAGGGATTAAGAATACTACTCTCCTTGGGACTCTCAAAATCTTTTCATAGGTTTAGTCCTTTATGTGGAATTTGACACCTAACATACCAAGCACTTGCTTTATGTTGTTGTGTTATGTATCTTCTTATGCTTTAGAAGAGATCTTTCTTTGAATCAAGGAGCACTCTTATTGATGCAGCTAAAAATAAAATGGAATGTAGTTTCTTGTGCTATGTGAGTTGCTTTATGCTTTTCCTTTATCATCCCTGCACCCCACATCACTATTCCTTTGGATTTGGGAGGTCCCATGCTCTAAATTGGAAGAAGTTTCAAAGAGAACAAACAAAGAAAAGCACCCTTTGTATAATCATAATAAATGTTTGGAGCAATAATATAGTGGTTTTTTGGTTCAATATTGAAAGATAAAGTGAAAGGAAAATATGATTACCCATCTGTTTCTTTTTATACTAGATCTACTGAGCATTCTCTCAATTACAAGACCACCACCTAAACACTTTAAAAAGCTACAGTAAACTAAATAAACTTTGCAATTGTTTCTATCAACAACCTCACCCTATTCAATCACATGAAAGGCAAATGAATTAATCTCCACCTGATTAAAGAATGTTTAAGAAATTATACAAAAATGGAAAGACCAAAATTTGGGGTTAGGTGATTGGTTTGAGCATTACAAAATTTGCGCAGTCGATTTCGACATTCCAAGGTTCAGATAATAATCTTAAATTGATCGAATGTTCGGTCGGAGAGATGCGACATATTTTCCTTTTGTATTAAAAAATACACCTATCCATCATCTCCCTGGTCTTTATGTTCTCTACAATCTATGTAGATAATTACATTGCAGCTAGGAGGAATCCTAAAGGGGTCATTTTCTTTAACTTTATCAAAAAAAAGAAAAAAAAAAGGAAAAAAAGAGGAGTTTCCACATACATAACATGATGGTCCAGTCATTGTTCAAGCCAAAGAACCACCAATAGGTGGCTTTGCTTTTTTTTAGCTTTGTTTTAAAGCAAAAAAATAACAATAACAAAAAAAAAAAAAAAAAAAAAAAAAAAAAAAAAAAAGGAAAAGAAATCAATAGTAGCTGGCAAGGCTTGTTACTTATCTGCAGGAATTATAGTTTTGTACCACAGAAGAAACTTTAGGAATGAAGCATATTTATTAACTCAACAAAAACATGTTAAGTACACCATGCTTCCTATATGTCCTCAGCAATTTATTAAAACAATTATAAGTTTGTTTGTGTTCTTTCAAGTACCTTTTTTTTTCACTTTAACCACCCATCAAATAGATATTGTGTAAAAATCTCATACACAATAGTAAATGACATGTCCAAACCTGCATCCCAAGATTCAGAGGGATTATACTGTAAAAATCTCTCCCTACTTTAGTTGTTTGATTTCGTTAACTAAAACTAACATTGTGCATTTAGTAACCTAATGCAAGATCACAAGAGTAACAATAATAATCATTATATCAGAGAGAAAAGTGAGAGAAGCAAAATAACTATATAGAGAAGTGTAAAAGAATTATTAATATTGCTTTGCCTTGTAGAAGCCATAGATCTTCTATAGTGGGAAGCACTTTCAACAAAAAAGTTGTAATCCACAGTCGCTTTCGATCCGAAAAAAATACAGCTTCGATTACAAGATATTTTACACCTTGGTTACTCAGGCCTTGCTGGATCTTGTTTGTGGAATACATATGACTTATTTAAATATGTCGATCATCTGCCAATGGCGACATTCTTGCACGTCTATCTGAGGAAATGAAGTATATGAACTAAAGGAATGGTTGGCGGAAAGACCTGAGAGGTCAGTGGAAGTCAGGCTGGCCCGTAGAAGTGAGGCACCGGTGCCACATCCTGCTGTTAGGGTCGATGCGCCTCGTGGAAGCAATAACCTCCGGAATAGGGAGATACACGTAGTGAGTGTTGCAGATGCCAGTCGTGATGCCGCTGAACCCGGCAAATGCACCGTGAACCTGCACGTGTTGGATTATTTAGGTACTACTCATAACAACATGAATAGAAAGAGTAATGCTCGGGCATCTGAAATCTACTCCAAAGTGCAGTTCAACTGTAACAAAACTTTAACATGTGCAAAATGAGTCAAGTGACTAAAAGCATTTTGGGTTAAGTTTTGGGGTGCCCTGATGGCATTGATCCTTTAGCAATACAAACTCGACACTTCAATAGATTGTACAAGTGACATCAAGAAGTGCAGTTGCAGGCCTTAATATGAATACTGGTGTACTCAAATCAGTATCTATCAAGAAGTTAGATTTTAGAAGGGGGGGGGGAGGAAGAAATTGCAATTACTTTTGTGTTCTAACAGTGTGGCAATTAAATCATATAGATGAAATATCAGCAGCTAAAATCAAAATATTTGAAATTAAGGCACCTATTTTGAAGTGTTTTATAGTTCAGGAGAGAGGCCTCTATGCTATTACCTCAGGCTTACAGCAGCATTTTGGTTTGTGAGCTAGGTTTAAGAGACAAAAAATGCAGAAAATATCATGTTAGAGTACTTACAGCATTCTGTCCAAGTACGGTGCAGAGGATTGCATCAGATGCATTGGCACGAACAGCTCGGACCATATAAGTTGGATCAATATACTTCACATCAGCTGGAATACCAATTTCCTTGAAATGCTTTTTGATCTGAGAAGGGGTATATGACCAGCGTCATCAACACATATTTTATTTATAAATGCAAAAGGTACTAGTCATAACAAAACACGAACCTTTTGTTGAATGTGCACGCCAATATCACTAAGCACCACATTTCCTGAAGCATCTGTTGCATTTGACTTCTGCAGCAAATCCTGACAAGACAAGTTTAAATAATTAAGAATGAGAAAAAATGTCAACATCCTATATCCTCTTTCTAAAATATAGTTTACTTACTTGCCCTGCACCTTCAGCAACACAAACCATAGCAAATCCCTTCTTTTCTATCAGACGCTCAAGGTGACGTAAGACACCATTTGGTCCATCTAATGTAAAAGGTACCTTCATTTGATTATTATGCTTTTGTGAGTCCAAAGCAAAAAGGGCAAAAAGTAAGAAAAATTTTCAGGAATTACAGATTTGCACACCTCAGGTATCAAACAGATATCAATCTGCCCGCTAGAGAGTGAGGCGTGCATGGCAATGAACCCACTGTGTCTTCCCATAAGTTTCACCAATCCAACGCCATGATATGCACTATGTGCCTACAGCAGTAGTGAAAAGTAAGAATAACTAGATATAGAGATTGCTGACAGGAGATGCCGGAATAGTTCCTGCATTTAGCAGTATTACGAGTAGTCCCCCAGATTTTCTTCCCCAAACTTTGCCATTCATTGAAATCACATCCCTCACCATCCAACATAAATGATGTTCCATGAAGTTGCGTGCTCACTATGCAAACTTTTTCTACAAACCGACCATTTTAATTTATCTGATAGAAGGTTAAAATATTTACTTTACAGGCAAAGGGCCACGTGCTGCGCACATCAACTGATGCTGTTCTTTTGGAAGGCCAGGAACGTAAATGCACTATTTGGGAAAGTTAAAGGACTAAAATGTCAGTGCCCAGAGACAAAGTAGCAGTATCAGAAAAATACGAGGACTACTCATACGTTTTTGCCATTAGTAATCTCAGAAAATATAACTCAAACAACCTTCTCAACCACTCTTTATATTAATTAGCCATCTGAATGACAACCTAAAAGAGCAAAGGACAGTGGCTTACCTCTATATATGCAGAATTGATAGCCCTTTGAGCTTCTTCTACAGCCGTATCAAAACCAAATGTCTTATCCATTAGAAGTATGTCATTGTCAATTGTTTTTGGCACACCCACAATTGACACTTTCAATTTCCTCTTACGACACTGCAAGTGGAATCAGATATAGATGATCATTCAATCCATAACAAGAGGGTTTTTTTTCGCATATATTACCCTGCAAATATGCAACATTACACTGATACCCTTGGAAAGTTGGTATTTGTCTACATGCCCTCGAAAACCTTGTGTACTAGCACTGAGCATACTGCTGCAGCAGTATCTATGGCAAAAGGCTTTTTGCATATATATGCTCAACAAGGCATGAATGCAAACACATTGGTTTTAAGGGGCACTCACTCAAATACCACTTTTGGACAGGGAATTCACATATTTTTGCTTATCTGCAGTGTAAATAATTCGAGGAAGATTCAAACTGTTACAGTAAGTTAACAGATTATTATAGACTAGAAAAGCTAGACGATAAGACTCATGACTATGACCTTGTAACATAACAGCTAATAAAAGAGCCAGAAAAGATTGAGGCTAAGAGATATAGAAATGCAACTTTAATCAGCAATAAATGATATGAAATAGTAGTGGACATTACCTCATTATGTATCGCATTAGCCCCTGCATGAGTTCCGTCTCCACCAAGTATAAAAAGCATATCAATTCTTCTGGCCTATGAAAAATAAAAAAATAAACAATAAACAAGATAAAATTGATGTTGGGAAGCAAACGCCGGTGAAAGATGAAGCTCTTTTTTCTTTTTCAGATGGCCAATAATTCAATCTACCTGAATGCTATCAACAATTTCACTGGTGCCGGCCCCACCACGAGAAACTCCAAGAAAACTTCCTCCAGCAAGATTTATGTTATCAACAATTCGACGTGAAAGCTAAGAAAGCAAAAAAGTAGTATGAGAGTATAGAAACAATCATGTAAACACCATAGAAGTTATGAGAAGGTTTCTCACCGGCATTTCTTTCAGACTTTTATCAAAAAATCCATGATAACCAAATGGGATTCCAACAATATTCTTTACTCCATAAATTTCAAGCGTGAAAATTATCTGCAAGGGCAAGAAACAAAATTCACTCAATGACTAAACCAGGTAATGGTAGCTATCAAAGAGATTTGATGCTCCAACATCAATCGCAAAAGGAATCTTCAAGACCAACAACCTACTGATATCTTTAGAAATAGCAATCTAAACACCAGACGGCCATAAATAATATTAATCACAACAAAGTAGTACTGTCTTCATTCAGTCACTTGATTAAACTGCTACAGTTGCAACTCAAAGGTACCTTCAAGAGTTAAAACGAAGGGCAGCTTAAATGTAACAACGCAGCTGACAAGCTCATAAGACAATCCGCTGAATACTTAACAAGCACAATATATATTATGACATTTAGAACAATAGCATCAAAAGAATATTTCACAAATCAAAGTTGGAAAAGTACAGTAGCAACAACAGAACAATGTTAAATCAGCCACTGACCTGCCTTATGACATCATTCAAACCAGGACAGAGCCCTCCACATGTAACTATTGCAGCTTTTACTTCCCCAGGTTCATAATAGATTTTCTTCCGGGGCCCCGCACGATGCACCCTTCAGTAATGTGATCATAAATTAATGATATGGGTGATACATTGTGAAAATTGGCAGATATTGCTAGAAACTATGTCAGTATTCATAGTTGAAGAATTGTCTTGTGGAGATCAACTATTCAATACCATTTATCGAAAACTAAATACCTATATTTCAATATCATGCCAAAGAAACTCCTGAGTGACAACAGGAGATGGTGAAAACACAAAATAGAAACAAATAAACAATTATGACATATTTAACCCATAAAATGATACTTAATATATGTTATCAATTCCTTAGTAATCATACCATTGCTCCACCCACGTACAATCAGGATCAATGCACTCCGCACCAGCAGAATCAGGTGAAGAGAACTTAATTACCTGAAAAAAAAGGGAGATGATTAGATTAGAATATAAACGGCTAATATAGACAGCCATAAATTGCTATTATACATGATTTCTTAATACAAGAGTAGTATATGACACCCTGATACTTAAATCTGCAGACCGTTAGTACTAATAGGCTAATCAGTAATTATATATTAAATCATCCTAGGAAGAAAAAGAATTGGTTATTTGAGTAAAGTTAGTACCAGTTGTCAAAGTACAACATGAGGTGGAAGATAACAATAAAGCAGGATAAAATTAACAAAAATATTTTTATATGCAGTTATCCTAATATAAAGCCAAAAAAAAAAGTTCTGTTAGCTCTAAATGTCCGGTGCATGGCCTACCAAATTGCATAACAGAAGTCAGTCATTCTAGTTCCCATTGCAGGCCAGCATGCTGAGAATGTTAACTCAAAGAGTTCAAGTTATGCATCATAACCACAACAGCACAGCACAATCAACAAATTGATGTTTAATTAAAGCAAAGCAATAAACCTGATATAAAAAGACCGCAAGGGATCTTTTTAGCTCATTTCGACTGCATGAATTGTTTTTTCATCATTTAGGTCTATTACGGCTGAGATTTCATTGCTATCTTTTCTAGTAAGCTTCCATATTGATACTCAAAGAACGAAGCGCCCACAAGATTGCAGTCTAGAAAGGTTGACATAGTGCTGACTGAAAAAGGACTGATGCAATTATTGTCATCATTTTTAGGTGCTTTCATGAGACAAATAAAGGAAAAGAACAGTTCGCTTGAACTTTGTTATGCACGCAGAAAGAAAAATATGCCAAATAAGAAATCTTCATATAGATTAATACGGTTGACAGCTTTCACAATTCTCACTTAGAAACGCAAAAACACTACAATAGATGCACAACCAATTCCAGTTGTGCCTAAGAAATAATGTTAGACAGGCCAAACAAGAGTATACCTTCAGAAGTGCCCTATCATCATCATTTACATAACCATTCCACATCTCCGCAGGCACACCATTACCATCCTCTTGAGAAAATCTGCGAAAGCCGATAAAACATATATATCAGATTCAAAAGGGGAGGAAAAAAGAAAAAACTTCAATAGCATCTACACCAATATTTTATATGGCATTGGATTAATTGATGTGTAATAACTAGCATTTATTTAGCAACATCACAAGGTCTGGAAGAACATGAACCAATAAATGCAAGGGAGAGAATAAAACACCTGCTTTTCTTAAGAGAGAATGTAGTTGGCCTTGGCGTCACATCAAGAATATCCTGAAGATGTGGCAGACCAAACCGTCTATCCCAATCTTCCTGGAACTTCTGTTTCCAGTTTGGATCCTTAAAATCTATTTCTGTCTTTACAACAACATCGTTACCGCTCAGGACCATCGATATCTTTTTACTCTTCCTCTCAAATCCAGTAAACCTTGATTTAGTAAATCTGTATTTTGTTTGTTCGTTAAAAATATTCAAGCCGTGTTCTTTCGCAGTGATAAGTCTAGCAGCATTGGTTGATGAAGCAACAGCCATCACTCAAATTTTGTATCAGTGAGGGTGTGTGGTAAAGCAACACAATATCATAAACCTGTTGAAGAAGGGAAGAATGAATTGTAATCACAGATGAAGGAATGAAGTATCTAACAGTTAAAACAAGAACACAAAAAATATTAAAAAAAAGCCTTCATAACATTCGTGGATTGTAAAGTCCCATATTGTTCATCTGAATGAATTTATAGATTCCCTAATCAAATCCTAGTGTCTATTTGGCCGGGCTTCTATAACCGTTTCTCCACTCCAAAAGGCGAAAGCCATGAATTCGGCAACAAACACTCTGAAACTTCTCCTCCAACAAAAAGCCAAAACGAAGCTTTGCGGATGTAATGAAGCAACAATTTTCTATCGCTGTATCTCAAACAACCCATAACCATTCTTCACAAATTTTTCTGCTAAGCTATTCAATACTACTAGAACTACACAATGTAGAAGGAAAAAAAAAGAATCTAAACAACTAAAACGCCCATTCCTAATGAATCTAGCACTACGATTGAATGAATCTAAACAACAAAAACGCCCATTCCTAATGAATCAAACTCTAGCTCGAGAACGATTGCGGGAACTCCACCACAAACAGATCAAAGTAATAATCCAAAATACCACTTATTTCAACCAAATCAAACCGAAAAAAAGGAGAAAAAAATCCAACTCAATCCGCCAATTCTCCATGATCGCACTAGTGTTATAGCGTATAGTGAAACGAGATCCGAGTAAGATCGAAAGGAGGAGAAGGAGAGAGGAATCACCTCGATCGGATTGATGCGATTGATCCAGCAGTCGATCGAGATCGAGATCGAGATCGAGAGATCCTGGGATCGATGATGACGAGGAGTTTATACTACTATTTTTTGGTTCGCGCGAGCTCGCGATCGATCGAGAGAGACAGAGAGAGAGAGAGAGCGCGACGTGGGTCGGCTCTTGGGCGTGAAGACCGAGGAGAGGAGTCCGTACACGAAAGAGTGAGTCGGGTCGGGTCGGGTCGGATCGGGTTTGGGTCGGTAGGTGAAAATGTATGCGAACTCCCTCACCTATAGAACCGTTGGAAATTGACCCCTCGGCTTTTTCTTAAAATTGAGTAATATTCTAGAAATAGATTGAAAATGGCCAATTGAAAAAAAATCAGAGGAGCTATATCCAAAACAAAGATAGGTGAGGGGTCTCTCCGAAAAAAAAAAATGCAAAATAAACTTAATAAAAAATTAACAAGCGCCCACCGTGGGGCTCGAACCCACGACCACAAGGTTAAGAGCCTTGCGCTCTACCAACTGAGCTAGACGGGCTTACTGACCATTAAAAATCATTTACATATTTAATTATAGTATATTTAGTGCACAAAAGTGCAATTGTTCGGAATAACATGGTCTACACCCGATTCGAATCAAAATCTACCGTTGAAGCTCGAAGCCACGTAAATCGGACGGCCAATATGCACCGACATTGTTCTGAGTAACCCTTCCGACACAATCTAGGGTAAAATGTATGGATAGTCCCCGTACTATCGCTACATTGCATCTCAGTGCCTGTACATTTTACAGTTAAACACTTTTATTTTTCCGATTCTTTGTACGGATGTAATAACATTTTAGTCCCTATTTAGTATTTACTGCAAAATGCAACATTTCTTAGATTTTTTTTAGATAAATCATTTTAGTCCTATTTAAAGTATGCTAAAATATGCTAGTGTTTGATACGGAGGGAAACAATAGTTATTTTTTTAAAAAAATAGAATATTTTTGATAATGAGGAATTTAATTGTAAGAAAAATTGTTATTAAAATTTTATTTTGATACATTTTTTTTTAAGCTTTAGCTGCAACCAGTTATATAATAGGTCATTCTTAAAAAAAATAGAAACATTTTATATTAGAATTGAAAATACAAATATGATTTTTTTTAGCACAAAATTAAAAGATTAGTTTTGCTGTACGGGAAGTCCTAGATTCAGCGAAAAGTATAAAAGCGTAAAACACAAATTGGAATTATACAGGGACTATCCGTAAATTTTACCCCAAAAAGTGAAAAAGAGGAAGCGCGATATCGGAATTGTAGAAGGACCATTCGTAAATTGTACCCCTACTATAAATATAAAGCTTTCTCCCTTCATTACCAAAACCCTCGCCCGTTTCCCTCTCGCTCTCTCTCTCTCTCTCTCTCTAAAACCCTTTTTTGTAGCCTCCACCCCTCTCTCTCTCTCTCTCTCTCTCCCTCTCCCTCTCTCTCTTCTCGACCCAATTAGGGTTTTAGGGTTCGCGTTAGGGTTTAGGAAGAGACGAGATGGTCGCGGACAAGGGGAAGAAGACGAAGGCCGCCGCGGAGCAGGAGAGTGACCCCGTCGACGGGGCGCTTGTGATGTCCATCGAGAAGCTCCAGGAGATCCAGGATGAGCTCGAGAAGGTGATGAATTCGTCTCAGTTTCTTGCCTTTTTTAATCGATTTCGATGGTTTGATTTTAGCAGAAGTTGCTAGTTTTATGGTTGGAGCTATTTGATTGGTGATGTTGTGTAGCTTACTTTGGCATTCGTGTCAAAAATCGATGTTTGGAGTGATTAAGAAGGAATTGTTTAGGGTTTTGTTGCTGTTGTTGTTGCTGCTGCTGCTGCTGCTCTTGTTTCCTGTTTTGTGTGAGCGGTTTGTTTACATATCATATGAGTTCCGTTTAATGGTTGTTGTTTGGTTTTAGGAAAGTATTGTTATTATGTAGCTGGGCAGGGATTGATATTATGTGAGAAAATCGCATCGAAATGGTTATCAATGTAGTCGTAAGTATTCACAATTTGTGTAAAATGATGGTGTCATTTCTGCTTGCTAGTTCACCTGCTCACCAGTTGCATGACGGAAGGTGGGCGAATTTTAAACCTGCATAAGGAAGTTTGACAGTGACGGAACTGCGCTTGCTATCCTAAACATAGTGCAAATATATTTACTTGGAACTAAGAGAAAATTATACCTGAGAAGTTTAGGCACTGCAGGAGAATCTGCTTGATTTTATTTATTTTTTTAATGTTTTGTGCGTGTGCATGTGGACGTGTGTGTGTGCGGATGTGCATGGGTGTGGGCGTGGGCGTGCATCCAGAGAATTTATGTAATGAATGCACAAAAGTACTAATTTTTAGCATGCAACTATTCCATCTTTATTATAATAAAAGTTTTTCCTATGAGCCATTATGGTACAGTAATAAAAATTTTCAGCTTCTCGTCACGTGTTTGCAAGGTCGAATATTTGGAGCACGTGTTTGCAAGGTCGAATATTTGGAGCATCAATTTTGTATTAGAATTTTGACGCTATCTCTGTCTCCCACTGCTGCATTCTATGAATCTCATCCCTACTGCATTCTGGACGTGTGTGTGTGTGTGTGGGCGTGGGCGTGCATCCAGAGAATTTATGTAAGGAATGCAAAAAAGTACTAATTTTTAGCATGCAACTATTCCACCTTTATTATAATAAAAGTTTTTCCTATGAGCCATTATGGTACAGTAATAAAAAATTTCAGCTTGTCGTCACGTGTCTGCAAGGTCGAATATTTGGAGCATCCACTTTGTATTAGAATTTTGACGTTATCTCTGTCTCCCGGTTCTGCATTCTGTGAATCTCATCTGGCAGAACCATTAACTTCATAATTTGTTATGCCCTTCTTCATTCATGCTTCCTTTAAGGCAATAAATCCATCATTAAATTGTGACGTTCGTGTAACCTAGATTCGTGATGTGGGACAATGTTTCTTAATTTGGACCTTGCCTTTGCTTTTATCTAGACTTCTAATTGGAGTTCTATCGGTAGATAAATTTGTGGAGTATCATTTCCTCTGACTTATAGACACGTTATTCCTCTTATAGAATCTTTCTCTGTTTTCCAGTGTTGACTTGGTTTCTAGTTTCTACCATAGTTCTGCTGCTTTACGCTGAGTAGCCAAACTTCGATTCCCTTGCCTCTCTCATGGTCTCCCCATTACTTTATATTGAAGCCTACTTTCCTTGAATGGTTTTGGTCTTTCACCATAGTTTGTTTGTTTGATCTTTTCACAATGACGGTAATAACTACAACTGAGCATTTAGTCCTCACTCTTTCGTAAGACCTATATGTATTCCATTTCTCCGTTCAGCTCTATGTTTCATAAGAATAGTTATCAAAGAAAATGCTACGAATTCAGTTGTACCTACTTTTCTCCACCTCTTACTCAGTTTTATTGCGAGCATAAAGTAATATATTTTTTTGATTTATTACTTGCTTACACTAAAATGATCGCTATTGTATCTCTGTTTTCGGTTGAAGAGATATAACACGTATATAATAGTATGTTAGTTTGATTACATATTGTTAGCTTACGACTATATGTCTATATCCTTTAGTTACTTTTTTTTTTCCGTCTTCCATATTTTACTGGTTTTATTTATCATTCATAGGTTAATGAGGAGGCAAGCGATAAGGTTTTAGAGGTGGAACAGAAATATAATGAGATACGTAGACCTGTCTACCTTAAGCGGAATGAAATAATCAAATCCATTCCAGACTTCTGGTTAACTGCGGTTTGTATTCTATTAATACTTCCTTTTGAGTTATTTTAATAAAATAAAAGTTGTTAGTTTCATTCTTAAACATGATCATCATTCTATCAATCTTCTATATTTATTTATTGCATTTTATGTTTCTATATGGTGCAGTTTCTCAGTCATCCTCTCCTTGCTGATCTACTAAATGAGGAAGATCAAAAGGTATATGTGAAGCTTAATCATGATGAAACTCTTAACCCAATCAAGAACGATTGCTTGCACAAGTCATTAGCAAAAAACTACTTTCAGTTTTCCTATTTTAAACTAAATATGGTTTGGTTCTATTTGATCATCCAAACAGGGTATATCTGCATTCTACTGTACAAATTTTTGACATATCACAATTCTCATTTCCACAATTTCTTTCAATGTAGGTTTTCAAGTACTTAGCTTCATTAGATGTTGAAGACTGTAAAGATGTCAAGTCTGGCTACTCCATTATATTTGTGAGTAATTGCATTAATGCTCTGAAACTTCTTCTTTTTTTTTGTTGTTTTTAATCTCAAGTGAGTAAGCATATTTTTTGTAATTTGACTTCTCTCCTAATTAGATGGAGTTTATTATTTGTAGAATTTCTCCCCTAACCCATACTTTGAAGACGCCAAGCTTGTAAAGACATACTCATTCACTGAGGAAGGAACGACTAATATAAATGGTACAAAAATTAAGTGGAAGGCGGGCATGGTAGGGGCTATATTACAAGTTATATTTTTTATTTTAATTTGAGTTTTTGCATCTGTTATCAAGTTTAACGTTTGTTTTTCATCATAAATGAAGAATATTGCCAATGGTAGTGCCCATGAGAAGAAAGGGAGCAAGCGCCCCTTCACTGAGGAGAGGTTAATTTTTGTGCCTTCTGATGTTTTCTTGAATGTAATAGCTTTTGTGTTTGTTGTTTGGTTTTCGTATATTCCAACTATAATTTCAAATGCAATCCTTAATAGGAATTCTGCATTATTCAATGTCCAACGATAAACCCCATGAGACCTCAACTTGTGTTCCGTATAGAGACTTTTGAATATATATTGTCACATGATATCTGAGTTATCTTGGATGCCATGACAACATAAACATGGCAGTGTAGTGTAAGAGTTATGTAAGTGAGGAAACCACTTGATTGGTGAACCCTATAACAATAGTGCTTTTAGTAGCCGCTGTAAGCATTTCCTGAGCATAGATATTTGTCATTTCTATTCATATGCTACACATAGGAATTGTGTTTTGACTGTATCTTTTGTGATTTTCTCTTGTCAATTGAACCTCTCAAATGTTTCTCAAGTATTGCAGTGCTTACTTTAGCCTGGGGTCCGGTAATGTCGGTTATAAGAAAAATACTATGTTAATTGTGAAGTTATTACTATCGATTGAATGTGAATCAATTAAGTGATTGGTTGTGTCAACTGTTTCCATTTCTTTGATACAGTTTCTTTAGCTGGTTTAGCGAAAATCACCAGAAGAATCTCGCTGACGGAGTCTCAGATGAGGTAAGCAATTCTAGTCTTCTGGCATAAAGAGATGGCTGCTTGGTTTTTATTACACCACTCAATTTACTATCGTCTGAAACAAATGGAAACCATATTGCAAACTGGATTCTGCCTATTGTTTGACACTACTAGCTTTTCAAAATTTTTGTCCTTTCCCCTATATATGTTTGTTGGCAAATTTTGGATTATAGCAACTCGTAAACCTCTTCATCATTGTTGTCCTTTTGATTTTGACCTGTTCTGAGACATACATATGCAGGTGGCTGAGATTATCAGGGAAGATTTGTGGCCTAATCCTCTGAAGTATTTCAACAATGTGAGTGTTTTAATTTTCTCTGTCTGCTCATTTTCATTATCTCCGGGAGGGCTTATCTTTGCCAAACACTTTTGTACATACTTGTCCGATATTTCAGGAGGCTGATGAGGATTTTGATGGAGATGAGGATAATGAAGAGGTAACTAACTACCTCCTCTGTTTGGATAGTAAACACAGTTAACTAATATTTGTATCGCTTTAGTCTCAGAAAAGTTGCCCCTCCATAGAATCGTAGCTTCCTTAGGAGTTGTCTTTGTTTCTTGTTGTCGAGTATTCCATTACTTTTTCGACATTTCTTCGTTTTTGTTTTCGGGCTTCTGTGACACCAAGAAAGCTCCATTTGATTACGGAGTGAATATTTGAGCTTCTTCATTCTTGTTTCCCTTATTCTTTTCCCTAAATCAGATTAGGTGCTTTATAAGATATTTGCCTCTCATATTAGCGACAGTTCTCGACGCACATCACTAATGTCGTTGCGATCATCATTCCTTTCTTCCTTGTTCTTCTTTTTCACTTTCTAGGGATCCGAAGGCGAGGACGGAGAGCAAGACGACGACGACGAAGAAGAAGACAACGATGACGAAGAGAACTAAGATCTCCTCCGAGAGGCTCAAACCTCTTTGGAATCGGCTCTTGCATCTTCGTCCGCAGAACATTCTACTTAAAATTTGTCGATATGAAGTTAAGGAATCATGGGATCCCCTCCTCCGCCGACCCTTTGCTTCAATCTTCATGAATGTTTCACCTCCCCAGCCTTCTCTTTGAACCTCTTTTCCCCTCTTTCCTGAGCTTATTATTAATTATAAAGATCTTTCCTTAAGCTTATTAATTATTTTTCTTTATCAATCATAAAGAAAAGCTATTTACATGTCTCTCTTATATGAACGACTTAAAAAGAGTCATAAATTTATTACCAGAGCATCTGTTCTTATAATTCAGTTATGTTTGACTCATGATCATTTAGTTGGAGAACTCGCTCAAGCTATAGAAAAAACAATAGCAGTTTCTTTGAACTTGGTTCTTCTTGTTTTGGGTGTTTGTCTTCTTCCATCTCTGCTTTTTAATCTGATTGTTTAATTTCTATATATCAAACCACATGTAAATCAATGGCTACTTCGGGCGTTGCTTTGGTATTGTCCTCGACTCTTTTTTCTATCTCTCAACTTTCTAAGGCTCAATTTGATATTTAAGTCCATCTAATGCTATTATTAGATAAAATGAAGTAATAAAAGTATATAGGAATTTTTTTTTTTTTTTGTTTTCGGTAGGACCGAAGAAAATATATAGTAATTAGTTTATCGCGATATGTGAAATTTAATATTACGTACGAAAATAAATAATTTTTTTACGGAGTGCGTTGGTTGGTTGTTGCTGGGGTTACTCGCATTTACACATTTGTGTACTATATTTTTGAGTTTTTGCCGCTCTCTTTTTTTTTTTTTTTTTTTTTTTTACACTTTCGAACGGGCTAATATTGTAAACTATGCTAATCTACAATGGTAAGTATTGGAACGAGGAGAGTTGAGAAGATCATACGGAGCAATCAATCCTCTTACATAAAAAGATACTAAAAAAAATAAATCATCTTTGGCCCGAGAAAGTAAGTTACTCTCATTGCAGTTCTCAAAGTAAGGTCAACATCGTTCTTATATTTTAGTTCACTAAAACCTACACATTTTTAGGTATTTAATTTTTACCCAAACTAGTGCGTTGTTTAGGGTTGTGGGTAGAGTGAGCTGGGTGCAATCAGAAATCAAGATGAACACACATTTTGTTTGTTTTTGTTTGCAATAACACATGGTATTTCGTTTGTTTTCGTTCGTGATAACACATCGTGAAGATGACACAGATTCGATGATAACACATCGTATTTCATTTGTTTTTGTTCATGATAACACATCGTAAAGACGACACAGATTCGATAAACCGATGATTTCAGGGATCTCCAAATAAGTTGGGCGATCCACAATACCAGAGTGCTCCAGAAACAGTTTAGAAACAACATAAAAGAAAAAAAATTCAGGCGTAAATTAAATTAGAGCAAGTACAAACAGAATTCGAGGAATCGAAACTATCCTCCATGGATTACGAGAAAGATTTTATTCATCTTTCAAATTTCCATATAAATAAAACACATTCCTGCATAGTTTTTCAAACCAAACATCATCATTATCCTACAAACCCTCTCATAAAAAGGCTTCATTTCACACTTTCTATTTTTCTAATTGTAATTTCCGTTTTCCAACTGTTTGTTTCTCCTTCACCCATTTCTCAGAAACAAGGGAAGAGTTAGAAACAGTTGCTATCCATTTCAAATCATTTATAAAGGGGAAAACTCAATAAACAACTTACTGTATGCAAGTGATTTTACAAGGGAA
This sequence comes from Aechmea fasciata, assembly GCA_025177825.1. NCBI lineage: Eukaryota > Viridiplantae > Streptophyta > Magnoliopsida > Poales > Bromeliaceae > Aechmea > Aechmea fasciata. The sequence continues at coordinate 6,899,552 of CM045937.1, forward strand.
TGAAAAGGAGCAGGAAAAAAATTTTAGGAGGCTTCTCTTTCTCCCTTCCTAAAACATATGAGATCATCTGATGGCATGGCGGCGAGAATCATAGGGCAAGGTTTTCTATTATTTTCTCCTAATTTTCAGAAGAAAATTTTGAAATCGGAAAAAAGAGGAGAAAAAGCGAGGCTATAAAGGAAGGTAAGGTAGGGATTTGCCAAACCATCCAACATTCGGAGTGACGACAAATGAGTGCAATGCTACACAGTATAACTGTCATCCACAAGCACAAGTCATGTTCACAATTCAGATGAATCAAATATAAGTGAATGATGCAGAGACGAAAAATTGTGAGCTTGGATGGAGGTGTGCGCCGCCATATATTGAAACACTGCTAGTGAGAATGAGACCTTGAAACTCCAACAAAATTGGGCCCTTTCTTCCAAGGTTTTAGGAATCAAGATCCATCAAAATGTTAGGCATGAATCGACAATTGTGAATATATTATCCAACATGAGCTTAAGCAATTATCGCGAGATAATTAGATAAGCATGTGCCAAAGTACGAGATAGAAAGATGTCAATGTATGATTTATGGGAAACAGGAAAATGGCATCAAAGCGGCAACTATTGGCATGGCAACAGTTTGAAAAACTTCGAGACCTAGTTCACTGTCATTGAACATTTGGAACAAAAGAGAGAAAAGTAGCAAACTTGGCAGAGTATAAAATAATAATGTACTAATAAGGGATAGAAGAACATCATCCATTAATAAAAGTAAAGGATGCAGTAGTCACCCAAAAAAAGTAAAAAAAGAAAAAAAAAAAAAGTTGAAAAATATGCTTGAAGGGGGCACAAATATATCATGGAACTACAAATTCAGATACTATTCAGCAACAATATAGAAGAACAGCCAGGAAGATATTAAACAGGCAAAAAGATGGATGAGAATGTGATTTTGAGAAAGAATAAAGGCTGAGTTCATATTAGAAAGCACAGAAAGTCGGGGCTAAGTTATAGAAGTGAAATGATACGATTAAGATGGTTCTTTGCTTTCCTAGGAGGATTCTCTCAAGTCATAGGATTGTTCGGCCTCACTGTGATGGCATTTTCTATGACAAAAAAACGTGTATACAGAATACAACAGATTAAAGGAAAAACAAACAGACAAGACAGAAGATACTTGGGAAAGAAGGTACAACAAGTCGAACAAGAAGAGAAGCAACAACAACTACGAACAAGAGAACCTAGAAACCAAAAGAAGAGTATAAATCAAGGAGCATGTATGTTAATGAAAGATAAGATACTGAATATAAATACGAGTCACTTGCGATATAAGCAAGCGGCTTCTAGGTTCAATAATAACTTTCAACAGAGGAACTTGACGACAGATGAGGACGGCAAAATCTTCCTCTGCTCAAAAATAAAAAAAACTTTTGAATTTTACTACCTCAGCTTTCATTACTTATGATTGCAACAAAATCCAGGAACAGAGGCCCAGATCATAGTAATTTTGGTCAAAAAACTTACAGAATATCCTGCAAAGTTTACTTTATTTCGTCAAGAAAGTTGAAAACACCAGTAGGTTTCGAATGCAAGACACTAAAAATTATCATGTAGCAAAATCAAAATTTGAGAAGTTCAGATACTGACTTCCAAATGCTCTATATATAGTTCAGGTAGGTTCCTTACACACTTTTCATAAAATAATCCAGCTTGCTTTGAGAATTGTTGCAAGTGCGGAGAAGAGAAAGATGATAGGGTTCTTTTGAATGTGAATAGATATCCAACACGTCTAGCTACCTAAAGAGATGCTCCACAAATGAAACAAACTCTACAGGAATGACACAAAGACAAAAACACCGCAAATAAACCGCATCCCATAATTGCAGACGAGTGAACAATTAGTGCGGTTTTAGATGCTAGTTCATAATCACCAAAAGAGAATTCATTGCAGTTCACGCGTATAAAGATACAGTTGCTAATTGAGAGTTGGTTTAATTATAAACAAACAACTCGCTGCGGAAGCAGAGAGAGAAGATTCATATCAAAATCACAGGGAGGAACAATAAGATTGTACTTTCCTCCACCAGCCATACAATGCATCTGCAGTTTTGGATACATATCACACAAACAAGCGAGCAAATGAATCTCGCGAAATGAAACAACAAGCACTAGACACCACCACAATAAAAAATTAAATTAAAAAAAAAAACATATCTAATCATAGGCTTATTTTCCTCATTGTACACCATCTAAGGCAGGCAAGCAAGCAACTATTAGATTAAAAAAGCAATAATAGGCAGGTTTTCTTTCTCAAGAGCAAAGAGTATTATTTATTGATTGATTGATGATTTGAGACTGAAAAAGAGAGAGAGGGAGAGAGAGGGGGAGGAGTTCACCGCGACGACGAAGATGATGAATGAGAGGATCAGAAGATGATGTCGTCGTCCCTGTCGGAGGCGGCGGTGAGGAGGCCGTGGGCGGAGCCGACGGAGATGCCCTTCTTGAGGGCGATGCGCCCGGCGAACTGCTCCTCGGCGAAGAGGAGGGCGGCCTGCCGCTGGCGCTCGAGCTCGCGCTTCTTGTAGCCCTGGATCTTCTTGAGGCGGAAGAAGTCCTCGCGCTCGAGCTCGTCGAGCTCGCCCTTGATGTAGGCGATGGTGTTCTCGAGGCGGGGCTTGACGACGTTCTCGAGGGCGTTGACGCGGCGGTTGGTGGTCTTGATGGCCTCGTCGAGGGTGAGGAACGAGGTCTGGAGGGAGGCGAGCTCGACGAGCACCTCGATGGCGCGGACGTGGGCGGCGCGGCAGGCCTGGATCTGCTGCCCGCCGCGGGCGAGCCCGGCGAGGGCGACGCCGCCGCCGCCGCCGCCGCCGGAGGAGGAGGAGGAGGAGTTGGCGGCGGCGGCGGAGGGTCGATGAAGTGCTCGAAGCGGGGAGCTTGACGCCGGCGACGTTGTCCTGGCGGGAGCGGACGCGGAGGGAGGCGGAGCGGACGGACTCGAGGACGACGTGCCGGACGCCGTCGCCGGCGACGTACTTGGCCTCGGCGAGGGAGAAGGCGGAGGCGCGCATGGCCTCGCCCATGGACTCCTTCGCCGTGACGATCTTGCGCAGGATCTGCCGGAACTGCACGGTGAGCGCGTCGCTCTTCTTCTTCAGCAGCGCGTGGCCCCGCGTCGCCCCCACCAGCCGCGCCTTCATCACCCCCCGCATCGTCACCGTGGGAACCACGGTCAGCCTCTGGTTCTGCCCCGACATCTCCCTCTCCCTCTCCCTCTCCCTCTCCCCGCCCCCCTCCTCCTTCCTCCTCTCTACCTCTCTACTTGCTGAGGATCAAGCAGATCACCACGCACGCGATCCTTCGTTCCTGCGATCCGGAGATGAGACGAAACGGTTAGGGTTCTTCGATTTGGCCTGAAAAGGAGATCGATCGCCGCGGAATCGACGGAAATGGTAGGTAGATTGATTTTACCTGGTTGATCGATCACGATCGATCGGGGATCGACGAAGAAGAAGAAGCGGAGCGAGATTAGGGTTTCGTCGATGTGGGGTTAGGGTTTCGACGACGCTGTTTCCTCTATAATTCGCTTCGTCTTCGTCGCTTCAGGGGTTAGAGAGAGAAGAGGCTGAGAAGCGGTGGAGACCGACCGGGTAATGTCGCAACAATGAGTTAGATGCTCTAGACTATATAAGGAATTACTCCATGAACCTCGTGTACTCCTGCGCCTCGTGCACCCAAGTAAAATGTGTGGATGGAGAGATACCTCATCTATAGATTCTATACTCTCTTCTTCTTCTTCTGCTTCTTTTCTTTTTTTTAATAGGCCCTTTAACTTTTTCAATTCACACCCTTCAACCTGTTATCTTTTTAATTAAAATTTTGTAATTTTGGCAAAAAGGGATAGAGGAGATTCTTGTTAAATTTATCGATAATTTCGTCAAATTTAATAATTTTAAACAGCAGTTTAGAACCACTCAGTCCAAAAGGAGATGAGAGCTTTGGCTCGTTCGAGAGCTGGTGTGGCGTTGGGCGGTTTCGACCGGATTATCTTCGGATCTTAAAACTTCATGTTCGAATTATGTTCGGATTTTGAGGCTTTAATTGTAAAATTTTAGAACTGGGGTGTATAAAGTACACTTATACACATGGTGCAGGGAGTAATTTCGTCAAGCAGGGTCGGGTTTCTAATACCTTGTAAAATTCGATCCGCAACCCAACCTCAATGCCTCATGCAACGTCAGCATTGTATTACGCTGTACCCGGTCCAGGGGGGTCTACCACGTGGTAGACCCGGTCCACAGAATAGCCTATCTCCGTGGCTCAGGGTGGAGAAGGAGATAGAGAGAGCGAGAGAGGTGTCCAACAATGGCGAGGCCTAAAACCTACTTCGCCCGAGCGCGAGCCCCCGCTCTCATCTGGATCTCCTCCGCGATCCTCTTCTTCCTCGCCCTCCGATCCGCCATGAACAACGCCTCCGATCCCTTCCCCTCCCCCCATTCCGGTAATTTCCCCAGTTTTCCCTCTATTTTCTGCTTTTTTTTTCCGCCATTTTTGGCTCAATTTGATGCATTTTCAGCTTTTTTTGACCCGTTGTGCGCTGAAAATTACGACTCCTCAAATTTTCAGCCCTTTTTTAATTATTTTTCCCTCAATTTGATGTATTCTCAGCTTTTTTTTGCGATCTGTTGAGCTAACAATTGCGATTACCCAAATTTTCTGCTTTTATTTTGCAATTTTTAGCCCAATTTGATGTATTTTCAGCTTTTTTGGATCTGCCATGAGTTAAATTTTCCAGTTACCCCAATTTTCATTTTTTTCCCCTTTTTTTGGGCAATTTTTAGTTCAAATTTATGCATTTTCAGCTTATTTCGATCCACCGTGAGCCAAAAATTTCGATTTCCCCACTTTTCATCTTATTTTCTTCGCAATTTTTAGCCCAATCTTTTGCGTTTCTGGATCTAAATGCGTTGGTTTGGTCGAAATCCCTGCAGAACCCTCGATTACCGCCTTTTCGGATCAGCGATCGAGGTTGTATGATAAGATGGCCCGTGATCTGGAGGAGCACGGCCCGGCGTTCCTGAAGGGCGGAGAGACGTCGCAGTCGCTGTCGCTCTCCGATCTCTTTGAGTTGAGAAATGGCGTGGTCACACCTATTCTTAAGGTCTGTTGATCTGATCTATTGATTCCTGTAGTTGTTTGAGCTGAATTCTCAATCCCCTCAGTTGTTTAATCTGATGAATTGTTCTCATTTGTCTCCCCATTTTCGAAATTAGGCTGCGAATCCTCCGGTTCGAGCGAACGTACTTTACCTGAGTCCCGAATTCGCGAAGCCTATTTCGTATGTATTACTTTTCAACACTGCAATATACTAACTGCTATATTCGAGTATTGGATCAACTATCCGCGCAATTCCAAATTTGAGTTTACTGTTAGGAAACTCAGTTGAAGGCTAATAATTTGACCTAGTTTGTTATGCTTTTATTACACTTTCTCTTTTGTTGAGTTGCGCCTTTGAATTCACGGAGTTAAGAATTTATTGAGTGTATGTTAGTTCTTGCATATATTTATGTTAATGCTACGCCGATCGCTCGTTTCCCAGTTTGATTTATCCATGATGCTCTGCTTGCTCTTTTATATCTGTTTATTTCTTTCCTGCAGCGAGGTTGTGAAGGAAATTTTTCGTCCCTATTTTGATGGAGGTAATAAACTTAGTAAGACGTGTTATTTCTCGGCTTGCTCTTTTATATCTGTTTATCCAATTACTCCCTCCTTTACTATCGTTAAAGTAAATTCTTTAGCATTTTGCGGCAATTTATTTCTCATGGTTGATTTACACTCTCTTGTTATTTCTAGTCATTTGGTTTCAGAATACCAGCATATATCACTTCAGCATGTTCCATGCCTCCCATCATTTAACTCCTGTTATGGCTACTGATAGTGAGGTAGATTGCACCCTTGTAGTTATGTTATTTTGTTGGATAAAAACCGCAGTAAACTCTGTATTAATGTGCTCCGTAATGTTTCTTGAGATCGAAGCCGAGGTGAATGCGGTAAAACAAGTCGCGGAAGCTATTTGCCCTCTAAAGATAGTGTTGGATCGAGTGGTTTTGACATCGACTGGTGTGCTTCTCGGCTGTTGGCAGGTTAGATTGGATAAAACTACTCTCTCTTTTCTACTCAAATATCATTTTCTTTTTTCTGGGCTAACTATTTTGTTTTACGATTTCATCTTACTGATTTCGTTTATCCGTGTGTAAATTTCTGTTATTAGGTGATCTCTGGTACTGATCCTGCGGAGATCCGTGCAAAGTTAAGAAATGCCCTTCCCCGTGCACCTGAGAAGCAACTGGTAAGAAGTAGCTGGTTAATATTTAATTTCACATGCTTACTCAGTTTTGCATCCTTTGTTTCTCAGTGGTTCAAATCACGCATCTTAAGTTGGTTGATTTCCGTATCTGTCGTAAAAAGTCATAAGATTTTCTTGCTGCACGTTGTCAAAATTAAGAGAGCGAAAAAAAACAAACAACGAAAAGCATAGCATTTATGTATTCTTTATGATCTTTCATTCTTATCATCATATAATTTTCCGCTATTACAGTATGATCCTGTTTTGCTTCACACTTCCTTCGCAAGGCTTCTGGGACGCCCTAAGCTCTCACCGGAGGTAATGTCTCATCGCCATAGGCTTTAGTTACCCTTTCTGCGGCGGTGATTGTTCAATTTTAAACCATCATTTAGTAACACTTTCATTTGAAGTGCCCAAATCGGTGCCGCGAAGAGATACTGAAATATTTTATAATTCCTTTTAGCGAAAGTAGGATTAGTTTGCACTTAAGACGATGCATTTGCGTGCTTAATGTATGTAGGAGATCAAAAAACCATTCGATCAACTCGGTTTCTTTCATGAGCTGGTCGCACGAGCCAACGATAAGATTCGCGGTTTCGAGGTAGCGTATTCTCTGCAAGCAACTCAGATTACTAATCGCTTTGCTAAATTCGGTTGTCGATTTTGCGGAATTTACTTTATTTTGTTTCTTTCAGGCGACTGTTGCAGAACTGTGGTTTGTAGAAGAATATGATGTTCTCGCACTTGCATTGAATGGGAGGATGAAAACAAGGAGGTTTCATCTCGGCTGCAGCGGTGATCGAAACCATTCAACATAAAATGATTAATTTTAACACAAAATTAGTTTGTTGTATATATGTTGTAACTTATATAAATGTTGTCACATTAATCGACAACTAATAATCTTGTTGTACAATATATGTGGGGAATTATTAGTGGGCCTTTTTGAATGGAAGAGAGTTACATTTTTCAACTCCATTTACAGTTTCATTTTGCACCTCCAATATAAGCTCCAAATTGTTTCCACACAATTCTTGCACTGTGTATGTGAAACAACCGTTGTGCTCTAAAAGCAGCTTTTAAACTACAACGATTGTTTTACATGATATCATAACAGAAGGTCCTAAGTTCGAGTCATGTCAGGCTCTTAACATATTAATTTAATTCAAGTTCACGTCATGGGCTGTGTCATATAAGTCTCGAGTCCATACGTAAGGAAAAGTGTTAAATATAAAAATATTTAAATATCGTTCTTTAATAGTTTAAACTTTTAGAGTACAACGGTTGTTTCACAGTGTATTTGCCTAATCCATATCAACTACGAAAGAGAGGTGAGCATTCCCACAAAGAGAGTATGAATAGGAAAACATATGTTATATACATAATATGAACTAGGCTATTATGCTATTAATAACACCAAGTAGCAACAAACTAATTGGTGGTTAGGATGATGGTTGGTTAAATAGTATGATCTAACAATAAAACTGATATAGAACAAGTATTGCAGAGCTTTGGAATTTAAATGCCTCATTGATAGTATAAGCCACAACAAATATACCAAAACAAAGAGTAGCAACAAACTAATTACGCAGAGTGATTAATGGCTTTGTTACCAAGCAATAAAACTGATATAGAACAAGTATTGCAGAGCTTTGGAATTTAAATGCCTCATTGAGTTAACATTCCCTATAGGAGCATGAGAAGGTTTAAGGTGGAAAAGGTTAGAGAGAGTAACTAATTCCTGTAGGAAACAAAGGTTAGCAAAGTCCCTTCTGATCTGATCTAAGAAAACCTATCCCTGATCCCAACTACCACCTCTCGGAACCTTTTCCGCGAGCAGTAATATAGCTGCTACATTTTACAACTAAAAAAGAAAAATAAGAGAACAAAGATATGATCTAATAAAGGTATTAGGAATTGGTAAATGAATATACATTCATTTCTTTGGTGTTTAGGTTCTATCGGCCTTTATGTTTCCAGGTTGCACGGGGCGTCCAATTGCTTCAGACCTCCGTCGCAGTAGTTGCTGATATCAAAGTTCGTCACGGCATTGACACCTCGCAGTTCGATGGCCGCAATGTCGTAAGCTTCGGCTGCTTCTTCTTCAGTATCTATATTTATCGAATAAAGGTTCTCTTTAATTCACTCAATTGAATCAAATGAGAAAATTTGAGTTTCATCATGACAGAAATTTCACCGAAAGTTCCAAGGTAGATATCTTTGGCATCCCGACTGCCAACCCGGCCAATTCGGGCTTGCCATTTTCCGTCCTTCCTTCTGCTACCCCAAAAGGCCAACCAAATTTTTAAAAAGAATTAGTCCATAAAGCACTTGGATGCAATAGTAACGGAAACCCTTTAATTGTTAAAGAACTCCAGTTAAAATGTAACAATGACCTTGTTACTCCTCTGTACATTGAAGCTCCTCTAGAGAAGCAACTGCTTGTCCTGCCACAAGCAAATCCAAGGAATGCAATGAGTAATTAATATTTTTGAAAAGCTGAATTTTTTAAATTATTGAATTTCAGGTATTACCTCCTTACGTAGGCCACAAATTCTTCCTGAGACATGGTCTTCATTACCTCGAGCTCTTTCTCGTAGTCTGATACCTGCAACATGATACAAGAGAACCATTAAAGTATTAGAACTTATAAAAACTTATAGATGACAAAGAAAAGTTATCGAGAATTCTCTTACTGAGAAGTTAAGTTTGGCATTTGGGCCAGGACCCCAGTATTTAAGCGCTGCAAGGTCATGTGCCCTAGCCGCCTTCTCCTCTGACTCGTAGCTTCCTACATAGACCAGGCATATATAAAGGACCAACTTCTATTTATGCAACAAAAGGTATAGAAGAATAAGCGTCTTACCCAGATACACTGAAGTACGGCCACGACAACCAGAGGCAATCACCGCAACCATCAGCATGATTCAAGGAAGGAAAACCAAAATCAGAAAAAAAAAAAAGAAGAAGAAGTGTTGAAGAAAGAAACATTCAGCACTGGACTTTATTTTGCAAAATTCATTTTTTTGGCTATCAAGAATAGTTATTTATCGTCATTAAAAGCACAAAAGCAATAGTGATAAATGAAGTCCGTTATATCTTTCTAAAGCTTTGGAGGTAGTTATAAGCAAAATGAAACTACCCCCTCATAGTTGGCCCAGGAAGCATTCATCTTACTGGATCTCGTAACTCATAACAGCCATTAATTCTAGTATTTGTGTAAACGAGGTGGAGCATGAGCTTAGTACCAAGTAATATTACTCTTTGTTAGTTTCACGAGCACAAGAGCAGAAAGAAAAGGCCTACATTACCCATCAGATAGTCCACAAATAGAATAATTTTTACAACAATCATGGCGTCCCATCTAAGCATGCTGACTCTATTGCAGTAATTACTGGGAAGTGAGCAATACCATAATTTTCTACAACCTAAGCCAATCAGTGCTTAGTTACATTCAAAGCATGCCTCTAGTTTGCCATAAACTATTTAACCTCATACCCTTCGAACAACTTCGTTGCACATCGATTCCACATTCCAGGTCTCAAAGGCTATACAAATGCAGAACAAATTATTAGAAACAGTAAGTCCATGCAGCACGCCAAACCAGCCTAGACCAATTTCAGCAATTCTTGGCTCTTTCACATACCTCACATCAAAATGAGCTAACTTGGTGAACAGCACCATACCTAATCCCATATCTCTAGTGTTGCCATTATACCTTGATTGATTGTATTGTATTCCCTAATGCCTTTAAACTTTTAACTTGTAAAATCCCATGCATATTACGTGCTAAAGAATCCAGGTGACAATACCTAGACTGGAAGAACACTTCGGCTAGACCAAGCAATGTTTCTCACGAACTTCCAAGTGCTAAAACTTATAATATCCACAACGTATCTCATGCCATCGAATAGTAGGAAATCATTTAAGAAAACCTCCATATTTTCCTTAACACAACCTGGAAAGACCCTAAGAAATACAAATCTTCCATAACAGTGTCTCTCGCATGCAGATAATGTCGCATATAGAGAATGAAACTAAGAATTACTTCTCCTTCGTGTTAATCTCCTTAACAGCATTCACTTCATCAATGGAAATCACCGAAACACGAAAGGTGAAATAAGCCACATTTACATTACTTTTCAGCGTCTAATTTGATGATTCAATTGCGAAAACAACTTCTAGCAATAATTTCTCTAAGAAAGCATGGATTAAACGATAACATGCATGCACACCATGTTTCCCCTTCCGTTTCCGGCCTTCGACTTGGCTCGTATTGTCCCACAGATGCGCCTCATACTTGCCACTCCACTTCAACCTACACACTCACAGAGCATCCAACAACGCAGAGCAAAATCACGCACAAACACACCAATCCATCACACACCACAACCCACGACCACGCACAAAGCGTGGGGCGGGGTAGGGTTTCGTCGATCCCACTCACCTCGTGACCCCGTGGTAGCTCGAGGAGCGGGGCACCGCGTACTTCTTCATCGCCGCCGCAAGGAGGCTCCCCACCTTCTTCTCCGCCCCCTTCCCCGCCTCCGCCTCCGCCGCGTCGCCGGAGCTCGTCGGCGGCGCTTCCCCGTCGTCTATGGCCTCGTCCCGGTCGATCGCGGCGATCTCCGCGCCGTCGCCGCCGCCGATCTCGGCCTCGTCTCCCTCGTCGGCGGCGGCGGCGCCGACTCCGCTCCGATCCTTCGGCGGCGGGGGCGGCGGAGGAGAGCGATCCGGGGATCTCCTACTCGGTTCGATCATCGCCCTTCTCCCCGAATCTCGACACAAAAACCCTAATTCGGCTTCGTCCAAAACCGTTTCTCCTTATCCGAATAATCCATGGTTATTAAAATTTCACCATTTCGCCCACATTATTTACGACGAAGTGTAATTTACACTTACGGCGTATGATTATTACCCGCACCGGGTGCACGAGTATATCTTATGCACCACTCCCTCTAATTACAATATAGAGACTTTGTGATAGAGATTATTTAATATCATATATACATATACATATATAATTAATTTATTTAACAAAAATTAGGCTTTTTCTAATGATGTGAACCTAATAGGCTCTCTAAATCAACCTCTAACACGACTTCTTATTTAATGCATTCGATAATATTTACATTTCTTTTGTTATAAATTTATAATGATCTAAAATTTTAGTTTTATTTAATCAGTTTCATAATAACTAATTTCGAAAGAATTGGTAAGATTTCTTATAATTTAAAATTGAATTTTATGAGAATTTATTTTCTATTAGTTATATATTATAGGCAATCCTAAAATGCCTCACTATAAATTATTTATAATAGCTTTATTGAGAATAGAGTAGCAAATAAGAAATAGAATAAAATTGAGTTAGTCTCATTAATTTGAACAAAAAAATTTTACTTTTGAATAAATATTATTTAGATTATGTGTTAATCAGAGTGTTTAAATATCTTCTATAAAAAATTATAAATTTTGAATATATATTTCTTATAAAGTACATAAATAATCTTTTTCCTAATCTTGATTATTAAAATTACTTAATTACGTAGCGTAGGTTTCTAAATCATGTGATTTTTTCTTATATATATTAGCATAGATTTTGCATTCATAAAATTGAATCTTTAAGTTGCATTAAGGGTGAAAAAAAAAAAAAAAAAAAAAAAAAAAAAAGTGCATGAAGCGCACGGATACACCAGATACAGGAAAAAATTATGCGAAGCAGCACGGATAAATGTTCACGGACATGGCCGCACAAATCCTCTATGCGAGCAATAACGAACCGTCGGATCATCGCCCTGGCGCATCACTCCGTTAAGACGTGACGAAACGAACGGTAGATGATCGATCTCGTAAGATATGTTCGTACGATCGCGCCCGCCATAGGTCGACGCTTTGAGATCCGTGCACGTTACAACGGAGTGGATACGTTACCTGGTCACGTGGAACGCGCGCGCATCTCAACGGTCGATCTCGGAGTCAATCTCGATCGCGACGCGATGCGTGCGAGAGGAACTGGACGGCCGTGGTTGCACGAACGGTCACAAACGCTATTTTCTGAATATATATATATTTATTATCTTTTAAAAGAGATTTTTATTTATAAATTTCGATATAATTTGATCATGCATGTAAAATTAATAAATTTTGTTTAATAGTAATCACTCAGAGATCTACTTAAGTAATCACTAAATAAGAAATCCATGATTTGGGCTTAATTTGGGCCAAATAAGGCCCAATAATTAGCCTTCATCGCCAATCATGGGCCGACGATGAGCTTACTCTACGTAAACTGAAGCCCAAGCCAAATCTAAGCGAAGTGTTAATCAAACGATTTGATTGCATCATAAGATAAGGTCGAGCTTGGTCCTGGCCTGAGATATAACTCAGGATGGATCGAGCTCGTCTATAACCATCGAAAGCTAAAGCCCGAGACCGCATTGTCGACGAATTTAACCTATTCAATGGCAAAAAAAAATGTATTGAACCGTCTATCTTGCGCTTAACCATTTCACCAAACACTCCCTATATCCGCAAATTAAGCAACATTCATATCTTTCATAACCAACAATCTTATAAACTCTTGTTCCCTTTACTCAACAAAAATAAAGGATTTGTTCCTTCAACTAAAATGAGAACTTAAACAACATGTCATGCTTGTAAACCTCCCCAGGGTTCACAATTTGGGAAGGGAAATTAGGGTGGTTCACTGCATCAGGAAACCCCTGAGTCTCAAGGCACAAAGCATCATGCTTTCCATAGACATGGCCCCCTTTCCCTTTCACATTGTCTAAGAAGTTCGCGGTGTAGAACTGCACTCCCGGTTGGTTCGCCCACAGCTCGAGCGCCCGCCCCGACCGGCCGTCCCTCACCGCCGCCACCTTCCTCGTCCCGTTCGGGGACGGCGGTCCGTCGAGCACGTAGTTGATGTCGTACCTGCCGAATATAAATACATATATTTACACCACCGTTTTGTAGCACATTAAATTTGTCGAAATAAGCGGTATACATTATTCGTACAATATCAGAACAGAAGGTTGTGAGTTTAAATGTCATTATGTAGTAGGAGCTCAGATGATTAGCATTACCCGCCACCGCTGACTTCTTTGATGCGGCTACCGACCGTTGTGGGTTGCAGAAAGTCGTAAGGGGTGCTGGCGACAGGCGCGATCTGGCCTGTTGGGATGAGGGACTCGTCGACGGGGTGATGTGAGACGCAAGATTTGGACCGTGTTGGAGAGGATGGTGCCGCTGTCGTGACCGCCGAGGTTCCAGTAGGTGTGCTGCGCGAGGTTGACCGGCGTCGCCTTGTCGACGGCGGTGGCATTCATGTGGACGCTTAGCTCATACGGGCCGGAGATCTTGTAGGTGACATAAACATCAAGATCACCAGGAAAACCTATTTTTGAAGTGACGTAGCAAGCATAAGACAAAGCAGAAGTTAGATGTTTGATAAACAAAATATTAAGTGTTTCTTAACGGAGCAGAAATCTATTGGAAAAAGCTATATCGACACTTTTAAATATAGGTACATGTCAAAAAAAGTGCTGCTAGCTAAATTACCGATATTTTTAAAATGTATTGCTATATGTGGGGTTGCTAGGTATATAGTGACAATTAAAGAGTGTCGCTATAACATTAAAGAATGCTGTTAATTTACCAACACTTATTTAAGCATTTAGCAATTCAACCGTCGAAACTCTATTTCGTTAGTTGCCGTGGCGGTGGAGGACGACAAAGAAGGGCTCTTCGTCTAGAATTTCAGTGAATTGAGTGAAGAGAGAAGGAGAGATAGTAATCAATTTTTCTTTTTTTTTTTTTTATTTTCTGTTTGTAATCGGACCAAATGGGCTGGGTGTGTGGGTTGAGTAGAGTAATATTTTATTTTTGGTTGGATTGGACTTTATATTTAGGCATTAGTAGATGTGTTTTTAAGTTTTAGCATAAATGAGACACTTACACAAAAGTTTCAAACGTGTGTGTCTATAATTTAATTCTGTTGTACTAAGAAGCACCATAAATTTCATATCTATTTACAACTAAAAAATTAATTGTGAAATGAACTATAGCTAAAAATTAATGTATGATTAAATATTTTAACAAATGTTACAAAATTATGTTATATAATATATATATATAGGCTTAAAAATTTACCTTGTTCCCCATCAAAACTATGGTAATATAACGTGATGTAAGGGTAATCACCATCCACTTTCTCCTTCACGGTCCAAATTACCTTACTAAACCCTCTGTGACCACCTAATTAATCAATAATTAAACAAGAAAACCATAATTAAAACAATATTCTTCATTTGTTTGTGTAATTAACCACCACCAAATAAATAAGATAATAATAATAATAATAAAACGACATTAACGTAACGCAATTAATACAATTAATTCATATAGAGTTAAAAAAAAAGGAAACGTACGTACCATGGAGTGAGTTGTTTCCATTGTTAATAAATAATCGATAGGGTTTTCCATTTAACACGAAACGCCCATGAGCAATTCTATTTGCAACACGCCCCACCAATGCCCCAAAATAAGTAGTATCATTCTATAATTAAAAACCATACAAATAATTAAGAGTGGTTTAATAAGTTAATCACATTAATTATTTGAAACAAATTAATTCTTCTTTCATGCATGAACTCTGATTTAAAATTTATATTAATTAT
Source organism: Aechmea fasciata (assembly GCA_025177825.1). Lineage (NCBI taxonomy): Eukaryota > Viridiplantae > Streptophyta > Magnoliopsida > Poales > Bromeliaceae > Aechmea > Aechmea fasciata. Next base: position 6,914,563 of record CM045937.1, read on the forward strand.
ATATATATGATGCACATGTTCTATTCTTAGATGGAAATTTGGTTAAGCTTAGGTCTTAAAGAACTAGTTATATATAAAAACTTTAGTTAAAAAATAATCTAGAGCTCTTCTTGAGGGAAAAAAAGAGGTTTGGAATATAGTTTTTTTTATAATTTCTGTGTATAAATTAATCAAATATCAAAAGATACGGGATTGAACTCAAACTCGTGAATCTTGTTTTTTGATAACTCGTTTGATCATTCTTATTAGTTTAAAATAAAATAAAATAAAATAATACACAGAAATTTTGTGTGCACAAAATTACTAAAAATTTGTCTCTCCAAGATCACATTAATTCACATGGTTAATAGTTTAATCCACACATGCATTAATTACAATAATGTAAGGCATATTCCATTGGGAACATAAACTATTCATAGATACTACACAATGGAGCACATCACATTGGAGTGTGAATGAGGGGATCATAAGAGGAAAAAACAAAGCTACCTCTCATTTTTCTTGTATAAAACTTTTAAGAAAACATTGAAAAGTGTGCCAACAAAGAACATATTAATAGTATATTGGGTAATGTTTGTCGTTCAATATGGCGTGTTTGGTTCTACGTAAAATTATAAAAAAAATTTTGATAGAAAAAAAATTTTAGAGGAAGAAAAAATTTACGCTCTCCAAGATTTGGTATGTAGGAAAAGAAAAAATAAGTTTTTCTTTACAGTTGTTTGGTTGAAAGGACGAAAAACAAAAAAAAACAAATTATTACATATATTTTTCTTATTATATATATTATATATTATTATTATAGTTTTTTTATAAATATATTTAAATTATATAATACAATAAGTATGTAACATAATACATATATAATAGTATATTTAAAATATTTTTTTAGAGTGGTTTAAATTTATAAGGATTCAAACACACCCTAAATGTTAAAGAAAAAAGGAAAAAAATAAATAGTTCAAATTTGAATTAACCAACAATTACTCAAAGGATTTGAACTAAGAAAAATTCAAAATTTGAGTGAAACTACAATTTAATTAATGGATTTGACCTAAGAAATATTCTAAATTTGAGTGAAACTACAATTATATATGGCAATCACTATATCAAAAGGAAAACAAAACAAGTACATATATAATCCTCATCAAAAACAACAAATTTAGTTTTTTTAAAAAAAAGAGAGATTTAATTGTCTTACTATGTAAGGGCCAATGCCATCATAACCCAGAACAACATCAGCCAAATTTCCTGCAAAATATGGTACAAAAATTATCTCCAAAAAAGCAAAAAAAAAAAACAGTAAAAAAAAAAAAAAAACCATTTGAGATCTTGAGATTTTAATTACTAACCTTTTGAATCAGGGAGGATAAGAGAGGTGATTGTGGCACCCCAATTTGAGATTTTAAGAGAGTAATCTCCCTTTTTGAGCTCATACAACCCCACAAATTTTTTTGTGTTTGCAATGGAACAATTTACACAAGCAAAAGCCAAAATGGAGAGCAAAATGAGCATTAATGGAGCTCTTGCCATGGGGAGGAGTTTGTGTTGTAGTAAGAGTTTTTTTTTTTTTTTGAAAAAATGTTGTAATAAGAGTTTATGTTTCTTCAAAGAGGAGAGAGAGAGAGAGAGAGAGAGAGAGAGGAGTTTGAACCTTAAAAAGCTCTTTTGGGGTAGCAGTGGAAATGTACTTAAATTTTGTAGTGGTGGAATTAAAGAGAAAGTTGATAAGTTTTTTTTGAGAAATAGGTAAGAAACTATCTTCATTCATTAAGAAAATGAACTCAAACAAAGTTGGAGGTAGAAGGCCTCCGGGGAGCAAAAAAATAAGACCAAAAGAAAAATACAACAAAAGAAAAATGAGAAAATAAGACCAAAAGAAAAGAAAATAACAAGGGGAGACGTCAGAGCATAGTGGTCCAATTGCTGGTTAGTAGTTTCATCCGTTCTAGAGACCCGGTGATATTGGGTGGCTTTCCATTGAAAACATAATTATTTCTATCCTTCCAAATGATCCACCACGTCGCCTCCAGTAGGATTAGGCCTTGTTTTAATTTGCTGACGAGTTAGCTAGGAAGGGTTTCAGTAGTTTTGGCCCAGAGATCTCGAACGTCACCTGTACTGATAGCCGTTGTGTCCAATCGTCCTAAACTAAGAAGATGAAATCGAACGTAGACACAATTATTGAAAATATGGTCGCAGCTTTCCGTGAGGACCGTGCAGAAAGCACAGTAGATTATATACTAAGGATGTCACAGATTCATTGGAGAATTATGCATGTGATAGGGACAAGAATAAGGAGAAGCAAAAGAAAAGAAATATTAATTTCTATGACTAAAATGCAGTTTATCACGCTGGACACATCGTATCTTGTACGCAATTTATACTTTCTTTTTATAATACTTTATTTATACAGTAATATAAAATATTTTAAATAGGTGGAAATTACAATTCACATAATAAAAAAACTAAATCAGTAAAAAGGTTAAAACTTGAAAAGGTATTAAAGTAAATATTCGATAAATTTAGATAGGGTATCTGAAGGGTTTTTTTTATATAATTTAATAAAATATTAATGGAGGATCGATAAAAGAGAAAAATAAAATTATAGGATAGTAAATTGATACACTTTAAACTATAAAGTACTATATAAAATAAGAAAATACAAAATTACAGAGATAGTATTTAAAATTTATCATAAAAAAGTTTAGATTCTACGATTTACCCTCTTAGAAGGCTAATATTGAAAATACCCCTCCTACGTGCTCCAACCTATTTCTAATATACCCTTAGAGTTAAAATGTTTACGTAAAATTACTATTTTGCCTTTTCAAATATACCCTTCTAGTTTTTCTTATTTGCCTTAAAGTACAAAAATATTTCGACTTTTGATCTTTTCCAACATACCCTACCATAACCTTTCTTATTTGCCCTTAAGTTAAGGGCAAAATTGGTATTTTAATTTTTTTAACTGTGGTAGATATTTAACTCACGTTTAACCCGCATTAACTTAACGAGGAGATAAGTTATTTTATAAATAACTAATAATAGTACATTATGAGGCATTTTAGAAAGAAAAAAAAAAAGTAATAGATCGATATTTTATAGCATAATATATATCCCATACTTTTATAAAGCGCGTTACAGTATCTGATACGATTTATGTTAGGACACATTCCATAGAATTTTGTGCAAGAGACAAATTTACAAATTTTGCATACTAAATAGTGGCAGGGATAGGATAAGATGGTGATTTTTTTTTTTTTTTTTTTTTTTTTTTTTTTGGGGGGGGTGTTAATGAATCATGAGATGACTTGGTCCAACCTTAATTATTGTGTTCATTTAATTCAAAATATTGTGTTTTTTGGTGCACATGGGTTTGAATATAAGTGGTGGATATATGTTTTGTCACAATCAGAATCATTTCCCTTTCAATTAGGCAAATAATAATAGTACATTAATGGGCTCGTTTGTTATGTGTTACGAATTAATAATAAAGATAATAATAATAATAATATCTTATAGAAAATAAAATTACATAAAAAAAATACTAACTATTTTATGCTAGTAATTAATTTGCCACACCAATCAACTAATAAAAACCTTGACTTTCCCGGCTAAATTAATTACAATACGAAAAAAAACTTGCATTAAAGTAAGTAAGTTATAAAAAGTAATTAGTAATTTTTTGTAAATTTGTATAAAGAATATTTTGTAAAAAAAACTTCAAATTATGCACGATGAATTTTCGGTGATTTTTACATTTTACATATGCATCGTGTGCATCAGAATATTCACCAATACTAAAAGTATAGTTAAAAAAACTTTATATATTTCTTAAAATTAACTGTAATTATTGTCTTAATCATAATTACAAGGATAATAAAGTTTCCTCTCAATCTTTTACCAATTAGTAGTGCACTAATTATGTTAAATTTGGTTCAGATATTTGATATAAAATTATACTTGTATTCTACTATTTAATTATTAGCATATTAGTTTCTAATCATGATTTCTATATATTAGGATTCATTTAACTATATAATCCATGGGCATAATTCAGCGAGGAGAAAAGAACTTGGTGGTTGGTACCCGAGATTCTAAGTTCGAATCATAGTTGATTCATATTTCCAACTAAGTTTGTTTCTAAATAAAATAAACGAAGCAGACATGTAGCATGAACTCAAGAAATATTCGGTTTTTAAAACGAGCATTAATTGCTTCTGTACTTTCAAAAATATTGAGGTCTCGTATTTCGAGTTGTTTTCGATAATTGAAGATGCGATTCAACAATCGACCGGATCCGTTAGATATGATTTAGATAATTGAAATTATTTAGAATAAATTAAAATTTATAATTTTTCTTTATTTGCTTAGTGAGCGAATAGTCTCAAAATAATTAAAAACTTGTATTTCATATTAGAAGTATAGATCCAGCTCTCAATAAACTTTTATCTAATTTAGATTATTTTACACCGTTGAATCTACAAACATGCCCGCATCAACCATTAAAGTAGTGATTTTTTAGACCTTACGATCAACAGGCAAATAATGTCGAAATATTATAAAATTCAGTTTCTAAATAGTTCCAATAGCGCAGATTATATCTAGAGAGTCATTTGTCGAATCATATATTTTATCATTAAAAATAATTTGGTAATACATAAACCTTCATATTTTCAAGCAAATGCTTAAATATGCATACTTATCCTATCAAAATTTTAACTGATTTGGCTTTCAAGGTCTAAATAATGCTTATTTAGACGAAATTAAAAATCCACTAACACTTTGATCTCAAGCGAACTCGTGGTTTTCGTATATATATGTTTACGCGCTGTTTAGTTTCATGTAAAACTACTCAAAATACTCAAAATAATTTTCTATGAAAAACAAATTTAATGGTAAAAGAGTTTTACGATGTTAAAAACGTTTGGTTTGAGTATAGTAGAAGTGAGTTTTCGAATCACGCTTGTTTGATTGATCGAAAAAGTATGTAAAAAATTACTTATATTTTTGTTTTGTTTTTGTTTTTTTGGTTTGGATTGTTTATTTTTTAAAAAAACTTTACTATAATCGTATATATAAATTTATATTATACTGAGATAATTTATATAAAATATTATATTGTACAAACTCTATATAAAAAAAATATATTATATTGGATAATACATATTATATTATATTTTATTTATGTTTTTATAATATAATATTTTATATAATTTATAGCTGGTTGGTGGTCCACGAAGGCATCATGCAATTGTGGACCACTCTGGACAAAATGACAGTGGACTTGTGAGCCCACTGAGCCGTGATCTTTGGAGGCCCCGCGCGCGGAAAACGAAAACACAAATTTCTTCATAAATCAGTAAAATTTAAAGTATATAGCTCCACACCGAAATATCTTACCAAATTTGAGATAGCTAGTGGTCTCCGTTAACACCTTGAGCTATGATATCTTGGACACTTAAACATGCTGATCTCAAAATGAAGCTAAGTAGGATGGATGAAGCGAGTGTTAAATTTTATAAGAAATTAATATCGTATCTTCTGCTGTGGTTTCGAGTTTTTATATCCAGATTATATATGGCAATTTTTACTCGTGGTTCGTTCTCGTTCACGATCTGTAAAAGAGTGGGACATTTCGAGTCTAATTTTCTTATCTCTTGAGATGGGGCCGTCGTAGGAATTAAGATTTGATGTAAGGATGTCAAATTACATCCGTACATCAAGAACGTGTCCAGATACATCATAACCGTTAGATCTACCGTATCTTTATAAATCGACTTGAATATACCGACTTTATTTTTATAAATCGTCTTGAATAAATCACATGAGTCATATATCCAGTAGTGAGTAGAGCCGTTTATATTTCTCCATGCGCCACATCCATTAATTCCTACTACAATGTCTTTATCTTTTACCTTAGAAAGGCTTGTAGAAGAAAAGGTGTAACTGGGTTAAGCTGCAACTGCACTCATTTCCTATTTTAAGATGTATTTTTTTGACCGACCGTCTCTAAAGCAAGTGTCAAAAAACTTGGCGGTTGGTATCCGAGGTTCTAAGTTCGAATCCTAGTTGATTCACATTTACAGCTAAGTTTATTTCTAACAATGAAATCAGAATATAACAAAAAGGCAAGTCTCTCGAAAGAGATAGCAAAATTCTAATTTCAAATTCAGTCATAGCACTGCAATCTGCAACAAACTTAAACCTGCATCAGTGAGGTTTTGAAGTGCATACACAATTTCACTTTGTACAAATTTCTGGGGAGGAATTATGATGGCCAAAATGGACCAAATGGACAATTTCATAAACCAAACAATTGCGTAAACCAAATCGACAAGAAAAAATTGTGCTTCAAAATAGACTCAAACAATTCAGTTTGTCACAGTAAAGGCCTTCGTCCGATCAGTTCGATTAAATGGTTGATTGTCACAGACCTTTTGATGATTAACATGGTCATTCCATTCTAAGCTAAAAGAGCAGTTCAGAATAACCAAAAGAACAATAAAATGCCAACTCAGATTCAAAAAATGAAAGGAAGAGATAATACTGGAAATTTACTAAGCATCAGTTTAATAATATATCACATCGTAATACTATTTGATGCATTTTTTCCCCAGCTAGACCAATAGAACTTGAAAGCAATTATAGAACATTTGGAGAGTAAAAAGGTGCTGCGTCGATCAAAAGCTAGATAGAAACAATATGAAATGTTAACATCACTTAGTTTTAACCGACAGAAAAGCAATAATCCAAATGATATACTTAAATAAGAACAACTTGAGAACAAGTAGGATAGCATAAAAGATCCGCAACAAAGAACTCTAACACAATCTTTCACAACGAAGCCATCGAACGAACAAACAATTCACTTTTAATTCTTTTCTACTAGAAGAAATCTATCCCAGTACTATTTCCAATGACTTCATTACGTGATGAAAATGTAGCATCTAAACTCTGCACAAAATTTTATTCAAGAATCTTTAAACACACACAATAAAGTTCACAAATAGGAAAGCATATTGACAACAAAACAAAGGCCTCAAAGCGAATTGAACAACACGAGCAACTCACAACCAAAGTTTGAAGTGAATGCTTCAACTCCGAGGCTTTGTAAACCCATGACTTGGTTTATGTAGTGATATTGATGGAGCAGCTTCGCCTATGGACGGGTAAAAATATTGAACGAGGATGCAACCACAAAATAAGTTGACCAGATCCAGTGAATCTGCTCAGTCCATGGAAAGATCTGCTCAGTCAGACGCTTTCAAGCTGAGCGCTTCTGTCTACGGGCAGAGAGAAAATTTAAACCCCACCGAGAAAATTGGATGATACTAAAAATTACTCCAAAAACTGCTCGACCCTTTACAATCCCCTCCCGCAAGTTTCTTGCTGTTCTAGCGAGCATTGGTCCCTGTATCTCTGTCTCCGTTTCGTTCCTCAGAGTGGCTTTCCCCTGCACAGATACTAATCAAGTGAAAATGGAATACACCATCCAATCATAATGAACCACAAGTTAATAACATAGACCATGGAACTTACCGACTGGAGCCGTATTAGTGAGGCGGCGCAATCTGTCCTCTGCTACACGGACGGCTCGAGAAGAGCTTCTAACACCTTGTGTTATCTCATGCCTACAAAAGTAAATTGTGAAGACGAATAACATTAAAAAAAATAATAATAATACTCAAACAGTAAATTGCAGTCCAACTAAGAAAAGCGATAACTTGCTGAAATACATACTAGAGATGATATTTATACATCACAAATATGTTTCAACACAAGAATCAAATAATCACAAACCGAACAACAGAGATAATTCATATAGGCATCATGGTCTTCGTTAACTTAAGAGCAGATAAAATCATTAAAAAAAAAACCTAAATATGTATGGAATCCAGCAAAATATAGCCCATTTGAAAATTCTCTTCAACTTTTTTTTTTTATTTGCGCCTTTGAACTTTCAATTGTTTCGATTTAAGTTATTCGAATTGTTTAGAAAATTAAAATCCAACTAATTCAACAGTAATTCTGCTAAATTTATCACTGTACTGCTTTTTTAGCAATCGGATCTATAAGATCATTGACAATTAATCTACTAACTACAAATAAAGCTATTTATATTTAACAAAATCCTCAATTTGACTGGAATAACTAAGAATTAAAGCTAGATAAACTAGATTGATCTATTCAAAATGGGCTATAGTTGAGTAATTCTCATCACATTTTAACCAAAAAGAAACCATTAATGGCTCACCCCATATCACTGAGCTCCATGGTTAAGTCGCTAATCTCCATCCCGGAGAGCCTCACAGCAGCCATTGTATCCGGAAGCTCTTCTGCCGTGACATCTAGCAGCTTCTCGAGCGATTCCGCTGCTTTCCTAAAAGCCTAAATTTTCCCGCATATTAATTACAGAGCACAATTAGTGATACTGAAACCTCAATCAAATATAAACAAAGGTAAGAAAATGCCTACCAAAAGGGTCGGAATTGCCGAGAAAAATAGCCACGAGGCGGAAATCGCCACCTAAAAAGGAAATCACTGTAGGTAATGTGGTAATCTATGATTTTACAGCGCGCATAGGATTGTAGCATGCAAAGATGCGATTTTTGACGCCATATTATCACAATTTAGTGCGCAAAAACTCCTTTTCCAACGACTAATCGAAAAACCGCAGCTATTTGAAGAACCAAAGCGTGTAATCATCAAATCATAACGCGAAAAGATGCAGTTTTTAAGCCCATGCGCATCAAAACTTATCGCCAAAAATCTCCCTTTCCAATGGCCAATCCAATAATCGCAGTTCTTTGAAGAATTAAAGCGTGTGACCAACGAATCATATTCATACCGCGCAAGCAGTGACATTGAGGAGGAAGATGTGGTCGCGGCCGAGGCTCCACCGCGCGAGCTGAGGCGAGGTGGAGGGAGATCCCACGGAGGGTGCGAGAGTGGAAGCATTAGGGTAAGAGGGTGCGGAGGAGAGAGAGGAGAAAGGGGGGCGGAGCGCGTAGGGGAGTGTCGTGGGAGCTAGGTAGGGTTTGGAAACGGCGAGGTGGATGGGGAAATGGGAGTAGGGGTAGGAGGAGGAGGAGGAGGAGGAGGAGGAGAGAGAGAGGGGCGATGGAGAGTGGGCGAGGAGGGAGGAGGAGGACGAAGAAGGGACATCGCCATGCTGCCCCGAGCTCTCTCTCTCTCTCTCTCTCTCTCTCTCTCGAGGCTCGCGAGGTCGTGTCTCGTATCTTCGTATTTGAGAGAAAAGAGTGAGCTTTTATTTATTTATTTTTTTAAATTTTATTACTGATATTTTTAACAAATTTTTTTTAATAAAGTGGATAATAAAAATAAAATAATAAGAGCCAGGCTGGTATACTATCGATAGTACGAAGACTCAAGTTATTTTCAATGATGTCTCCAAATCGACGATCGGTTAGTTAGACTTGATCTACACTATTGAAAGTATTTGAAAATTAAATTTCATAATTTTTCGATATGATTTAACTATTAAACGAGTAGTCTAAAAATACCACTGAAAATAAAAATCTTGTGATGATAAAAGACTTGAATTTAAGATCAGAGATACTGACCTTACTCTAAATAGTAAAAAAAAATTTCTATAAAAATTTATATAGAGTATGTTTTATGTACTTTCAAAAATATGTCAAAGGTATCAGTTGTAAGTTGTTTTCGATAATGTGACATCTGATTCGACGATCGCTTCCATTAAGATAATCTACTCTATTAGAATTATTTAGAAATTAAATTTTATAATTTTTTAACATCGTTTACCAAGCGATCAAAAGGTCTAAAAAATGCCTGCCTCGATAAAAGTATAAGGGGCCCTTTCATTAAAAGTGGAGAAGGGAGGGGCCTTCGTGCAAACACGTTCAAACCCACGCAGAAACCCGCGAAGCGAACTGTTTCTTTGGACCGGGCCTATACAAAGAGCCTGCCTCGATGAGCTCGTCGCCGGAGGCGGGAACCAGCGGCGGCGCCGCCGCCGCGGCGGAGGAGGCGCCGCCGCTGGAGGTGGGAGCGCCGGTTCTTTGGCGGCGGGAGGGGCAGCTGATCCCGGCGGCGGAGATCGTCGGGCGCCGCGTGATTCCCAGCGGCGGCGACGAGTACGAGTACTACGTGCACTGCACCGATTGTGAGCCCCTCTCTATCTCTCTCTCTCTCTCTCTCTCCTCAGTTCGGAACCCGAATTAGGGTTTGAATGAGGGTTTGGGTTGGGGATCGCTACTTTGTTGCTCGGTTTCTCTGTTTGTTTCGACTTTTTTTTTGGTTGTTTTGTGAGAATTATGGTGGGTAAATGAGCGAGATGAGGGAAATTTTGGTGCCCTAATTGTGTTCTACGATTGTCGTCTTGGGACTGCCACAAAATGCATGTTCTTGGTTGGGTTTCGGGTGTTGGTGATTAGTGCGATGAGTTCTAGTACATCCTTGTTGTGCTTGTCTTCTAAATTCTTCTTATCAGATTCGAAATGGGTTCCAGAAACATCCTAGAATTGTGAATTTATTCAAAATGGTTAAAGATTTGAATTGGCATTGTTCCAGGGTTAAAAAGATTTCGTATAACCTCTCTATCGGTTATGAGTGATTTGTTGTTGAACTTAGAGATGATCTCAGATTCTTTAGTGTATTATACTAGTTTGTTATTTAAGTTGTCAACATTTACTTATGTTTCCTAATGCTGGGGAGCTTCCTTGAACATTTCTGGTAAGCATTTAGGTGTAATTTGTTGGCCGGATCTTCCTGTATATGATTTTATTGATCATACAGAGAAGTCTTGGTCTATAACTGAATTGCGTGAGCAAGGGAGTTGAATTTAATCAAAATTTAATAAAAAAGTGCTCAAAGTAATAAAATGACAATGCAGTATGATTTTCCTGTGACACTTAGGGGGGATGATTTTCCTTGTTATCATACATAGCTTCTGTTCCTACATATGAAATTTTGCAGCTGATAGGAATCGTGGTGTGTGGGTTAAGAGTGAACAACTTGATCTTGGTTTGGAGGGGGCTGATGCAGATAAGCGAACGTACGATAAGGTATCGCATTAATTTTGAACAATCAGCATGATGAAAATATCGCATGTTACAGATCTTTAATCTCCCGAATTTGTGACATAAATGAGTTCTGTTCTGGAATATTCAGGAAATTGAAAGAAGGTCTAATTTTCTTTGATACTAATTTGTTTATCTTTTCTGGTGATATAATGGCAACATTTTGTTGTGGGACCTATCTTTTTTCCCTTTCTTAGAGGTTAGCATGCTTCTTTGCTTGTGATATACATGCAATAATATGACCACAGTATTGCTATTAGCTAAATCTTTAGCACACTGTAGTTTTGCATAATGTGTCATAAGTTGCAAGTGTGTTCGGGTGGATAGCTTTGTTCTGTTATTAGCTACAAAGAAAAACGAACGTCTTCCATTTTGTGTAACCATAATACATTAGCAAGCAAGTTTCCTTTAGGGTGGAAAAGGAAGAGTATTCATTACCTTCTATCTTCTATCTTTTGTACTATATTGTATTTACTAATTGTCTAGTGAGAGTAACCTCCTATTTATATTCAGGGACATGAGGAGTTCAATACTGCTAGATTGCAGCAATTGCGTGAGATTATTAGAGTCAAAGATATTGCGAAAATAGGACTTGGCACGCATGAAATTGATACGTCGCTTCATTCTCCTTTTTTGGATGATGACGACAATTCAAGCTATACTTCTGTGAGTTCTGCCTCGATTTTAAGGAGCAGAAAGGACATCTTGAGAGGCACATGGTGAGCTAAACCTTGAATTTTTCTTATATTGACCTTATTCTCAAAAATTAATTTATTCACCAGTAAACATTTTCTTACAACTTGTTTTGCAGATTTTCATATTCTAAGAATCTTTACCCTAACTTGTACTTCTAGATTTTTGATACATCATCACACAGTTATTTTACTTTGATTATACAATAATGTGCAAGAGATAGGATCAAAAAGGTTAATGGACAATGCTCCTACCAAGGATAGCCACGTTTTGGTACATATCATGCTTACATGGGGTGCAGTTCAGTGTGTCAACGACCATTGAAAATTCTTAACTATTTTGTTCATGTGCAACTAAACATTACGAATTAATCAAAAAGAATTATTTCTGTTATATTTACGGTTACTGCCTGTTATAGGTTATAACTAGTGTATACAGTTGCTAAACGAAACATGTAGGGGAGTTTTTTCCTTCACTCTATGAAAGCTTCGTTTATACGATTCCTTCTTAAGATCGAGGTTTGAGCAGTTGAATTCACGATATGTGCTGTTAGAAATAATTTTTTTGATCCCTTTGAAAGATCATTGCAGTACATGCTGGTTTTGATGCATCTGTTTTGCTTTATTCTCTCATTGACAAACCATATTTTCCTATCTAATAGGAAAGTTGTCATCTTAGGCAGCCGCCAGGCACTGAGATTTACCAGAGTGGCAACCTATCTGTGTTTGAGGTAAGATTGTCATGTGAATGAAGATTGATTTAATTCATATGATTTATGTTGCTCAAAGTGGCAATATAGTGCTATAGTCCATCAAGTCTGACATAAATATTTTTTATGATAAATAGTTCTTTAAAGTTTAAATCCTGACTTTAATTAAGTATGGCAGTTTTTAATTTTCTACTTAGAATATATCTAAAATCCTTTCCAAAAGAAGAAGAAGAAGAAAAAGAATATTGAGCGTTTCTTATTTCCTGTACTCTAAGAGGATGTATATACCAGGTTGATGGCAAGGAGGAGGAGGTTTATACAGGAATACTCTGTATTTTGGCAAAATTATTTCTTTTGAGCAAGGCATCTGAGCCTGAAGTTAAGCACTTCTTGTTTTACATTCTTTGCGAATATGATGATCAAGGGTACCATATGGTTGCATATTTTTCCAAGGTAATTGTATAGCTGAGATATTCCATGATAGTTTATTATTGTTGTTTTCTATGATATGGGCTTATGCCTTGATTTTGGCTTCTTAAGAGAAGTTAATCTTTATTTCGATCAACTTTGATGTTTGCACATATCTTTGAGACCTCAATTATCCTCTGGGTTTGCAAACGCCATGTGGATTTTTGTGAATTTGGATACTTTTATGTATCTATTAATAATCACATATTCTCATTTTATCGGCAAGCTTACAATTTGAGTTTCACTGATATAATACTTTTCCTTATATATTTTAGGATAAGAACGTAGAGAAGAAGTACAATTTATCTTGCATTCTCACCTTCTCTCCATTCCAGAGAAAAGGATATGGTACACTCCTAATAGAATTATGTAAGCCTCCTAGCGTTTCTAATAGATCTTTTCCCAAAAGAAAAAGTGTTCTAATAGATTGAAAGGTACATTTGGAAGTCTAATCTACACGATCAAAGAGGGAAAAGCACGTGATCAATGAATAAATTGTGAACTGTCTCATGAAAAATAATGATATCATTGGCAGCATATGAGTTTTCGAGAAGGGAAGGCAAAGCAAGGGGGCCAGAGCGGCCTCTCTCTAAGTTGGGACAGTTGAGCTACAAATTGTACTGGACAAGGGTTCTTGTAAACATCCTTCAAGAGAAGAAGGAAACCGTGTCAGTCAAGGTTAGCATCCTTCACAATTGATCACAGTTATTTCCTTCTACTGTATTTAGCTGTGAATTTAATTTAAAACAATGATTTGATTTCACCAGAATATATATTGCCGAATTTGAACCTCAAAGATGTCAGAATGCACTATTTATTTTAAAGATGAATGATTTTTAGCCTAATATTCTACTGGTATTACTAGTTTGAGCACATTAACTTGTTAAGCTGATTTAATCATCCTTGGCGGTCATACTCTCTTTTGTTATGTCGAGATAGTAGTATTTATTCTGCAGTCTGCACTACTTTTGCATTCTCTGTTACCTTGGTAGAAAGACTTCATGTGACTTCATTTGCGTAGGTTTGCATATGTTCTCACTTGATTGGAAGATTTATTGATCAGTCTTAGGCCAACTTTGCGGCAAGTAAAAGTTCAAAATGCTAGGAACAAGGATTGAAGATTTTCTTTGATTAGGCAAACATAATGATGCTACGAACATTAATGCTTTGGAAAAGAGTAAGACCAAGCAAGTACTTTTCTACGGTATAAGAACACTAGCGATATAACTTTGAAGAAAAGTGGTAAGGATGTATTGAGGAAGTGCAGGATCTTCACCAATGTGAACTGAGTTTTAAGTTGTGAATATGAGTATGTTAGTTATCAAAGAAGGAAAGACTGATAAATGGACCGAGTTGTTGGAAAGATTGCTAATTTCCTTCATTAGAGGTCAAAGAAACTGTCCCCTTTCGGAATCATGCTTGTCTAGAAATCCTGTCACTGCTCACCAACAGTGCTAATTTGGTTGTTTCGATCGCAAAGGGAGACAAGTTTTCTTGTGTTCAATTTTAGGAACTTAGCGACTCAACGGGCATAGCGGCAGAAGATATATTGGACACGCTCGAGGATCTGGATCTGATAAAGTACAGTAAGGGGGTGCTGGTCATATGCACAAACCCCAACATCCTCAATCGCCACCTGAGACCTGCAGGCGTTCGAGGCGTGGAGTTCGACACTAGCAAGCTGATTTGGACTCCCTACCAGTCTACCACATGAGGAGTTGATGAAAATTGACTTACTGTAAATACAGTGCACAAAGGATAAGGGATTCATTGTGGTTTCTGAAAGAATAATAATCACCTGCCCGAATTTTGGCCAGATGTGGTGGTACTCAGCATATATAGGGTTTTTTTTTTTTCTGTATACTTCCTGATTGAGAGAGACTACATTGTTCTGATTTGGATGGCAGCACAGAGAGAGAGGAAGGGGGAGAGAGATGTACTGATTCTGGTGTTATTTTGTTGGAAGATGCTTCATCTGATCTTAGAAGGATTATCTGCAGCGGTTTTGCATTATAAACCTATTCAGAGCTCTTTTTTTTCGCAACAGAGAATTGCAGCTTACTGCTGGATAATAACTGGTTGGTTTGAGGAGATTGTTGAGCTCGGTGTTAATGTCTTCCGCTAGAATCATATCTGCTGCGCAGTTAATCAGAAACGTAGTCTTCGAGCTTGAATGGTTTTCGTCCTCCGAGTGTTTCGGTCTTTACCAATCTCGCCCCAAAAGTTTGTCTTACCTGAATGTTTAGTCCTTATTTCTACCGTTGCCTGTGCCCTGTGCCGGTGGTTGACCAGAGGGCAAGCGAACATCGGGGGACCAAATTGTTGAAGTTGGAACTTTGAGGATCTAACTGAAATTATGATCTAACTTCATGCAGTTGGAACTTTTTTGAGTACTAAATCTCTGAGTTGATTGTCGGCTCAAACCAACAACCTTCAAGCAGTTCAGTTTTCGGGGCTGAGGTGAAAAATCAACATTTATGGTCACAACTGATTTTCATAGCTTCCTCATCCATTCTATATTTACCTGTACACTTATATGTAGGTTTTAAATCTTACCCGTTAATAATATTTAGACATAACAGGTGACTTTCATCAGCATTTTGTCATAACGGCTGAGATGATGATTCCCGTGGTCTCCTTGTTTTGTTATTTGTATTTGTAGCTGCTAAAATTATTCCCAAAAAAAAAAAAAAAAAATCATGTTAGTTTCTTAAGCTGTTGGTGCCACAGACAAAGGCACTGTTTGTTTTGCCGGAGTTGCAAGAGCAAGGATGTTTGAAAGCTCCGGCCATAAACCTGATCTCGACTCGACTTCGTCGGGGAACAAAAACGAAGTCCGGGTCCGGTTGCCTCCAAATGCTGCCGAGCCTGCAGCCGCAGATTGACAAGGCGGGCTGAGTTCTGCGCCGGAGGTCCGGACCAACAAAAACATTCCAAGTTAGGCAGATGCCAAAATCAAAGTCTTCAGCTAATTATAAAATAGAAACGAGCCAGGAAATAAGTGATTATACTTCAACATTGAGGTTTAATTTTACGAAAGAAACATTGAACATTAGTCCAAACTGCAGACCAGAGAACAAGCAACATGATTAAATTCATCCTCCCCAAAAAAACATTCATATGGATACCATTCGAGACAACGCTGTCATTTTGTCTTGCGAGCCTTCTACAGAAAATGTTGTCGAAAACTGAAAACAAAAAAAAAAAGATCCACAAGACAAAACAAGAAAGGCACAATACCAGCCTGCAGCACTCGTAATAATTTAAATCTGCAGTAAGCGCAACGCTTTTCACACAAGCAGAGGTCGAGCACCTTTATTTTGCGAGAAGTCGAAAACAATATAACATCATATTTACATCTATATATCTTATGCATGGCATTTACATATTTCAGCTCGCTAATGTTGTTACATCGCAAATCAGGGCCGGGGTGGGATGAAGAAATGCGCGGTAAAGGAAAAATAAATAAAATGAGGGATGGTACACGGGCCAAAACTATTTGAACAGAAGGTGTTGATCGCGGAGTGACCACCGACTTATGCAGTGCCTGTTATCAATCTCTCTTGCTGATCTAACTTCTTGACCTTGAGAATACCAAAGAGAATTTGCAATCCAAAGAATGCGGAGAACACGTATGCGGTAATTGCTGGGACCTATGCAAGAATAATGATGATCACGATAATAGACATCAACATGCGCGTATATACACATGAAGCAATGATAATGAGATGTGATGAAGTTTATTCTAGAGAGAGAGAGTTGCTTACTCTAATAGAATTGAGGTATAAAAGTGTAGCAAGGTTTACTAAACTTCCTGCAGCAACCGCCTGCAAATGGAGAGGAAGCTTCAAAATTAGGATTTTAACTCAAAGAGTGTACTTGACGTCTACAAAATTTTTGGGCAATAAGCGTGATGTGTAATTAGCATTGATTCCCCCGTTCACTGTTTGCTATCGTTCACAAAAAAATGTGTAGCTAATGTAATCATTTTACTTGAATATGCGACAAAATCACGAAAGAGAATCGACTCACATTTCCAATTGTCCGCTGTACAGCCGCAACTCTTTGGAATGCTCTTTCAGATTCCAAAGTTCGCACTCGAAGCTTGAGATCCCCTTGCTCCTGTAAGATAATGCAATTGCACTACAACTGACTACCAGCGAAAAAAAAAAACAAAAAAAAAAAACGAGACTACTTGGGCCAAGCAGGAGGTTCTGCTAAAGAGCTGTTAAGGAAGCACTAACAGCTTCTACTATTAAAAATTTCGTTAAATTGGATCTTCTGCTTTTGCAACACAAAAGCTCATTATATGGCAAAACACCTGGTTTCTGAAAGTTCTGCTTTTCGGAGTGGATGAGTTACCCTAGAAGCCAGGCCAAACAAGCACAACAAGCAAACTACTAGGTAAATAATGCAGTGTATCTGTTTAGTGTTTAGTATATACCAGACGTTGAATTATTTGCGCAAGTCTTTCAACTCTATCAGCTTGTCTAAATAGATTATAGAATGCACGCGATTGGCGCTCCCATCTTTTCCTTATATCCTGCAAATTTTTTTAATAAAGAAAATATATCTAAACTTTGGTACTGCGCCATCATTTAGGACCAGTAACTTAACAGTAAAGGAGCATGCTCTTACCTTTACAACTACTTCAACACCAGCTTCCCGAAATCTTAGTAATTCCAAGGCATACCTAGCAATTAAAATCACGTAATTTTAGTCAGATCTGAAAACTAGTAGAAAAATACTATAAGATCAGAAAGTGATACTCACGGCTTGGCGATTTCTGTAATGTCAAATCTAGGATCAAGGCCCTTCCCAATCCCATCCAATACTGCACGTACAAGAACACCATTATTTAAGACGACTCAATGAAATGATAGGGTTGAATTAGCTCTCAGGCTGTTAAATAACAGACCTGAAAATGCTCTAACAACAAATGTGAAAGTAGCAGGAAAGCGAAAAGGTTGATCTGCAGCAATTGCCAATAGATCCTCTCCTGCAAAATAGATTACACTTGAGAACCAAATCAGATAAATACTAGACAAAAATACATCGTAAATTGCAAACATTCACATCTTCTTAGAGAAATTTAATCTAATGTTTCTCCTACTACATTATAAGGTAATACTAAAAGTCTAATAGTATAAGAGTTGTCGCCACATAATATATAAAATAAATCAAATCCATTACCAATTGCTGCGAGTCTTTGCTTCTTCTTTTCTAGTTTTTCCTCTTTGGTCAGTTGCTTTTTAAATCCGAGTTCAGTGCTTGCCATCTCTCGCTCTTTCCTCTGGGCCACTAGACGATCCTCAAAGCTGCAAAAAAAATAAAAATAAAATAAAATATAAAAAGAATGTACCTCAGCCTTACAGTTCATTACTTTGACAGTATTTCTTGTAAAACTACCTGTTAAGGAAAAATAAAGCTGTTCTTCTGACAGCTGTCATATCACCGGTGGGAACAAGGACTCCCATTTGAATCATCGCTTGAAGCACCTGTATGTTGACTTATTTGTGATTCTATGTACTAAACTAAATTCTTCAGAATACAAACTCTGTTAACAGCTGGAGTTCATGCCGTAAACAAGAGCACAGAAATGCACAGATATAAAATAAAAACCACACAACAACAGCAATCATTTACTTGTAACATGAGAGCACAAGGTAAAATTATTCTCATGAAGAAGAAAACTTGTGCAGTGTATGAATTTTTCGCAACAGATTTTAGTTTACAGGGCTTTTACGCACTTTGAAATCATCTCCACAGTTCAGAGAAATATTGAAAAGGTCTAGAGAAACTAACCCTATCGGGGTCCTTTTCATATACTCCATAGAATGTTTCAAGCAAGCCTTCCCTTATATTAGGACTGATACTGCAAGGAAAAAGAAAACCAGCACAGATTAAAAGATGCAACAGATAATGGCATTTTCAGTTTATAAGTGGGGATGGATTCCGCAAGTCAACAGCCTATGGGAAGTGAGGATTCAAAAATCAACCTTCCCATCATTCCAAAATCATAGAAGATGAGCCTGCCGCCATTGACATCATCAACAGCAATATTTCCAGGATGCTGCAATGAGAAGGCACTGTTAGAGCAAAACCTACACATCATTGTATCTCTAAGAACTTGAATAGCATAATGAACTGAACTTCCACTAAATCTCATCTACTAAGTCTCAGACCAAGAATTTTCTTCCTTATTCGTTCATGATGCTTCAATCTCTAGTTGTACATGCTATTAAAAATTAATGAGGAACTGAGGAACCACAACAGAGTACTGATAATTCTCCGAAGGTCTTAGGCTCCCAGTTGTTGGTTTGCTGTCAACACTCCATCCAAAAGGGTGGCCTTTCACCCCCCCCCCCTCCACCCCCAAAAAAAAAAAAAAAAAAAAAGGAAACAGAAAAACTCCATAGATTTCAGCGGCAAATATGATTCTCATAGAACTGATATTACTACTACAAACTTGTCTTCTCAACTGAAGTTCTTCATATACTTCTGAATTATTTTAATCTGTCATCTCACTCTGCTCCAGTAATTTTAGGGCATTGACACATTACGAATTCATGTCGAAAGAAAGAAAACTAACCGGATCAGCATGGAAAAATCCATGAGATAAGATTTGCTCCAGATAAGACTCAACTGCATATCGGCCCAATCTGTGATGGAAGGAGATTAATTTCAAGCTCAAGGTCAAATCAACTTAAGATAATATGCAGATATAAATCCAAAAGAAGTTAAACTTCTATTAGGATTCCCGTTGAAGAGGCAATCCCAGTTCCCCTGCACCTTTTCCGATCCACACCCAACTGATCTAGTTGCTTTATCCTGTTTATCTTTATTCCTGGAACATATTCCATTGTCAATACCTGCAGCAAAGCAAGAAGCTATTTATTTAGCGGATTCCTTCATACGAAAAATGGTTTCTGAACCAAATCTCTTTTTCAAGGCTTACTAAGTCTGAGGAGTTGAACCTGAGGTGTCGTGTATTCCCAGAATATATTTGGCACCTTTACATAATCCATATTTTTGAAGTTATCAGAAAACTTTTCTGCATTAGCTGCTTCTTTCATATAGTCTATTTCCTGAAAAGAGCCATTACAGCATCAGATATATAATTTATTAGTTTGCAGCTATCAAGCTGTAAACATAAGGAATTTCATAGTTGTGGGAAACACAATAACAAGACTATATACAATACTTATACCACATGTTGATGGCTTAAAATTATAGTACACTTCACTGGCGTTAATGAATGGAATAGTTAATATTGAGATGTTGGTGCAATGAGTACAAAAATATCAAGTTTTACCTGATATAGGACGCTCGCACATTCATCATAGATAGCAACCCAGTCTCTCTTGGCACCATCAGACTTCGGATCAACTTTCTGAAGGTATTCAGCTATTACCTGCAATGTTCCCGGATTGTATAAGATCCGAAATGGCATCAGAATGACAGAAAAACAATAAATAATCTACATTCCTAACTGTACTTGCTACACAGATGGAACAGCAAACTCAGGACTGAGGCGCAACTCCGAGATAATCTTACGGCTGTGTACATATAATACGCAGAATGCTCTTCGCCCAATATAGCTATATTTAATTACAACAGTATTGGAGCAAGCATCCGGTGATCAACGGTCCAGACATCTGACGTAACACATTATGAAGCAAATGTAACATGACACCGTCGGACATTCTTACAATTACTTGAATTTATGTAAGCAACAAAGTAAATTAGTTTCTCTTACCAAAGGAAGGTACATGAAGGGGATGTTAGAAATATTTCTACGATAAAGCAAAACAAAATTTAAAAAAAAATCTACAAGTATATCACAACACAGTAATTTTTATTTTCTACATCTCCCTATATCCCCAGGATATCTCAATAGAGATTATCATTCACGTTTTTCTTAGTAAAACAATCTCACTCATCAAAACCATCACCGCTTCACCACTGCTCATCCTTGCCAACCCTGGTCAGTGTAGGCTACCCGACAATGTGAAGAAAGATACTATCTAGTTGCAAGTAAATTAGTATATCTAAGATCGAGGAGATTGATTGTAGTGGCAGTTCATAATTGGATTAGTACCATTCACAACAAAGTCCACAAGAAGGAAATGAACATTTCAATAACTAACCCTTAGATTCTTCAAATCAATGTCAAATAGTTCCTTCAGACCAGGTCTTTGCACCTTGATCACAACTTCTTGACCATTTAATCTTGCACGATGAACCTGACCTGCAACAGAAAGGTACATTGCTGCAAATTACTTTGACTAAAAAAATTTGAAGAAAGGAGACAAAAAACTCAAAAAAATTGAAGCTCTTATCACTCCTGCTACTGGCTATATCTTACCAAGACTTGCAGCAGCTATTGGCTCATAGTCAAATCGTTCAAATATATTATCCACCGAGGCTCCAAGTTCTTCCTCAATAATTGATACAGCTGTTTGGGAAGGGAATGGAGGAACTTGATCCTATAATATGAGAAAATTTTATCATCTAATTGGTTGATCAGAACGAAGCAACGATAGACCTCATAGTTGAATCATTCAAAGGAACATGAAAAGACGACGGATAAGCATAATGACCTGCAATTCAGACAACTGATCCACATACTCTTGTGCCAGAATATCCACTCTTGTAGAGAACTGTTGCCCAATTTTGATAAATGTGGGGCCTAATCTCAAAATACTCTCCTTTAGCCACTTTGCGAGGGTTTTCCGTCTTATAACCTTTTTCTCCTCCGTCATTCCTCCTGTAGAGCAGATGCGACTAATTTACTGATGGCTCAATTTCACATTTCATAACATTCAGGAATATAAAAGTACTCCTAAACAATGTCAACTAACATGTATCATGTAAAAAGATTTCGAGATGTACAACCATATAACCTGATTTCAAGAATACGGGCCTTCACATATACATCCGTGCAAAATGATCTATTCACATGTACATCACTATCTAAAATCTGTATTTTCACACGTTGCCACTGAAAGTGCTGCTTCTTACAACAATATAATACCTTAAGTTGGCGAGCCACCAAATTCAGGGGGGAAGTTGGTTTTGTATTCTAAAAAAAATAATGAAGGTAAGGCCAGAGCATGAGTAAAAACTTCAATTCTGAAGGGTATATATGAAAATTCGATTTCCCAGGGATACAAATGTAAATATATAATATTTAGCCCTAAAACCTAGCAGGCACTTTTGTAATGATTACTGTATAATGGACAATTTGCAATTGTGAAAGTCATCAGATTGATATATAAGGGATTGTCTCACTAATACTGACCTATCATGATCATCATAAAATCCACAACAGGTTCAAATAGTTGTTAGACTTGCTATAACTATTGTTCTTCTGTAGTTACAGAGAGAGCTAACAGCCTCAAGGATCTCAAAAAGGCATGATCATACTTTTTAACTAATTCAGAAAGAGTACGATGACAACTAAAATCAAATGGAGATGCAACAGATGCCTTTATTAGTCAGTTAGGAAATAATTCTAATAAAAGAACAGAATAAGGTTAATAAGCTACTAGTAACAGACATATGAATGCTTCGTACAGGCAACAGCTCTAACCTTCCATAAGTAAATCACCAACCTAAATTGTTTTATTTTCTTTGAAGATGGTCACAATTTCATCACAGACTTGGCATGTTCTACAACTAAAGTTTAAGGGATTGTTTGGTCAAAAGGAATCATCTTTCAGCAAGCAGAACTCTTTCTCAAAACAGACTGCCCTACTGATGTGCATGCTTTAAGTCTTACATGATTGAATATACTACATGAGCTCATTGTACAAGGCATCAATAACATATTCTTCCAATTCACTTTAACCAAACAAATGTTAATAAATCAGCATACTTCCCATTAACAAATTAGCGATCTTTTAAGAAAAGATCCATCATGCAATGCTTGGTCCTAGACTAACTGCACTACCCAACTCTACCTTCCTCTAACTACAACTGCCTTGTTTCTACGAATTAAAGTATGAATAATCAATAACTGAAAAACAAGTTAAAAAAATCATCGTTATGCTACACTAAGGTATTAACAAATATATCACCATTAAAACACCCTACCACGATAAGAGAATTTCTGGTTGTTGAGCCACGCCTTAAAAAGGAAAAGAAAAACAAACCCCCATATTTCCAAAGTTCTTTGGATTGTGGAATAGGTTTTAAATCGATTCCAGCGCCCACCAGGGGCAATAGAAACCTGCAAGAGAAGGATAGTCACCATAAAGGTAATTAATATAAAAAATGTTTCAGGTAATTAATATAAAAAATGTAACACTAGAAACACTCTTGCATCAAGTTGAATCAGATAAATGGCATATCAAACCCGAATCAAGTGAGGTAAACACACACCAAGCAAAAAAAACATGCATATTCATTTCTATAAAGATAGAATCATAGAAATGCACAATTTAAAAGTCTGCACATTCCATCGTTGTATCGTGGGTAACATTTAAGACTTTGCTTGAGCAGAGGAGTTTAATTAGTTCTTTCAAATAGTAGACTTCCATATGCACATCAATCATCCTTCAAGATGGGTATCAAGCTAAAAGTAACTAATTTTCAAATCAAAATTTGTGGGTAAAATGTTTAGATAGTGATCCTAGTTAAGTGCGCACAATGATTTTTCTCTCTTGGGTCTCTCACGGTATGCTTCTTACTAAATGGATAACACCGGCCTTCCTTTGCCATTCTTTTGTATCTGGAATTCCCTCGAACCAATAATAACCTCATAGAAACAAGTATAATTGGTCTTTTAACACCAAAAGGTTAGTCTTTAATATTCTATTGTGGAATTCGCACGATTTGAATTCTCGATTACTAGTAGTCCACCGTCGATCTGAATTTCATGCTGCAGATACTACTACTACTAATGATACAACAACAACTACCATTAAGAAAACAACTACTACTAAGGAACCAAAGAAGGCTAAGCAATTTACCTGGACCTCTTGTCCTCCTTTCTTAAACCAAGCATCCTCCTTTCCAATCTCCTCCACTCTCTTCTTCCTCCTCCTCTCCTCCGAAGCCTCATCTCCCCCTTTCGGCGCCGCGCCATTCCCATCCTCATACTTCACCAAACTCCCATTACTCGCTCCATTCCCCTTCAAATACTCCTCCAAGCTGCCATTCGTACTCCCCGCTACCCCGTCATACCCAAACCCATCTCCGTTCCCGTTCAATTCAACACCACCCAACTCCCCCTCGATCGAATACCTACCCATCCCCCCATTCGAAACCTCGGCGTCCAGCATCCTCTCCTCTAGCGCCGCCCTAACGAGAACCCCACCGAACGACCTACTACGCCGCCGCCGCCGCCGCGGCGGGCTCCGGCTAGTAAACCTAAACGGCGGACCTCCGGCGATCCCCCGCGGCTCCGCTCGCCGGAGGAGGTCGCGGATGGAGACGGGAGAGGCGACGAGGGCCACCGCCATTGCGAATGCTTCGGAGGGGTCGGGTAGTTAGGGTTTCCGTAGGGTTTACGATTCAAACCCTAGACACCACCATGCGAATGGGAAGGAGAGAGAGAGAGAGTGAGAGAGAGAGAGAGAGAGGTTGGAATGTTGGATACGTGGAGGGAGAAGAAGAGCGGGAGAGGTGGTCGACGTTGTGCCACGTGGGCCGCACGGCGGATGAGGAGCAACGTCTCCGCTCGCTTCTCATTGGTGGGCTGGGCCCGGGTACGAGGCCCAATGACGCTGCATCCACAATTCGCGTCGTTGGAGTTTCGCGCGGTAAGTTACTCCGCGGAGTGTTTTATAGTTACCTGGGTCGGTGACGTGGCAAAGGGGATAAACCGCCAATTCGAAGAAATCTCTGCATGCACCCGGTGCACCGTGAACCATATCTTTTTTTTTTTCCTTTGTTTTTTTTGGTGGGTCGGCCCTTTAACAATATTCGTGTAGCACTATTGATTTTTGGGATTGTTAATTTGGTTATTAGTGTATTAATGTATACATTTTCATATCCAAAGGTCATAGATTACTCTTGCATGCTATTAAAGATAGATATATATAACTAGACTACTATACTATTAATATAGGGGCAATTGCTTATATACCCTGAAAAGTTTTCGATTTTTCGATTTACCCCTCTTAGAAGGCTAAATTGAAAATACCTCCTACGTTCTAACCTATTTCTAATATACCCTTAGAGTTCAAATCATAAGTAACTCGTTATCTCCGTAAAATTACTATTTTGCCCTTTTCAAATATACCCTTCTACCATTCTTGTTTTTCTTATTTGCCCTTAAAGTCAAAGGCACAAAAAGTATTTCGACTTTTGGTCTTTTCCAATATACCCCTCTACCGTCACCAACCTTTCTTATTTGCCCTTAAGTTAAGAGCAAATTTGGTATTTTAATTTTTTTAACTGTGGTAGATATTTAACTCACGTTTAACCCAGATTAATTTAACAGGAAATAACTGCGGGGGTATTTTGCAATAACGGTGGAACGTATGAAGGGCATTTTAGAAAGAAAAAAAATGTAGGGATAGATCGGATATTTTCAGACGCATTAGGGGTATATAGGCAATTATCCCATTAATATATAGCACAAAGTTATTGGTGCTATTAGGCTTTCGGCTCTTGGATGAAGAAAGGTACGGTTAGGATGATAGCGGTTTCCTAGGAATATTGAGCGGATGGTTGGATGGAAATAGTCATAGGGACGTAGATTTAACAAATAAAAACTCGATAAAGACCAAACACTTCTCGATAATATAATATACTATATATATATATATATATATATATATATATATATATATATATATATATATATATATATATATATATATATATATATATATATATATTAAGTTAGGTTGGAATTCTACTAGCTAGCATGGCGTCATTAGTGTTATTAATTAGGTACGTTTTCGGCTCTTGGATAAATTAAGGGATGCGCAGTTTGGATGGTACTTATCTCCCAGAATTTAGTACGTGCATGATTAGTTGAATCTAGTATATATGATTGAAGATAAAAATGGTCGAAAGAAATAAATCTAACGGTGAAGAACTTGTCAAGCGCGTGATTTAAAAGCACGTCACTAGACTCTACATATATATATATATATATATATATATATATATATATATATATATATATATATACTGCATCTTTTGTTCTCAATTTTATACAAAAATGCAAGTAATTAATTAAAACTACAAATGAGCATATATAGTATTATTATATGTACATATTAAGGAAGAGATCCATATGAATATGCTCATGCACACAGTTCTTTCTTCGTAGCTAGCTAGTAACTACTAGTGTTTTCGAGCAAATATGCACCTTTTTTTTTTTTTTTATTAACACCATAAAACTTGAATAAAAAAAAAAAAAAAAAAAAAAACCCCCATAAAAAAGGCCAAACGTGCCCCAGTATATACAGGTTGATCAAAATGTTCATGTGGGTATAAGTACTCTATGGTTTAATATTTTTGCACTTAATAATTCTTCTGTCACTGTTTTAATTTTGCGCTCTGAGCACTGCTCATGAACAGTAGGCGAAAAATAATGAAAAAGCGAGGATATGAAAAAGAAGTACATGCACGCAGAGAATACACTTAATATTGTTAAAAATAAGTTTGATACTTTGACGATCCGACATAAAATTAATCGACTGCACGTCTCTAGTACAGATGGCAAAAAGTTTGGTGATTGATACGTACTCGAGGTCCAAAACTCGAATCCTAATTGATCCACATTTTCAGCCAAGTTTATTTTTTAAAAAATAAACGAAACGAGTAGTACGTATATATATGGCTATATGCTACGTACCCTTCTCTTTCCAAAAAAAAAAAAAAACTACGATGCGCAAACAGATACGTACGTTAATAATCTACTCTCAAATATTGAAAAGGATCATCATTTACAAATACCCCATTACACTTCCTCTCCAAACCAGCACCACTTCTCAATTTCGTGCTCGCTCACATAAGTCTACTTGAGGAACATTTACAACAAGAAAAATATGAAAAGGGCTTAGTTGTTAGTATCCGAGACCCTAGTTCGAATCCTAGTTGATTCACATTTCTAGCTAAGTTTATTTCTAAATGAAATAAACGAAGCGAGTGACGTGCTACCTATCTCTAAAAAAAAACAAGAAAAAGATGAGAAGGGAGGTAAAAAGTTAGAAATGAGTCATATATGACTTAGTTTCTCCTCCAATATATGACTCCTTTTGCTGAAACTTGATCATGCAAGTACGTATATATCATCAATTCGAGGGGACGTGATAGTATTTCCCCTTGCACATGCAACGGTAGACGATCGGGCACGACTCGGCGACGGAGCACTTGAAGCTCACCATGACCCTCTTGCATGGAAAACACGCCCCGCAGGCGTGCGTGCAGTCGGGCAAGCTCGAACCGGTCGCGAACATTCCTTTTAGGATGTCGTCATCTCTCTCCTCCTGCGCGAAAATAAAAAGCAATGAATGTCGATTCTCCGCCCTTCGATCACTTCGTGTGTTTGCGCCATGTAAGCTAAAATCTTCGACATCTTTCATATTTGATAATAGGTGTTACATCTAGCACCAACTACAAAGCCAAACAAACGTGAAAATAGAATCGAGACCGAAAGCAGAAGCTCCACATTGAAACTAGATTCTACAATTTAATGAAATGGTCGTTTAGCGCTTCGAAGTTCTACCTACTCAAATGCAAAGTTAATTGCATTAATACAAGAAACAATTAAACTCTGTAGCGATATATATATCTAACTCATGTTCGCTCTTTGGTTTGGAAAAAGAACAACATATGCAAAACCCTTTTGTTTAAAATGATTTCGAAGTAAAAAAAAAACAATGTACAAACCTTAAACAAAGAGCTTGTTTCGTCTCCTTCGCCATTCGAACCCGTTATATCATCTGTGAAGCAAAATGCAAGCAAAACTACGCATTATTACCGTATTATCAAAACCGACGTAAGAAGTTAATACTGCACGTAAATTAACTTACGAGGTGTTGATCTAAGACCTTCACACATTGTAGAGATCATCAATAAGAGCATGAATAGAAGAAGAAGTGTATCTTTGGTGCAATAACACATCTTCATGATGTACTCTTTAATAATAATTAAGAATATATCTCTATCTCTATATATGATCGATGGCTCTTCAAAGGAGGAGGCTACGTTGATATATACTCGATATACCCTCCAAAAAAGGTAGGCCCAAGTGGCCTTGTATATAAAAGATTGATGGAGTGGGTCATAAATGAGTTGCAGAGAGGATCTTTGATGTCCTTCACATGATCCTCGACACATGATTCGGAAAATTCACATGAATTCTTATTAATTTTATTAATTTAGTGCATTTGGCCCAAATTTATAAGGCAAAAAAAAAAGAAAAAAAAAGAAGTATGGATAGTTCTCTTACTTTCCAAAAATATTATATGGCTTAGTTTGAACTTTTTACTCAAATATTAGTTTAGCCTATGAAATCCCTAGTATATTATAATTAATTGTATTTTTGTACAAGATGAACAAACCAATTGTGTTTTGGTTTAGCTGAAATAGGGATTAAGAGTAACATTTTATAGGACAATTAATTAATCGTCACGTACCCATTACTATATATATATATATAGTAGTTTTTTTAATAAAGATAAATCTTATTATAATAATACTTCATCAAATAATATTGGATTCTACAACAAGGCCAAAATGACAGTAAACTGTATTATATATTATCGTGAATGCATATGAGTAAGAGCTTATTTTGCTCTATTGAAGAATATAATATTGTTAGTCAAACATTAATAGAGTATTATTTTAATAATGCTGATCATGAAAAAAAATTTAAACTAAAGCTTCAGCTCTTAAGTCGCGCAGCCTCTCTTATGCTTGTCATAAGATTAAAAGTTACGAACTTTATAAGACGTCAAATGAGAGAGAGAGAGAGAGAGAGAGAGAAAGAGTTTGACTGAGCTACTATTGGTAGTAAACTGCTCGGTTTACTATCGATTTGGTTTTTATGATAGACATTTCAAATCGACGATCGACATCGTTGAACATGATCTAGACCATTTAAATTATCTAGAAATCAAATTTCATAATTTTTTGGCATCACTAACTGAACGATCAAAATGTCATAAAATTTATAATTTTAATGGTCGATATGGTGCGTTTACTCGTTTAATGGTATAGAAGAGTTCAAATCAACTAAATTTTTGTTAGAAAAAATTTTAAACTATTTAAAATAAGATCTAGACTCTAGATTTCAAATATAAAAATTGTATCATCACTTTTTGAAGGATATTCATTTTCAGCCATTCATTTTTCTGTTCACTTGATGGACAAGAGAACAATATAGAAAATGTGTGAAATTTGATTTCAAGATAGTTTAAATAGTTTAGGTCATGTTTAATGGTACCGATCATCAATTTGGGAGCTCTATAATCGAAAACAAATCGGTAGTAAATCGAGCCGTTTACTACCAATAGTATTCTAGCAAAAGTATTAGGCCCGTGCGCGCTTCTATTTTTTTAAGCCCTTGGATCTACTCCTTGATTACTAATAACCCTTAGATCAAACACTATTCTACCTACCACCACCTACCACCATCATCTCATCCTTACATTTTTCCATCCAAGGGTTAAAAACTCACAAGCACCAACTTTTTGGTGCTTAATTTTGAGAGTATTCTAGCTCAACTCTCTCTCTCTCTATATATATATATATAGAGAGAGAGTTGAGTTAGCTAGGATACTTTTAGAAGCACCATTCACTTGGTGTCTAAGTTTCCCCCAATTACTAAAATTTCTTGGATCAAATATTATTCCACCTACCACTACCTACCACCACCTACCACCATCATCTCAGCCTCACATTTCTCCATCAAAGAGCTAAAATCACTAAAGCATCATCCAATTGGTGCTTTTAGAAGTATATATATATATATATATATATATATATATATATATATATATATATATAACCAAAAAATTAAAAGAAAAGGGAGATGAAGAGAGAGAGAGAGATAGAGAGTAATGTTTGGGCCACTGATGTAGGTGCATGGCAGAGCCTTCATTTATGTGTGTCATTTGAAAGGGACTGTCTCTGCATTGCTGCCTCTCCTGTGAAGAGAGAGAGAGAGAGAGAGAGAGAGAGAGAGAGAGAGTATAGGAAATTAATGCTATCATTTGAAAGGAGCTTGTTAGAGGGGAAAAGGGAGAGAGATCACGTGGAGATGTGTAACCTTTTAGATTGAAACAAGAGTACGTAAGGGAGGTGTGGTGGGGGCTTTTAAATGAGAGGATGCATTTGCATGGATATTTCATCCCTTTGCCTTAAATGAAGCCCTCATTAAAACCATTCATGGGGGCTTCATTTTTACAAGCCCCACCCCCCCCTCCTTTGTCTCTTCCTACAACTTCTTTTAATTTAAGCATGTACCAGTGCTAGCTACTATCCATGCTCGCAAATAGCTCTAACAAATTTTCTATAAACTCGCTTTAATTTATATCTTGTTGATCGATACAGTCTCTCGTTCGATCAGAACGGTCAGACATGGCACGACACAGTTCAGCTCTGATCAGATTAGGAATCATACATTAATTCGGGGCTTAGGATGAAAGAGTTATGATTCGTGTTGTGCCTGTCTCGCCGTTAAAATCATTTTGACCCAAAATTAAAAAAAATATATGGACATTGGTAATTTGAGATAGTAATTTGATATTTTACTTCTAATACTGTAATAAAATTAAACTACAACCAAAAAGGATAAAATTGTCCTATTGGAATTTTCTTTTTAAAACTCAATTGAATAGTTTATGTTGTTTGGTCACATAGTACGTCCCAATTGATGGTACGTACGTACGTACCTTATTAATTTGGTACATGCAATATTTTCTCGTTTAGTCACATCTAGCAATTAAAATATTTGTACTGAAAAAAAAAAAAAAAAAAAAAAAAAAAAAATTTAATCTAATTATTACGAGACACTATATATATAACCTAAGATCTAAACAACTAAAAAGTTGAGGTAAAAAAATATACAAAGATCCTCTCAATGGAAGTTGATAATTTCTTTTTCTTATTTGATTCGCCTAAAAATTTCGCCTTCAAATACAATTAATGAGTTAGATTTTAAACGCGGTATTAAATATATGCGATTTTACAACATGCATTCTCATATACAGGAATTTTTTGTGCACAAAAAAAAATAGTGACACTATTTAAAAGGTAACAAACCAATAATAATATTGTATTATACATTACGTACAAATACTAGAAGAAAATCTCAATATAATCATCCTACGTATAATATAGCAAATACCAACGCTTTAAAAAATATCGTCATATGAACCCTCTGTTGTATCAAATTAATTTATTAAATGATAAATTTTACTATTATATTTAATTTTTTGACTTAAAGCGTCAAGAATTTTAAAAAATTTTGAAAAATCTTGACGCTTAATTAAAGCGTTAGAATATATTTTACCAATGCTTAGGATAAATGTCGATATATACATCGCGGCTTTGCATTTGCCGCGCGACGCTTTCAAATATGACGCTAAACTATATTGGATCATTAATTTAATTTTTAAGCATAGTTTAATATATTAAAAAAATTTCCTTAAATGTTAATTTTTTTTTATAGTGGGTGGTATTAATAGCTAGTTAAGTTCTTATTAGATGTAGGGAGACATAAAAACCGTGTGTAGGCTGGAACTACTATACGTATAATATGAGTATAAAATTTTTTGTACTCATAAGTTTTCAGTCGTTCAGAAAAAATGAACGGTTAGGATGAGAGTGGTTACTGTTAGGTTGATAGTGGGGTTCCTTAGGGTTGAGTGGGTGGCTGGTTGAATAATATAATCTAACGGATGAAATTGATTAAAGGATAGAAATAATGACAAAAAACTTATGAGTACAAGAGGCTCTATATGAGTATAGTAATATATATATATATATATATATATATATAGAATCCATCTACTACGCTTTTATAGGTATAGATCCTTTTATACTCATAAATTTTTAACCGTTTGATCTACCAATTTAACCATTTTAATTCGTTAGGTAATACTATTCAACAAATCACTCACTCAATCCTAAGGAATCACTACCATCATAATCAAATACCATTATTATCCTAACCTCACATCCTTTCATCTAACGGTGAAAAATTCATGAATACAAAGAACTTTATACTCATAAGAGTATATATAGTAACCTAACCTAACCTATATATAAATACGCGTATACAACTTAAATTCCTAAAATTTAGCAATTATTGAAATTTTAATATGTATAACATTTATTTTCCTATTTAATCAATTGGGATCCGTGGCGCAATGGTAGCGCGTCTGACTCCAGATCAGAAGGTTGCGTGTTCGATTCACGTCGGGTTCAAAACCCCAATCCAAAACGGATGTTTTTGTTAATATTTATCCCTTTTTTTTTTACATTTTTATTTTTAAATGTTTCGAATATTTTACCCAAAGTAGTCCCGTTCAACTTAACATTTTTCTTTCATTGGCCTCTTCTGAATTTAAGTTTTTAGAATTGAGTAATTTTAGTTTACGTGTATTATAAATTTTATAAAATTCACTAATAATTCGATCAAATTTTATAGTTTTAAAAAAATTGGCAACTACCAACTAATGGAGATATTAAATTCAAGAAAATTTTAGTTTAAGTACTTAAAATAATTCAAAAAGAAAAGATGGTGCATGAGAAAATGTCAAGGGGAAGAAGCTAAAATGCCTATTTCTAATTGTGCTACTCTATCCGCCGTCCGTTTTGGTACAATTTAGCGTCATGTACCGATCGAACGGAGTAAATTCGATCGCCAATTGCCACAATAGTCCCCCATAGGTTTTTTTTTTTTTTTTTTTTTCGGAATAAATTAGTACTAACGGGTTGAACGATAATGGGCCTAGAATTAACCCATTTAGGGGCAAATATTAGCTAGAACAGTTGGATCGGGTTCGCGGAATCACGTATTCGCCCTGACCCAAAATACATATCCAAATTCGATCTCCAAAGCTATAATTATAAGGAAAAACTTCAAATACTATCTTTATAATTTTACACTTTTTCACTTTAGTACTGTATGGTTTAAAATGTACCACTTTTGTACCCTGTGATTTTATTTTTTCTCATTTTATTATCCCTCCACTAATTCTTTTCGTTGAATCAGCGATAAAGTTAAAACTAAAGGTACTGTTTGGTTCGGGTATAAGTAAAAACTAGCTATTACAGGGATAGATATAAATATAAGGATAAGAAAAATAGCGTTTAGATGAAAATTAGGTTGTTCCCGGGGATAAAAAAATAGCGTTTAAATAGATAATATGGAATAAAAAAAATAGTGGGTAATTTTATATAGAAAATGAAGGTATTGGTGGGGATAGTTATACCTGGTTATTATAAGTAACCGAGAATTACTATTCTCGAGTAAAAAATTAACGTTTTGGTATAAACTATAGGTGGGGTGTGAAGTTTTTTGTATATGATTTAACGAAATGTTAACGAACGAATGATTAAAAAAAAAAAAAAAAAAAAAAAAAAAAAAAAAGAAAAAAAGAAACTATAGAAAGATTAAATCATACACTTTAAATCACACGTTACTAAAGCCGAGAAAAAGTGTGAAATTACATGAATTGTATTCGAAGTTTGTTGCTTCCTCCTTTAAAACTAATACTAGAATAGCCTATCTGGCTTTTCTGTAGAATATAGTATTATTTGATAAAGTGTTATTTGAATAACACTATTGCGTGAAGCACTGTCTTAAATTACCCTCATTTAAATTTTTTTTTTGGTGCTGAAAAATATAAGTGCTAAAAAAATCTCACTTTTTACTTCCCAAAATCTAAAATAGAAGGCCACTATTCAAAAAGGCGGCAATTTGAATTGAATCCCAATTTTTATGACATGCACATACAAAGATTCAAATCCTTAAGCTGTGAAGTAACTTGGGAAATTTTAAGATAAAATTGTACTGAGTGGTCCATATTATTTATTAGATACACAGTTGTGTGTGCGCGTGTTTTTCGTGGAGCGTGTAGTAGCGATGCAAATGGATACGGGTTGCCCTAGCTCCAACTCCGATCTGCCAAAATAGAACGATAAATGAAAATAAAAAAGTACAGAAAAATATAATTCGTCCTGAATTTATTCTGATCCGTTAAGTAAATGGAGTGATAGGAAAAATATTCTTCTTTTTTTTTTTTGACCAACTTAAAAAATTTACCAATAATTCAATCTTATGTCGATCCATTTCGAATGAAATGATAAATTAAAATTAAAATTAAAATTAGAATTAAAATTAATTCGCTATAAATTTATTTTAGTACGATAGACAATAGAGCAGGAGGTGGGGGCCGCTCCTGTCCTCAGATCCGCCCCGTTTGCCTCCTAGCGTGGAGTGTTTGGCATCTTGTCTTTTTCCTAGACCATAATCTTTAAATCTATTTTAGTACGATAGACAATGGAGCAGGAGGTAGGGGCCGCTCCCGTCCTCAGATCCGCCCCGTTCGCCTCCTAGCGTGGAGTGTTTGGCGTCTTGTCTTTTTCCTAGACCATAATCTTTAAATCTATTTTAGTACGATAGACAATGGAGCAGGAGGTAGGGGCCGCTCCCGTCCTCAGATCCGTCCCGTTCGCCTCCTAGCGTGGTGTGTTTGGCGTCTTGCCTTTTTCCTAGATCATAATCCTTAAATCTATTTTAGTAAGATAGACAATGGAGCAGGAGGTAGGGGCCGCTCCCATCCTCAGATCCGCCCCGTTCGCCTCCTAGCGTGGAGTGTTTTGCATCATGTCTCTTTTCTAGACCATAATCCTTGATTTTTTTTTTTTTAATTATTACTTGTGACTTGTTTCTCACTTTAGCTACTTTTTCCCCACATCACTCGTCACACATTGACCCCTAGGTGTTGCTTCTAAGCATCTCCTTAATAATAAATTCCGGAACAAAAATCAAATAGGGACTTCATTTTTTTCCTACAATTAATAAAATTTGAATTGCATAATTGGTAGAAAACATTGTTTATTTTACAGTGTGACAAAATATATTGTTATGCTCTCATGCATTTTTTAGATTATTGCTCTATCATAATATGTTGAACCCTCTCGCCAAATTTTTAGAACAATTTTTTTTAGTTTTTTCTTTAAAAAGTAACAAATCAACTATGTTTTTGTGAAACTACGTATTTGGAGTTGTACATCTATCAAAAAGTTAAAATGAGTTTTGAAACTCAAACTTTGTATCACTATTTCAATAATTGTTTGAAATTATCTTTGAGATTTCATCGAGACAACTGTTATTGCCGCTTTAAATAATTCTGCTAAAATACATCTAGCTAGTTAGGCAAAAATAAGTTCATATAGTTGGTCATACGCGAAATTCAAAAAATTCTCTTCTCAAACCAAATACACAATTAATACGAATCAAATAATCTCTAAAACGTGTTGCAGAATTTCAGTTCTACGCAATCTTTATAAGTCAAAATTGTGATATGTTTAGTACATCAGTGGCACTTAAATTTGTGATACCTCTAGTTAGGCCAAAAGTTGTTAATTCTAGATTAAGATCCATTAGTTATATATCTTTTATTTTTAAAAAAAATTTATACAGCTATTATTCTATGTGAGTCTATTTTAATTTATATATCCACAGTGCTCATCAGTGACATCCCCATAGCAAATACTTCTGTTAATTAGGATAACTCCTATATAATTTTTGTCTTAAATAAGAACTCTGATAGAGAGCAAAAATTTACGTGTCTATTAGCACTGTATCATGTATCTATCGTGTATCGACATTATACGACCTCCTTGTCGATAATTAACACAACTCAAGACCTTTTATTCTTTAAATTAATAAATAATTTTCTTAATAAAATTTAAACAATTCGATAAAAATACATAATAAGTGGTTAAAATATTTTGTTGTTAAAGAAAAAAGAAAAATTTTATAATATTATGTGTTGATACATATGAATTTTTTATGATCCCAGCACGCATCGGCATGCACTGTCCCATGTCGTGGCACTTAAATTTTTAGTAAAATAATATGAAAATTTCGTTCCATAGTATACGGACGCAACATGTGCATATCATATTTTAATCAAATTTTTGGAACTACACCATGAAGCACTTGCTTAATTTAAGATAATCCCCATATGATTTTTGTCCACGTACGTGGTCAAAGTCGTTTCTTAATTGGTAAAAAAATAATTAATTAATCGAAGCTTCACTAATGACCTAACTAAACAACATTTTTGCCAAACTAATTTGTTGTCCATTTGTTTCTACGAGCTTCCTCGTGTTATGATTTTGGATTAAAACAGGGGGGAAAAAATGAACTCCTTGTGCTTTAGTTTATGTTTGGATTATCTTTAATTTGTATTAAAAATTGTGATTACGTTGTTGTTGTATCTTAGTTTCAAATTCGTCTACAAATTTAATATATATGATGAACTTAATTACATACAAAGGGATGTCCTCTCCTTGTCAAAAAGCTTTATCTAATTTGATAATTATGTTATTTATTAATTATTAATTGGCCTAATTTTACTTCCTAAAAAGTAATTAATGTTATAATTTAATAAATTATTATTTCTGATTAACTCTTACAACTTGGTCATCTAAAGGCGAAGTTTTATCCATTAGCCCTTTCACTTTTTTTTTTTAATTTTTTTCCATATTTACTTTTATAATACTAAAATTCAAATGAGTTGAATTAATTCTCTGATAGAGGATTGTATACTGAATATTTCTCAAAGGCAATGGGTGGAGCACAATGTTACCATACATACATCTAATTAAATTGGCCCTTAAAAGTAATGGGAAATAAAATTATGACTTAGTTTAGTGACTTTAGCGCAAAATCCGGG
The DNA here is from genome assembly GCA_025177825.1 of Aechmea fasciata. NCBI lineage: Eukaryota > Viridiplantae > Streptophyta > Magnoliopsida > Poales > Bromeliaceae > Aechmea > Aechmea fasciata. The sequence goes on from CM045937.1 coordinate 6,951,387, forward strand.
ACACTATACACGGTGGCCGCGTCCCCACACACACACTCTCTCTCTCTCTCTCTCTCTCATCATCGAGCTCGAGCTTCTCGATCCCCGTCGCCATGGCCGGTGAGCTACGAGCTCTCTCTCTTTCTCTCTCTAACCCCTCTCCTCGCTCCCTATCCACAGCTCCATTACCGCGCCTACGCGCGGCCATTACCTTCGTCGTCCTCCTCCTCCTCGCCCGCCTCCTCGGGGCCGCCGCCTCACCCCGCCCCGCCTACGCGACGGGGCCGCTCCACGGCGGGGCCGTCGCCGCCGACGACGGGCGGTGCTCCGCCGTGGGGAGGGACGCGCTCCTCCAGGGCGGCCACGCCGTCGACGCCGCGGTGGCGGCCGCGCTCTGCCTCGGCGTGGTGAGCCCCGCGTCCAGCGGCGTCGGCGGCGGCGCCTTCATGCTCGTGAGCCTCGCCCGGGGCGGCGGCGGCGCCGGCGCCGCCGCCCAGGCCTTCGACATGCGGGAGACCGCGCCCTCGGCGGCGTCGGAGGTGAGCGAAACAGCTGTTTGGATATAAATAATTAGGGTACTCAACTTCCTATTTTATTATGGGATTAGAATCAGGATTAAACTAACGTGCGGTGTTACTCTGAGATCAACTCATAGAGTGATAGAGTTATTTAGTGACGGAAAAACTTTAGTGAGGAGAGAGAGAGAGATTTTCATCACTAGAACTTTTTAGGAGTAAGGCTTAGTTTGGTATTGAAACCTATCTAATACTATTAGATAAAATGGAGTTGGGATAAAATCATATAGGGATATGCTTTTACGTTTTCACAGAAAATATAGCGTAACCGACTCATCGCGATATACGGAACGCAATATTACGTATGAAAACAAACATGGCATTTTTCTAATGTACTTTCTGATCCCACGTAATGCAATTTTTTCGCAATCCCAAACGAAGCCTAAATGTGAAGCTCGGATATTTCTTAATAGTATGTAGGTTATTATCCTAAATATTTTAAAAATACATCATTGTCTAACCATTTAAATTTTTAGAGACAAATATTTACTTAATATGGTATCGAAGCAGGAGGTCGTGTCGTGAGTCGATTCCCACCAGGTTTCTAGTCTCATATAATTTCCTCACATGTAACCTTTAACAAAAACTCGACTATTGATAAGGAAGAGTGCATAAGACAATACATTTAAAGACTCAAATTCTCTGTTGATCATCACTTTTTAAAGGGCAATAGTAGTCGAGGGAAGAGTTTGCAAATCATTTATCAACTATTCATATTTTATTTGTTAGTGCATCTTTCACTCGAGAGCTGGTTGGAATTACTTTTGGACTACTTTTAACTAGATTGATTTTCCAGACAATATAGTATTGACGACTGTCCTAAACGGCTAAGCCGCGAAGTTTTAAGAGGTGATGGGTTCAATTCTTTACATCAATCATTTAAGTCACTATTCTTACACACTTCCCTGGTAATTAGGATTACTGAAAAAGTGGGTATTGTTTATTTTGGTGTCTTTCCTTAGTTGGTGCTATAAAATTGGTAAATTTTGTCAAGTAGTTTTTCTCTTGTTGCCATTTAGTGCTATGTATCTGTTACTTAATATAATGGCTTCTAGGCATAACATGGGTTATATGCTTTGGGGGCTTTTGTCTATTGCTTATTTTATTGTCTAATTCCTTGAGCAAGTGTTCATAGAGGATACTTTTCTTTTCCTTTTTTTTCTTTTGTCTCTGAAAGTGCAGTGAAGAGGAGTTGGGTTCAGAGTATGAGCCAATCTGGAATGGGTGGGGATATAGAATGACTCTTTAATGACTTATACAATTTATTGTTGTTATTTCCTTCTGTAGTTAATCCTAGAGCAATCCACTCCTTTGGGGGTTCATTTGTTGTAGAAGATTATGTAGGATTCTTCGGTACAGTTTGTCATTGCTATTTGGCTCTTTTTCTTTTTAACTCTTTTTTTTGGTCTTTCTTTTGTTCTATCATGCTTGATGAGTTGCCATTTAAAATTCCATTTTTTTACCCCTCCCCTTCACCTGTTATTGTTTTTGCCTTCCAAACAAATAAAAAGAACCTATAATTGGCATTTTAGAATATCTCTACTCCCATGTCCTTCATTCCTAATCGCGAATCAACTTTATTGAACAAATTTGGAAAATTTATGGTGTATATGTAGAGCATGTATGCGAGAAATTCCGCACTAAAGTCAAGCGGTGCTCTATCGATAGCTGTGCCAGCAGAAGTTGCAGGTCTTTATGAGGCTTGGAAGCAACACGGCAAGCTTCCATGGAAACGGCTGGTCCGACCGGCCGAACAGTTTGCTCGAAAGGGCTTTCGAATTTCCCCTTATCTCCATATGCAGATGGAGAAGACAAGATCAGGCATTTTAAATGATAAGGGCCTGCGAAGCGTGTTTACGTCAAATGGAGATCTCTTAAAGCCTGGTGATATTTGTCGCAATAGAAAGCTTTCTCGAACATTAAGAGCTATTGCAGAGCTTGGACCAGATGCACTTTATAATGGGTCGGTTGGGATTAACTTGGTTAGAGATGTTCGCAAGTTAGGAGGTATCTTGACCATGAAAGATTTGCAGAAGTATCGAGTAAAGGTTCAAGAACCGATAAAGGCGGATGTGATGGGTCTAACAATATTGGGCATGCCGCCTTCGGCCGGTGGTGCTGGAATGATCCTTGTAAGTGTTCTTCTTGGTTATTATACATTAGGTTTTAAATGTACAATATAAAAACTGGAAATTGAGCCTTCAAAATTTATGCTTTGGACTGAAAAAACAAATATCATGAACTTTTAGACTTTATCGCATCCATTAGTACAGCATAAAGTGCCCTAGTAACAGATATTTCCCTTTTCTCTTCCTTCTGTTGTTGGCACAGATATTAAATATTCTTGCTCAATATGGAATTCCTTCAGGTGTTTCTGGCACCCTTGGTCTTCATCGGTTTATCGAATCATTAAAGCATTTTTTTGCCGTAAGAATGAATCTCGGCGATCCTGACTTTGTAAATGTTTCTGAAGTAATATCTGATATGTTGTCTCCAAAGTTTGCGGGAGATTTGAAGAAAACCATACTTGATAATATGACTTTCGGCCCTAGCCATTATGGTGGAAGGTAAGCAAAACTCTAGTCTCCTAAATTGTTTACATAAAAGTTAGCAAAGCTTTACTATTATCTAGCAATAGAGATTTGCAAAGTGTATTATTCGTTTTTTTTTGGTAATCAAACTTTTCATCTATTTTGGTGACATTGATGTGCGAAGCTGAAAATTCTGACACCTGAAAAGTTGTGTTCTTTATTTTGTCCATCTATTAAGAGCCACGTAGAGTAGTTGTTTATAAGAACAAGAGGAAATAATATGCATTTTCTAATCAGCTTCACATTTTAGGTGGAACATCCTTCTTGATCACGGAACCAGTCACTTGTGCGTTGTCGATAGCGAGCGAAATGCTGTGTCAATGACCAGTACAGTAAATTCATACTTTGGGTCGCAAATTATGTCCCCAAGTACCGGGATATTGCTAAATAATGAGATGGATGATTTTTCTATTCCCACAAATGCTTCTGCTAACACTCCACCACCAGCTCCTGCAAATTTTATCAGGCCTTTCAAAAGGCCATTATCCTCCATGACACCGACGATCATTCTTAAGGTGCTCCTTCCTTTTTCATAAATTTTTTTTTTCATTTTAGAACAAAATCAAACTTGACGTATAAAGGCGCATTGAAATGCTCAAAAGATTGAAGATATGTACTTATCTTAATAGAGATATGTAATACATGAATGATTTTGCTTCTCATAGTTTCGACATGGATTTATGTGTATTCCTAATTGATACATGCATGGAGTTTAACATCGTCAAAAGTAGAATTTTTTTTAAGAACTTGCGAACAAGGCTAACTAAGGTAATGAGGCATGATAACAACTATTTCCATCTAATTAAAGATCGCAATTTGCTATAATTTTTTCTCATCTTTATTACTGCCTTTGTAGGATGGGCAATTGAAGGGTGTTGTCGGGGCTAGTGGAGGGGCCATGATTACTGCTGGGACTGTTGAAGTGTTTTTAAATCATTTCGCCAAAGGAATGGATCCATTATCTTCCATCATGGCTCCACGAGTGTACCATGAGGTTTTATCATATACCTTCAACTTCGCCATTTTTCCTCAATAAATGTAATTCTTTGCTAGCTAAAATTTTAAGTCTACTTTTAGAAATCATGCTGATTTCTTCTTCTATGCGGTATTGCGGTGGTACAGTTTTGCGCAAAAGGAAAAAAGCAAAAGTGAAATTTTCATTCTGGTGAAGATAACATAACTATTAGACTCTCCTGGGTTTAATATTGACTTGTATACTAGCTAGTGGGGCTTTTTCCTTTTCATTATTGTGACATTTTTAGTGACTTTTGAGCATAATTAACAGAGCTTTTGCAGTATGCCAAGATCCTAATGGAAAAACATGTCAAAAGAATGTCCATAAAGGAAAAAGCCTCAAATATTGAACTAAGTTGACTCAAAAGACCACAAATCCTGAAATTCAGGAGTCAGATAATAGTTTGAAGATTAAATAGCACAGGTTGTGATTCGAATTTTATTTTTCTTGTACAATATAGAGACTTTTAAAAATATATACATATATATATCTTGCAAAAGTAAGTAGCATATGTGTTACCAGAATCATAGTTTCATGTTCATCAATCATCGAAGCAAATTATCAGAGAATTTGTTTAAAAATCACGATGGCTTCTTCTTGTTAATTACTTGTCAACCAAATCTTCATTTATTTTTCATGCCAGTGCAATTTCTTTCTTAAGAAACTCTACCGTTTCTAATTTTTCGCAGCTGATCCCAAATGTGGTTCAATACGAGAACTGGACGACGGTATTCGGAGCCCACTTTGAAGTTCCTGCGGCGACGCGAGCACAACTGCGGAAGAAGGGCCATGTTTTACAAGCACTAGCAGGTGGAACAATATGCCAGTTTATTGTTCGCAATTTGGAGAGTTCGCGGACACGAAATGGGGCTATGTTTGGAGATTTAACTGCAGTAAGTGACCCAAGAAAAGGTGGTCTCCCAGCTGGTTATTGAACCAAGTAATTTCCTCACTAAATAAGCCATGAAATGGGCCCAATCTCCTATATTAGCTCAATTTGGTTAAAAGAGAATGTTGCGCATTAGGTTAGGTAGTGTTGCTTTGTTAAGTTGGTATCAAAGTTAAGTAAACAATGTTCCAGAAAAAAAAATGCAAGTGCTCTTTGCATTGGTTGATGCATTTTGTAACTAATTTAAGGGGATGGACCTGGTTATTCTTTTAAATGATGTGTTTTTTTCTGAGAGGAATTGAAAACGAAAAACTTTATAGACCATGTATGTTTGTATTCCATTTTTTTTTTATTTGTTGTTCTGTTTCTTTTTTTTTAGTTTCTGACCTAAAAATTCAATTTCTCTGCCCAAGAAAAGGTGAAACATTGTGATCTGCTAAACTAGTAAACCTGATCTAAGCTCAAGCCAGAAGAAAAATTTAGGTTTGGCAAGTTTAACATCAAGCAACTTTGTCAATCCCAAATTTAATTCGAGTTATGCACAGGAAATATCTAAATCTTTGCGCCCTCTTATATACAGTAAAATTTAACGGAAAATAAGAATGCATCTAAAAAGACGTGTCTGATAGAAAAATTTTACACACATTTGTAATGATACTTATCGAAAATGTGGTTGTTACTTTTTAGGGTTTAGAATGCTACGGTGTACGAAAAAAACGAAAATAAAAATTAAATTAAAGTAAAAAACTGAAAAAATATATATATAGAAAATTCTTGTTGCCGACTCTTATAATCCAACAACTCTAATTTCGGCCGCCAAACATCTCATGTTGCCGAGTCCAACTTAAAAAACGAAGTCGCCGACGAATTGAACTCCATCGCCGACTTTGCAGCTCGCTATATAACCGGAAAACTTGCATTACCCGCTCCTCCATTTTTAAACTCCTCCCAAAACCCTTGCCTCCATTTTTTCAAAAAAATTGTACCGTTAAAACCTTCCCGCCAAAATCCTCTAACCCAATCTCCAAACCACCCCCCCAATGCTCTCATCTCCTTCTCTCCCACTCCCCCTCCTCCAAATCCACCACCCTTCGCCTCTTCCCTCCCCACACTCCCCACCATTCGCATCCAAAGAAGCTCCCAAAAGGCCCATTCACAACACGCCCCACAAGAGAACCCTCAAATCCCGATCTTCCCCTTCGCAAAATCTCTCCTTTTCGACAAAACCGGAAGCGCTTCCCCCCTCTCCGCAGAACCCAGAAGAGGATTTTGTTGGCTCCTTTCGGTTTCGAAGGTACGACCTCAAATCGTTTGCCGCCCATCTCAAGTCCTGCTCCAGTTTGAAGCAGGTCAAATGCGTGCACGCCGTCGCGATTAGGCATTTCGATCGGTGCGTGCCTTTTGTCGCGAACAATCTTATTAGTGCTTATGTTAGGTTTCGCGAATTATGGGATGCGAGGAAGGTGTTCGACGGTATGCCCGAGAGAAATGTCGTTTCGTGGACGGCCGTTCTTAATGGGTTTCTAAACATGGGTCTTGATGATGAAGTGTTGGTTCTATTTAAGGAAATGGTTGGTAGTGATGTGGAGGCGAACGGGTTGACCTTCGTTTGTTTACTCAAGTACTGCAGCAATAGGTTTGATGTTGATCTCGGGAAACAGGTTCATGCTTGTGTAGTGAAGGGTAGATTGAGTAATTTGATAGTGGATAGTGCACTTGTATACTTCTATTCGCGATGTGGTGATCTTTTGGGGGCATTTAAAGTGTTCGATAAAATGCCCGACAAAGATGTTGTTTGTTGGACTACGATGATCACGGCTTACGTTCAACACGGGCTAGTAGATGAAGCCTTTTTGATGTTTTCGTCAATGCAATATCACGGCTTTTGCCCTAACGAGTTCACCGTGTGCAGTGTTTTGAAGGGTTGTGGGGAAGCAAAGGATTTAAGATTAGGAAAGCAACTACATGGTGCTGTAGCTAAAGGTTTGTTCAAGCAAGATGTATATGTCGGTAGTTCGCTTGTGAACATGTATGTTAGATGTGCGGAGGTTTTAGATGCTAGGATAGTGTTCGATTTAATGCCCAAAAGAAACACAATTACGTGGACTTCTATGATATCGGGTTATGCTCAAAGTGGTTTCGGAGAAGAGGCCATCTTGTTGTTTCAAAGAATGAAGAGAAGGCGCGTATTTGTTAATAACCAAACGGTTGTTAGCGTTCTTAGTGCTTGCGGTTCTATAGGATCTCTACACCTCGGAAAAGAAGTTCATGCTCAAGTAATAAAAAATCTTGTTTTGGAGAACATTCATATTGGGAGCACTCTCATTTGGTTCTATTGTAAATGTGGAGAATACAATTATGCAGTGAAAATTCTCGAATCAATGCCCGCGAGAGATGTTATCTCATGGACGGCCATGATTTCGGGATACAGCAGTCTCGGATACGGGTCGGAAGCGCTAAAGCTGTTGAATGATATGTTATGGGACAATGTGAAGCCGAACATGTTCACTTACTCTTCGGCATTGAAAGCTTGTGCGAGACTAGAAAATGTGAATTATGGAAAATGGATTCACGCATGCGTGAGCAAGGCTAAAGCTCTCGAGAATGTGTTCGTGGGAAGTTCATTGATCGATATGTACATGAGGTGCAAAGATGTAGCCGATGCTCTCAGAGTGTTCGACGAGATGCCGGATAGAAACTCGGTCACATGGAAAGTAATGGTGATAGGGTACGCGAAGAATGGGCGTTGTAAAGAGGCTTTGAAGCTTATGTATCGAATGCAGGAAGAAGGGTTTGATGTCGACAACTTTGTTCTCACGACAGTTCTGAGTGCTTGCGGAGATGTTCAGTGGGAGTCGGACCACGCCTCGACTTGTTGCTTGATATCTGGCAGTGTAAATGAAACAAGAAAGTGACAAACAAGGCATAGTAGTAACTTGTTTGTTTACAGGACCAAAGTGCATCATCTCCAGTTCAAAACATCCTCATGAAGATTTTGGAGTAAAGTTCATATGTTACTAACCCAGTTATCTTGGGTTTTTTTTTTTTTTCTTTTTCTTTTCTTTGAACTTAAAATTAATGAGATAAAAGTCTCTGATTCTCTATTCTTTTGTTATAATGACACTCACTAGTTAATGTGAATGACTCCCTTTGTTTTATTCAAAATGTGCCAATATTTTTATCTTGAGTTCATCAACCACAAAAATCCAATATAGATTTTCATTACTATTTGTTTCTTCTTTGAGCATTATTTGCAAAATTGGAGTTCCCAAACAATCAAACTTTGAATATCCACAATTTCCTTCGGAGAATTTATAATGTAAACACATCCTTTTGGAGAGCAACAACTTTTCCTACCAGTAGTCCTTACATGAGCAAAACCCATCCCTGAAATGATGGAACCGAGTCGCGTCTCTCACTATGATCTCCCTGTCGACGACCTTGGATATGAACTTGATCGCGGTGTGACAATCGTTGCACACCCGTAAGTTCTTCATGATTCTCAAAGTGGTCTTCTCCGGAGTGCTGATCAGCCCGTAAGCGATCGCGAGCTTCTCGCTGTGGTGACTAAGTAATTGCTCCTTCAGTTCATCGTCGACGTCGTGCAGCACGGACTGGATGTCGGGAACAAACCCTGCTTTCTTGATCTCCTCCCATATGTTCGCCGCCGTTTTGTATATCGCCTCCCTGTCGGGGTGCAACCCATCTTCGACCCCGAAAACATGAACTTTGTCCTTGATCTGAATCCAACTGAACCCTTGCTCCTTTCTCACACACCTCTCCTTCATCAATTTCCAAGTTTTAGCAGCATCATCCCACCTCCCACAAGCAGAGTAAACATTAGCAAGCGCGGAATAAGCCCCGCCGTTTTCGGGATCGGTAGCTAATAATCTTTCCGCAGCTGTTCTCGCCAAGTCGGCATTTTTGTAGACTTTGCAAGCGGAGAGAAGCGACCCCCACGCAATAGAATCAGGCTCTATCGGCATTCTGTCGATGAAATCTTGGGCTTCTCGGAGCCAACCGGCTCGCGCAAAGAGATCGATCATGCACGAGTAATGGCTCGGCGTGGGCTCGATCGTGTGCTCGCGCTGCATCTGTTCAAAGTACCCTTTTCCTTTGTTTACCAATCCCCCATGCGTGCATGCCGAAATCACCCCCACGTAAGTTATATGGTCAGGCTTCACGCCTATCTTAAGCATTTCCTCGAACAGGTTGATGGCTCCTTCCGCCAGCCCGTGTTGAGCCAAAGCGATGATCATCGAAGTCCACGTAATCGTTTCCTTAAGCCAATATATTTGATCAAACACTCTTCTCGCCCACGAAATGCTCCCCGAACGAGCATACATGGTGATAATCGCATTACTTACAGAAACAGAACATATTTCCCCTGATCTTATGGCTTTACAGTGAATTTGTTTTCCGTGATCCAACGAAGCCAAGCTCGAACAAACACTTAGAACTGCAGCAAGAGTATAATTATTTGGCTTTGGGCCTTTTTCAAGCATCAACTCGAAGAGTTCCATAGCGTCACTGTTAAAACCATTTTGCGCATAACCAACTATCATAGCCGTCCACGCTACCACATCGCGGTAATTCATCAAGTCAAAGATTTCTCGAGCCGGTTGCAGGTCTCCGAGCTTGACATAACCTTCTAATAAAGCTGTAAATGATATCACATTTAGATCGGAAGCGACCGTTGTCTCCACAATATTTCGAGCACTTTCGACACCACCCGACTTTGCATACATTGAGATCAAAGCATTTCCCACCTGCCGATTATATGGCAATTCGCTTCTCATTACATATGCATGTATTTGCTTTCCCAATTTCAATATACCGAGATTGGCGCAAGAAGATAACACGCTTGTTAGCGTAAAATTGTCGGGGATCAAAGAAGCTTCTTTAAGCATAAATGAAAAGAACTCCAAAGCCTTTAGATCCGAGCCGTTTTGATTGTATCCCGCTATTATCGCATTCCAAGAGACAACGCTTCGTTCTCTCATCTCCTCAAACTGGGCCACCGCGAGATCCATCCTACCCGAATGAGCATACAAGGAAACCATCGAGTTCCAACTCGATATGCTCCTCAGTCTCATCCTATCGAAAACAATCTTTGCCGTCTCGGCGTCCCGGATTTCCCGTACATGTTTAGAATTGAATTCGCGACGGGAACACAACTACTAAACCCTAGCTTGACCACAAACGAATGCAGCTTCCTACCAACATCACGAGCCTCCGTCGCCGCGCAGGAGGAGAAGACATTAGTAAACGTGAACTGGGTCGGAGGGATCCCAGCCCGAACCATGCCTAGGAACGTATTTACGACATTTTCAAACCGACCCATCTGATTGAATCCGACGATCATCGCGGTCCAAGAAACAGAGTCCCTCTCGGGCATTTCATCGAACACCTGACCGGCTAACTCGATCCGCCCGGCCTTCGCGTACATGGAAAGAACGGAATTCCAAGAGAATATATTCCTAAGAGGCATTTCATCGAACAGGCGGTTGGCGTCGGAAAAGGAGCCATTTTTGGCGTAGTAGTTGATGAGATTGTTGGTGAGGTAGACACTTACATAGAGCCCGGCTTTGACGACGCGGGCGTGGACGGATCGGCCGAGACGCGAGGTCTCGGATTTGAGGCTTGTTTGGAGGAGGTAGGCGTAGTGGTCGGCGGAAGAGGCGCGGAGCGGAGGAGGTGGGGATTGGTGGGGAAGCATTGGAGGAGGAGGAGGGAGAAGAGAAGGGGTGGAGAGCATTGTGGGGAGTGTTATTGTTGTGTATCATCTATTTGATGTGAGTGTTTTTTTTTCTCTCTAGCTGTTTGTTTAAATGTTTGAATGAGAGGAGGGAGATGGTCGGTGGTGATGAGCTCCAACGGTCGAATTGTTAGTGGCGGGAACTGGATTTAGTAACGGTAAATTATAGGGCCCTGGTTTTTTTGCGTTTTAGTCCGTAAACTTTATTTTATTTTATTTTAGTTATTAAACCATGCATCTGAATGTGTTTCCGTACGTGGAATCTTTAATTAGAAGGGATTATTAATATATTGCTCCATTGTTCTTCAACTTTTAATCAAATTTTCATTTTGGTCCAGTGATCTCCAACCTCTTGGTAATCAGATTCCCAACCTTTATTATTTGTTTCAATAAGATTCTTACTATTAAAAACGCCGTTAATTCTAACGAAAACGGTCACATCAGCACCAAATCTTAATAGAATTAATGACTTTTTTTTATAATTATAGGGATTTAATTAAAATAAATGATAAAAATTCTAGACATGTTGCGAACTGCAAACAATAAAAAAGATTGAGGATCAAAATAAAAATATCGAGTAAAATTAAGGTGACATGCAATTATCCCTTTTTAAAGTAAAAGCTGGTTTAGACTTTTGTGTTTTCTGTTTTTTGTGACATAGAGAGAGAGAAAAAAAAAAGGGGTATATTATTCGTTTTTTTTTTTTTTTTTCTTTTCAGTAATCAGCTATATTAGAAATATAGAATGATTAGGCTTCAAACGTAGATCTCAATTACTAATCATTAAACTCTTAGCTTACTGCGCTAGATACAGTTAGTATCCTTGTGTTTGGTTCGGGATTAAGGAATGGAATAACTCCTTAACTCCGGTTTTATTTCCAAACATGCATGATTTTAGAGGGGTGGGGTTAGCTAACCCCAGTTAACCCCGGTTCTATTTCCAAACATAATTTTAGGGGATGGGGTTAGCTAACCCCAGCTAACCCCACCCCACCGTATTACTCTAACCAAATAAAATACTATTTTATCTATTATCTTTTTTATCTCACCTACTTCAACCAAATATTATTTTTCACTATCATGAATTAACTCCAACCTCCAACTAAACACAAAAATACTCTAATCCCATCTTAATCCTAAACTTAACTATATTCCTGTAATGACTAGTTTTTTCTTAATCCCGAACCAAACAGCAGTTTAAGTTTAGTTTATCTCCAACACAATTGGGTTAAATTGGTCTTGTCACCCCAGTGGGTCAACATTGATCATGGACCTAAATATTATTAATACGTCTAAATTTGACCACAACAAGTCTACAACACTATGTTTTACTTGGCACCCAAGTTACATACAACTCATGTGTTAAGTCCTATAAATCCACTAAAAAATGGCCTCAACATAATAATACAAGAAGAAGAAAAAAGAAGAGCCCTTTTCTTTTCTAAGTAACTTTTTTTTCCACTACTCTTTGTTACAGCTTAATTCCATGGGAATAGAAGCAGCAGAAGCATATGTAATAAGAAGAAGAGCAAACAATGAAGAAACCAAGAGAAAAGAGGTCTCTAAAGAGGAGAAAATGAGATGTGGTTTCACTAAAATGCTCAGAAAACTCTACATGGACACGAAGAACAACCGAAAGCGGCGATCTACGACAACTTTAGTATCATGTTGTTTTGTCTCCCCACAGATTGTAAGTGAATGAGAACATGGTTTGTGTAAAGTGCATTGAATTGAAGCATTGGTTTTAAGCATTTAAAACATGGCCAATGCATGCAATAAGAAATGCTTAGTCGCGAAGAAACCGAAAGCGGCGATCGACGACAACTTTAGTAGCTAGGTATATATGTTGTTTGTGCATGTTTTCCAACAGATTAAATTGTGACTGAGAACATGCATGGATTGTAGAAAGTAGAGTGATTATTTGCTTGTGTGTAGTGGATATTGAATTGAAGCATTAGTTTGAACATTAATTAAACCAAGGTCAATGCTATAATAAGAACTTGTTTGGTGATAATTGCATGCACCCTTGTCCACTAGGTTTATCTAATTTGTGGCACAGTGATTACCATGTGGCACACATTATGAAGGTGGAGTAGTAGTCATTATGCATGAACTAACGATTCCCACATCTCCTATTTGTAGTAGGTAGAGCCACTCAATTTCTATTTAATGGCATAATAGTAGGTTGGTATAGGGACTATTACACCAATTAATAGTCCAGCAAAGTCATATATATATATATATATATATATATATATATATATATATATATATATATATATATATATATATATATATATATATATATATATATATATATAGTAGGCTCTTGTGCTATATATTAATAAACGCATTCATTACTTGTCTTCTTAAGTTTAACATCCATCAACTATGGATGGATGGTTAAGATGAGAGAGAAGAAAATTTGGAGAGAAATTAAGATTCTCAATTTCTCATCTTTTTGAATATGTCACCAAATTCTCTTCTCTCTCTCATTTTAACTATCCATCAAAATTGATGGATGGTTAAAAACTTAGGAGCAAACAAGATTCCTACTCTCTCTCTCTCTCTATATATATATATATATATATATATATATATATATATATATATATATATATAGAGAGAGAGAGAGAGAGAGAGAGAGAGAGAGAGAGAGAGAGAGAGAGAGAGGGGAGAGCTGGAATGTTATTAGCACCAAACGAGCTTGTTGTCACCCATTTACTTTCAATGATGAATCCTCCAAATCAACGATTGACACTATTGAATATGACGTATATCATTTGAAGCATTTAGAAATTAAATCTTTTATTTTTTCGATATTATTCTCTTGTTCATCAAATGGACACAAAAATAAAAGGCTAAAAATGAATATTCTTTAAAAAGTGACGAGAGAAATCTTGATTATAAGATTAAGAATATAGATTTTATTTTAAATAGTTTTAAAAAATTTAACTAAAATTTAATTGATTTGAATATCTTTATACCGTTAAACATTTCATATTATATATATATATATATATATATATATATATATATATATATATATATATATATATATATATATATATATATTAACTAAAATTTAATTGATTTGAATATCTTTATACCGTTAAACATTTCATATTATATATATATATATATATATATATATATATATATATATATATATATATATATATATATATATATATATATATATATATCAAAGTTTTGACTTTTTAGGAATTTTTCATGTAAATGAATATCCAAGTTTTGACTTTTTAGGAATTTTTCATGTAAATGAGTAGTTTAAAGAACATAACACTTTCTCTTAGCACAATCCAATAAGTACTTAAGTTTCCAATACGGCCACCACAACTAGTAGTGGGCCATTATATATTTAATTACCAAGTGCACTAATAAGATTACACCCATATTTTTCTCATAAAGGTGTGATGATAAGTTTGAAAACCCCCAATAATGCATTATTTTTTTCATAAAGGGGTGATGACAAGTTTGAAAACCCCTAAAAAAATATGAGAGAGAGAGAGAGAGTAACCTTATAATTAACAAAGGGGTTATAATTAAGTTTCAAACACCCCCCCCCCCAATAATGCCATATTTTTTTCCATAATTAAAGGGGTGATGATAAGTTTGAAAACCCCTAAAAAAAAAAACGAGAGAGAGAGAGAGAGAGAGAGAGAGAGAGAGAGAGAGAGAGAGAGAGAGAGAGAGAGAGAGAGAGAGTAACCTTATAACAAATGATTTAGAAATAATCTTAATATTTTTTTGTTATATATATATATATATAATAGAGATCAAATGAATCATGCGCCACGCGCATTAAAAATTCACATAATAAGAAAGATAATATACAAGAATTTATACCATTATGGCATATGTGGGAATTAAATAAGAAACTTTGGGTGCATGTTTGATTTCTAGGGAAAGTTTTTTTTCCACAAAAGATTTCTTCAGATTTCATAAAAAAAATTTCTTTCTATTTTTTAGATTTTTATCTTTTAAAAAATAAAAACTATAGAAAAGATATAGCTGGCTCGCTCTAATATTATGTTGCCCAAAATATTAATATTCTATGAGAGAGAGAGAGAGAGAGAGAGGAGAGAGAGAGAGAGTATATGTCCATTGAGATCTATAAATACCCCCATGCCCAATCAACTCCTATCACATATTTGCACAAAGTCAACTTATATCCAAAAAACCTTCAAACACTTCCATCTAAGCCATGAGCTCCATGGGCTTTTCCTATGGCTACATCAACTCCCTAAAAGAGCAAACCAAGAAACAAGTGGAGAAGAGAGGGGAGGAAGAGAAGGTGACTAGTAACCAAAAGGGCTCAAAAAGAAAAGTAAATCCGAGCGCCTCGCCTTCGCCGTCGACGGCGGCGGCTTCCACTAATAATGGAGAAGATCATGCAGCTGATCATGTTACCAAGATCCAGGAGTAAAATGATGAGCAAAAATTATATGATATGTAGTGTGTGGGTGTGTGCTTTTGAAGTTAGATAATGCAAGTTAATATATTTCATCTTAATTGTTTGGGCACCTGATGATCATTCCTAGTATGCCAACAAATTACAGCTCGATCTTGTTTATGTAAATCCTTAATTTGTTGGAATCATTAATGTAATGTGATCTTTATGTATTAATCCTTGTGATATTACCAAATCCATATATTTAAGATAGGATTTCCATAAAATAGCTCAATATCGATCCCTTTAATTCTTATTGAACAATAATTAATTAAAACTCAATAAATTTCAATTCAAAAAGAAAATTTTATGAGTAAAAGTCAATTGAGCTCTTTTTAAGTGGTTTGCAAATTAATAAAGTATATATTCAAGATCCGAAGCATTAATCTTCGCTCAAAAATTAGATTTTGATTTAATTTTTGATCGACTTGGTCGACTAAAATGATAATATTAGGAGTTTAATACATGATATATGCTAAGAAAAAAAAAGAATTTAATGCCCTGCAAAAAGTTTTTGGATCAAATCCTGTTTGAGGTTCTCCAAATCACTGATTTGGATGAAATTGCAAATCATAATTTAGTAAATTCTCTGTTTGGAATTATTTGATTTGCCACCATTAATTTGAGATAATTTCAGTATATAAGGACAAGCAAATCCTATAATTAGAAGGTCCTATTTGCAATTTTTCATTTTTTGTTTCCTTTTTTTTTGCTTCTTTTTATTAGTAGAGAAAACATTAATAAGTTGCCAGCTTTGCCGTGGGTAGGGATGTAAAACAGGCCCTACAAAAGGAATATCCTATAATTAGAAGGTCCAGTTTCGATGACAGAGCTTTCGAATCGACGATTCATATCATTAAATATTATTTACAGTATTTAAAATTTCTAAAAATCAAATTTTATAATTTTTCGACATCATTTACTTTACGATCAAGAGGTCACAAATTTGATAATTTTTAATGGCCGGTATGGAATAGTTGCTAGTTTAACGGTATAAAATAATTGAAATTTGTTGAATTTTTAATAGAAAATTCTATTCACTACTACCTAGATAAAGATCAATAACTCCGATCTTGAATTGAAGGATCCGACCATTATTTTTTAGGACGTCGTTCGATTTTGACCGTTCATTTTATGCCCGTCTGATGGATTTTATTATAATTTCGAAAATTTACGAAATTTATTTTTTAGAAGTTTCAAATACTCTATATCATATTTAACGGAGTGGATCGTCGATTCGGAAACTCCGTCATCGAAAATAACTTATGAGTATGAAGGCTTCAATACTCATAAGAGTATAGTAGCCCTACTCTATATATATGGAATTTTGATTCAATATATATATACAGGCTATGTACATATATATATATATGTACTATATAATTCCTCAACTATTTTTCTTTTTATTAATACCCCTGATCAACTCTTTAATACACCCGATTTAATTATTTTCATCAATAAACTTAATAAGAACTACACTATATATGTTCAACAGTTTCGGCCACTACTTAATTTAGTGGGTAATTGCTAATTTCGTTAATTCCAAAATTTTCTTTTAAAAAATTAGAAAAGTGTCAAGCCAAAATAAATAAATAAATAAAGTTAGAGGGTCTATTTCAAAACGCCGTTTGGTTGAGGGGTTAATGTCAAATTTCATGTAAACTTACCCCAGTTTTAACCCAAATCATTGTTAATTAAGTACACATTATTAAGCCTCATCATTAGATCATTTTAAATTTGAACAATGATTTAATTTTTAATTGTTATAGCCTTGACTCTGCTTGCATATTAACATGCATGCGGCTCACGTCAACGCATGCATGCTGCGACAATTTAGGGTCAGATATATTAATTATAACGTCAAAATTAAGTCACTTTCACGTATAATTTTCACTAAATTATAAAAAAAATCCTTCCTCTGCGATTTATCTCCGATTTCAATTTGTTTGCTAAAAAATTAAAAAAAATTAATTTTGAACTTCAATATTAACTCAAAATGATACTTTCGTTAGAATTTCCGTTAATTTTAATAGTGACGTGTTGAAATAGTATATTTTTAAACTCCATTTAAACTCTTTCGAGTATACCTTGCAATTTAGTTCGTTGTTCGCGAGTTAGCTCGTGTTCAGCTCAAAATGAGCTCGAGATTAAATCGCACGTTTAGTAAACAAGTCGAACACGAGCCGAATTTTTCTTTCTATTTTTTAGGTTTCTTTTTATTTAAAAAATAAAAAATATAGGAAGGATGTTTTTTTGGAGAGATTTTATCTTTTCCCAAAAATAATCCGTGGAACAAAACATCTCTTAAAACTAAGGGAGTTTAGAAGCTAGTGACCCAAAAAGACAGCCAGGCAAAAAAGAGGTAGAGTTACTAAGTCAATTCTAATGATTCACATTTAAAAAGCTTATTTCGAAATGAAATAAACGAAACTTAGCGCTACCTATCTCTCAAAAAAAAAAAAAAAAAAAGCTAGTGACTCGCTCTAATATTATGTTGTCCAAAATATTCTATGAGAGAGAGAGAGAGAGAGAGAGAGAGAGAGAGAGTACATGTCCAATGAGATCTATAAATTAATACCCCCATGCATGCCTAATCAACTCCTATCGCATATCTCTCCACAAAATCAACTTATATCCAAAACCCCTTCAAACAATTCCATCTAAGCCATGAGCTCCATGGGCTTTTCCTATGGCTACATCAACTCCCTAAAAGAGCAAACCAAGAAACAAGTGGTGAAGAGAGGGGAGGAAGAGAAGGTGACTAGTAACCAAAAGGGCTCAAAAAGAAAAGTAAATCCGAGCGCCTCGCCTTCGCCGTCGACGGCGGCAGTTTCCACTAATAATGGAGAAGATCATGGAGCTGATCATGTTACCAAAATCCAGGAGTAAAATGATGAGCAAAAATTATATGATATGTAGTGTGTAGGTGTGTGCTTTTGAATTTAGATAATGCAAGTTAATATATTTCATCTTAATTGTTTGGGCACCTGATGATCATTCCTAGTATGCCAACAAATTACAGCTCGATCTTGTTTATGTAAATCCTTAATTTGTTGGAATCATTAATGTAATGTGATCTTTATGTATTAATCCTTGTGATATTACCAAATAGCTCAATATCGATCCCTTTAATTCTTATTGAACAATAATTAAAACTCAATAAATTTCAATTCAAAAAGAAAATTTTATGAGTAAAAGTCAATTGAGCTCTTTTTAAGTTGTTGCAAATAAAGTATTCAAGATCTGAAGCATTAATCTTCGCTCAAAAATTAGATTTTGATTTAATTTTTGATCGACTCGGTCGGCTAAAAAGATAATTAGAAGTTTAATATATGATATATGCTAAGAAAAAAAAAGAATTTAATGCCCTACAAAAGGTTTTTGGATCAAATCCTATTTGAAGTTCTCCAAATCACTAATTTCGATGAAATTGCAAATCATAATTTAGTAAATTCTATGTTTCGAATTATTTGATTTGCCGCCATTAATTTGAGATAATTTCAGGACGTACAAGCAAATCCTATAATTAGAAGGTCCGATTTGCAATTTTTCATTTTTTCGTTTCCTTTTTTTTTTTTTTGCTTCTTTTTATTAGTAGAGAAAACATTAATAAGTTGCCAGCTTTGCTGTGGGCCCCGAGGAATATCCAGCTTTAATTGCCGTGGGCCCTCAAGAATATTACTTTTATGAGCTATTAATGTCTCCATTGTGTTTTTTTTTTTTTTTTTTAAAGAGAGAAACATAGCACGCTACATATTTCATTCATTAAATACTTGAACTAGAGTACAAGGGTAGGGTAGGACAACGAGGGCTCCGGACGGCACGGTGGAAAAAAAAAAAAAGAAAAAAAAAAATCCTAACTAGGACGGAGAAGATCCCACTCTTGCACTAAGAGGTTAAAGTTTTTTTCGGCTTGGCCAGGGTTCGAAAGGATTCTTTTAAAAATCCAGCCGTTCCTTATCTTCCAAAATGTTTTGATTGTTGAGATATATATAGATACTCTCAAAAACACCATGAATGTGATGTTTTTTAGTTTTTAACCACTGGATGGCGAGATGTAAGGTTGAGATGATGGTGATAGGTGATGGTAGGTGAAATAGTGTTTACTCTAAATGCTATTAGTAATCAATGAGTGAATCCAAGGATTAGAAACTTAGAAGCACCCGGGAGTTGGTGCTTCTAAAAGTATTCTATCTCAATTCATATATATATATATATATATAGATGAGTAGGGCTACTATACTATTATGAGTAGTAGAGCCCTACTACTCATAAGTTGTTTTCGATGATAGAGCTTCCGAATCGACGATCCACTCCGTTAAATATGATCTAGAGTATTTAAAATTTCTAGAAAATAAATTTCGTAATTTTTCAGAATCATAATAAAGTCCATCAAATGGGCATAAAATGAATAAAATTCTAAATCGAACGATGTCCTAAAAATAGATGATCGGATCTTTCAATTTAAGATCGGAGTTATTGATCTTTATCTAGGTATAGTGAATAGAATTTTCTATCAAAAATTCAACCTATTTCAATTCTTTTACACCGTTAAACTACCAAGTATCCCATATCTAGTTAAAAATTGTCAATTTTGTGAGCTTTTGATCGTAAGGTAAATGATTTCGAAAAATTACGAAATTTATTTTCTAGAAGTTTTAAATACTCTAGATCATATTTAACGGAGTGCATCGTCGATTCGGAAGCTCTATCATCGAAAACAACTTATGAGTAGTAGGGCTCTACTACTCATAATAGTATAGTAGCCCTACTCTATATAGATATACTAAATTGATCTTTTAGTTCATATGATATCATAGTTAATTCAAAATCTATTCATTTTATATGATCGTGGATTTAATCTCCATTTTCAACATTTAGGGATCGTTTGGTTAGATATAATTACAAACACATTATAGTTAGAAATGCATGTAATTGGAAATACAGCAATTGCAACTATATGCATTATGATTGATTGGATGTAGTAGAAATTAAACTATGCAATTACAAATAATTTGTTTGACTGAATGCATACAGTTGAGAAATAATCTTTAGAATTTTATCATTTTATATATATTATAATAGTGAGATTACTTCCAATTGTAAAAAAAAAAAATATTAATTTTTGTTCAAAAATTAATTAAGAAAGTAAGCATATCTTTTATTAAAGTTACTCTCAATAATCACCGCGCGCAGTTGGAATTGCGGCCAATTTGGGCGTATTTTCAATTGCTGTGGTTGGACCTTCCCAGCAACTCTTACTGTAGCAGTCGGAGTTAAATACATCAAACCAAACATCAAATTTGCATTTATATACAATTACACCTGTCGTACAGTTGTAACTACATGCAATCAGACGGTTCGCTTCTTGCGGGGATTTTCTAAACTAGACAACATTTTGACTCAGTTTTTTTTTTTTTATATATGATAAGATTCTTTACCCAAAAAAAAAAAAAAAAGAATCAAAATCAATCTTTTTAGCTTGTCGACAAAGTTTGTTTGTTTGGTTGAAGTCCACGTTCCATCCACTTGATATGTCGTCACCAATGACATGCATTTTTCCCTTACAGCAATAAGCAAAAGGTGTGAGAATTAACACACTACATCTCAAACTTGCTCCCCAAGTTTATCTGAGCATATTCCAAATCCTTGCAACACTATAAATTCCCCACTAGTTTTGAGTCTTCAATCCATCACAAAGTAGAAGAAACAAACTTCCTGATCATGGCGTCGATGGGGGGCGAATTCATCGAAGCCTACGTTATGCGGAACATATATAAGGAGAGAGCGAAGGCGATCGAAGATGGTGCTGCGGAGAAAAGCTCGAAAGAGACATCGAAGCGCAGAAACGGCTTCCTGGGGATGAGAAAGAAGGTTCATCCGAATGGTTCGGCCTCGTCGAACTGTTCGGAGAAGCACCATGCAGCTACAAAGTAGAGAGAGAGCTTTGAGTGATCATACAATGGCTTGTTTCAACATGTTTCCTCAGCTGTAAATATAACTTATGTAGAAACCTAGGGATCTTTATGGAATGGAAGTTTCAATAAAGTTTCGGAATTCGACGGGCTATTGATGACAAATAGAATCTGAATAACATAATGTCGACGATACGTGAACGAATTTCGCATGTTATACGAGAAAAATGTCATCAAGTATAGAACTTCTTTAGTTGAAAACTTAGACTTACTAATGTCTCTACAACCTCTTCGATTCTCGCATGTGAATAATCCCCAGCGGTGAACTTCTCCACAATTCCCTTCGCCTCGATTACGCTGTGACCAGGCTCCTTCTTGAGCCAGACGTCCTTCAACAGCTTTCGCACTTCGGCAACCCCGTCCCATCTCGCATCCGACGCGTATAGATTCGACAGCAGTACAAACGGCGAACTTGTTCTCGGCTGAAGATCGAAGAGTTTCTTCGCTGCACGCTCACCGACGACGACGGTCCTATGTACGAAACAAGAAGAGAGAAGACTGCCCCAAATGATGGAATCATTGGTAAACGGTGATTCGCGAATGTAACATTCAGCTTCCTCTAATCTCCCAGCTCGACCCAACATATCGATCAGACAAGATAGATGCTCGATTTTCGGAGAAATGTTGTAATCTGCTTTCATGGAATCGAAATAAGCTAAGCCTTTATCGACTAACCCCGCATGGCTGCAAGCTATTAAGAGCCCAACGAACGTGGCGGAATCGGGGCAAATTCCTTCTACCTCCATCTGCTGAAAAATCTCTAGAGCTTGCTTTCCAAGGCCGTGATTCCCAAGCCCGACTATCATCGTGTTCCAGGAAACCAAATTCCGGTTTCGCAGTAGATTGAACACTTTGGTTGCGCACCCAATCCGACCGCACTTTGCGTACATGTCGATGAGAGCATTGCTGACTCCGACATCTGCATCGAACCACCCGGTTCTTGAAACATAAGAATGAATCTGACCACCGTATTGAATCGACGCAAGCTCCGCGCAGCAAGCTAATGCACTGGCGAATGTGAATTCGTCAGGGCGAACACCGTCGGCGTTTTTGGTCCCGATCATCTCTTTATAAACCATAATGCCTTTCGCATGGTCTCCGAAATGGGAACATGCGACTATACGCGAATTCCACGTGATAACATCCTTTTCTATTATCGAGTTGAAGACCTTCTCGACCTCTTCGATTGAACCGCATTTGGAGTACATGGTCAAAATGACATTACCCACAAAGGCCGTGATATCGAGCCCGAGCTTTATGCTTTGGCAATGAAGTCCAAGTCCGGTGTCCAAATCCACTTTACTCGTGCAAATTCCAACCACCGCCACATAAGAGAACTGATCGGGTCGCACTCCTCGCTCGTTCATAAGTCGAAACAGCTGCAAACTGTTCTCTACTTGGCCATTCTCTGCAAAACCCGCGATCATAGCATTGTATGACACCAAATTCGGCTCCGCAATGGTACCGAAGATCGAGTACGCTTCGTGAAAGCAACTGCATTTCATGTACATCGAGATAAGAGAATTGGATACAAACGACACGTCGAAAAATCCTGTTTTGATCATGTCGGCGTGAACCTGTTTGCCTTGCGACAGGGCAAGTAGGCTAGCACAAGCACTTAACACACTACCATATATATACTCGTTCGGATCGAATTCCAATTGCGAAAAGAGATTAAGAGCCATCAAAGGCTCTCCGGATTGATCGTAGCCCGAAATTAGCGCCGAGAACGAGACGAGGTTTCTCCTGGGCATTTCATCAAACACCTTGTGGGCATGTTTAAGTTTACCACATTTTGCATACATGTTCAGGAGGTGGTTGGAGAGGAAGAGGTCGTGTTCAACACCTGATTTGATGAGC
Organism: Aechmea fasciata; assembly: GCA_025177825.1. Lineage (NCBI taxonomy): Eukaryota > Viridiplantae > Streptophyta > Magnoliopsida > Poales > Bromeliaceae > Aechmea > Aechmea fasciata. The sequence goes on from CM045937.1 coordinate 6,974,502, forward strand.
GCACACTGAAGGGAGGCGCCATGGGGGAGGGATTTGAGCTTGGAGCAATGGTGGAGAAGAGAACCGAGCTTCTCTACTAACACCATGTATTAAAAAGGAACATGTAGTATAATATATCGCCTCGGAAAAAGAAAAAAAATAGTGAAGAGCTTATTTCAAAACGAAGTATTGTTGAGGGTGCTCTAATATAATTTTACCCCAGAAAGTTTGGGATCATTTTCGTAATATACATATCCTAAGGTCTGTAAAAAATATATATATATATATATATATATATATATATATATATATATATATATATATATATATATATATATATATAATTTGGAATACTATCGATAGACAAAACTATTAGTGCTTATTGATTTTTTAGTCCTTGGATTGAGAAATAGATGGTTAGGATGATATGGGCCCCCAGGGTTGAGTAAGTGGTTGGTTGAATAGTATAATCTAACGGGTGAAAATGGTTAAAAGGTAGATCTAATGGTAGAAAACTCGATAAAGACCAACTTCTACGATATATATATATATATATATATATATATATATATATATATGAGTTTTGTTAGAATACTATCGGTAGTAAACGAGCCGTTTTACTACCGATTTGTTTTCAATGATAGAGCTTCCAAATTTACGATCGGCTTCATTGAGCATGATCTGTATAGGGGCTATGGTGTTTATAAAAGCACCAAAGCATTTGGTGCTTGTGAATTTTTTACCGTTAGATCTACGATTTTGATCATTTTCATCCGTTAGATTATACTTTTCAACCAACCACTCATTTAACCCAAGGGGGCCCACATCATCCTAACCATACATCTATTAATTCAAGAGTTAAAAATTTATAAGTACGAATAACTTTTATCTTTTAAAAGCGTAGAGCTCAATTATATATATATATATATATATATATATATATATATATATATATATATATATATATATATATATATATATCGATCGCGTTGTGTATCGAGTTTAACGGAGACGATCGTCGATTCGAAAATTAGGTTCGAAACTTTCTTCTAAATAGATATTTTTTCAAATGAGGGATTCCTAATCGAACACAAATTAGCATCAGAGTTCAAATTTCGCAAATCTAACCTAACCCAATTTCCTAATTACACAATTCAAATCGACCATAATACAAGATTAGGCCAATTGGATTTGGGTTAAACCCAACCCAAAGTTACATCCCTCTTATTTTATCCATGGTGCGTTCAAATGTTCAATAATAAATTTATCTATGCACAATGGGAAATTTTGGCATATAAAAAATCTCAAAGTAGTACATGGCTAAGGTGCACAAATGTACTAAATTGGTACTTCTATTTTATGAGGGCTTTAATTTGTAGTACATTTTTGTAGTACAATGTCAAAAGAAACCAAGTGCATGGCTATAAATAGATGTGCAAAAGCTTTTTTAGGAGACTAATTGGCATCTTCAAGCATCAAATAAGCAGTGTAGTGTTGAGAAATTTGTTAGTTTTGTGAACTCGACATCTTTTCCCATATCGTGTAATTGCCAACAAAAGTTCGAATGATTTCGCAATTTCGGTGTCAGAACAAGTATTCTCGTCGACAAGATTTTTGAAGTTAGGACATCAATTTTCGAATTCTACATAAACAAACAGGTACTCTCTATCTCTCTTTATGAACTTTTTGTCCTTTTAAATTGAGTTTAACTTTATTAATATTGTCATTATTCGCATACAAAGCATTCTTTTTTTTCAAATATATCATCAATAAATTAAATTGGTCAAAAATTTGTAAGCAACAAGCAGCACACAAATTTACAACCTACATTCCCTAAATTGTAAAACCGAATCAAATCAAATTCAAAATTCAAGATCCAAAATCAAAGTTTAAAATTCAAAATCCAAAAGCCCTGATCACCTAAGGGTTCCTCAAAATCTTGGACTCGCCGCACCCGAGAATCTGTTTGGGGAGGCGCCCCACTTTTTCCACGCCCTCCTCAAACACGATCCCCATCCCCATAAAAAAATGCGACTCGATGTGGCAGTGAAACGCCCACACCCCGGGGTTGTCCGCACGGAACCTCAGTGCGGTCCACCCCATAGGGTGCAGCGCCACCGTGTTCTTCATTATCGGGTCCCTCAAGTTATACGCCCCCGGATCCGCGCCCGGGTTGTACTTACCCGACCCGTACCCCAACACCCAAAAGTCGTGCCCGTGCAGGTGCCACGGGTGCGTCTCGCTGTTGTTCGCTATCAACGTGTTCGCGTTTTGGAGAACCACGTCCACCGTGGACCCGAACGCGACGCGGAAAATCGCGTTGCTCGTCGTCGCGTTGGGGTTGGGGGGGGCTACGCGTATGTCGTAGCTCGCGTAGTCGTACGTGTCGGGGGGTGGGGCCTGGTTGTACACGTGGCGGAGCCCGTGCTTTAGCGCGACGAGGTAGGGAGTATGCGGGAGCTCGTACGAGACGTTGTTGAGGGCCCACCGCATTCGACCGTTGACATGGTTCTGGGTGTTGAGGAGGATTATGACCCGGTCCGGTTCGGGCGGGACCGGTTGGATGTGGTCCGGGTGGGACCGGACGGACCGGCTCTGGGCGACCCGGGCTCGGGTGTCGTTCCAGGCCGGCCCGGGCGGGGGAGCAGATCGGGGGCTCCGCAACGGAGGGTTTGGATAGTAGTTGATGATCGCGGTCGCGGGCGGGGTCGCCGGCTTGCGGCTCACCACGTGCGACGCGGCCCAGTAGTTGCGGGTCGGGTCGCGGTCGGCTTTCACTAGGACCGAGTACGTCTCGCCCGAGTAGATGTACAGGTTCTGAACCACAAACGGGTCCACATAGTGCCCGTCCGCTTCCACCACAGTCAAATTGTGCCCCTACAATCAGCGCAATCAAAATTTTAAAAGATCAGATAATCCAAATGTGTTTTAGATAATATTATTTAAGATTTTTTAATTAAAAAATTCAAGGGCATTTTAAAATCACGTGATTGGTGTCCATTTCATCTTGTAATGGGCGTTGAGGGTGAACATAAATTAAGTACGTATAATGAAAATATACATCACGGGAGGGTGACAACCACTAGTTGAAACTGTATATTAGATAATTAAGAATAAAATAAAAGAATAATACAACTGGGCCGTGCACGGTGATCAGTAACCGTTACATAATTTATAATTACATATAATATTATGCATTGTGCTCATTATTATTATTATTTATATGGATGGTGGTTTCGTTGTATGTTGTGGAATTAAGCTTATGTAAAATATTACCGATATTATATTATTCAAAATATTATTGTAGTAAAACGCGGGTCTAAAAATATATATTAATTAATATTTTGTTAATGGTGATGTACAGGTGTTTTCAATCAATTAAATTATTTTTTAGAATTCATCTATTCTATCATGATTACGTACAGAAAAAAATTTATTTATTTATATTTTTTAAAAAAATATATAATTGACTATACATAGATGATGTGAGTACGTAACAGATAGGATATGAAACGGTCACCTCAATTTCGAAGCTGAGCGCGGAGAGGGAGGAAATGCTCGCGATGCGGAGGCGGTAAGTTTTGCCGGGGACGACGGTGAAGACCGGGGACGAGCACTCCGTGTTGCTCGCATTGCAGGTCCCGCTCGTCGCCAGGGAGCAGTTGAACCTCCCCCGCCCGTTGATCAGAAGCGACTGCAACGACGTTCAAATCAAAAAGTTTAGAGTGTCAAATGTCGAATTCGAAAGTTTGCAAACTAGTAAGAAAAAAAGAGAAAAAAAACAGGGACCAAATTGCAATTTGTAAAAAGAAGGGATAGCAAGGTGCAAATAATTACCTGGGGCTCTCCTACAAATACGAACGGAACGGAGGCGAGCCCAACGGCCTGTTCGTACGTGCTGTTGTGCCACCAATCGTTGAGGAGAATGGTGTGCTCGTGATCGTATTTGAACGGCTCAGATACGCCCTTGGGGACCGTCACCTTGATCACACCGTTGAGCCCCGCCGATCGTTGCATCCCGTAGTGTGCATGGTACAGGTACGTCCCAGGCTATATTAAACGCAAGAAAAAAAGAAAAAATATTGAGGAGTTTTTTCAAAATACAAATAGTTGAGAGTGCTAATTATTATTATTTTTTGTATGTATATAACTAAATACTTACTCTATCGACAATGAATCTGTAAATAAAGGTATCCCCAGGGACTATTGGGCATTGTGTCACCCCCTCAGTTCCATCGTACCACGGCGTTCCAAACTACAAAATTAAAAAAAAATTTAAAAAAATTGAACAGTTGAAGCAGTAAAAGTACGAGATATGACGAACGATAAAAAAAAAAAAAAGATAGATCACGAATGTGTGAATATATAATTGCTTTTATTCTTCTTTCGCTAGCGTTACCTGTCGAATTCCATGCCAGTGAATGGCGACGTTCTCGGTGAGCAGGCTATTCTTGACCTCGACGACGACGGTGTCGCCCTGCTCGGCGACGATCGTCGGGCCGGGGGTCTGCCCGTTGATCGTGACCGCGAGCTTTTGATAGCAGTCTGACGACTTGAACTGATACGATATCTCCCACTTGTGGTGGTGAACTCTCGCCTCTACAAAGATCTTGACGCGAGCACAAAGGCGAAGCAGTGGCCTGCTGCGGAGAAGCACTTTGGTGAAAAGCCCATCTCTCTTTCCCCCCCCCCCCAATGAAACAGTGTGTGAATGTTGAGAGGGTTATTTATTACAATATGTGATGAGAGGCTAATAAACACTATATATATATATAATAATATAATAATGATACTTACATGAAAATTTCAATAAAAATGATAAAAAAAAAGTTGACTGGTCAAAATATGGAGCAGTACTACAGCAAAAACAGTAAAAAACGTAAGAATTGATATCTAAAATTTTTAATTTAAAAATTGGTTGTTTAATATTTTCAGTTAAGTTTATCTAAAAATATATATCTATAATTATAATTGTTGTATTTTAAGGTGCATATATATATCACTAATTATACTGTTTTTTTAAATATATTCAATCAAACGGTTTATAATTAAGATAATCTCTTCTTTTTTTACACACATTGCATACTTGTTTTAGAAAACATTAATGAATTGGTGAATGTTTAATGTTCATAATAAAATAATAAAAATAAGATTTTTATATTTAAAAGTATGATTTTGTAGTCATAATTAATTGTACGCGGAATGGAAATTAAGTGGGTGTCCATTTCATGTACCAAATTTGACATTTTCTATTATCGGTTGCTTTGTACAATAATTAATATTAATTTTTAGATGTTGTGATTGTCCTTTTTTAGAATAAAATAATTTTAGGTAAAAATGTATGGAGATTCCAAACTATAGGCCATTTTGAAATTGTCCCCCCGACCTTTAACTTAAATTTTAACAAAAATTTGGAGATTTTCATTAAACTTATTGATAATTTCATCAAATTTAATAATTTTAAGTATTTTTATTAAATAAAAATTAGAATAATTAATAATCAATCGCTAATAAAACTATATATATATATATATTTCAATAATTCTTTTAACTAAATCAACTAGAATAATTTATTTTCAAAAAATTAAAAGTTAAGAAGAACATCAAAATACATGATGGCTCCTATAATATGTTTAATTATAGTAATTTGATCAATATATATACTTTTTTTCATGGAAATCGAAATTTAGAAAAAGACCAAATTAATTAATCTTTTGTATAAAATGAATAATTTAATTATCATTCTACGTACCGTGGATATATAGCTAGTGTATTAATTTAGTTTTTTTTTTTTTTTCCAGATATTACTAAATGCTATTTTGTATTAAAAGTCTAATTTTTTTATGCTTAAAACTAAAATTAAGTACAACATATAAAAGTTTAAATAGGGACTCAGTTTGTGTAAATTGAAAACACTGGGTACAAGAATCATTCATGCACTCTACATAAATATTCATATACTTCAAATATATTTTATTAATGTGAAAGTGTTCGGAATGTGTGAACGTTAATTGATGAAGCAAAGTAAGGGAAAAGAAGAAAAAAAAAAAGGCCATGTGAATTCACGTGGGTTGGCTCGAATTCAAATAGTTGATTAATTTATATATATATATATATAGAAGTAATTTGAATTCAAATTTCACTATATATATATATCAATTAATTCCATACTTGATTATATATGGAAATAAATCAAATAATTGAGTTACAATTGTAAATAAGTCGAGATATTAATTAGTAATTTAATGGCATTAATATATGCAGCTCAAGAGTATCAAATTGTATGATTGGAAATTTGAGTAGAGGTATAAATTTATATATGTCTATTTTTGACTATTGAGATAAATATAAAACATCTAAATCTTTATTATAGAGATAAATATATATATATATATATATATATTAAGATTTAATTAAATTTATTACTATTGTGAGACAATACACCTAAATATAGTAGGATAAATATAATTTCGTTAATTCCAAAATTTCCTTTTAAAAAATTAGAAAAGTGTCAAGCTAAAATAAACCAATAAATAAAGTTAGAGGGTCGATTTCGAAACACGATTTAGTTGAGGGGTTAATGTCAAATTTCATGTAAACTTACCCCAGTTTGAACCCAAATCATTGTTAACTAATTAATTAAGTACACATTAATAAGCCTCATCAGTAGATAATTTGAAATTTAAACAATGATTTAATTTTTAATTGTTATAGCATTGACTCTGATTGCATAACATGCGGCTCACGTCAATGCATGCATGCGACGACATATGCAAACAGGGCGGATTTGGGGGGCGAAAGCCCCGCCCCGCCTTCCGCCCTGATTAGTAAATTTCGTCTGACCTCCCGCTCGAATTTGTGATTGTGGTTTAAAAATACATCCAATAATCCGCCCGTATTCTAATCCGACTCCGCTTCTGCCGTCCGACCGACCCGCCAACTAATATATTTTATAAAATTAAAATATTATTAATATTTTGTATAATATAAATTAATAATTTTTAATAATATTATATATATAATTTAATAATATCAATTATAAAAATAAAAAATATTAATCATGATTCAAAACAAAATTCAAAAATTTCAAATACATTAGAAATGAGAGTACTAATTTATTTGTATTTTGAATTTTTTTATAAATATATTATTTTTTAGGAATATTTTTTCAAAATATAAATAATTTTCGGACAGATTCGGGACGGATTCAGGGCGGATCATGACGGGACGGATTCGGGGCGCATCAAAATTTCTTTCGTTTTCGCCTCGAATTCATCTTGGATTATAAATTTTACTCCGTTTTCTACCCCGAATTCGTTTATTTCTTTCATTTACCGCCCCCGTCGGGGCGGATCGGGACGGGAGCTCCACCAACCTAGATCCGTTTGCATCCCTGCTTTCACGTATACTTTTCACTTAATTAGGGGTCAGATATATTTTCGTCAATTTTAATAGTGACATGTTAAAAAAAAAATTTATGTAAAAATATTTATATGTGAGAATTAAAGTATTTTTAACATTAAATATTTATATATGAAAATATTTGTGACATGTAACGGAGCGCAAGTGGTTTATACAACTAATTAAGCCTATAATTATTACATGATGTGAATTTCGCTATGAAAATAAGTTAATTGACTGAGTACAGTTTTATCTAACTTAATTAAAATGGTCCCATCTCCAGCGCAAATTAAGCAAGTGAAAATTTCTTCTTAATTAGGGCCCATGCATTTATGCATGGTATACTTTGACGTTGGAATAGCAAATTAAAGATTCTTCTTAATTAGGGCCCATGCAGGGTATACTTTGACCTTGGAATAGCAAATTAAATATGATGACTGGGGAATTAATTGGTCATTGTTAATGAACTCTGTGTGTGTGTGTGTTTGTTTTTTTTTTTTTTTTTTTTTTTTCATTTTGAGAGAGAGAGAGAGAGAGAGAGAAAGGTAGCATGCATGCTACCCGCTTCGTTTATTTCATTTAAAAATAAACTTGGTTGGAAATGTGAATCAACTAGGATTCGAACTTGGGCCTCGGATACCAACCACCAAGTCCTTTCTCACTTGCACTAGAAACGGTCGAGAATGATCAACTCTGTGTTATATGTAAAAAATATGTAAATATCGTTCTTTAGCACTTTAAGATTTTATAAGTACAATAGTTATTTCACATAGTATCAAAGTAGGAGATCTAGAGTTCGAATATCATTTTAGAATCCTACATTATTAATTAATTTCCTTCTATTTAATTAAAGTCCGCAAAGTCTCGATTCCTGAGAGGAAGTGTTAAATATAAACATATGTATATATAATTTCCTCATATTGCCCCTTTAATTAAAGTCCACAAAGTCTCGGCTCTAGAGGTGAGAGAAAGTGTTAAATATAAAAAATATATATACATCGTTTTCTAGCGGCTTGATTTTTTAGAAAGATAACAGTTGTTTCACACTGTGATTAATGTTTTTTTTTTTTTGTTTTTTTGAACCAATGAGATATATATCAGTAATTTTGCTTTAATTAATTTGTTTTTTTATTTATGCCCTGTTAGAATAGACAGTGTACAAATTTTATGGAGTCCTTCTAGGTTTTGGCTTATCCAAAATGAAGAATACCAGGGAATCGTGTGTTTCTTATTATTCTAAGTTACTCCACAATATTTTACGCAAAAAAAATCTTATTTTCTAGAGGGAGAGAGATTTAGAGAGAGAAGGAAATGAACGAACGAATGATGTATAAAGATGAAACAACTAAATTTTGAACTTCAAATATCTGATGATCACACTTATCAAACTCTTAGCCAACTGTATCAGCTACGTACGGTCGGTAACTCCGTGAAACTTCCATGCAATTAGGATTATTGAGGAGGTACGTAGTAGTAGGTAGCAGCACTTTCTAAGTTTGAAAATATTTGATACCGAAGCTACGTACGATCAGTAACTCTGCAATATCTGATGACAATTATCAAATTCTTAGCCAACTGTATTAGCTACGTACGGTCGATAACTCCATGAAACTTCCATGCAATTAGGATTTATTGATGAGGTACGTAGTAGGTAGCAGCACTTTCTAATTAAGTTTGAAAATATTTGATACTGAAGCTTTCCCGATGGTTCCATCTGGTTGGTTTTGAGGACTCTTTATCATTTCGATATTGGAGGAAACAATCAAGTTTTTCAAGCACTGTTGAAAGTTTGTGTGTACTAAGTTACAACATAATTGTTGGATGGCTACGTAATATATTTAAGGCGATCCATAAAGATACAGTAAATATAATTAAGACGATCTATAAAGATATAATAAGATCCTACGGTTAGGATGTATCAAGACACGTCCTTGATGGACGGACGTGATTTAACATCCTTATATCAGGTTATATATAAATATGTAACATAAGGGAGTCCCGGTCTAACCCTAATTCTAATTGTCTGTGACGGCTCCATCTTCGGGGATAAGGGAATTAGACTCGTAACGTCCCGTCTTCTTGCAGATCGCGAACAAGGACGAACGACGATCAAGAATCCGAGGACGAACGACGACCAAGGATCGCCGTCAACAAATTCGGTACGGAAATCGAAATCATGACAGAAGGTTCGATTCTAGTTTCTCCTATAAAGTTTAACAATAATGTCTTATCGATGACTACTTTGATTTCCAAATTGGAAGTAGTGAAAGTGTCGTCGGCTGACTTAAATCAAATAAATTAAATAATTAAATAATAAAATTAAAGTTTTAAAAAATTATATAGTTGATTCAAAATAATTTATGATGAATTCTATACGTTTTTGCTTCTTTTCTTTTTTCTTTTTTTTTCTGAAACTAAGTGCAATTGAGAGCAGCCGATAGCCGCACTTTCTAAGGCTTAGTTTGGTATTGTTGCCTATCTAACGTTATTAGATAAAATGGAGTTGTAGAAAAAGTATATAGGAATATGTTTCTGTGTTTTTCGGTGGGAATGCGAAAAATATATCGTAACCGACTCATATGCGGAACATAATATTACGTACGAAAACAAACGCGATATTTTTCTAATGTTTTTTTTCCATCGCACGTAACGCAATCTCTCCGTAATACCACACGAAGCCTAAGTTGAAAATGTCTAATACCGACAGTTTTTTGAAGGTTTCATTCATCCAGTTTGTTAAATTTGATGACTTTTAAATCAAGTTTTTCAAATACCGTTGAAAGCGTGTATTAATAAATAATTTAACTATTAATTATTTTTTTAATTTTCTACTGTGTACGTACTCGATCAACAATCTCGTAATTAAATGAGTCTTAGTTTCAGAAACGCTCGTTCGATCTCATTGACCAAAAAAGTAATAATATATCGTGCACGATACCGACCCGCCCTTAATGCAAGTCGCAAAGAATTTGGGAATTGGTATCTGAGGTCGCAAGTTCGAAACCTAATTAATTTATATTTTCAGTTAAGTTATTTCTAAATGAAATAGACGAAACGACGAAACGACCAATCTCGACCTATCTCTCATATGTGCTCCTGAGCCGTCTTTGATGATGGGACTTCCGAAATGACGATCAGCTCCGCTAAACTTGATCTAGCATATTTGAAGTATGTAGAAAATAAATTTTGCGGTTTTTCTATATCGTTTACTTAGTGATCGAAAAAATTCAAAATCAATAATTTTTAATGATTGATATTCGCTGTTTAAAGTTTAACCGTGTAGAAGAATCCAAATCAGATGAAATTTTGATAGAAAATTCTTTATACTATCTACAGCAAGTTCAATATCTCCGATCAAAAATTTTAGTACCATATCAATCACAACTTTTTATGAAATTTTTATTTTCAGTCGTTAATTTTGAACCCTTTCGATTACTAAGTAAACGATATCGAAAAATGGCAAAATTTTTTTTCTACATACTTCAAATATGCTAGATCAAGTTTAGCGGAGCCGATCATCGATTCGGGAGTTTTATCATCGAAAATAGCTCAGGAGCACAGAGGGCTCTGTGCTTCTTAGAGCACAATACTAAACCTTGGTTTTTTGTGGTTGAAAAGTCTAAGAATGGAGAAAGTCTTATTCGTAACCGTTAAACCAACTTAATTATCACAACCAAATTATTTATGCGTATATATCAACTAATCCATTAATTGTACTTTATAAAATAAAAGTATTAAGAATATCGTTATCTGATAGCTCAAGCTATTAAAGAATAATGGCTGTTTCATATCGCTGTACTGTCGTGTTAGAGTAGGCGTTTGAGTTTTTCGAATTGATCCACCACGAGCATTTATTTGTTTCCTTTTAATTGATCAAATTAATCCATCCTCGTCGTCTCGGAGAGCAAGTCATATTTATGGGTCAATTGCATACAAGTCGTCGCAAGTATATTGAATTACAGATATATTCGTGTAAAGTTCAACTTTCATAAGTTATTCTTACAAAAGTTCTAATATTTTTATATATGTCTCTGCCGTTAAATTCCGTTAGAAAAATTTAGTTAACTATTGGTTAAATATTTTACCCGAATTAATTTTTAACACTTTTACCCCTCTTACATTATACTGTTATAACTTTTGAAGTGAAATACTTGTGATGACAAAATTGAAAATATAAACAGTTTTCTAACGGTAACAAATCAGAAGAATATATCTGAAAATATTAGAAATTTTGCAGAGTCCGGCTACTATCCTTTTAATAGGATAGGAGCACTTGTCCTATAAGTTTTTTAGTCTTTGGATCAATTCTTTTCATCATTTCTAACCATTGGATTAAATACTATAACTATAGGAGGACCACTCAACCCTAGAGGGACCATTCAACTCTAACCGACTAATATCATTCTAACCCTACAATTTCTCATCCAAGGGTTAAAAACTTGATAGGACAAGTGCTCCTATCCTATTAATATGATAGTAGCCCTACCCAATTTTGCATTAATATAACTAAAGTTAAACTTTACAAAAATATATTTGTAATTCACTATATTTACGGAGACCTGTATGCAATTAACCCTATTTATTAAGATGTACTAAGAAGGTGGACTTGGGCTAAGCCTTTGATGCAATCTAAGCCCGGCCCCAATTACTATTGGTTTTGTTTCTAGTTTAAATATGGGACAAAGCGCACTTGTTGCATGCATGGGATGAATATATTACAAACATCATCATTTTTTATTCGCTTAAGCTTTTGAACAACAACGGTTGTTCTAGGTAATTTCATTTCATATAATATTAGAGTAGAAGTTCTTGTTTTAAGAACCATCATGCTCTTTTTTTTTCCTTTTTTCTTTTTTTAAAAGAGAAATATAGCATCCTACCCACTTTGTTTATTTCATTTAGAAATAAACTTAGCTGGAAATCTGAATCAATTAGGATTCAAATTTGGGTCTCAGGTACCAACCATCAAGCCCTTTTGCTACTTGCGCTGGAAACGGTCGGTTATTGTCTTGTCTTAACTCTTGTTCTTTTTCTTTTATTTTATCTTTTCATGTATTTTTCCTCCTCTCTAGCTAGAAAGCCTTAGCTGCTTCTACCTTGTAAGCTTAGTTCGTTTCATTTAATGAATGAAACAGATAGCTTGCTAATTTTTAAAGAACCCCTAGATCTATTGCATTGTGATTTGCGAAAGCCATAGTAGCCTAAATGATCCCAAACATCCAAATCGCAAAAGGTTATTGACATATTAAACAAAGAGTTTTAAGCTTTAACTACATATAATATAATAAATAATATTATCGGGCACATGTTATGCTCTTTGCTTGTAGCTAACCCTGTCCCGCTTAATAATGCCAAAATAATTAGGATTTTTCCAATAATCTCTCTCACTTCCTAAATCATAGCCCTTGTACTCATCGGCATATAAATTACAATTTCCCTGCAAAATCCTATGTGGTGGATAATTATATATACATTTGGGTTGTTTTCTTTCATTTTTGCTTTTTTAAGTAATAAGGTATTAGAGTAAATTCTAAGCTCTTTTAGCTCTACGATGGAAAAGTAGTTCTTTTGTTTTTAGAATTTTGGATAAAAAAATAAAGTTGTGAAAAAGAGTGTCTTTTATGAACACTTTTTTTTCTTTCAGAAAATAGTTTTTCACACTTTGTTGAGGCTTCGTTTAGAATTACGAGGAGATTGCGTTATGTGCGGTAGAAATTGTATGTTGAAAAAATATCCTGTTTGTTTCCGTATGTAATATTACGTTTCGCATATTGCGATGAGTCAGTTACATTATATTTTAACGCGGCCTCACTGGCCGCGATTCCTCACGGAAACTTGCGGTCCCTGAACGTCCTCCTCGACGAGGACGACGTGGCGAAGGTTTCCGACTGCGGGCTCATTTCGCTGGTCGCGCCTTCGCTCGCCGCCCAGCGGATGGCCGCCTACCGGACGCCCAAATACGACCACCAACGCAAGGTTTCCAAGATGTCCGACGTGTGGAGCTACGGCTGCCTCCTCCTCGAGTTGCTCACAGGGCGATCGCCGGGTCCAAAGAGGGTAGGGTTACACCAGTGAGTCCATAGGGCGGTTCGGGAGGAGTGGACCGGCGAGGTGCTCGACCGGGAGATAGCGACCGAGAGAGAGGCCGTGAAGGGGACGTTGTTCGATCTGCTCAAGCTCGCGCTCTCGTGCTGCGAGGCGTCGCCAGAGAAGAGGCCACAAATGGGGGAGGTGGTGACGGCGGCGGAGAAGATTAAGAACAGCATGGACGAAAATGATTCTACCGACAGATCATCGTTGATAGATTTCAAAGTTACACTTTGAACAGAAGTAGAAGTGTAATGATCATGAAATATCCACAGTTACTGATAAGAGATGCTACATGCATACCTAAAAATTGAATATATAACTTACACCCTACGCATCCAAAATTTAAAACATTCATTCATATCAACCAACAAAAGCTAAAAACCAAAACATAAATGTTTAGGTACCCTGGTAACTTCAGGGGTAGTCTACACTAACTAACATAGTAGAGCTAATATTGCCTGAGGCGAGAGTGTAAACTCCATATATTGTGTGATAAGAACACAATAGCAGCAATTACAAGGAACCACATAAAACATGAACAACCATGAAACACTATATTTATTTCTTAATACGGAAGGTCTACTATTTGGCTATAATAAAAATAGGGGGAAAATATGTTTTTCCCTACAACAAGCAAACTCAATCAAGACCCTTTTAAGTTATAACATCACAAAACAGTTTTTAATGAAAACAAAAACAACACGAAATAGTAAAAGACACATACCTTCAACAATGCCACCGCCGATCGAGAACCCAGTTCTGCATCCAGACACCGGATAGCTTGTTGATCAATTCATGACGACAAGAACAAACCACACAGTGACGACCTCTACTCGCGACAGACCAAACTGAGAAGGTATTATCGGTTCATTTCTTTTTCTGAGCAGCCTTAGTCACCTTAGCCCCGGTGGGATCCTTCTTCTCCACGCTCTTAATGACACCGACGGCAACTGTCTGCCTCATGTCCCTGACAGCGAACCGACCCAAAGGCGGGTACTCGGAGAAGGTCTCGACCACCATCGGCTTCGTGGGAATCATCTTCACTAAACCCGCATCTCCGTTCTTCAGGAACTTCGGCTCCTTCTCGAGCTCCTTGCCAGATCGCCTGTCGATCTTGGTCAAAATCTCAGCAAACTTCACAGCAATGTGACAGGTGTGGCAATCAAGGACGGGGGCATAGCCATTTGCGATCTGACCGGGGTGGTTCATGATGATGACTTGCGAAGTGAAGTTGGCAGCCTCTTTCGCGGGGTCATCCTTAGAGTTGGAGGCAACAAAGCCACGCTTCAAGTCCTTCACAGCAACGTTCTTCACGTTGAAGCCTACATTGTCTCCAGGAAGGGCCTCCTGAAGGGCCTCGTGGTGCATTTCAACAGACTTGACTTCAGTTGTGAGACCAGTTGGGGCGAAGGTGACGACCATACCGGGCTTGAGGACCCCAGTCTCGACACGGCCCACGGGGACAGTACCGATACCACCAATCTTGTAGACATCCTGAAGGGGGAGGCGGAGGGGCTTGTCTGAGGGGCGCTTGGGTTCCTGGACCAGGTCCAGGGCTTCCAAAAGCGTGGGGCCCTTGTACCAATCGAGGTTGGTGGACCTTTCAATCATGTTGTCACCTTCGAAGCCGGAGATCGGGACGAAGGGAATCTTATCGGGGTTGTAGCCAACCTTCTTGAGGTAGGACGAGACTTCCTTCACAATTTCATCGTACCTTGCCTTCGAGTACTTCGGCGTCGTGGCGTCCATCTGTCAAGGCCAAAAACAGAGCATATTACAGTCTGCAGTGTGTAAGAGGGAGGATGAACCCCAAAAACACATATTTACAGACATACCCTGATAATTAATCTAATTTCTAATATTCCTTAATGCACTGCAAAAACTTGTTTTAACATGTATTTACCAAAAAAAAAAAAAAAAAACAACTCAAATCACTTAATATAAGCCAAATAAAGATGCTTTTAGAGAAGCCACGTTTTTTATAGGTAATGCTGGAAATTCAGATTTAAAAGGGCATATTGAACTAGTTGATTCCAGGAGCATAACACATGTAATACACCGAAACAAAAATGTATTTGCAGAATATTATCACCTTGTTACAGCAACAAATCATCTGCCTGACTCCAAGAGTGAAGGCAAGAAGAGCGTGCTCGCGAGTCTGACCATCCTTGGAAATACCAGCTTCAAAACCACCAGTGGTAGAGTCAATAATGAGGACAGCACAGTCGGCCTGAGAAGTCCCGGTGATCATGTTCTTGATGAAATCACGATGGCCCGGAGCATCAATGACTGTGCAGTAGTATTTGGTGGTCTCAAACTTCCAGAGAGCGATATCAATGGTGATACCACGCTCACGCTCAGCCTTCAGCTTGTCGAGCACCCAGGCATACTTGAATGACCTCTTGTTCATCTCAGCCGCCTCCTTCTCGAACCTCTCGATCACACGCTTGTCGATGCCACCAAGCTTGTAGATGAGGTGTCCGGTGGTGGTCGACTTGCCAGAGTCGACATGGCCAATAACAACAATGTTGATGTGAACCTTCTCCTTCCCCATGGCTTACTGCAAAAAGCTGCGAGGAAAGATGATAACTTTTAAACTTCAATTTTCATATAAATAATGATGTTCCCAAAAGAATAAACAGCACAAGAATGCAATAACTCCTGCATAAAACATTCTATAATGGAATGGAAAAATCAAAAGAATGAAGGACACCAATAGTATAATATAAATATAATCTACTTAACAAATCCAAAGAAAAAAATTATCAACATATCACATAACAGTTTGACTATATACAGTAGCATAATTAAGTATAGTGATACCTTCATAAAGAGATGAAGTACAGAACAATAAGGCAAGAAAATAGAAAAGATTCATAGCTTAAAGCGCAATCAATCTAGCTATGCTGCAAACGACCAGGACTAAAAATTAGGCTACAATTCTCAAAAATCAGTTCACTATCAATCTAGAAGGAGGAAATTCCGACCTTGAGATCACTAAAGGAAGGAAATTCCCACCTTCAGATCACTAAATCTTAGAAACTTGGCTAATGTTCTGAAATGGCACTTTGTTGCAATAAATCAATGGATAGACTCGAACTTAGCTGGGCCCAAGAGTACAATGAGATCACAATAAAAACCACAAGATTTTGTACTTCTAGTTCCTATCTCCAACACTATTGATTCCCATGAGAATACTGAAAAATCCTGCCTATCTAATCTAATCTAACAATCCCAAAAAATCAAAAAATGGAGAAATCATATGCAATTTATTAGCCAAAAAGATTATACCGGTATAAATATTAGATATATTTCAACTAGCAGAATGATTTTGTATTCACTAGATATTAATGATTGAAATCTATCATGTGCTGAAGCAGAACAGATCCATATATTATACATAAACTCGTACATGGACACACAATTAACTTGAAATAAGCATCCTGCAAACAAATCATAACAAATTATCTTAACGATTTAAAACATAAATCAGATTAATAGGAATACGAATTTGAAAGTCGATTCCACACATCCCACACAATAAAAGCAAATACTCCTCAGCTCTCACTGTATAGTCACAACTTAACATCAAAAAAAGCCTCAAAAATCATCCAAAATCCTTAAAAAATTAATTTTTATGTAACTTATTAGCTCAACAGAAACAAGGCAAACAAATTGCTGATATTGAAAAATAGATGAGAACGAAGCACATCAAAAATCATCACTAAAGAACGAACACATATGATAGAGACAAAAAAAAAGGAAAATTCTATCTTTCACTCCGAACCAAAACTAGATTAATGATAGCACCTATATGGCCGAAAAATGAACCTTAAATACCCCAATATATTCTAATGAAACTCAGATCGAAAGAATAAACGAGCTTAAAATCCACAGAGCCTACGCGAAAACCTACGATTCCACCGCAACAAGTAACAATCCGCGATTTAGGTTGCATCGACACAACATTTAACAAATTAGACAACTATAACAGATCAAACAAGGAAACATATAATCTCTAATCGCGATTAAGTAACAAAAATTACTCAGATTATGAGCAAAGGAGATGAGATCTCACCAAACGAGAGCCAAAAAGAGATCGAAGAGTGAGAGGACAAAAGTCGCCGCTTCCGCTTGTGGAGAGATCGGAGTACACGACCAAACGAGAGGCAGAAGCCCTAGTTTAGCTCGTGAGTATTTATAGCAACTGTGATTACCGAAATAGCCCTGGTACGTAGCATTGTTTCTGGGGGTATTTTCGTAACGGACGAGCATCGATGCAGATATATATACATAGAGTGCGTCTGGGGTGCTTATGGAAGCACGGAGGCCTCCGTGCTTCCACTTTATTTTCGATGTTCGGACTTTCGAATCGACGATCGGCTTCACTAGAGTTGATCTAGAGTATTTGAAGTATCTAGAAAATAAATTTCGCGATTTTTTGATATCATTTGCCTAGTGATCGAAGTGGCTCAAAATCAACGGCTGAAAATAAAAATCTTACAAAATATGATGATATGACATTAAAATTTTAGATCAAAGTTATTGAACTTGTTTTATATGGTATAAAAAATTTTCTATCAAAATTTCATGTGATTTGGATATTTCTACACCGTTAAACTTGCAACCGGCTCACCACGACCATTAAAATTAGTGATTTTGAGCCCCTTCGATCACTAGGCAAATGATATCGAAAAATCGCAAAATTTATTTTCTAGGTACTTCAAAAATTCTAGATCAAGTCTAATCGAGTGATCGTCGATTCGAAAGTCCGAACATCGAAAAAGATTTAAGCTCCTCCGCTTATAAAAGATACCAAAGACAACTCTATATACATATATATATATATATATATATATATATATATATATATATATATATATATATATATATATATATTATAATATAATTTGTTGGTGAGTTCATATGGACCGTTGGATCTTCATCGGACGACACATGAGGGCGCATAAGTTAGGCCGGTTCAGGCCCATTCGAGCCCGGCCAAATAAGTGAATGGACTGGACCGGGTCGAGCCCAACAAGGCAAGACATGAGTTCGAACCAAGCCTAATTCGGCCCAATAAAGAATAGGCCCAAATCAAAACTCATTGCCCCACAATAAATATTTTGGGCTTCTTGGGCTTGGGCTGGTAGAATTTATGGGCAAAGAAATTTAAATTCATTATAGTGTTTCGGTTAATTTTCTTTTCTAGATGAAAATTTATTCTATTAATAGCACAAAGTCATGTTTTTAGTCTTTGGATGAAGAGATATACAATTAAGATGATAGTGATCCCTTAGGGTTGAGTGGGTGGTCGGTTGAATAGTATGATCTAACGGATGAAATTAGTCAAAGGGTAGATCTAACGATTGAAACTTAATAGCTCCAAGTTCTTGATACTATAGAGAGAGATAGAGAGAGAGAGAGAGAGAGTTCGGCTACTATACTCTTATGAGTATAGAACCTCTTGTACTTATAAGTTTTTGGCCATTAGATCTTTCCTTTAATCAATTTCACCCATTTGATTATACTATTCAACCAACCACCCACTCAACCCTACGAGATCCACTATCAACCTAACCATAACCACTCTCATTCTAACCGCTCATTTTTCATCTGAACAGCTAAAAACTTGTGAGTACAAAGGACTTTATACTCATATAAGTATAGTAGCCACATATATATATATATATATATATATATATATATATATATATATATATATATATATATATATATATATATATATATATATATATATATATATATATATATATATATATATATATATTTACACTACAACAAAAACTCTATAACAATATTTTTAAATATAGGTACATATCAAAAAAGTACTGCTAGCTAAAATTATCGACACTTTTAAAAAGTGTTGCTATATGTGGGGTCGCTAGGTATATAGTAAGTTAAAGAGTGTTGCTATAACCTAAAGAAGTCTTGCTAATTTATCAACACTTATTTAAGCATTTAGCAACCACTGAAATTCTATCTCGTTGGCTGCGGTGGTGGAGGAGGACCACAAAGAAGGGCTCTTCGTCTAGAATTTCAGTGGATTGAGTAAAAGGAGAAGGGGAGATGGTAATCGATTTTTCTTTTTTTTTCTTTTGTTTGTAATCGGGCCAAATGGTGGGTGTGGTAGGTTAAGTAGAGTAAGCTTTTATTTTTTTGTTGGATTGGGCTTTATATTTAGGCATTAATAGATATATTTTTTTAAGCTTTAGTATAAATAAGACACTTACATAAAAATATTCCAAATATGTTTTTTTATAATCTAATTCTGTTGTAGTGTTATGCTTTTAAACACCGGGTAGAGACAATGATGGACTTGGCCCGCTAGGTCACCGACAAGAAGAGGACACATAAACACTCATTTTTCCACCTTGCTAACAACCCTAGCTATCACCTTATCACATCAAAAAATAAAGTGCAAAATAAGCCTCCATATGAACAAGCCCCACCTAAGCTTCTTAAGCATGCATACTATATGTATGTTGCCTTTAGTTTTTGTTATCCTCATCCAATTTATTAAAGCATAAAATGAGCCTCTATGGATCATATATCCTATCCTATTTGCTTCTTTTGTTGTACGCATGCATGTTGGATGTGACATTTTGATATGTGGTAGGCCATGTAATCTATCTGTTTTTTAAAATACTTCATTAATTAACCACAACAACTGCTTGTTTAGTTGAAGAAAATTCTCAATCACACTTCCTTTAACATACATTTTTTTTCATCACATGAATTAATAATGATAATTAAGAACGCGGATTGGTGTATATCTTTTTGCTACACAAAAGTTGATTTGATTAACATAAATATGAACAGTTATAAAATCTTTGCTCATGTGCATGATGGACTGCATATTGATGAGGATATTGAATCAAGAATCTCTTGAAACTAAAAGGTTTATATATATATAGCATTAATTGAGTCCAACGCTATGTAACCTAATTAAAAGATCGATCTGATAAACTGTGATCGATGCTCCACTTCTCATGAGGTCATTCATTCTAAAACTATTCTAGTTCTAATTAATATACTCAACTCTTTTGATTATTTAGATTCAATTATCGTTCAAAATACTATAACTGGATGAAGTGCATGCTTTTAAAATAGTTGTTTTAACACTCCATTGTAGCAAAGGAAGAGAAGTAATGCTGGGGCTAATGGGTCCAAAATCTGACATATTAATTGGCTGGAAAGATAAACCCTAGCTTATGTGGATCAAAGGATTTGTTGCACCACTCAAGTGTCACTTCAGAGAGAGAGAGAGAGAGAGAGAGAGAGATGAAGATGCATGTTATCACCACTATCATTTGCTAAAACCTGAAAAGAGACCTGATAAGGTTATCACCAATCATTTGCTGGACCATGAACAGTGCAGCAACAAGTTCAATCAGCTACATTCTAAGCATGCTAGCTAGCTCAATTTAAAGTTTACTTTATGGATGCATCTTTATCCTAGATGTTTTTTGTTCTTTTATTAGGTGTTTATCCTAGTTTTTTTAATGCCACATTTTCTTAACTTTTTTGTTTCACAATATCCAATTCCGATGCCCGTTTCTTTTTTCGTTAATGTATTGATTTTCTTGTGTTAGATCTTGTACAGTTTGTAAACCGGAAAGAATCTTAATCAATTAGCTATTCTGCACTTTGTGTGTTTCTAACAGTTCAAGCTAGTGTATAATTATGGTGTTTTTTTGTTCCTGTATATATGTATGTATGTATGTGTGTGTATGTATATAGTCGACACACACATATAATCCGATTCTTTTGTACTCATTAGTCACTAATAAGCACTTAATGTTATTCGACAACTTGTTATATATATAATAAAATTATTATCACAGTTCGTTAATAGGCAAAAATAGCATCATATTTTGACATCAAATAAACAAAATATGCTCAGCATATTTGCCCAGTGTTGTAATTAAGTAATTGGTGCATGCTAATTTAGTGCTTAATATTTTTTTGCTTTGTTTATGATCCTAAAGAAAAAGAACTTTGTAGAATTAGTAATATAAAAATAGTAAGGAAAAACAAAATAAAGGAGATATTAATTGGCTTTTTATGCCAATAAGAAACAATATCTAGCTCCATAGGATCTAACCTTAAAGTTAAACTAATTGGAAAAAAAATTCTAATAAGGGTAGTGAAAAAGATGAGAGCATCAAGATCTTCTGAGATCTAATCTAGTTTAGAGTAATGTTATAGGTTCTGCAAAAATGTCGTCTTCATATATTGTTAATGTTTGATCGGCATTTATTTATATATAATGTTTTGTAAGTTGTTTTTTTTTACTGAGAGCTACGTACATGAACCACTACTGCCTTAAATAGTTCTGTTGTTTTGTGATTCGGATTCAAATTTTACTTCTTTCAGAACAATTACGTGTATTAAATATTTCATATAAAAATATTATTTGCTAGCCAGCTCTCGGTCTTATTTAATATTTTTCTTACTTAGATTCGAATATATGCAGGTTGGACTTATCTAAAATAATCTCGGACTGGACCTCACTCCTTTTATTTCCATTTTTAGTTTTTTTTTCTTATCCTTTTACTTTAATTCTTTTTACTTACTTTTTTAAGGTCTCATTTTCCCTCATTTAATTAAATCTTTAACTTTTTGAATAAAGCGAGATAGCTTTAATTACTATCTATTTCTCAAAATAATAATAATAATAATAATAATTTCGTATCCAACATAAGAATGCGTGTGTATTATTATATATGCATGTTTCTGTGTGTGAGTCGTAATCTATAGACATCCTTAAAAAAAAAAAAAAAAAAAAAAAAAAAAAAAAAAAAAAAAAGGCATGGTATTGGTGGGGTAGGTTGAGTCATCAATGTACAAACATGCGCTTGTGAAATGTACAAAACAAAAGGTGGGGCCCTGAGAAGCGACTCGGGGAAGTGGGGCCCCTTCTTTGTGGGGCCCAACTAAGGTTAGGTACAAACTTTTTATTTTTCATTTTTTAAATACTACTTTTTTTTTTTGGGAAAAAACAATTGCTTTATCTTGTTAATTCTTACTTATATTCAAAATTTTAAATTTTGAAGAAACTAAAATTTAATAGTGAAGGTAGATAAATAATGCCCACATTAAAAGAAAAAAATATAAAAGTTAGTTTAATAGTAGAGTTCCTTCTTTTTCTCTTCAACAAGTTATTAATTTTGTTATAAATTCATAGCTTATTTTGCTATCAGATTTGCTTTGATACTAGTTTGTTATGATAAAATCGAAAAAACAAAAATCTAATTTATCATATGTGAAAATACCAAAAATAATTAAGAAAAAGAGAATAAAAATAAAGACATAAATATTTATGTGGTTCTACCACTACTCCACTAGCTCTATTTTCACGGGCTAAAATGGAATTGAGATTTTTATTATAATTGGAGTACAAAAAATATCACTCTTACAAAATTTGAATCTCATAATGTATCTCATACTCTCTCTCATCCGTCACACCAAATTTACGATATATAAATGGTATATATATATATTTATAATAGTAATTAAATCTTAATATATATAATTAAAAATACAAATTCATTAAGACAAAGTATTCTCAATAAAATTAAATATAATCTAAACTTAACTTTATAATAATCAAAACAGGTAGGATAAGAAAATCCCGTGGTTTAGAATTTTAGACATATCTAACACGTTTTCTTTTTCTTTTTCTTTTTAAGTTTATCAATCTCTTTTGATTTTGGTCTTTTGTCTTTTGCCTTTTTGTTTTTTTAGATTGGAGCAATTCTTGTTGATCTTCACCTCAGTGGCAACAATTAATGAAAACTATAAAATTTGTCTAATCCATCTTAAAATCTATGTGTAGCACACAGGAATGAAAAAAAAGTGATCTTCAATAATATTGCAACCTAGTTATAATTTTCTATTTGGCTTGCGCATAAAATAGTTATAATTAAGTGCTAGGGGTGTTGAGGAAAAAAGTACGGTTTTTTTGAGAGATACTATTTCGTTTAGAAATAAGACATTTAGAAACACTATAACAAAAACGGTCTATATAGACACTTTTGAATATAGGTATATGTCAAAAAAGTGCTGCTAGCTAAAATTACCAACGCTTTTAAAAAGTGTTGCTATATGTGGGGTCGCTAGGTATATAGTGGTAAAGGTCGTAATGCTAGAGGAATCATTACTGCATGGCTAATTTACTAATACTTATTTAAGCATTTAACAATGCCAAAACTCTATCTCGTTAGGCGGTGATGGAGGAGGACGACAGGGAAAATCTCTTCGTCTAGAATTTCGATAGATTGAGTGAAGAGAGAAAAGAAGATAGTAATTGATTTTTCTTTTTTTTTCTCTTCTTGTTTGTAATCGAGCCAAATGAATTTGGGTGTGGTGGGTTGAGTACAGTAATCTTTTATTTTTGATTGGTTTAGCTTTATACTTAGATATCAGTAAATATTTTTTTAAGTTTTAGCATAAATGGGACACTTACTCAAAAGTGTCACAAATATGTATCCATATAATCTAATTCTGTTATAGTGAAATGTGAATCAACTAAAATTCGAATTTAGATCTCGGATACCAACCACCAAATCCTTTGCCACTTACTCTAGGGACGGTCGGTAGAAAAAAAAAAAAGAAAAAGTATGGTTAACTGCAAAAATTATGAACATTTGTTTTACACCGGTTTTTTTTTGGTTCGACAAAATCGTTGTATGGATCTCTTAACTAGATTTATTTTCAGTTGCCCAGTTTTTCGATTTTAGTTTGAAATCAGTTCGAATCGATTCGAAATATCGATTAATCAGTTTTAGCATCGAGTAAAAATTCACGTACTGTTGTTGTAATCGTTCTAATCTAATTAAGCAAAATGTAATGTTACAAAAAAGGAAAAAAGAACTTTAGAGCATCAACACTAACAATTAATAAGGAAATATATCAAATCAAATTAAAGCGTACGTATATACAAACCCTACATGTAGGAATCACAAGTGTACTGATATAATACTCATAGATGTCGATTTGGCTCAGTTAACAAATATTTTTTTTTTTTTTTTGAGAATAAGTAGCACGCTACCTGCTTTATTCATTGAATCGATGAATTAAACTACAGGGGTGAGGCAATCAGGATCTTAAGAAAAATTTTACAACAAAAAATACTAGGCTTAAAAAAAAAAAAAAAAAAAAAAAAACCGATCATAGGTCTTTCTAAGAAGCAATCAGCAGCCTTTGCACCGCTAAAACAGGGTCTAGCTGGATGTCACGAAAGATAATTAAGGTTGTTCCTAACCTTTCAAATGGTCCACCAGCATGCAACCAATTCAGCTAGTCTATTATTTCTATTTTGCCCACTATACCTTCCCTTCCATCTATTCCAGACTGTACATGTATATCGTCACCCAACTACCCCGCCTGAACGTTCTTGAGATCCGTAATCATAATAAACTTGATAAAGACGCATTGAGTAAGTTAAAAAAAAAAAACAAACAAACAAAAAAAAAAAAACAAAACTGTAACTATACCAAGAAAATCTGGAATTGAGCTAGAATACTTTTAGAAGCAATAACCCCTTGGTGGTTCTAAGTTTCTAGCCCTTGGATCTATTCCTTCATTACTAATACCCTTAGATTAAATACTATTCCACCTACTACCACCTACCACCATCATCTCAAATCTACATATTTAAAAACTCAAAAGACCATCCACTTAGTGCCTTTGAGAGTATTTTAGTTCAACTCGAAAAAATCTGTTGTACAAATTTTTTTTTTTTTTTTGAGAGTGTGTTTTTCTTTGCAGGTACGACTAGGTACTCGATTTTTTCCCGTACACAAACATCCTCGCTAGTAATTAGTGCACATAACAATACTCTAGTGAAAATATAATATATGCAACTCTTTATTATCATGCGCTCTTATTTCCACGAACACAACAAGAAATTGAGTTTTAGCTAGTGCAGCGCTCGCGCTAAAGCAGCAAAGACCTGCACCTCAGAATCCATCAACCGTACTACAATTTAGTCACGCAGTTCAAACCGTCTCCGAACTTTCGTAGAAAGCGCTTAAAAGCAGATTCCGAAGCAACAAAACTAAAGAATTAAACTCGGCATTCGCTCTGATACCCCCCGTGATCAACGCTTGATCACGTTTTTTCGGTCCTTTTTCGAATCGACACTGCTTTAACGGCCATTGGTTTTGACTCCATTTTAAAGAACAAGTTACAAATTTTTTAACAAGTAACTTTATGGATTCGGTGAAAAGATGCGATTAATATATAAATTGCGTTTGATGCTGCAGCATGTGAGGTATTAGCAGGAATAAGAGTAAAAAAAAGGGGCTTCAAATATATATATATTCTTATTAGAATCTCATGCTCTGTTTCTCGATCGAACGATTCGAAACTAAAACTCCGTGAGAAAGAATCCGTGTTTAAAAGTCTAAAAAGTGGGGGACGAGTTCATATTTGGTCCCCATAGAGATCACAAAAGAATCCGCATAATGCATGGTTTATTAATTTGGGATTTTGTTGTTGCACGCGTCGTACTTTTTAATTCCTTTGCATGCATGCATGGTTTTGCTTCTTCACCAAGTTAGAATCAAATAATTGAGCAAATCTCTTCCCTAGTTTTTTTTTTTTTTTTTTACTAATTTTTTTTTTTTGGTAAAAAGTGTAGGAGACACCCTCAACTATATTTCATTTTGAAATAGGCTCCTGATCAACTTTAATTTTATTGCATGGCACGGCCGTCGAGGGGGTAGCAATCTAGTTTGCTGTTTGTAAATTCACTCATGTTCGGCTCGAAATAAAATCAAGATCAAGTTGCTTGTTTAGTATGAGTCGACCACGAGCTTATTTTTTCAGCTTGTTTAATAATCCAGCGCCGAACATGAATTGTGTCAGCTCGCTCGTATTTGGCTCGATAACAATTTGAATATATATATATATATATATATATATATATATATATATAGAGAGAGAGAGAGAGAGAGAGAGAGAGAGAGAGAGTAGGGCTCTTATACTTATTATGAGTAGTAGAGCCTTACTACTCATAAGTTGTTTCGATGATAGAGCTTCCGAATCGACGATCCACTCCGTTAAATATGATCTAAAGTATTTAAAACTTCTAGAAAAATATATATATATATATATATATATACATATATATAAAGAGTAGGGCTACGATACTATTATTAGTAGTAGAGCACTACTACTCATAAGTTGTTTTCGATGATAGAGCTTCCGAATCGACGATCCACTCCGTTAAATATGATCTAGAGTATTTAAAACTTCTAGAAAATAAATTTCGTAATTTTTCAAAATCATAATGAAGTCCATCAAATGGGCATAAAATAAAGAAATCGAACGATATCCTAAAAATAGATGATCCGATCCTTCAATTTAAGATCGGAGTTATTGATCTTTATCTAGGTAGTGAATAGAATTTTCTATCAAAAATTCAACCTATTTCAATTCTTTTACACCGTTAAACTACCAAGTATCCCATATCGCCGTTAAAAATTATCAATTTTGTGAGCTTTTGACCGTAAGGTAAATGATTTTGAAAAATTATGAAATTTATTTTCTAGCAGTTTTTAATACTCTAGATCATATTTAACGGAGTGGATCGTCGATTCGGAAGCTCTATCATCGAAAACAACTTATGAGTAGTAGGGCTCTACTACTCATAATAGTATAGTAGCCATACTCTATATATATATATATAGAGTTGAGCTAGAATATTCTCAAAAGCACCAACCCCTTGGTGCTTTTGAGTTTCTAGCCCTTGGATCTACTTTTTGTTTACTAATACCCCTTGGATCAACACTATTCCACCTACCACCACCTACCACCATTTATTACTACCTACCACCATCATCTCAACCCTACATCTTGTCTACTCAGCCAAATGGCTAAAAACTCAAAAGCACCAAGCCTTTGGTGCTTTTGAAAATATTCTTTATTTCTATATATATATATATATATATATATATATATATATATATATATATATATATATATATATATATATATATATATATATATATATATAACTACGCTACTACGCTATTAATAGCAGTCATTGGTATAATCAAGTTTTTGGCCATTGGATTGAGAGATGTGTGGTTAGAATGATGTGGGTCCCTAGGGTTAAGTGGGTGCATGATTGGTTGAATAGTATGATCTAACAGTGAAAATAATCAAAAGGGTAGATCTAGCAATGAAAAATTTGGTAGCACCAAGTGCTTCATGCTATTAATAGCATAGCACTCTATATATATAATTTATATTTATATATAAGTAAATAATTATTTATAAAAAATATAAATTTTTATTTTTTAATTTTTAGCCCAGTCTAAATATCAAGCCCAACTAAATTATAAAAAGGTTAATTTATATGCAAAGTTTTAACCATTAGATCAAAATCTCATGGACAAGTAAGATCTCATAAATTTATTTTTTATGTGTCGACTTTTTTAATTACATATATCTAAGTACCTAATTTAAATATATTTAGGGCGAATAATTGAAGCTCAATTAAGGATAAACTTAGTTTCACACTTTCTCACTTTAGTATCGTATGATTTAAAATGTATCAAGTTAGTACATTATGATGTTTTTTTTTTTTTTTTCGTAAGTTTTTTCGTTAATATTTCGTTAAAATATATTTTAAAAATTTTAGATACCCCATCTAGCTAGGTTTATCGAATATTCACTTGAGTACTTTTTAGTTTTAAGTTAATTTGTCACTTATTAGTAAAAAAAAATTAGTAAGATAAACAATAAGAAATAATTTTAAAAATATAAAAATAATATATTTTAAGTTATTATAGAATATTAAAATAAAAAAGTATGAAACCACATGAGATATTTAAAATTTTCTCTTTAATTAAGGATTTTTTTATAAAACAATCCTCTAGAATTTTAAAATTTGCGAAATAACCCTCTTAAAATTTTCTTTAGAAAACTAATCATCTTTTCACCACGTACGTACGTCGGCGCCACGTCAGAATTTCTTTTAAAGACAGTGAATCGTTCACTGGTTTCTTCTATTTATTTTAAAGACGGTGAATCGTTTCCTGCTTTTTTTTCATTTTTCTTTGACAGGATCATTTTACAAATTTTAAATTTTTACGGGATTATTTTATAAAAAAAAAAAAGTGCTTGATTAACTTTGGAATATGGACACCGACCAAACTACTCGATCACAAGTCAAAAACGAGCGTCGACTTTTGCTTCCCGTGAAAAGATATTTTTCTTGTCCTTTTTATAGAATCGCATGCATGCATGTTGCGAATAGAATGTAATTTTTGGGTACGTGTTCCATGCATGCCAATTCTTTTTATTTCGTACCTCGCTGTCTCTTTGTTTTCATCGCCTAGACTTTGACGCTGCATCTAGGGATGCAAACGGATCCGGGTTGGTGGAGCTCCGCTCCGATCCGACAGGGCTTGATAAACGGGAGAAATAAACGGATTCAGTGCAGGAAACGGGGCAGATTTTACAATCCGAGACGGATTCGGGGCAGGAAACGGAAGAAATTTTGACCCGCCCCGAATCCGCCCCGAAATTATTTTTATTTTAAAAATATATTTTTAAAAAATAATATGTTTACAAAAAAGTTTAAAATACAAATAAGTTAGTACTTTTATTTCTAATTCATTTGAAATTTTTTAATTTTATTTTGAATTGTTATTTATATTTTTTATTTTTATAATTGATATTATTAAATTATATATATAATATTATTAAAAATTATTATTTTATATTTTATAAAATATTAATAATATTATAATTTTATAAAAAAAATTAGCTGGAGGGATTGATTCGGGCCTCTGCGGGAGGCGGGTTACGAGACTGGGCGGGTTATGGCACGTATTTTTCAACCCGTGACGGATTCGGGCGGGAGGCGGAGCGGAGTTTTTGCTAGTCGGGCGGGAGGCGGGGTGAGGCTCCGCTCCCAGATCCGCCCCTTTGCATCCCTAGCTGCATCCACAAATTTAGAGCTAGCTAGCTCTCTATAAATTCACGTTTATATTAGCTAGCTAGATCTAAAAAAAATTACAAGAACTAATTTTATACTAAAAATTCTATATATAATTGTTATTTATCTTGTCGATCGTTGAGATACTGTTTATTTTTTAACGTTGGATACATAAAGTGATCATTTTACTTTTATAAATATACTTTTATATATAAGAAATTATCTTTTTCTCTCCTCTCTGTCTCTCCCCGCGTCTTCGTCGCATGCAGAACGTGCGGCATACCTCATTTTTCCACGGGGAATTAATTTTCGATAAACTTGATAACGTATCGAGACTTTGGAGGATCCCGTGCAGCCGGCAACCTCGTGAGGAGAGGATGGAGTGGAGACGTATCCTGTGTGCTAGCTATGCAGACCTGATGATGAGACAGTGGACCATCTATTCATACAGTGCGTATTCATCAAGTTTATATATCGGGGTGATGGGCGTGGAGGGCCGGGTTCAGACTTGGGACTTTGGAGCCGACGTACTCTTTGTCTGGAATAGATGGACGGATAGGAAAAGACAGTAGCATATGAGTAATAGTCTATCTGAATAAGTCGCGTGTTGGTAAGTCACTTGGAAGGTCCGGAACGAGTTTATTTTTAGAAAGATCCACCCTGACACAGTGTTGGCCGTCCACAAGCTTAAGTTGATGCTGAGGTTTTGCGACCACCTCCGCCAACTGAAGTAGAAGAGAGTGTTGGTCGTCTACGAGTTCTATCTCGTCTTCTTTTCTTTTTTTGGCTCTCTCGAGGCTCTGGATGTCTCAGCTTTGAAGTCTGGTTCATTGTTTCAATGAATGAAATGGGTAGTGTGCTATATTTTTCTCAAAAAAAAAAAAAAAAAAAAAAACAACCCGTATCGAGACCAAACAAATTAAAACTACACGAGCATTTCATCTATCACAATAGTGTTTGGTAATTTTACATATCAAATGCTCAAAATACCATATCTTAATGAGCAATTAATACGCAAATGAAAATAGAGTATTATTAATTTGATTTTCTAAGTTTATTGTTCGAGTTCGTTCCTTAATAATGATATTTTTATTCATTCAGAAAGATTTTGTTGGATTGCATTTTTACAAATAAATTAATCTCATCCAATTAATGTTTTTCAAAATTTGAGGCCAAACTCATCTTTTACATAACTTAGAAAACTTCTTTTAAAATATTATATAATTTATCTTATTATTATACGGCAAAGGATCGGATATAGTTGAGAAATTAAGAAACTATACAAAATGTATTGACATGCAATCTCATATTTTACAAAATAATAAAACAGAATAAAATTTAATTCAGCTAATTTATTCTAAACAAAAATTTTATTTTTAAATTAGTTCGACTAAAAAATCTACTGAACTCCATTTTGTTCTGATGCTTAGAAAAAAAAAAAAAAAACCCCTCATTTTCGGGCCCTTGGGGGACAAAAATTTTATAGGCATAATTTTCAAACTAATTAATTTGGGGACTATGCGGATCGATGCCACTTGGCCGATCTGACGTCCACAGATGGAAAGACAAAAAAAATTCTGTATTTTGAGAGAGAAAGAGAAAGAAAAAATAACTAATATTCGTGGCTGTTGAATCAGCCACGTAGTGCGATTTTATAGGCATAGTTTTCAAACTAATTAGTTTGGGGACTATGCAGATCGGTGGCACGTGGCCGATCTTGCGGCCACGGATGAAAAGACAAAAAAAAAATTGTGTATTTTGAGAGAGAGAGAGAGAGAGAAAATAATTGAGATTCGTGGGTCATCGAATCAGTCACGTAGTGCGATTTTATGGGCATAGTTTTTAAAACTAATTAGTTTGGGAACTATACAGATCGGTGCCACGTGGCCAATCTGACGGCCACGTATGAAAAGACAAAAAAAATTCTGTATTTTGAGAGAGAGAGAGCGAAAAAGTAACTAGTACGATCCGCATAGTTAATTTGTTTGGGGACTATATCCATCAAATTTTTGTCCCTTTGAGGGACCTAAACGTGGTGGCCTCATTATGGACTCACTAATTAATTCATTTTGTTCATTTATTCATTCTCCTTAGCTACGTCGACGACGAGTCAGATTCTGTACGGATTTTCTTAAAAAAATCGAATTTGGATTGACCATCAAAATCAAAATCCAAACTCCTTGAACATCTATATCCAAATTTGAATCTGATCTAAAATTTGAAATCCAAATTCAAACCTGAAAAACTCATTTCTGCTTGTCATATATATATTAAAATATTATTAAATTAATATTTAATTTTAAATTAAAAACATATAATATAATATATAATATATAAAGTAAGGTTCTGTTTTGAAAGTACGGAGGTCTTCGTACTTATAAATTATTTTCGATAGCATCAAGTACAAATCACGAGTTTTTCGCTAGTTTGATCCATTCCTTTGATCATCTCTATCTGTTAGATTATATTATTCAATCAACTATCCACTCAACCCAGAAGCACTGTCATCCTTATCGCACATCGCTTCATCTAAAACCGAAAACCTAATAGCACCAATGACTTGATACTATTAATATTATTCTAACATAATTTCATATATATATATATATATAAATATATATATAAAAAGTTTATATTCGAACACGAATCTATCAAATTTTTATTCTTTATGTTCTTATTTATAATTATTATATCTATTTAACATCGAATAAATTCGTTTCATTCGAATTCGGATGATAAATTTCAAGAATCCGCATCCGTTGACATCCTAATTCTCTCTCCTCCAGGGGCTATAAATAATGTACTCCCATCCCCTCTCCATTTCCCCCCCCAACTCACCACTGTTTCTCTCAACACGCTCATCTAAGTTCTCTACTAACAAAACCCAAACAACGACGACGACAACGACGACAATAACGCTTAAACTCTAATCCCGATCCTCGTCCCCTTCTCCTCATCGCCATTGTCGGCCTGGCGATGCCGAAGCAGAGCGCCGTGGCGCCGGAGACGATAGGGGCCGTGGTCGCGGCGCCAACACCGATGCCGAAACCGAGCCGCGTCTTCTCCTACCCACCGCCGCGCCAACGGACGAGAAAGGGCCACTTGATGCAGCTGGAGATCGGCGGCGGCGGCGGCAGAGGCCACGCCAATGCGTGGGTGGACTCCATGAGAGCCTCCTCCCCCACCCACGCCAGGGCGGCCGCCGTCGCGGACGACGAGCACGCCGCTTGGTTGGTGGGCATCTTTTTACTCCGCTTATCTATCAGCTTAAGCTTTTGAGTTGAATTCAAATAACAGTACTCGAGCGACACTTCAAAAAAAAAAAAAAAAATAACACCACTAAAAACTGTATTTAAACATCGTTCTCTAACAGCTTAAATATTTCTGTAACTTGAGTTACGAACTTGTTGTTATTCTTCGTCGCGGTGAGCAGGTAAAACACCCCTCGGCTTTGGACAAGTTTGAGCAGATCATAAGCGCTTCTGGGGGGAAGCAGATAGTGATGTTCTTGGACTACGACGGCACGCTGTCGCCGATCGTCGACGACCCCGACGCCGCCTTCATGTCGGACGCAGTAAGCATCCCGTTCTTTTTAAAGCTGTGTTTGGCTGGAGAACTAAATTTTTAGAGAGAGCAGTTTTATTGTTCTAAAACAAGAGATATTTCGGACAATTAAGATAAACAATTGAAAATTTGTGTTTGTATGTATTCGAAAATATTTTAGAGAATATTCTTAATAGTATTTGGATAAAAAGTCTAAAATAATATTTAAATATATTTTTAAAAATAAAGTAATTAATTTACATGAGTATATTTTATATAAAACTATTTCATATTGTAATTTATTATAATATAATATTTTATGTAACAGTTTAATTTAAAATAGCATACTTATTTTATGTAAGAATTTATTATATATAAATTATTCATAATATATGTAATAAATAAAGTATAATACTAACAATATTATAATAATAATTTTAATTAATGATAGCATAAATTTCAATACAAATTTAAAACATATATATAATATATGAAATATATATATATATATATATATATATATATATATATATATATATATATATATATATATATATATATATATAATATTTAATATAAAAATAAATAAATATTAATATATAAATAATAAAACTTAATAAAATAAATAATATATTATATTTAATTAATTTATATTATATAATAAGATTTAAGTATAAATATATTATCATAAAAATACTATTTATATTAATATATTTATTTATTTATCTATTTATCTAATAAAATAAAAAAAAGAACAAAGTTGTTCTTAGTTACCCCAGCGCGCAATAATTTTTACCGAGTTGTTTCAACAATCAAGAACAACCCGTATTAACCTGAACAATCTGTTCCCCAAAATTCTGCTGGCGTTTGGTTACAAATTAGAGAATATCCCCCTTTGAAATTCAGGGATATCCTGCGTGCCAAACGCAGCCTTAGTTTATATATATATATATATAATCCGACTGCTATATTTTTATAAGTATAAATTTTTTTTGGTACTTATAAATTTTTGGCCATTAAATCTATATCTTTGATTATTTTTACTCATTAGACCATGCTATTCAACCAATCATCCGCTCAATCCTAAAAATTGCTATCATTCTAATTAGAAAGCACTTTCATCCTAACCGCAAAATTCAACCATCAAAACTTTATAAGTACGAGAAAGATCTATACTCATAAATATAGGGCGTGTTTGCAGGTTCGTTTTTATTTCACTCTAGAATCGGAATCGGAATGGGCGAATCCGTTTGTAGATGTTTCGTACGTGGGAGTACCATTCCGATTCCGATTTCCGAGTGGAATGGAAATTCCTCAATATATCGTTTTTTTTTCTAATCCGACCTAGGAGACTGGATTGGAAGTTGAATCCGTGCGGAATAAATATTTTTTAACTTTTTTAATTAAAATATGAGTTTAAATTTAGAAATTAAATATATAATTATAAATTTTAATTTGAACTTGAATTAAAAATTAAAATTTAATCAAGTATTTGGAATCTAACTTATGAATTTGAATTTGAATTTAAATTAAATTTTAATTTATATAGAATTTTATTCAAATTTTATTTAGAACTTAAATTAAATTTATGGATTCAAATTAAAATTAAAATTATAATTTTAAGTTTAAATTTGAATAAAT
Organism: Aechmea fasciata; assembly: GCA_025177825.1. Lineage (NCBI taxonomy): Eukaryota > Viridiplantae > Streptophyta > Magnoliopsida > Poales > Bromeliaceae > Aechmea > Aechmea fasciata. The sequence continues at coordinate 7,009,135 of CM045937.1, forward strand.
CAAAATTTAGTTTTATATTTTGAATTATCCACTCAACTTTAAAGTTTAATTTTTTTTTAAAAAAAAATAGATTTAAAATTTTGATATTATTTCAAAATTTTGATGTAAATTTTTAATATTTAATTTTCAATTTGCATTTAAATTAATATATTAAATATAAATATAAAACTAGTATATTAATTTGATTACTTTTTTTATATTTAGCTGAACCGAATACCAACAATAAAAATAATTTATTCTGATTTCGATTCAGGTGATGAACCAAACAAAATTAGGTAATGGGTCATTCTGATTCCGATTCCACAGCTTATAATTTCGATTCCGATTCTAATTCTGATTCCGACTTCGAACCAAAACACGCCTGTATAGTAACCCCAGCATATATAACTATTTTAGTACTCCTTTTTTTTCGTTTTCTTTCGTAGTTAAGTTGCTTTCCTTTGTGAATGTTTTAGCAGATGAGGGCCGCAGTAAAGAAGGTGGCCAAGTGCTTTCCCACTGCTATTGTGAGTGGGAGGTGTAGGGACAAGGTGCATTGATTAATTCTTGTTAATTAGCATGAACTCATTATCATCTCTATGGTGCTTTGGCTTTTAAATTTTTTCTTGTTTTTTCCTTCTCTAATTGGTCTACTTTGAATATAAATATTAAAAACATCATTATCTAATAATATATAGTTGAAGTCGCGCGGTTAAAAATAACAATTGTTCGCATCATTTAGTATGATTTTCAGAACAAAAGATCCTAAATTTGAGTCTCCATAGATTCAGTCCACATGATTCTCTTTATTCGATAAAAAAGTCTCAATATTAAAAAGTAATTCGCTAATAGCTTAAGCTTTAAAAAAAGGCGATTGTTTCATATTATTTAACAGTCTTTTCGTGTACGATATTAGGTGTTTAATTTTGTGAAGTTAGCGGAGCTTTACTATGCTGGTAGCCATGGAATGGACATCCAAGGACCTGCCAAAGGCTCCAAACATGCCAAGAAAGTAAGTTGTTTTCTACGAGCCTGTTTGGCGGCGTACGTACATTCGATACAGTTCTATTTCACTAAGACTATAAACTAAAAAAAATTACTCTATAACAATCATACAAACAACTTTAATTTCAAACAGAACCAAAAGCTTTAAATTGAAGCCCCTCCTCCCCTTTTGCTTCATGTAATATCAAAAGTTCGAACTTTTCCGTTTGTCAAACATTTCGTGAAAGTAACTGTTACTAAAAGTGAAAGCAAAATTACTACCAAATAAGCCTCAAGGATAAGTTAGACACGTATAGAGTTTCTACAAAAATACTGCTCGAGTGATGGATAACTCCTTATTGAAGTAAAAATTTCGGGATCAGCCAGAGAAACTACTCTATGAGCTAGCGCAAATAAGTTGTAAGAAATATATATCTCGACTTATGATCTTTCTCCTCTTTTGTGTGATTCAGGACAAAAGAGTTCTCTTCCAACCAGCCAGTGAATTCCTTCCCATGATAAATGAGGTTGGGGTTTTTCAATTATTTATTGTTTTATTAATTTGTTTAATTTTCTCTCCCTCTTGCCTCTTTAACCACCCTACCTTTTGAATATTTTATTGCCTACCAATGCATTAATAATTATTAACATAAGTAACCACATAGACCCAGTAATAAAGTTGGGTTCTTATAATGCATCAAAATCTTTGTCAGGTGTATCAAGCATTGTTGGAAAAGGCCAAATCAGTACCTGGAGCCAAGGTGGAGAACAACAAGTTCTGTGTATCTGTCCACTTTAGATGTGTAGATGAAAAGGTCCAAATCAATTTTTAAATTCATGTACCCACTTTCTAATTTTACCCATTAGTGGCAAAAAGAAATCTACTTTTTGGAAATATTTTCCCTTTTTTTTTTTTAAACTATATATGCTTTCTAAATCAACTTTTTTGCAGAGTTGGAAATTATTGGCTGAGCAAGTGAACTCTGTGCTCAGGGAGTATCCAAAGCTAACACCAACTCAAGGGAGGAAGGTACTATATTTATTTTGCCCCAGTAAAAAAAAATAAAAAAAAATCAAATAATAGGTAAAAATATGCAAAGCTTATTTGAATTATGAACTATTTTGAATCGGCTACACAAACTTCAAAATCTTGATTTTATTATTTTATATTTTAATTTGTTTCGCTTGAACCAGCCAATGATATTTTAACTCCAAAATTTAAACTAGTTAGAATTGCATGAAATATGTTAATTGAAAGAAAAAAAAAAATGCATTAAAATTTTGAAAAGTAAGTGCAGAGACTACGAGTAAATTTATTTAATATTTTTGATGGTGTGATCCCAATAAGTTATTATAATAATGAGTTGGGTCGTTATAGTCCCAGGTTTTTTTTTAAGAAAATGACTATTTCATAATGAGTTGTACCTTTTCAGGGTGTACCATGCATAACTTATAACATGTTCTTTGGATGTAACCATGCATAAATATGACAAGGGTTTCATGGCTACTTAATTGATCCTTATAGGTACTAGAGATTCGACCCACTATTAAATGGGACAAGGGAAAGGCCTTGGAGTTCCTATTGGAGTCTCTTGGTAAGATCATATATAACCATCTAGTACTTTTACCTAAAATTAACACACATTACATCACATCTTTATTTTTCACTTAGTTTATGGACCATACTATATGCAAAACCGACAATTTTGTCCGTCATTAGCCCTCGAATCAAGCCATGCATGCACCTTTTCTAAGACTCTTGTTTCATATTTATAATAATCAGGATTTGCCGACAGTGTCGACGTTTTGCCAATTTATATAGGAGATGATCGCACCGACGAGGACGCTTTCAAGGTATATATATATCTTTGGTTCGTAAATTTGCGTTATTTTTTCTATACTTGAGAAGCAGAAGTTAAACATTTAGTAAACCAGATGTCCGAAACTTCGTTCGGAGTTAAATAAGCTTTTTGTAGAGAGCTCTAGCTACCTACTCAAATGAGGTTCTAAAGTTCTATATAGCTTGGTAAAATGCGTAAACTTTTTAGCGCAACGATAACATTTTTTACGACGATATATATATATATATATATATATTATTAGGTATTACGCGAAAGAGGACAAGGCATTGGCATTCTTGTTTCAAAGTCTCCTAAAGAGACAAATGCTTCGTATTCTCTACAAGAACCTGCTGAGGCAAGTAACATTACCATTGATCTCCCTTTATTTACATTCATATGCTTTGTGATATAATACAAGATCCACGTACCTTCATATTGTGGACCACTTTGATTGCAACTCATCACTAATTTCTCACATACTTACTTTTCATTTTTGTGGCAAATTTATATAATCTCAAGTTGGTGATTTGGTTTGTTAAGTGTTTCTATAGGTCATGGAGTTGTTACTTAGCCTTGTGAAGTGGAAGCAACAAATGTTAAAGGCTCACCCAAGGGTGTAACTACAAGTGATAGGACATGTATATATATATATAACATGTCCCCATCACTCTCATTATGTTTTTGTGGTGGTTTTAAATGGACCTAGGAGCTATGTATTGCCATTATTTTTGGGGTTGAGTGGGAACCCCAAATAATTAAATAGTCTTTTGTAATATTGCTATTTAAGTTTAATTTTCTCTCTATTTTTAAGCTTTATCTTGGGCTAAAAAGCAACCAGGGTTAGCTTTTTTGCCCTTAACACATGAAGCTCAAGTTTTGTAACTAGCTCCATGGAAAATGGAATGAAAGAAATTAATTAATAACAATTATTTTCTTTTCATGCATTAATGTGCCTCTCAAATGTATTCAATTATTATGGATATATATATTGTTTCCCTTCATTAATTACTGGTGCTTTTCAATTTAAAAGCATGATAGCTAGTCATTGCAAAACAAAGATATATAGATAATAAGAAATATAAGAATTTCCATGGATATCCACAAAATTTATTAAAATGTGGTGGGTCATTTTGAGGCTTTAATTTCTCTTGTAATTAATTATTCACATCTTAATTAATTTCTAGTTTAAAAATAAATCAACAAGTTTAAAGCAAGTGTAAGGGATCATTTGTATTAAATTTAGTATTATTCACATCTTACTACTTCATAAGTTTCCTTAGGTTAAATATATGCCTCAAATATTGCCTCTCTAATCAGTCTACATTAATTACAAGAGAGTTAGATATTGAATGTACACAAGCTTTTTCAAATTGTACGAGCAGTCCCCATTGTTTTTTTCTTTTCTTTTTTTAAAGTTTTTTAAAAGTTGGGTTAACTCTTAATTTCTTTGTAAACTCTTACAATTGTATGTATTATTATATATGAATTGAACTAAAATACTCTTAAAAACATGCTTTTGAGTTTCTATATAGTCCTTAGATCTACTCTTTGATTACTAATAATCTTTGGATCAAACACTATTTTATCTACCACCACCTACCCCTATCTATCACCATCATCTCAACCCTACATTTCTTCATTCAATGGCTAAAAATTCAAAAGTACCAACCACTTGATACTTTTGAGAGTATTCTAGCTCAACGTTATTATGAGTAGGGCTCTACTACTCATAATAAGATATAGTACTCTCTCTCTCTCTCTCTCTCTCTCTCTTTATATATATATATATATATATATATATATATATATATATATATATATATATATATATATATATATATATATATATATATATATATATAACTATATTTACTACTTATTAATAAAGACCAATTCATTGGTGCTATCAAGTTTTTGGCCATTGGATTGAGAGATGTGCGGTTAGGATGATGTGGGCCCCTTAGGATTAAGTGGGTGGTTGGTTGAATAGTATGATCTAACGGGTGAAAATTATCAAAGGGGTGGATCTAACTAGAAAACTTGGTAACACCAAATGTATGGTACTTATCGATAGTATCCCAGATTCATGAGTCAATATACATGCTATTAATAAGACGAAGACTCTCTGCTACAAGTTTTCCACCGTTAGATCTACTCCTTTGATGATTTTCATCCGTTAGATTATACTATTCAACCAACCACTCACTTAACCCTAGGGGGCCCACATCTATATATATATATATATATATATATATATATATATATATATATATATATATATATATATATAGAACCAGGCTACTATGCTTATTAATAAGACCAAGTCATTGGTGCTACCAAGTTTTTGGCCGTTGGATTGAGAGATGTGCGGTTAGGATGATGTGAGCCCCCTAGGGTTAAGTGGGTGGTTGGTTGAATAGTATGATCTAACAGATGAAAATCGTCAAAGGGGTGGATCTAACGGTGGAAAACTTGAAGACCAAGAGTCTTCGTCTTATTGACAAGATAGCAATGGACTATATATATATATATATATATATATATATATATATATATATATATATATATATATATATATATATATATATATATAGTTTCTAATTGACCAAATGTATGACTAGCTAATTAGTTTAATTCTTCGTAATCCTAATTTCCACGGTTCCACCTGCTCATCACTTTGAAGATTAAGTTAAGTAACCCACTAAGAAACTCATCAATGAAATATCAAAACTATTAAGGGTGGAGATGTCTCCAATTCCAAGATATTAAACACATTATTAAGCCAAAAAAAAAAAAAAAAGCCCCTTGATGAAAAGTCATACATATTGCACTTTTTTATATACCTTTTTTTTAAGAAAAAAGTAGTGCTTCGTTCATATAAAAAAATGAATTAAATTTATAGAAATTAAGACAATTCGGTCTCGAATAAGTTATAAGCCACCATACCAAAAAATATAATAATAATAATAATAATAATAATAATAATTTACAAAAATAAAATATTTAAATAAAATAAATAATTTTTAAAAAGTAAAACTAAAAAAGAGTTCACCACAATTAGGAGATTTGAAGATTGATTTTTAAAAATCACGTTATTTCTTATCTTTGCAAATGTTGAGAATCCGGTACTGACCCAGGTACCAAATCTTGTGAATCCGCAATCCACTTCGATACCGATTGATGTGGATCCGGTATCGATTGTTGGGATTTCGCAACGAAAGCGTCAAATCGAATTTTTACCATAAACTCGTCTTCTCAGCAGAAGCTGATACAATCATTAAAAAGAGAAAACCTAAAACAAAAAATATGCGAGTAAAATAAAATTCATTAAATAAGAAAATATTGCACCTGACTCCTCTTCTGTAAAAAAAGTAGCTACAACCCGAGCCCTCTTTCTAAATCTTTTCTATCCTTCTCTCGTCTTCTATAACATCCAAAGAAGACAACCTCGAGTAGCTACAATACGAGCTCTCTTTCTGAATCTTTTCTATCTTTTTCTCGTCTTCTATAACACTCAAAGAAGACAACCTCTCCACGTGCACCCGTGCATAAGGTGCACTCAAATAATGGCTACTCTCTCTCTCTCTCTTTTCTCTCTGGTACGGTAGCCCAAAAGCTCCAGCCGTACTATTTTCAAAAAACAACCAATAAAGAGCTCATTGTAGCTACAATTACATGCAAATTTAGATCGGTCGTTTGGTTTATAAATTTGAGTTCAATTGCAAAAGTTAAAATTGCACGAGGATGTTCAAATGTAGCAGTCAAAACTACGCCAAATTGACTACAATTTTATCTGCATGAATTGAAACCAGTAACATTAAATAAAAATAAACTTACCTCCCTATTAATTTGTCAAGCAAAAAGTAATTCTTTTTCTATATAAAAGGTAATCTTACCATATCTCATATATATAAAAAATAAAATTTATAAATACTCTTGCCAACATTTTTACGCAAATAAGAAAATAAAATATTTATAGTTACTTTACCTTTAAGTACATCAAACCAAACAAAATCTATATAATTATAACTACTATATTTATAACTATGTACACCTTCAACTATACTATGTTAATAATTATATTCAACCAAACAACTTCTAAAATTGCACAAGCTTGAGGAAGAGAATGCCTAATTTGAAAATGCGCCAAATGTGCCTTTGTAAAATAACTACTATATATTTATAACTACATACATTTTGAAAATTACATTCAACCTAACTGCTGCTAAAATTGCACAAGTTTGTAGGGTATGCCTAATTTGAAAATGCGCTAACCAAGTGTACCTACTAGAGTTCAATTCCCAGACATCAAAAAACAAATACAAATAAGAAATATCTCTTAACCAGATCTAAATTTTTTAAAATCTTTTTTTTTTTTGAGAAAAGGATGGCCCGCTACGTGCTTCATTCATTAGGAGATATGAATTTAGCGTACAAGAAGAAAACAACTTAGGCTTCCAGGGCAAAACCAAATAAGAAAATAAAGAAGGAAAAATGCGAAAAGTAAAAGGAAAAAGAAAAGAACAAAGAAGACAATTATAGGAGCGAGATCCAAGAGTTTGGTGATAGAGCTCGTTCGAAGCTCACGAAGGCTTCACGGAGGATCGAACGGAAGACAAAGCTGTTTCGCTCAGTCCAGACAACCCACCAAATAGCTGCAAGTTTGGTTAAGCCTTTTGCTCTTTTACAGACGTCGGGGGTATGTGATAGTAGGTTCTATAGGTCTCGGATGTCCGCGCCGAAGCACTGTTGGGTGCCTTAGCCAGTCGTTGGAGAAGAAAACGGACAAGTACACAATTGCCGAAAAGATGTCCGAGGATAGTGCACAGACAATGCAGGAAGGTTCAACGAGTCCCTCGACTGATAAAAAAAAAGTCCTAAGTCAAAGTAAGAATGTCCCCGTGTTCAAACTCGCGTCCGCCGCCGCCGATCGCCGCCCGCACCACATCTGACCGACGCTGCCGCTCCCACCCTTCAAACCACCGCCGCCCTTCAAACCGCCGCCACTCTTGCCCTCATCCTCACGCTGCCGCCGCCGCCGCCGCCGCCTCTCCCTCTCTGCCACCGCCGGGACAGCGCTGTCTGGACGCGCGAAGCGCATTACCCTCAAAAGCAGGGCCATGCCGTCGGCGTTCACATACCACCACCCCACGCCGACCCCGCTGCCTCCGCCCCCCACATCGGGTTCCGCACCACGCGCAGCTGCCGTCCCCGAAGGTATTTGGCCCGTCTCGATGGCGGTCAGGAGCGCCGCCACAGCCGACATGGTCGGCAGCGCCGCCGCCCGGCCACCGCCGTGGAGGAGGAGGTGTTTGGCGGGCTGGAGGGCGCCGGCGAGGAGGGAGCGGGTGAGGATCTTCACGGCGGCGGAGCTCCGCACGGCCCGCTGGACGAGCTCAGGCTCCGCCGTCGACGATTTCGACGCAGCGGCGACGGCAGGGTTCCGCCACGTGGCGGGCGGCTGCTCAATCTTGGTGTAGGCCCGGGCCCACGGATTGTCCAGTTCGTTTTTACCGTTACCACCCGGGCCGGGACCCGCAGGTACCAAAATGGAATATTCCGTTAGCAACATATTAATTAATATATCGAAATTAATTAATTGCGTCAAATTTACAAGTTAAATTTTGACAACTTCATTTGTTTCGCTTACCAACTATCTCACAAAATAATATAACAACAACAAAAAAAAATTATGTTAATCCTTGAAGCTTTAATATAATCACAAATTTTTTTAAAAAAAAATCCTACATTAAATTGAATTAAAGTTTTAATTTATTTTGAATGATAAAATTAAAATAAAATAAAAAAAAAAAAAAAAAAAAAAAAAAAAAGCTGCTTACCTTCCTCTACAGTGAGATCTCTATAAGCAGAGAAACTTGCAAAAATCTCCTCCAACATTTTTAGCTTCTCCTCAATTCCGTCACCGGTACGCGGCAACTCGAGTCCATAGAAAAAGCCCGGGAGCCCGAAAACAAACATTCGGGCCTCGACCCGGCCAGCGATGGCGTCCTTCGCGAGCATCCACCGGTGATCATCCACCATGCAGGTGACCAGGGAAATGGGCCTCCTTGACCCGAGCCATGTGGACCGAGAATTCACCGGACCGGAAGGGTCGAACCGACTCGAACCGGTCGGCGCCGCACAAGAGGAAAAGCTTTGTGCCCTCGCCATCGTCGCCGGTGATGTTCAGGAGCTCCGTGTTGGCGCCCGTTCGGTACTCCGTAGTTCGGCCTACTTTCAGCTTATTGCTTGTTCCTGCTGCAGCTTCTTGAGAAGCCATTTCATGTATGTATGTATGTAGGTTTGAATGGTTGATTTGGATTTTGAACCTGCAAGTGTAATTGTGTAAGCACATACATAATCAAACACACAATGGCAATGGAGGTGTGTGTGTGTGTGTGTGTGAGAGAGAGAGAGAGAGAGTTTTTTCTCTGTTTACCAGAAACTATATAGTAGGGGCTTTTTCAGAACGCAAAGGGAGGAGGGGGAGGTTGGAAGGACTTAAATAGAAGCTACTGATAGAAAGAGAGAGAGAGAGAGAGAGAGAGAGAAAGAGAGAAATATAGGTAGAGGTATTATAGGAAACTGTCACGATTAATGTTTAAATCACCGACAGTCTCTAAAGCAATTGGCAAAAGATTTGGTGGTTGGTATTCGTGACCCAAGTTCGAATCCTAATTGATTCACATTTCTAGCTAAGTTTATTTCTAAATGAAATAAACGAAGCGGATAGCGTGCAATCAAACCGATCTTACATAGTAAATATTAGACCAATTATACTATGCATATATATATATATATTTCTGAAAGGGTTAATTTCATACAGTTTACTATAAATATAGTGAATTATTTCAAATATATGCGTCGTTAAAATTTACTAGAAAAATTTAGTTAACAATAGATTGAATACTTAATTCTAATTAGTTTTTAATATTTTTATTTTTTATATTATAATATTATGAGTTTTAGAGGAATATATTTGTGAGGATAAAATTAAAAATATAAACAGTTCTCTAATGTTTCTCTAAAACAGTAACAAATTAAATGGACATATTTGAAAACATCAAAAATTTTGCAAAAATAGCATATGAAAGTTCAACTTTATAAGAAATATATTTGTAGGGACCCATATGAAATTAATCCTTGCTGAAAAGATAACAAAAGAGACAAAAAACTTAAAAAATCTGATTATAGTACGGTCTATAGCGCAAGTAATAAAGTACTCGATGGTTCGAATCCTAATTAATTTATATTTTATTTCTTTCACCACTTTTGATTCCTAAATTAATATTTCCGGTAGTTTCTTTTGTTAATATTTCGTTAAATTATGTACAAAAAAATTACGGATACTCATCTAAATTTATCGAATATTCACTTTAGTATCCTTTAATTTTAATTTTATCACTAATTTAGAAAAATAAAATAAAATAAATAATAAAAAAAGAAAAATAAAATTACGAAAAGCTGCTTGACCTTCCTCTACAGTGAGATCTCTAAAGCAGAGAAAAATTCGAAATCATAAAGAGTTTTTAAAGTTTTTCCTTATTATTATTATTATTATTATTATTATTATTATTATTAGTCATCATTCCTCCCGTGAGGGCGCGAAAATCGGGGCGTAGCGTGGCGTGCTCAGCATTCGGGTTGTGTCCTTTAACGCAGGACTGCCACACGGCCTGCACGCCCCTCCAACGCCCTCAGTAGCCGCGGGAGGCCGTTTCGCCTGCAGCATCGGCCAACAACCCCGGCCCCACCCCCACCTCAAATTATTTTTTTACCTACCCCCTCTCTTCCGTCGTCTTTAGATGCATAAATATTTTGTTTAGCACTTTTTTTTTTTTTTTTTTTTTTTAGTGCTTCCTATAGTGCCACACTATTTTAACCTTGAAATTTTCATCAAACATAAGTTATTATTAGATAGGCGAATTATCGTATCGTTAACACTATTCATTAATCACAAAAATTCGAATTATTAAAAATATACAATTAATTCACTTAAAGCGTACAGACATAGTATTTGCCGGTCTCGATTGTGAGCACGATTCATTCCAAACACGACAATGGCAATGGAGGTGTGTGTGTGTGTGTGTGTGAGAGAGAGAGAGAGAGAGTTTTTCTCTGTTTACCAGAAACTATATAGTAGGGGGCTTTTTCAGAACGCAAAGGGTAAGGGCGGGGAGGGACGGTTTGAGTTAGGCGGCGAGTCGGGCGGGCGTCGTGGCGTCGGACGCTCTCTCTACGTGGCTGCCGGGCGCGGGACCTGCCTGCTGCGCTGGCGCCGTTGCATGCAGCCCTTCCCTTAATTTCCCTCCACATCCCAAATTTTTTCTTTTTTATATTTTTTCTTGGTAAATGCTCAATCGCTACGAATCAACTGTCTAATTTTTTAATATTTTAATTTTATTGTCCGATTTTTTCGTTTGGGGTTGCGGGAAGACTGTGTTACGTGCGTTGAAAAAGTACGTTGAAAAATATATTCTGTTTGTTTTCGTACGTAATATTGTGTTCCGCATATCGCGATGTGTCGGTTACGCTATATTTTCTACGGTCCCATCGAAGAAAGCATAAGCATATTCCTATATACTTTTTTCACAATTTTATTTTATCTAATAGCTTTAGATAGGTTTCAATATCAAACTAAGCCTAAGTCAATCAGTAAATTGGCTCTAAATTTTGAATTATATTATTTATTTATACAGATTTAATTAGTGTATTCTATGTCATTCTCGCAATAATAAACTAATTTTTTAATATTTTATTTTTTTTATATTATAATATTATGAGTTTTAGAGGAATATATTTGTGAGGATAAAATTAAAAATATAAATGGGCTTCTCTAATGTTTCTCTAAAACAAGAATAAATTAAATGGACATATTTGAAAACATCAAAAATTTTGCAAAAATAGCATATGAAAGTTCCAAATTTTGAATTATATTATTTATTTATACAGATTTAATAAGTGTATTCTATGTCATTCTCGCAATAATAAATTTGTTAAAGAAATAAGTAGTTTAAATTTTAAAGCCAGATTAGAAGGTTGGATGGTAAAATTAAAATTTTGAAAGATTAAATATCTAATTTAAAATACTCCATAGTTCAGCTAAATTTTATATGTTTATATTTTCCCTTCATATTATTTCCTAGTCGATTCATTTGGTTCATAGTAAAAATAGATTTTCTAATTTTTTTAGATTTTTATAGACATAGTGTTTTTGTTTTTCAAATGTTATAAATCGAAAATGAAAACTGTGGAAAGAGTTTTTATTTAATCCAAGGAGTGTTTGGTATTTTTGAAGTAACACATAAGATTGAATTTATTTAATAAAAATTTAAATTATATTAAATTAAATATTTGTTTTGTATTGAAATATGAACTTGAATTCAAAATTTAAATTTATTCCTTATTATTATTATTATTATTATTATTATTATTATTATTATTGTTAATCTGTGTTCCTCCCGTGAGAGACGCGAAAATCGGGGGCGTAGCGTGGCGTGCTCAGCATTCGGGTTGTGTCCTTTAACGCAGGACTGCCACACGGCCTGCACCCTCAACGCCCTCAGTAGCCGCGGGAGGCCGTTTCGCCTGCAGCATCGGCCAACAACCCGGCCCCACCCCCACCTCAAATTATTTTTCCACCTCGCCATCTCTTCCGTCGTATTTAGATGCATAAATATTTTGTTTAGCACTTTTTTTTTTTTTTTTAGTGCTTCCTGTAGTGCCGCACTATTTTAATCTTTAAATTTTCATCAAACATTTGTTATTATTAGATAGGGATGATATCTCTTTCTTAAAAAAAAAAAAAAAAAAAAACATCTGAATGAATGAAGATCTTTTATTACACCCTCCTCTTATTTAAATCTCCCAGGTAAAAAAATATACAAAAATAAAATAAAAATAAATTTTAATTCGGCCGCAAATTTATAACACTGGATAAGGATGGACACTACAATTGTGGGCTTTTTCGGGCCGGGCCGTGCCGTGCTGGGTCGCATTGTAACCCTAAAGTTTGTTTGGTTTTTATTTTTATTTTTTATTTTTATTTTTAGAGTTTGGAAGTGCTATCTCAAAAAAAAAAAATCTTCGACTAAGCTCGTAAGTTCACTAATTTTAAGATTAGTTAAAATTTTAATTAATTTTTCATTAATTTTAAATTTTATTTTTGGTTTAAAATTAATGGTAAATTTCAAATACCATCTATGAGGTTTATTTCACTTTAGTATAAATATCTTTTAAAGTATATTACTTTAGTATCTTGTTGTTTTAATTTTCTTATTTCATTAGTATCTCTGTTAACTCTCCGTTAAATCATATATAGAAAACTTTAGATACTTCACATATGGTATATCTAATATAATTTATTTTAGCACTCTATAGTTTATCAAATTTTCACTTTAATATTCTGTGGTTTTAATTTTATCACTAATTTAACAAAAAATAAAAAAAGGATAACGAAAAGAAAATTAAAATTATGGACTGTTCTCATCAAATTTTTGTTTGGTACATGTATTTTATGTACGTAATAGAGATTTATTTTGTTATTATTTGAACTTTGATGGTTTGGTTAATAAAATAAAATGTCTTTGCTATGAGTTTTTTGTTTGAAGATATGCTTGTCATTTTTGCCGTAAAATTGATTTCTAAATAATAGTGGTAATTTATTTTTTCTTCTTGGTTAAATTTAAAAAAAATATTTTGTAAATATCTGCTCTTTTTTACTTTTTCTCCTAACTTTTAAAAATGTATATTTTGTCCTCCTAAATTTCATAATACTCTTGCTTTTTCTATAAGAAAAAAATTAATTTTTTAATATATTTTTATCATTTTGAAATGTATTTTCGGTATAAATTTTAAGAAATGTACGAATATAGCGATGAAACCCTAACTGAGGGAGGCTAAATGCAATTTGATATGTTGAGAAAAAAAAATATATATGTTTAAAAGTTAAGGGAAAAAAAGTAAAAAAAATCATATATTTATAATAGTGTTTTTCTGTAATTTAGCTTTTTTTTTTTTTTTTTATATGTAGTCTATAGTCAAAATATAGCCTTATAATTTCTATTTTAATTTTTCATAAAGATTTATTATTACATAGATCAATAAATTTGATAAATTAATATTTGATAAATTAATATTTTCTCAAAAAAATTATAATAAATTAAATAAACTCGAATATAACTCTGTTTAAGTCAAATATTAAAGATTGAAGAACCCAGCTTAACATGATGGGTGGGAATCATTTTAAAAACAATAAAAGCTAATTTAAATACAGAAATATGATTTGATTAAAAAAATTAAATAGAATAATTTTAATAATTTTAATCACTTGGAATGGAATAAAATTTTTTACTTAATTGATTCTAATATCTTAATTCTCAAAAATTAGAAGGAAAAATGACTTGGCCCTGTTTCAGTATACATTTTAATTGTATAGATCGAACACATTCATTATACCTAGTAATATTTTAAATATTTCTATTATAGCATTAATGGATATTATTATCTAAGCAATATTTATGATTATCAATGTACATACATTTTATCTAGCCATATTTTAATAATTTTTTTTATTGTGACAATAATAAAATATCATTTTTGACAAATATTAATTTCCTTATTTAAATTTATAATATTTTTTCACTTTTTTAATTAAATCAAATATTAGTAGCTGTATCGAGAGTCGTTAGGAACTTGTTTGGAAAGCCAAGCAAAAAGGGCGCCTCACTCTCACCCGACCAATGAGACGCTGCCACGTCGTCTCCCATTGAGCAAATCCCTCCGCGTAAAAAAATTTCATGGACCGCGTCCACCACGTCAGCCTTAAGCGGCCTTTTTCCTACAATGTTAAATCTAAAACAGATTGAGAATTAAGTAAATCGCAATTGTTTAATAATAAATGAGATTAAAAATAAAATAACTCGCATGTAAATCCTTGGAAAAAGATAAATAAATTGTGGGGTTCATGGATGACGTGGTGAACCAGGTTCATGGAGAAACTCCATTTCCGGTCCAGTTTCCTCTGCGTGAAGCGAGGGAAACGACCAACCTCGAACCAATGAGCGCCTGTGCCAGCTCAGCACCGCGACCACCTATAAATATCTCCGCATCACCCGCTTCATACCACAGTAGCGTATACTCAGAGAGAGAGAGAGAGAGAGAGAGAGAGAGAGAGAGAGAGAGAGGAGAGGGGGAATGGAGGAGGAGCGTACCCGTGCAGAGGCCCCACGCCTCCACCTCCGACCTACTCGCGTGGCCGGAGAATCCGCCGCCGATCTCCTCCTCCTCCGCCGCCGCCGCCGCCGCCGCAGCCAAGGTGAGCCCCTGAACCCCTCCACCCTCTCCCCCTTCATCCTCTTCCGGCGATGGCTTAGGGTTTCGGGGATTTGTTTCTCGCAGCCGATGGGAGGGATCAGCCCGGTGATGTTCGGGGCCCCGATGACGGAGGAAGAGGCGGAGAGCGTCAGCAAGAGGTGAGATCGATCCGTAGCTAGGGTTTTTTCGTTGCGTGGATTATAGGAGAACTATGGCTCCTTTGTACTCCTTAGTGCTGTGATCTCTGATCCGATCGAAATAATGGCGATTTGGATGCTGTACCACTCTTTAAAAGACAAATGTGCTTTAATTTGATTCACTTTTTTTGCGATATGTTCGTATCTATAATGATCTGCTGGTTTTACCTGATCCGTTGAACTTAAATCTCGCAGTTTTTAGTCGCTTTTCCATGTTGTCGATGGATTCGAAGAGTTTAAAGTTGTAGAAAATTAGATAATTAGTTGGCTACTCGTACTCCCGATACACCGTTATTTTTCTTTTCTTTTCTCCTTCGAATGTAATTTAATAGAGACAATTTTTAGCTGTTTATTAGATTTAACAAGCGTTATTGTAAACTATCTGTTAAATTAAGTTGAAGCAGTTTTAATGAAATATTTGAAACTTCTAGGTTCACTTGTTCTGCTAATTAATTTACCTCTGTTGCTGCTCTAGTTCATGTTCCACGACAAAACTAATAAATATCCTCATGGTATGGATGCAAGCTAAAGATAAAGATGAAGCATAACAATGTTTTAGCTTATTGGTCTTCGCTCTAGCAGTAGAAATAAGATACAGGACCAAATGGAATTATGAAACACAACTTCAATGTACTGATCCCTTTGAAGAGACAAATAGATGCTCTTTCTCAGTGGATTTTTTTAGTTATAACTTAATGTTTGTTATATGACATTCTATGACATTGTGATTTGGATGTGATTTGTGACATCGAGAGTTCTTTTCAAGTTATTAATAAATAACTACAGTTAGGTTCCTTCTCAATGTTCTCATCCTTTTCTCTTTACTCCGGCCCCTCTGTTCCACTTAGGATTCTCTGCTTCATGTGGTATTTTTGCTGTGGATATCTTCAGGCTGAGCATTTACCTCTCTTTTCTCGCTCTTATTCATAGAATTATAGTTTGAAAACTTCAGAGATACTGTTCTTTCTTTTTTAATCCTCAAAAAAGAAAAAAATTGATAATAGTTCTTTTGCTATAATATATTTGGATTGGAGCATCTTAATATGGTAACTAGTGATTCTTTTGCTTTCACTAGTGTATAGGCAGGGTTCGCTTAACTTACCAGATGCTCTAAAAGATATCTACCTAATTCAACAGCTAGTTTTGATTTTCTACCACCCATCATTTACAACATTACCATGTCTCATTTAATCTTCTCTTGCCAACCATAAAATTCAGCTGTGCCACGAAACCTTGCTCTGTCTCGAAGTTGAGGGAGATGACCGGGAGTGGTATCTTCGCTGCCAATGGCGAAAATGGTGAATCAGAGACTGATTCTTCTCTTTCCAATCCTGATAATAAGACAGCTTTGCGAATGTATCAGGTATCATTTCTTGATTAAATGGAGTTTTGTTCTGCGACTTCCACCTACTGTGCTGTGCTACTGTTGGCATATGATTTTCTTCTGGTCTCTTTGCTCTGAATATGTGCAGCTTAAACAACCCTATTTTCATGTCTCCTGCAAAATCACCCATTTATGTATCTTCCCTTGTAAAAATCTGAATTCTCTGGTATAACCCCTCAAAGTGCATTTTGTTGGAAAATGCTCTTAAGTTGGGGCATCATGGAATTCACAGGGCTTAAGTTAACTTTATATCGGAAACAAACAATTTTTTAAAGAGGTAATTTTTTAATAATATTTGGGTATAGATGTAGAAATCAAGTTTGTGAAGGGAATATATAAAAAATTCGGATTTTACAGGGGTATACGATTGCTTGTACCTTCCATATTTATTCAAAGGTATAATACTTTAGGAACACTTTGCGCCTCCTATCTATTAAGGAGGAGATAGTCCATTATGCAACTTAGTCAAACTATTGAATATTAGCTAAGTGCCTGTTGCTTCTGCTATGGCTATTGTGACATTTCATCATCTGCATTTCTCTTAGTGTGCCATAATTGTTTAAATGAAATACGCTGTACAATAAGTTGGGATGAACCAATCCTCTCTCCTCGTCTTCCAGCAAGTGTTAAGCGCAATCAGCCAGGTCTCATTTGGTTCCGAAGAGAGTGTTCCGCCAAAGAAGCCAACCACACTAACTGAGGTAGCGAAGCAGCGAGAGCTAAGCGGGACTCTGGAGGGGCAAACCGAAGCTGAAAGCAAGAAACAGTTTTCAGAAGCAAAAAGCAAGGAACTTACCGGGCACAACATCTTCAGTCCTCCTCCTGAGATTCCTGTAAGACCATTAGCACCACGGAATCTGGACTTAAGAGGCCACTTGGATTTTGCGCTTCACCAACCTAAGAACATTTATACTTCCGCCGAAGTATCATATGTAAGTGAGATAGTAATTGTGTCGGCCTTCTATGCATTAATCTTAACTCAAGCGTTTTCGCAAAATATATCCTTTTTCTGAAATTTGTAACATCACAGCATTTGTGCAACTTTAGCTTGCTTTTCAACCTTTGAGATTAAATAAGTTCCTTGCTGCACAACCGTGCGTGAATCTTCTCATTTTGTTGGTTATGAAAATTGACTTCTGCAGCGAGCTGCAGATCTGAGTGGCGTCATCTCCGACGAAGAGACCGCAATAAAGACAGCTAAGAAAATTTATACACAAAAGTTTCAAGATCTAACCGGCGACAATATTTTCAAAGGAGACGCACCCCTCGGGTCCGCCGAGAAAATGCCAAGCACCGCGAAGTTGAAAGAAATTAGCGGCAGCAATATCTTCGCCGACGGGAAGGCTGCCGCCCGAGATTATTTTGGTGGTGTCCGGAAACCCCCCGGCGGGGAGAGCAGCATCGCACTGGTTTAACCAATTTACGACGTATGACAACAGCATACAAGTACACTGGGTGGGTATGTTTATGCGGATTCATCTGCGGAATTGTTATGTAACATGCTTGTTGTTGCTTACAAACGTCGACCGTCGCGGAAAGCGCGTTATTTGTATGATTTCTGACGAATTTTCTTTCGAATTTAATATTTGGTGGTATTGATTCTGGACTCTTGAGGAGGATATCAGATGTTGTGGCAGCAAAATTGTTAATTTTCATGGTTTCAGTAATTAGAAGTGTTTCTAGTTTCTCTTTTATCTATTCATGGAATGGTAAATACGACTAATTTATCATACAGCACTTCTGTTCTTTTAGCTTCTGTACGTAGGTATGATTATAATGTGTACTCTTGCGTAGTTTGTTTATAATTCTCCGCTTTAGTTTTAGGTATAGTATATAATTCGAGTTTCAGCATAAATAGCCCGAGAGCTTAGGTGTAGTTGTTCTCCGAAAGCTGTAACCTGACTAGTTTGTCTAAGACTTAGTTTGGTATTGAGGTCTATCTAATAGCTATAGAGATATATTTTTGCATTCTCTTATAGGAGACTCATTGCGATATGTGGAACGTAATATGCGAAAAGTAATATTACTAACAGAATATTTTTTTCAACCTACTTTCTCACCTTCACGTATCGCAATCTCCCCACAATCCAAACGAAGCGTAAGCTTATCACTCTTTCCCCTTACTGCTGCTAGAATAATAGCCATATGCGACTTGGTATTATTACATGCTAAAATAGGCGGTCCAAGGTTTTGATATCAGAAAATTACTATCAGAGAATAAGCATAACAAACACAAAGAAGAGTGCCGATTACATAAAGAGGGAATCGAAGAACCCACAATATTTAACACATCACGCAACAGCGGCTAAACACAACAAAAGACATAGCAAATACAGTTTTGCTTATTTGCAAACATGCACAACAAGCTTCACTCACCACCACTCGACTCGGCGCAACAACTTTATTCTTGCATAATCCACCTCGGCAGTATATGACAAAACTCAAGCATCCTCCTGCCCTAAGAGGGCGAGAAGCATCCTCTCGTAGTCTCCACGAGTGTCCTTCGCGATGGCGCGGTCCAAGGGCACGCTGTTTCTCTTGTAGTAGGCCTCGTTTATCACTTTCAGGTCCACCTCTGCCCGGGAAGCTATCACTCGAGTGAGGGCGTGTTCGTCCGTCCCCATCTTGTTGACCGCCAGCCTAATGATCTTCTCAAAGTACTTTTCTGGGGAGCAGATGCATTTGATGGTGGCCCTCAGAGCAGCGAGGAACTCGTCCTTGGGATCAGATTTCAGATCCTGTGATAATCAGAGCACCACAATTAGGAGATTGAAGTTAGCTTTGGTTGTTGCGACATAAAACAAATGATCGAAAGGGCGAATCTTAAAATCCCTGCTTGCACGCAGGGTGGAGACGAGAGATATTATGAACCATGCATGCGGCACTGACAAGAGAGGCAGCAGAGGAGGTAATGGAAGGGGATTTAAACCATTAGGCGTCGGATAACACATGATATCATAGGAGGCGGCTTAGAATCAGCTCTCACACCGCGATATCACAGGAAATAGTGAGAATATAGTCCACCCAATATACTATTGCTTGAATGAGGAAAATTTCGAATTTCAACGGCATTTCTTTCCTCTAAAACTTTTGGCATGAATAAATAAATAAAATTAGTTTGTACCCTACAAAGATACTTTTTCTTTCTTCGAAAGAATGCACTCGGCAAAGATAAAAGACAAACATGCATTGTAAGCAGCAGGAAAATGATGTGCCTTCACGTGTTGATGAGGATTTCAAGGGAAATTATGAAGCATCTTTGTACAGGAAAAACCATGACCAACCAATGACTTTAGATATATACACAATAACAATCTTCTGTAGGCTAACACTAGCTAACGAGACATCATCGCAATAAAAGGCATCTCAATGGAAAACAAGCCAACAAAACTCAGACGACTAAAATAACAGAGCACGGACATAAATAAACGAAGGAAAACATCAAATAATCCGTTTTCCTTAAAATATAACGGAACAACATCTTAAATTTGCAAGAAAGAAGTAGAATATTAGAGCACAGTGGCTCGTATACCTTGTTAACTGGATTGCCAAATTCATTGTTATAGTGATTCAGTGTTGCAATTAGCTGAGCTTTGCTCCTGGTGGTGAGGATCCTAATGACATCCTCATCGTTGTGAGCCTTCTCAGAGATCTTTTCGTGCAGCATCTTGGCCTCTGATTTTGCCAATGTTGCGTTCACCTCCGGTCCCTCATAGCGGTATGAGCTTACAAGTGGCACCAAAAGCTGAAAGAAAGAATGTCATTCGGTGATAGTTATCAAAGGAAATTGGAGAATATGACTGAAATATTGTGGCACTGTTTAACTATTTTACATATGAGATACAAGAGAATTATCGGTCTTCTATTTTGAATTATCTCAAAAAAATTTCACAGGAAATTGAAGAACAAGGCAGAATGGAAGCAAACAGTGTGTGTAAAAATACGAAGATGATAATGCACAGGGACCACGCCCGCCCCCCAATCTTGAAGTAGAGCCCTTAACTATTTGTGTTTTGATATACACTCTTTTTACCTTTTTGTTCTTTCAATTTGAGTTATTTTTGAAACTGAAGCCCCAAATTTATTACAATTAATCATGACATATTAAGTTCAATTGTTCGATACACGTTTTCAACCAAGGGAACTGCAGCTTTCGTTAAACGTTAACGTTTTAACGTTTGATATCTAACAAAGCCACTAATTTCAACAAATCCCCAACTAAAATTTAGAAAACAACTAAAATAAAAAAAACAAAACTCAAAAGTTTAAAGGGATTCAATAAAAAAGATAACAAGTTTTGGAGTCCATACACTTTCACCAATAACAAATATCTAAATCAACTACAGATGTTTCTATCAAATGTAGTAGTTTAGTACCATTTAAACAAGATTACACACGAACACACAACAAACGCATGACAGGGTCCACAATGGCAATGTCCTGAACATAAATAGTAGATAAGCTAGTAATCAAGTTCATAAGTAGTTTTCCCTGGATCTGAGTCCACCCCCAGATAAGACCAAATAACAAACACCATTACCACAAAACAAAAACCAATAACTTAAAACTTTTAAAAAAAAGACAAATCGCTGTCAAAATCAAATTTGACAACAATCATTGAAAGAATGGATCTTAAACCCTCGGATATACCAAAATGTAACCAATAGCTTAAACTTTCGAAAGAGCAGTAGAAAGCGACCAAAATCAAAATTTCACAACGATTAAGAAAAGAATCATCATAAAAACGTAAATCTCCGATTTTTAAATCGGAAACATCAGGGGGAAAAAGAAAAAATGTGTTAAAAAAAGGAGCAACTCCTCGATCGTCTCTTCCGTTACCTTACGAAAGTCCCCAGTGGTGTGCGCTGCTACATCCTCCTCGAGCGATCGCTTGTACCGCGCGTGGTACGCTTGCCGCGCGGCGAAGAGCTCCACGGACGACCTCGCGCACGCGATCTCGATCAGAACGCGGTTTCCCGGATGCCACTTCCTTATCACCTCGTTCGCGAGCCACGCGTCCCTCTCCGGCGGATCCAGCGTCCACAGCAGCACCAACCTCTGCGCCCACCCACAAAGCCCAAGCCACTAAGATCTCAACAGAGACGACCCCCAAAGGATCGGAAGAGGAAAAACCAGGGATCAGAGAAGAGGGAGCACCTCGAAGTCTCCGGTGGTCTCTTTGTCGAGGGACTTGAGCAGATCCTCGCCGTAGGTCGCAGCGTAGGCCTCGCGGATCGCGCGGCGCTGGGCGGCGTTGCGGTGGGCGAGGATCGAGATGATCAGCTTCTCGTTCGTGCCCCAACCTGCGCGACCAAGCGATCCGATCGAAACCGATCGAGAGAGAGAGACACACAGAGAGATACATCGAGATCAAAACCATAAAACACCATCCCGAGAAGAGATCGAAGCAATGCAGGGGGAGGGAAATCGCTACGTCACCATGAAACGCCTTCCGCAGCTGCGCACAATCGTCGGCGGGGGAGGAGATCGCCTCGGGAATCGTAAGAGTCGCCATTGATGAGCTCCGAGAGAGAGAGAGAGAGAGAGAGAGAGAGAGATGAGGACGAAGAAGACGATCGCGGGGGTTTTTATAATGGCTTCTGGAAGAGTGTAGGGGTTTAATAAGTGTCCGAGTAATGCTGACACGTGGCATGATTTGTTCTCGGTATTTAAATGCAACAACAATAATTATATCATCATTAATTAATTAATTAATTTTGATTATTATATTATTATTAGTGAGTTTAATTTTAATTCAGTGTTTTAATTATTTCCGCGCGATCAATCCACTACACTTGTCGTACTAATAACCGTACATTAGTACATATACGGAAAGGGAGAATTCTCACCGTTAGATTAACAATGATTTGCTTTGATCGGACGGTGTACCGTATAGTGCATATCAAATTATATTTTTAATTGTTTTTAACATGTCAAATCATCATACAATACGAAATATATAATAATAATATAATAATAATAATAATATGCTAATAGCTACTATTATAAATCACACAAGCGTATTGCTCAATTTAAATTTAATAAAAAAATGTGTGCTAAAAAAACAATAAAAAATAATTTAAATTGAAAAATAAAAAATATTTTTATTTTAGTTTATGGTATTTTATCATTTTTGTAATGTGGTGATGCTTAGAGATGAACACAACGTGGATAGGTAGTAGGTGATTCATATGATTTTTTAAAAAAAATAAATATCGTAGGATAAAGTTATTTGAGTTATTATTATTTTTTTTGTCCGAATTCGTTTGGAAACTACTAATTGGGGACTATTGAGTTTTTATTAGTAGGAATAGTAAAACATTATATATATCTTAAACTCTATTAAACCCCGTTCCTAATTGCCACGTGGCGTATTTTCCTTAATCCATAGGAGTATAGGACTAATCTACCAATTACTCCTAATTACTACCAATTACTCCTAATTATTTTTTCCCTGTTGCCGGTTCGATCCCGCTACCCGCTGCGCCTCTTCGACAACGCCGCTTCGTTCCCTACAACCCCGCCTCTTCGACAGCGCCCGGTTGCTCCCCTATTTCTCCTCTCCTCTCCGCCCCTTTCCTTCGAGCCCCTTCGTCTCCTCGAACTCTCCCCTCCCTCGAAACCTAGCTCTCTCGATCGTGGGGGGTGGGGTGCGGCCATGAAGCTTGCGGGGCTCAGATCGGTGGAGAACGCCCGCGACGAGTCGATCCGGGCGGCAACGTGGGTCCCTGCCACCGACTCCTGCCCCGCTCTCCTCCTCACGGGCTCACTCGACGAGACCGTGAGGCTTTGGCACCCCGACGAGCTCTCCCCGGCGGCGCCGCCCTCGCGCTGCCACGCCCTCGGCGTCGTCGCCACCGCCGCCCACCCCTCTGGCTCCCTCGCCGCCGCCGCCTCCCTCGACAGCTCCGTCCGCGTCTTCGACGTCGACTCCAACGCCTCCGTCACCTCTCTCGACACGTCTGGGGCTTGCAGTTCGACCCCTTACTATTTTTTTGAAAAACTTGGTAATTAACTTTTCTCAATATGTTCAATTTTCACCTTAATATATATGATCCAACTATTCACTATAATGTGAAATTCCTTCTTTCTAACACCTATTTTCTCAGGCGCGACCTGATCGAGTCGTGGCCGCTGGGGAGCGTGGTGGCGCAGGGGTGCCACGCCGCCGTCGCCGTCGTGTGGGCTCACCGCGACCACCCCGACACCCTCGCCTACTGCTCCCCCTCCAACCTCGACTCCATGCACAAGGTCCGTTCGCCGAAATGCCCCACAGAACTCTCTCTCTCTCTCTCTCTCTCTCTCTCTGCACTGAATTGGATTTTTATTAGTGTTCACATATTATATGTTGTTTGGAAATGAGAAATGCGATTGGAGTTATAACCACTGTGTGCTAGATTTATGTTTAATTCAACTCAAAATTCAATTCAATTGAATGCATTGAGTGCGAAATTGGTTCAATTGAATGCTATATATATATATATGCAACCCTCTGATCAAGGATTAAATTAATTGGAGGGCTTTCAAATTTTCCACACCAACTGTTTAAGGAATGGAGGGCTCACACATGGATTCCACCTTGACGTAAGTAAAAGACAGTAAAGCACTAACATGCTGCACCAGATGAGAATACCTCACAAAAGAAGATTAGCAGCTGTTGGCACAAAAGCTGATGAAGTCTTTTCAACCCCTAAGCTTTTACGAGTCCTATTTCATATTCTTTCTTTTGTAGCTTTTCTATTTTTTTTAATCTGTGAATGGTGAAATTGAGGCTTTGGGATGGTTGAGTGAGCCCACCACTCTATTGCATGCAGAGACCTAACAACCAAAACTAGATAATTTGTAACCACGCCTATTAATTCCCGTATTAGCGTGACCACATGTCATTTTATCTTCAATCTATCATTAATTTTGTGTACAAATGGGCCAGTCTTGGGTCCACCCGTATTATAGATTATTTTAGTCGTTGGATCATGCATCATATTTCTGAATTCTTGACTGTCTATGTAGGGCTGAATTTTGGAGTGCAATGGCTTCCAATGTGACCTTCCAGTCCCGCAACGTACTCAGCTAGAAAGTCATGGTTAAGAAAGAGGTGATCTAGATTTTTTTTTTCTTTTCCTAACAAAGTTTGTTTAGTTTCTTTCTTGATTGGCATATTTCATCAATCTGTTAATGTACTGATCTTTTCTTGGGGCTTTCTTGGTTTTGGCATATACATATATACACCATGCCAAAACCCTTAGGGCCCATTTGCTTCATAGTTTGAAATAATCCCGTAATCCTCCATATTTTATATTGAAAATATCCAAATCATTATCGTTCAACTCAAGCTGGCTCATGATGGAGTTGGCCTGCACTATATAGGACATTGCACATGGCATGTTTAAGCATATTTAACTCGAGCGAGTTTCTGTAGAGTTGTTTGGTTGGAGCTTTTTGCTAAAGCAGAAACAAACCCAACAGAAGGAAAAGCTTAAAATTAGATGTTCTATTAAAGCATGCAGCACATTTTGGCCTCTTTTCATAGGCAAAAGATTGAGGACTTCTTTTTTTTACCAAACATCTAACTGCTACTGTTTTAAATAAGCTATTCCAAACATATGTTAGTTGTCTGCTTAGGCTTGCAATGTCATAGGTGCATCCCACCGTAAGGATGCTCCCTATTTAAGTTTTGTTCGAAAATACTACTTTATACAAATATGCCAAGGATATAACTCTTTCTAAATTTCTCCTATATGACCTTAGGACATTAGGACCACAATTGGATAATGATCTTATTATATGGGTTTACATTAATGTGAGGCTAATCCATTTGTCAGTGGGTAATATTGGATAACATTACTAATGCTCTTATTGTGGACATTCATATGGAGATCTCTGATATTTGCTGGATTCTGAGCAGTTGAAGTCCCTTCACCTCTGGTTTTAGTTCTTGCTGCTTTTCAGGGGCGTCAGAAAGAGTGAAAACCACTTGAATAGGGAGAACTAAATGATTCAAATCTACCGGTGTAATTGTCATATTATGTGTCGTTGCATTTTCGCTTAAAGGAGAAAATGTTTTCGGCAGGGGTGAAACCTTATGCGCCTCATTATATAGACTCAATGACATGAAGAAACCCTTCATAAGCAATGCAGTCACAAAATCAAGGCGGGCGACGAAAGCAACAACAGAAGGGATCAAAGGGGCAGGAGCAGGATCGAAGGGACGGAGACGGAATCGTCCGCGGCATGAGAGGCAACATGCAGGAGGATTGTAGATTGTAGATGTGATCGAAAAGAATAGATGTGAAGTTTATCACTTCAAAAATTTGTATATGTGATAAATTTTTAGCAGTTTAATTATGATATTATGATTATGATGGTACTATATTTTGTTTTGAATAATTTTAATTTGTATGAATTACTGAACCTTTTGAGTTAAATTAATATTTCCTTTTGTGTGGACTATTATGTTGTGTGTTGTATGGTTTTAACTTTGAAAGTATTTGTTTTGGTCGTTTGCTGTAGACAAGAATTACCGAACCTTTTGAGTTAAATTAATATTTCCTTTTGTGTGTACTATTATGTTGTGTGTTGTATGGTTATAACTTTGAAAATATTTGTTTTGGTCGTTTGTTGTAGACAAGAAATTATAAACTATAGTTTCCTAAACTGATTAAAATATATCTACCTGATTTATATTTTCTAAACTTAAAAATATATAAATTATTATTTCGTAACTTATAAAACTACTATATTCTATGTAATTTTAAATATATGTTCTTCACCGCTTTTTAAAAATAGATTCTCATGAATCAATTTTGATAATTGTATATCCTTTTTTAATATCATAGTAATTTTGCTGTTTTTTCTAAATTATAAAAAAATCTTAATGCTTAGAATAATTATTTACAAATTTCCTTAATTTTAATGAAAAGTATACAAATTTACTTAAAAAAATTATATTACTAATAAATTTACCATAAGAGAGATGCATATTGGGAAAAAAAATTTTATGAAGTACATAGAACTTGATTTGTAAAAATTAACTTTTAAATTTGTATGTAATGATGTATCTCATTTAAGTAAATCATTAGTAATCTGACTTTAAAATATATACAATATTTGTGGTCATATTATACTACTATTTATACTACTTTTGACTTCTAAATCTCATGTAGTACATTATATTTTATATTTTGAAGTTTTTCAAGTATGCCTAACTTTTTGTTGTTTAAAGCCATTTGAATTACAACTGCTTTTGTTTAATTTTAACTTGGAGTGCTTCTTCCTTCTTTTGCCTATGGTATGTAAGTTGAATAAATTGCTTTAAGTCCTCTCTATTTAGAAATTTTTGCACTGTTAGGATGTGTCGTCATTTTTTTTCCGCAAACTTATAAGTAATTCTTTAGATTTTTTTTTTTAATCATTATATGTTTTCAAGTCTTGACGAAGAAAAAATTTTGCTACAACTATATTTGCCCGCTGCATCGCGCGGGGTCACTACACTAGTATATATATATATATATATATATATATATATATATATATATATATATATATATATATATATATATATATATATATATATATATATATATAAATATAAATATATATATAAATAATATTGCTACATGAATCATAATTTCTAAGCAATTTCAAATAATTAAATATGATAATTTATAGTGTGACTTTTATTCATATTTTTTGGCCTAATAAATTACGAAAATAGTTAAAAATAAATTGTTATCATCAAAAATAATTTTAAATAAATTATTAAAATTGGTTAATATTTTTTTGGGCTCGGCCTATTAGGCTTATGGGCCGGCCCAGCCCATTTACATATCCGAACATAAAGGACTACAATGTAAATTGCAACTTTTTAAGGGGTAAGTTATGAATTAGAGGAGACTTCAGGGACTAATTTGCAAAATTTCCAGAATCAACGGAACCACATCTTATATTCCATTCACGCGATAAGCCCTTGTCTCTTCGCATTCGAGAGGCTTCTCCTCCTCTCTCTTCTTCTCCGAAACCCTAACCCTAGAAACTATGTCGCACTTCGGAAGGTCGGGACCCCCCGATATCAAGGACACCTATTCCCTCCTCGTCCTCAACATCAGCTTCCGTAAGAGCTCTCTCTCTCTCTCTCGCGTCGATCCGCATATGACCTCGTTAAAAATCGGATGCTTTTTCGTAGGTACCACGGCGGATGATCTATTCCCCCTCTTTGATCGGTACGGCAAGGTGGTGGACGTGTTCATCCCCAGAGATCGCAGGTGCCTACCTAAAATTTCGAGATTTGGTGTTTTTTTGGGGTTTTTTTTCAGTTGGATCAGCTCTTGGGTTCGGATTTCTAGGGTTTGGATGTTTTTGCTACTTTTTTGTTAATGTTTTAATTCGTTTTTTTTTTTTTAAATATGTTTGATCTACAGGACTGGGGAATCGCGTGGTTTTGCGTTCGTGAGGTATAAATATGCTGATGAGGCTCAGAAGGCAGTGGAAAGGCTTGATGGCAAGTTCTCCCCTTTGTTTTTTAGGATATTTACAATTGATTTTTATTTGAGCATTTTGTAATCTTTTATGTGCTGTGTTGTTTGCTTCATCTCTTTGTAGGCCGCAATGTGGACGGTCGCAACATTATGGTGCAGTTTGCGAAATATGGCCCAAATGCTGAACGGATGTAAGTTAGGATTTTTTTTTTGATTGAAATCTACTATAGATGAACGAATCGAATTGCGCATTGCTTTTTTCTTATGGATAAAACTTGTCTGTACTAGTTTGTGTAAGTGAAAAAAAAGAAACTTGTTGGTATATGGATTGTGCCTGCCTAGTTTTGGGATAAATTGTAGTGAATTATTTCTTTTTCGGTTAAATGAGAAGCGATTTTCCCTCTGTCAGCTCAGTTCTGTCTTACTATGATTTATAATTTGCTATTCTGTATAGTTGATGCTGTACATTAGTTCCTATTTTGTCAATTTTGACCTTTTGAGTTACTCTGTATGCACTCTATATCTTTTGAATAACATTGCCGACTCATACTCTTCAGACAAGGATATTTATCCAAGTATTGATCTGTTACATTGCAAGTTAGTCGATCTGCATTGCTGATGCAATCTACAAAGTTTTGTAATTCTTGTATAATTCAGACAAAGTGGTTCTCAGAAATAGAAGGAAAGGATTAAGTGAACCAGAGGACATTTCCTCAAGATCAGTTGTTCCAGACCCGAAAGTGAAGAGCTTTCATTTGCGTAATGTGCTAGTTGTTTGACATGAGCTGGTTGCCTATTTTTCTTTTGTACAGTTGCTTAAAGATTGTGTACTGATAACAGCATTAGTATTTTTTCTAAAAATTATGGTAACCATCCCTATGCACTTATAAACTATTGAATGTAATTTTCCCCCCATAAATTAGTTTTCATACATATGTTTTAAACTATAGCGATAAAGATCTCTTGTCCACTAAATGGCAACTAGAGAGGGCCATTTATGTCTTATCAATATTTTCTTAAAAACTTTTTTTTTCTGGTTGAAATTTTTCAAAAATTAGATAACCTTATTTTTATCTTCAAGGTTACAATGCCGAATGCATTCCTAGGAAAGATATGTTCTCTCTTTTCTTTTGTCTGCAGCAGGTTATTATCTGAACAAATTTGCCCTGCCCTTGTGTTTGAATTGTGCTTTGTTTTTGTTGTCAGTTACGCCCATTGATGCTTTTCAGTTACATTATATCCTTACTTTTGCAGTCACAAAGGAAGAATTGTGGAAGCAGTCCCGAAGACAAAGGGCAGGTCAAGAAGCCGTAGCCCTAGGCGAGGGTGAGGGTCCTTATCTTTGTTCATTCCTGTTCATATTTAGTTATCAGAGGAAGCTGATGCCTTTCTTCAGTTCATTTGTCATGAAACTCAGTTTCTTTGTCTTCTTTTCTTCTTTTAATAGTAAATATCAAAATTTGTTTTATCAAAGTACCCGCAGAATGCAATAGTCTTTATGATGCCAGACTGCCATTGAACAATAAGTATATTGTACTTCCGCACAGTATGAAATATTTTCTTTATAAGGCTTCGAATGTTAAATTGCTAGAGACGTTATATTTTCTACTTGTGTTTATCGTGATCAGATATAGAGATGATTATCGAGACAAAGACTATGGAAGACGAGGCCGTAGTAGAAGCAGGGGAAGATCTGAGCGTGACAGGCATCATGATAGGGATAGGGACAGAAGCCGCAGTTTGAGCTCTGATTATGATAGAGGCCGTGGCAGAGGGAAGGCGGATGACGATCGACGGAGAAGCAGGAGTCGCTCATATGATAGGTACCACCATGAGGACATCTTCTTTGCTTAGTTACTTCTCCCACCTATTTTCTTATACTACCATCTTGTACAGTGCCTCACCTGCTCGGCGTAGCTATAGTCCACGCAGAAGCCGCTCATATGACAGGTAATGTTAAGATATCCTTTTTCTCTTAATGCCTATATTCCCTGGCTTTGGGAACTATGAGAAGCAATAGTAAAGTTGTCTGGCAAACGAAATTTCCGGTACATCTACGGTTTTGGGTAGCTGAAATGAATTTCCATGCTTGAAAAGCATGAAGCTTCTGTTTTGGCTCCAGTTGAAAGCTGTTGGAGGGAATTTAATGAAATGACTGTTAAAAGTTACTCGAATGGCACTTTGGCAGACAAACCGTACATTACTTTGTGATACAATTTGCTCTTATGTTGCCTTGTAAAACTATTTTGCAGTGCCTCGCCTGTTCGGCGTAGCGTTAGTCCTCGTAGGAGCACTTCACCTAAAAGGACACCTCCGCGTGAAGAGAGCCCTGAGAAAGCTATGAATGGGGAACGTTCGCCTCGTTCACGGAGTGCTTCTCCAAGAGGACGCCGTGCAGACTCTCGGAGTCCACGCAGCTCTGATGAGGTAGATATTTCTGTACTTCTAAAATGTCACAGTTTCCAGTTTTTGTTATAGCTAGTGGAAATTTGATTAGTATTTATCCTCGGCTATTGCAGGACTGAGGAAATCTTCAACTTGAGACATCCATCTTCTTATATCTCTAGTATTGTCAGTGAGCTGAATGAAGTGTGGTCAGTTTGATAGCTTTGGACTGTTTTTCCAATGTCATGAGTTTACTCTTTCTTGGACTTACTGTTCTCTGGAGTATGCCTTTTCTTTTGTTGGTTCTTATTTAGGAGTCTCAATGTGTCATTGTTCTTCTCTAGTGCCTTTTGTTTGCAGCTCTCTATGAACTTGTCTCCTTAGCTGTTTAGTAAAACTCTGAACTTATGGTTGAACATATTGTCCATTTTCTAGCTATCTGTTCGTGAGATCGGTGTTGCACCTAGCTGGTGAGATGATTTCATATGGACTTGTCCATGCTGATGACCGTGTAGCTGATTCTCTTTAACTCATGCTGGTGCTTGCGTTGGTGGTGTGGTGATGATTTGAGGATGATGATGATGATGATGATGATATTGTTTAATCAAGTTTTTAGTCCGTGATGGTGTTGAAATCAGCGTGAGGACAGGTGCTGTTTCAACCCCTTAGGCAAGATCATCTAAATGATGGTTAGCTTACTCCACTATTCTAATGCTTGGTAAGCAATGTGCCTAATTCTTGTGGCAAATCCTGTCCATTTAGATTGTGTACTCTTGTCATATTTACATCTTTTGCCTTTGTTATTTGTTGGCCTGAAAGGAGTAGTGCTAGCCATCGTGAGCGTCATGCACTCCCCACTTGCTGTTGCACCATCATCACCCAATCTTTTGCCATATGATGCTGTTATTGTAGCTGTATTTGTGAATGACATTGTTCGGGCATGCAATAACAAGCTTTGACTACATGCTCTAGGAATTTTCAGGTGGTCGGGACAAGCTAAGTACTTGGTTACACATACCTTGATACATACCTTGATACATTATCATATTTGTTGCATAATGACTTCTTTTTCCTTTTGTTGATCCTATTGTGCCATGGTATGTAGCGATTGGCTCGTGACTGTAGCTGTGAAGCTTCAGTGATGGAAGTTCTTGTAGATACTACCTGTTTGGTCGTGGGAGAAAAGTACGTCCTGTGGGCTCGTGATTGTAGCTGCAGCTAGCAGTGATTGCGTGTTGATTGTGAGACTGTTGCTGTGCCTGTAGCTACAGATGCCTACATGATTATAATCTAGTTCTTGTTACTTAGTCTGGTATTATTTTTCCTCTCCTGTGGATTTTGACCATTGTAGCATTATTAGATAAGGTATATATTGGGGATTTTTAGCTGATCCTTGAATGATTTCGGCAGATACTATGATGCTCTTAGGCAACCCTGTTTTGTGGACAACTTGCATTTTAGACTAGTTTATATTTTGTCCGAGGTTTGTGGCTCTGTCCAAATCTCATTTGAACCTTTTATTTATATAAACTACTTAACAAACTGATGCAAGATTGATCGTGAAGTATATTTAATCATTGATTTCTCATTCTTAGCTTATATATCCTGTGTGTGTCGTACTTAAGTCATTTGAAATATTGTAGCTTGTCGGATGAGTGAGGAAATATTACACTGCTACTTTTGTGTTGGATGTGGTTTGGATCTGATGCATTCATGTATTATTGAATCTTCCATCTTGTCCTGTGAGTTGTGTTGGATGTTTGTTATATATATGTATGTAACTAGGCGTGTTATGGATTGTGCCCATTTTGGGGGGGATTCTTAAACTGGATTTATCTTGGTTTTAAAGACGATTATTGGAATTTGGCATTGTCGGTCGTATATATGTCAGAATTGTTTTGTAATAACATGTCTCTTCATAAAGATTTTTTAACTGGAGTTTTCAGTGCTAAGAGTGTTATGATAGTATATATTTTTACTCTCAGTCTGTGTAGTTTCAGTCAGGGGATAATGCACAAGACTTTTGCTTGTCTTGCCAGTGTAGAAACGGATTGGAAGACTCTTTCTGCGATTAATTCTTGCTGCGAGATGCACTTACTGCTTTGTGAATATTATTGAGTGACTTTGTAGAGTGTAAAATAATTGAGCGCCATTTGACGGAATGTGAACTGCTGCTTATTTGAAAAATGGCCTTGATTAACTTTTGATATTATTAAGCATTGGATATTTGATGGTTATGTTTTTGTGAGGTTGAGAAGTGCAATATTTTACTTAGAGCATTGAATGATATTTGCTTCATCAGCTTCAACAGTTCTTTTTCGCGATCTTTTTGTGCCCTTTAGAATATATCTAAATGCACATTGGTTGGGACAAAGTAGGAATTTGAAGCTGGGAACTAATGTTACATGACCGCTTTCACTTTTAGATATAAGAGAATCTAAAGGATGTTAATATTCACTTTTGAATCTCGTCGGCACGGTTGTCGTCGGCGGTGAACCGAGCCCAGTACCAGTGACGCTCCCACACCGAGCCCATGGACTCGAGGGGCACCCCTTTGGTCTCGGGGAGGAAGGCGGCGACGAAGGCGGTCATGAGCGCGACCCAGGCGGCGAAGTATGCGAAGGTGGCGAACTTGAACCGGCAGAGCATGGCGAGGAAGAGCTGCGTCTGGACGAAGGTGCAGCCGAGGTTGACGGCCACGCTGATCGCCTGCCCCGCCGATCGGACCTCCACGGGGAAGATCTCCCCCGGGATGATCCAGCTCAGCGGCCCCCACGACAACCCAAACCCGGCAGAGAAGGCGCACATCAGCACCAGCACGGCCACTGCGTACCCCTTCGGCATTGCCGCCTCGCCATCGGCGCCGATTTTCGCCCCCATTATCCATGCCACCGCCACCTTCTCTTACATAAATAAAAGATGGATTAGCAATACAAGTGTGCGTGTCAGATTATACTCGAAAAAACACGTTGTTTCCCAATTTTTGTTCCTGTGGCTGCTGTGTAGCACTGCAGTACCTGGCAAATGATCATCTGGGCCCCACCGACTATAAACAGCTTCCTGCGGCCGAGCCGGTCGACAGTGAACGCGGACACGAGGATCGAGGCCAAGTTCACGCATCCCAAAATAACGGCCCCGACCAACGCCACGTCGCTCCCGAATCCCACCGTCCGGAACAGCACCGGCGAGAAGAACGCCACCACCGTCACCCCCGTCAGCTGCTGGAACAGCGGAATTGCCACCGCCATCGCCAGCTGCGGCCGGTACCGCCGCCCCAGCACCATCCTCGCGAACGCCCCCTCCTCGTTGCGGCGTGCGTCCTCGGCGGCGCGCGCGATGTCGTTGAGCTCGGCGTCGATGTCGGCTGAGGTACCGCGGAGGCGGCGGAGGGCGGCGCGGGCGGTGTCGACGGGCACACCGCGGTGGAGGAGGCTGGTGGGGGTGTCGGGGATGAGGAGGGCGCCAAGGATGAAGACGCAGGCGGGGGCAGCTGCGAGGCCGAGGGAGAGGCGCCACCCC
Source organism: Aechmea fasciata (assembly GCA_025177825.1). Taxonomy (NCBI): domain Eukaryota; kingdom Viridiplantae; phylum Streptophyta; class Magnoliopsida; order Poales; family Bromeliaceae; genus Aechmea; species Aechmea fasciata. The sequence continues at coordinate 7,043,213 of CM045937.1, forward strand.
CAGCTGCGTAGGCGGACCGCACCATAGTTAGTGAGGTTGGCGGCGACGACGCCGACGCCGATGAAGAATTGGAAGCCTGTCGTGAAGGCACCGCGCCACCGCGCCGGCGACACCTCTGCCAGGTACACCGGAGCAGCCTGGTCATATCACATTTTTTATTTTTATATTAAAAAAGTCTTATTAAATAGCTGTTGTGTGAGCAATTGTATTCATAAATTTTCACCTATGATTAGTTCTAACCAACTATTCAACGCGTATAGAGGCTCAATTTTGTAGTTGGCCTAGCTACTTAAAAATACTAACCTGGTTGGTGAATCCGACACCGAACCCGAGGAGAATCCGGCCGAGGATGAGCATCTCGACATTGGCGGCGGAGGCATTGACGGCGGCGCCAGTGAAGAACAGGGCCCCGCCGAGGCGCATGATCGCCTGGCGGCCGACGGCTTTTGTGAGGCGACCGGCGGCCAGCGATGCAGCCATCCCGGCAACGTACAGCGACGATGTGAATGCCGTCAGCGCCTGGCTGTCATACAAGCAGTACTCGTCGTCCTGCTTGGCTTCTACCGTCTTCTTCAAAACGCTGGGAAAGAAGGATCTCAGAAATGATTCCATGGTCGTCACACCCCCTATAAAATCAGGTTTGTTGTTTGTTGTATTGATTTTTCAAGTAACATGATGTCAGATGCAGTTCTAATCGATCTTTTGCACAATAGAAATGTTCAAGCGAGATGGAGAGAGACAGAGAGAGAGAGAGAGAATCACCTGAGATCCCGATGTCGTAGCCGAAAATGAGGCCGCCGGAGGCCGCCATGATGCAGGTGACGATGACGGAGGTCGTTAGAGATCCGCCGTAATCGGAGGCGGGGAATTCAGAAGAAAATCCACCACCTGCCATATTTTTTGCAGTGCTGCTCCAAAGAGAGAGAGCTTGTGTTGCAGAGAGCACTAAGTATTCATTTAATTTCCTGGGTCCTCTGCTGCCCAAGTGGGAAGTGCTTTCCCAATTTGCGGGACCATTGAAGGTGGTTTGTTTATTCAGAAAGGGCTCACTTGGGTTTGTGTTTGGTGTGAAGAATATGATGTTACACAGTTGAAGTGGCAAGGGTTAATGAAGTCTCGAGGGAAAGCGCATTCAAGTGAGAGTCAAGTAAGGGCGTAGGTTATTAACTCAAAGAGCAACGCCACCCATAGATACGCATATATGTAGGATGTAAATATGATGCTTTACTTATCCAAAATCTCTTATCCTCTTTTATTGATCTCCTCAACATTTTTCTTAATACTAAAAATTTGTAAGAAATTTATAAAGCTTAAGATTAATAGATGTAAAACTTACATCTATATATAGGATGCACTGGTTGCAATTTTCTTTTCTCGACTCAAAATGTACTTAAGTTAACAAATCTGTTTTCATGTATAACATTTATGATTTCATACAAAGTCAAAAGTGGTATTTCCTTCAATGTACAAGCCATTAAAAATAATTTTCAAAAATTATTATTTTTGCAGAGAAAAGAACGGTCGGTTCGTTGGTTGTGATGGCAAGCTCGTGGTACTACCATTCTAGCAAGTCAAAGATGTATATATTATAGGAATGTATGTAAGGGGGGCTGGTAGAAACGGTTCGGTTAGGTGTATGAATTAATTCCATACGGTGATCTTCTATCTACCGTTTGGTTCGGAGTTAATGAAAAACTAATTATTCCAGAAATAGAGTTAAGTTCAGAGTTAAGGTGGGATTAGAATATTTTTGTGTTTGGTTGGAAGTTAGAGTTAGTCCAGAATAGTAAAAAATAATATTTGATTGGAGTAGGTGAAATAAAAAGAATAGGGAATAAAATAGATTATTTTATTTAGTTGAAGTAGTGGGATGGGGTGGGGTTAATTCCCATCCCAAATGGACTATTCCGGAATAGTCCATTTGGGGTGGGGTTTGCTAACGCCACCCCATTTAGTTGGTGTTTGGAAATAATCATGGGGTTAAGGGGGTGAAAACCCCTTAACCCCCAACCAAACAAGGGTAGTCTCCTCTTGCTCAACCACTATAAAGGTGCAAGACTAGTGAGTTTGCTCACCAACACTTTACATCATTTAATGCTTGAAATGAATATGAAGCATCCCCTTCATCCTCCCACAACAAGTTAGTTTTGGTGTTATATGCACAATAAGGCCGCAATAGGCCTATGTCCCTTCATGTACACCTTCGGTAGAAGACCGCTTCACGATGCTTATCGACAAGATTATATTTCTATAGATTTATGCAGCAGAATCAAGATTACGTACTGTAAGGAAATTAGAAGAAACTTTTATTACTGTAATCAAGATTAAAGTACCTTCAAGATTAAAGTACCTTCTAATCAAATGCGTAAGGGTCGTCAGTGTAAGGGTTTAGAGAGCCCTCGGAGAACAAGTCGCCGATATTCGCAGGATGCGGGTGGGGCCCTCCAACTACCTGTGGATGTTAAGTTACATTGTAAGGAAGACTGTAGATGTCGAAAAGTTAACACATCTACCATGAGGGAAATCGATAGACACTCGCTACATAACGGAGAAAAGATACAAGACGCATTCCAAAGTGGAGTATAAGGGCTCCCAGGAGTCATTGGCATCTGAAAACGGGTTCAATGTAATATAAAAGCAGCACTGAGATAATTTACGCACAATTAGCATTATCTATGTTAAGCTTTAGTTTTTGTTTTCCATCAAGTGTTATGCAATTCCCAGTCACGCAATTACTTTAAAAATCCCAGTAAATATCTGCTGAAATGTAGTTAGTGACTTAGTGCCCAAACCTTTCTGATTTTCGTAACATCCTCGCCAGCATTAGGTGTCTTGGTATGTGTTATCTTTTGAGTGCCCGGTTCCTAGACATGCAAAGTAAAATTGATGGCTTTAACACATCCACTCAACTGTTGCAAAATGTATATCCAGACAGCAGATATTTGTATACCTCAAACATTACAGTGCTTTTCGTCTTTCTGCGTTTTGTTATTGTTCTTCCATTGGCTGTCTCGATTTCGTATTCATGGCGTGTAACCTGTTACAGTGAAATATCCAAGAAAGAAATAATTGAAAAATGGTTTAACTGACATGATCGGAGATATGTAAGCACCATTGGAAAGTTGGTTAACATCAAAGGCATATTTAAATGACAATTCAAATAAAACAACTCATTTATAACAGCAAAAGAATTTCTTGAATAGGTATGAACTAAATGATGGACAGAAATGGGTTCACTGGAGAGCAATGAATGGTATAAAAGGATCAATCTGTCATAAGGAATCACCTTCTTGCTGTGCTTTGGAATATTTCTTGCACTCCCCTTCTCTACTTTCTTCAGTATGTTTGCTATAGGTGTCCGCATGATTCCTGACAAATTTGCATCCTAGAGTACACCCAATATAGAAATTAAAGTACGATCATTTTCAATCTCATAAATATAACAGCCTTCAACTTGTTGTAAAAGATATTAAAAAAATTCTGTCTAAGAAGAGATCAGTGGTCGTACAACCTTCCTACTTTCAGGGCTGATTACTGCAAGCTGGCGTTCTTTCCTACCGTATGAATCTCTCATCTTTATCGAGGAAACAGAGTATTCCTACAGAATGAGAAAGTTACGAATAAGATACCATCTAATAATAATATCACTTAAAAAAGATTAGAAATACAAAGTTTGTGCAAGTACAGTAAAAAGCAGACGTGGAAATACTGAATAAAGTTATTAACCTGAGCATATTTCACACCATGCTTTAAGAAAGTGCTATAAGAGGATGCTCACTGCAACTATTCGGGCCTATTTGGATGCTGAGCAAGTTATCCAGTTATAATTTGTGCAGTATGGTGATTATTTGTGATAGCTACCATAGTTTGATAGTTGTCCATTGCAAGGCCTTCATCATTATGAAATTCAAGGATAAGGCTTACCGCCGACATGGTAAATTATCCTATTCAGAGAAAAATGAACTGAAGGCCAAATATATGTTATGAAAAATGTAAACATATATTCACTATCAACTAATTGCTGTATGCTCCTTGAATAAACAAAATAAATGTGCTGAACAAGATGTCCAAGCATCCAAAAAGGACTTTAATCAGGAGATAAAAGAGCAAAGTACTTAACAGTTAAAAGAAACAAACCATACAGAAGAGTTTTGAGAGAAAAAAAAACCCGATACAGAAGAAAATGTAGAGAAGCAGGTATGTGTAACTAATATCATAGCATAGCCACTAGAATAGAGCACCTTCTTATTCTTAGAGTTCACTTCTTGGTCGACTTGTTGATTCTCACCCATTACTTTCCACTGCAATTGAAGTAATGCTCTTTGCTTTTCCTCCTGAGTCAGATTGCATTAAAATTTGGATTTAAAAAAGCAATGAATTTCATTGAACAAAGCCTTACAGAAAGCAAAGTACCTTTGACTTTTGAAGCTCCAACTCTTCCTGTAGTTTTCTACAGTCATCTTCACATTGCAGCTTCAAGGATTTTATTTGGATTTCATGCTCTTTTCTAAGTGATGATATTCTCTATATTGACGAGGATTTATGACAGTTAAAAACTGGTTAAGATTCTCGAATAACGGAAAGCTAAAGAGTAAATCATCAAGTACCTCCCTCAATTCATTTTCAGTCTGAAGCTGTAGCCGCTGCAGCTCTTCCGTGTGATGGGACCGAAGTCTTGATTCCTTCTCATCATGATCCTGCTGAATTCTACTAATCTGCAGAACTCACAAAAGAAAAGCCTGATGCTCTTCTTCAAAGATGGCAGTATCATCTGTATTGTGTAGTTTAGCATTTATATGTACATACACACAAAAAATCTAAATACTATTTTCCAGCACTGAAGACTGACTGTCTCTTGTGAAACTCGAGCATTAGCAAGCAGACAGCATTGTATGTGCAAGGATGTAACATGTTATGTGCAACATGTTTTGTGGTGAGAATGAAAATTATGAGAGCCATATGTCGCAGCAGGAAATATCAGAACAGTTGATTCTTATATCACATTTTGTTTAGCTGTGAAGTAGGGTTTTACTTCTGTTCAAAAGATGGGGAATATTCTTCATAATAATTAGGAAGCAGATGTGCATTGTATCTCCAAGGAACAGCATGGTGTGTACAACATTTTCCGGAGATCAGGAAGAACTTCATTATCAAATACGTTGCAAACAGGAAATATCACAGAATAAGTGAACTCTTATACAATAGTTCCATTATATTTGGAATAGGAATTTTTTCTGTGAGAAAGGCGGATAATTCTCCATAGTACTAATTAGCATTCTTGAATTGTTAATCCACTCAAGGAAGCCGCAAGAATTCCAAATAATTACCATTGCACCATGTTCCTCCTTAACATGCATCAAGTACTGCTGCGCCTCCTCTTTATTTTCAGATATTTTTTCTTCACATTTTCTTTCCATTTCCTTGATGAGTTTCTCTGCCTGAAATTTTAGCAATTTGATACAGTAAAGAAAGATGTCAGCATCTTCAAAGTTTGCATCGTCTAGGACCAATACTAAAAAGAGAAGTACCTTTTCCTTTTCGGCACTAACAATATCCACCTTCTCAACCTCATATTTCTTCCGAATATCATTGATTGCCTGCCAAACTCACTCATTCATATTGTTATTATCCTACAGTGCAAAAAAGCCAAAACCCACCAACAAAAAATCAATACCTGATCATTCCTCTGAGACAACTCCTTCAAATGCTTGGATAGCTCCAACTGTTTACCTTCGAGCATCACATCATACTGTTTTTTTGCCTCAGCAAGTTTGCATTCAGTTGCCATCAGTGAAGCCTGAATCTGAACACAGATAACTGTTATAGATACTCTCTAAATTGTTATTGCATCAATCAAAAGTATCACAATTAATAACCTGTGACTTTTGCTCGTCTAACTGCTTTTCTTTCTCTACAGAACTTAAAATAAGCTGCTCCTTCTCATCCATATCTATACGAAGTTGGTTGACATGATTTTCTAGTGCATCAACCCGCTGGTCACGCTTAGTTATCTCACTATGAAGAGATTCTATCTCCTGAGCTTTTTCTTGTAACACCAACATCTCTTTGTTTAGAAGATCATGGTTCTCTGATTCTAACTTCGAAATTTTCTGTAACAACTCTTGCTGAAAGCATCAAAGACCAAGATTAGAGATTATAAAGATATAGCAGAAACCGTAGTCAAGAAAGGAGCAAGTTTGACGAACCATTTGACTATCAGTTAGCTTAGAATCTTCTGATAACTTTACAACTTTCTCTTGTAACTCTGAAGCCAACTCCTCTGCTTCATCTTTCTTTGAGACAATTTCCGCAGCTTCAGACTCCAATCTTCGAATTTTATCTTCAGTTAAGCGGCATTCTTCTGCATGTTGTACCATAACAAATTCTTGAGCTTTCTGTAGCTCTGTTACTTTGGTGTGAAGCTCCTCAATTTCTATTTTGAGGGCATCATTTTCCGATATGGAATGTATGTATACTTTCTGGAGATTTTCAAATCTGCCCTGAGCAGACTTTAGTGCCAAGTTCTTCTCTTCTTGGATCAACTCATTGTAGGTTTGAAAGGAAGAGATCAGCTTAGAAACATGGCCTGAAACAATTAAATTCTCTTTATCTAGTTCAACTATTTTTGCCATTAGGCTGAGAAGCACATTTTCAAGCTCCTTATATGCCTTGCATGATATGTCAATTTTCTCTACAAATTCTTGATTGCTTCTCTGTAGATCATATTTTTCACTTTCCAAGTTTTCCAGAGTAGCTCTTAGCAAGAGGCATGTGTCTTCTTTTAGCTTCAACTCATGTTCCATTTGCTGCAATTGGGAGTCAAGAGTCCGAAGGTGCACCTTATTTTCTTCGACGGTCCCTTCTAGATGCTTGATAGTAGAATCTGTGTGTAATATGTGAAAAAAATATTATTCATGCTTATAAGACAAATAAGTCAGTTGATAAAAGTAGGAAGTTTATCTAGCAGCCAAGAGATGAACTGTCACACTCCAAAAGTTTTAACCGCAAGTTTGTCAACAAGATCGTAGAGGCTAAGTGTGATTTTCCTGACCTCCTATATATCCCATTTTGACAATTCCATATGACCAAAATTACCAAGACTGATGAGCATCTGGACAATTATTATCACTGTACACTGGTAGCTTGAAACAAAAGGTTTGACAACTACCTTTCTCCTTGATGATAATATCAGTTGCATGAAGCTGATCTTTCAAACCCTTCTCTATTTCCTCTTTCTCGTGTTTAAGTTCCAACATCTCCTGTTTCCTACGAAGAAAAACAGATTACCACAAAACACGTCTCAGAGATAATATCGCTACCACTGGTTGTCGAGATATATGATCACCAAATGTATACTTGCAGTAATCACATCCAAGGCCAAGCCACACAGAATATGACTGTAACAACATGCTCGAAGAATGTAGAGGTACACCGAACAGTACTACATAATGGATTTGTCGAAAACACTTCTCACAGTCTCACACGTAACGAGATGACTATGCACGGGGCTTACCAACACTGATCTTTTTGTCTGCACGCTCCAATTTTGTAGATAAATCCTTCAACAGGGAATTAAGATCATCAAAAGCTTTTGAATTGTTGTCAAGCCTTTCCTCAAAGAATTTCTTGTCCACTTCAGCTGCTAACATGATTTTCCATAAAATTGCGTGTATAATATCAGAATGCAGTAAACAAAGTTAATTGCGCAGCATTACCTACGCGAGTCTGGCAAGCTAACTGTTGTAAAGTTTCTGTTAGTTGATCACACATGGTCTTTGTTGAGGAGAATTTTGAATCCAATCCCTGCCAAAGCTTTGAATCTTCTGTCTGCTTCACTTTAAGCTTGGCATTCTCGTTGACTGCTTGCTGTAATTTGGCCTCTAGTATGTGAATCTGTTCTGTTGCTCTCCCCAGCTTTGTGTGCTACAAATATTTTTATGGAAGTGGAACATCATATCTTAGTTATAAGTAATTCAACAAATAGCCATATGAAAGATTACCATTTACATTAATTACTTTTGGTAAACAAATATGGCATAATCATCAGATATTTTGTTGTTGAGAGCTAATAAGAAAATCTAAAAGCTAAAATAAGCCTAAACTAAAATTACAAGATGACATGACATCCATGAAAATAATAGAAGTTTTAGTTTTGAAGTACAGACAAAATGTCTCTTTAGAGGACGACAGAGCTGTCTTTGTTGATAGCATCGTCTAAATCTCCTCTTTCAATACATTTCACAAGGTGCGCAGCAATTTTAAGTAAGATGAACACTATACAGCAAATAACTAACTCAAAGCAGACACTTGCTCCAACTTAAAATTGACCCAAAAGGTCCTTGCACAATAGGACATAAGAAGGTAGAAGAATCTGTTAAAAATAATATGCAAGACGGAAGTTACGAAGTATGCTTAGGAATCTATAGGTCTTTAAAAAGAATAAGAAGCTGAGCTTGGGCGAACTTTTGTTTAGTTAACGTTGTTTTTTTTTTTTGTTTTTTTTTTCCACTTTCGCCTTCGTTTAGAAGCCTAGTTGCTTCTCTCCCTTGCTAAATTCACCTACTTTATGAATGAAGCGGTAGCATGCTACCTTCTCCTCAAAAAAAAAAAGAAGCTGAGCTGCTCAGATTCAGCAACAAACTAGAGCAAAAGCATGAATGATAAAAGAAATTTTCAGAAGTTAAACTTATCCAGCTGACGTATACATCACTACATCAATAACATCATATAATTACACAAATTAAATAAAAAATCAACAAACATACCAAAGAAAATATGAAATATTGAAATTGATATGTTATATATCCGACGTCTGTGAGAGAGAACCTTGTGTCAATCTTTTCCAATCCTCATAGAACTTATGTAGCTTAGAAGGTTCATTATGGGTTGAGATAAGGTCATATCAGGGGGAGCCAATAAAATATCCAAAAGATCTATTACTAAATTAGGGAGTTTTTAAGGTTATAAAGCATAAAGGAAAGCAGCAGCAAAAGGAAAATGATGAGAAATGAAGAAAAAAGCTCTCATCACATTTTCTACATGTAATATCTGTAACTACCACTATATGGAGACCGAATCAAAAGAATTACAATGCAATCAAGCTAACAGATGTATCAGAAGAGATAGATTAATAATGTCCGAAAGAAGTGAAACCTACTGAGATGAAAATAAAAGCACAAAAACAAAGACTGCAAGTCCAATTTTAGAGTCCATATGATGTTTAGTGATCCAAAGCTAAGGAGCTTCAACAAAATGAGCACAGGTAGAAGGGAAAATTCAGCAACAGCAAGTATTTTACCGCCATTTCAAGATCAGTTTTCACTGAAGCTTGCTCTTTAACCAGCTTCTCTGAAAACAAGCAAAACAAGAGGGAGAATCATCATACAAACAAATCATCCACATCAAGCTACAGTGCAAAGGAGATTACTTCAGGAAGAAACGCAACCTGCAGTGAGCTTTAGATTCGCGAAGCTCCCATAGGACATTGAATCCGACGAAGGTTTCAGATTTGAGATTTGAGCTGTTTTCCCAGCTCCAGAGAGAGATCCGCCACTGGATCTGAAGTGATCCAAGTTCTTCATACCGGAAAACCCAAATTTCTGCATCATGGACGCTCTACGAAGGAATTCGCCTCAGAAGCATCAAACTGCGTCGCCTATCTCCTGCGATGGAAGCGGTGATAGCAAACCCTAGCCATGGCCTCGCTGAGACGGAGAGAAGAGGTCGAAGAAGCCCTAAGGATGAGAATCGCTTACAACGTGGTAGCACGATCCGATCGCTTCTTCTCCGAAACCCTAGCTTCTCCTCCCGCTAGGGTTCCGGAGCGTGGAGGAGGGAGCACGTGGAGGTCGGAAGAGGCGGAGCAATCGCACGCTCGCGCCCTCGGAGAACGGAGAGCGCGGAGGGGAAAAGGCAGTTTGAATTAGCTTTCGCGCGATCTCTGGGGAGATTGGGGCCTTTTATAGGGTTCGGGTGTGGGGCCCGCCGCGGTGCATTGAAATGAAACAGGGTTATTGACTTATTGTCGGTGTGGACTGTGGAGTCGCATGCGGGAGCGGGACTAGAGGTATACACCGGGTCTAGCAACGTCCTGTATGGTGAGAAATATCCAGTGAACCATGTGTACCACCTCATCGACTCCGTTGGAGGAAACGGAAGTCCACCATTGGCAACGGGATCCTTTGCTTGCACCGGTACGAGTAGTTGCTTTCCCGTTCCGTTCCCCCGCGGTTGAATAAGCCCTAACTCTCTCTCGCTCTCTCCCTCCCTCCCTCTCTCTCTCTCTCTCTCTCTCTCTCTCTCTCCCCGCCATTGATGGGCTCCACTACTCCTGAAGCAAAGCCAGAGGAGGCGGCGCCGACGAAGCCGAGGGCGAAGAAGGTGTGGCCCTACCTCTTGCTCCTCACGCTTCAGTACGGCACACAGCCGCTGATCTCCAAGCGCTTCGTGAGGTAAAACCCTAATAGTCGTCTTCGACTTCTCAATCTCTCTGATTTTGCTTAATTTTTTTTTTTTCCTTTTTGAGTTGTTGTGATTTGTTGCAATCGCTGCGATGTTCGGATTCGGGTTTTGAATCTCGGGAGATGGTTTAAGGAGTGTAAATCGGAAGCCGATCTAGTTGTGGTCGATGTTGAGGGGCGTAGTTTGATGAATCTGTAGCGGAATTTTTTCTGAATATTTTGTTTTTTTTTTCTAATATTGTTTCCTCTTATTATGCTTCGATTCAAGAGAAATAATGAGTTTTTCTGGTCATAATTAGGTGTTAATGCATGATTTTGAAAATCTTAGTTGCGATTTTATTGGGAGGAAGTGAGGGGAAAGTAATGAACTTGGGATTTTTTGTGGTATAGATAGGTTTCTGAAACTCGGGAATGTAATAATTTTGTTGGGAGAAAATGATTGTGAAAAGGAAGAGACTGGATATCCGGACTTGCTATAACAACAGGAACTTGAAATTCCATTTCTCAGGGGTCATGGAATTAATTCGGACTACTGGAAACTGAATATTTTAGAACCTGGGATGTTAGTTGTTAACTTTCAGTAAATTAATTTTCTTTTTTTGGTTCATTTTGATCCATAAACACATGTTTGAATTTCGGCTCATTTTGAGTCATAAACACATGTTGTTCTCTTAATTTTAGAAAATGGGCATTTAGTAAGGAATGCACAATGTTTGACTTAAAAGGAAGAAGAGAACATGCTTGTTGTTGATAAGTGTTTAGATTTTCTACACAGATTTGAGGACTACACATTCATAAGGCATAAAGTAAGATGCTAGTAGATTTTGTTGTAACACTTCGGCATTAAATGCGTTAAATGCTTGGCTTTGTACATATTGACACAAAATCTATCATTGTTGACCCATCTTGTGATCTCTCGTAGTTTAGCACTTTAGCGCAGGTGGCCCTTTCCATCTAATACTTAACTAACTACTCCTGTCAAGTTTTCTTGCCTTCAAAGGCAAGTTTTTTAATTAAAAAAATGATGCCTTTTAATAGGTGCATTCAGTTGTTGGTTAATCTATGCTCTCCACCTTATGTAAGAGGGAACTTTATGGGCACAAATGCATGTCTCTTACAGGTTATGCCTATACTTTGCTTGATACTTCACAACCATAAATGCTAAACATGGACTTGAGATATCTGTAATGATATGCCAAATAATCTATTGTTGTTTTGTCTTGGATACATTTGGTTTCTTTGAAGGAAACTCATATGTCTGAAAGCTACCTATTATTCTAATAGGCCTTGAACTGTGGAGTTATATTTATAAAGTAACATTAAGCATTCAAGTTTTACTTTTCTGCGGACTTTTCTTGCAAACATCAAGTTGTATAAACTGAAGTATTCAAGTGAGATAATAATGCCTTACAAAGCACCTGCATCCCTTCTCTTTCCTTTTTTTTTTTAAATCTTTTCCTGCCTTCTAAGCTCTGGGCATGATGTAACCATTAATATATTAACAGCAGAAATTGCATGATGTAAACATTAATATAGTAACAGCAGAAACTACTGAGATAATATGTTGGAAGGCATCTTAGTGCACGAAATTATGGTCATTATGTGTTCTGAGAATGGTTGAATGTTTGTAGACGTCTTACATACAGATAGGCTGTCATGGGCAATAAATTACTTGCGGGAGGATCTCATATTTAATATTAGGATGATAAGTTTCCAATTTATGAGTTTGTTGGCTTTAATATCTGATGGATTAATCTTGTGATTGCCCATTACTAATAACCATAACCACCTTCTGTTACTTGTTTCAGGCGAGAAGTCATTGTGACCTCGTTAGTTCTATCATGTGAAATAGCAAAGGTGATCGATCAATAGCCATTTTGTTGTTTTCTATTATATTCTAATAACTTGTGCCTGCTCTCTTTCCTTTGAATGACCCAAATTATTTTCTTAGGTTATATGTGCCCTGATTCTTTTAGCAAAAGAAGGTACTTTGAAGAAACAATTTGACCAGTGGACTATTGTTGGATCATTGACTGCGTCAGGACTTCCTGCAGCCATCTATGCTTTACAGAATAGTTTGCTGCAGATATCTTACAAAAATCTGGATTCGCTCACCTTCTCCATCCTTAACCAGACAAAAATATTTTTCACAGCTTTATTTACCTTTATTATTCTAGGGTATGTTCTTGTTCCTATTATTAGTATGTGTGTTCTTAATCAATTTAGATATGCGAAATACAGTATGACTTCTTACTGCTCTATTCTAGTGGTTTAGGGAGCTTCCGCTAGTGATTGTGAAAACAAGTGCACTCAATTTTGTTTCATGAAATAGGAATCCTTTTCAGCTTATTGTGGTCGAAGATGCCTTTGTGGTGTCTTTATCATGTTGTACTAACCAATGGAGCTACTAATCATCTATTATCACTATCGGGAATGTAACTGTACTTTAAGTCTATTAGATGTGGATACTAACTAAAAAATTATCTTTGTTAAATTATTCGTAGTTCCAATAATTTGTCTTTGAACATTTTGCAGGCAGAAGCAATCAGCCCAACAAGTTCTAGCGCTTGCTTTATTAATTATGGCTGCCATCCTTTTAAGTGTTGGGGAGAGCACCAGTGGAGGCTCTATTGGTGGTAGCTCTGATCATGTTTTATTTTACGGAATCATTCCTGTTATGGTTGCTTCTGTCCTCTCGGGCTTGGCTTCTTCTTTGTGCCAGTGGGCTTCTCAGGTTAGGATTCTTAGCTTCTAATTTATCAGGAAATTATACTTGATATCGTCAATATTCTTTCACGTATAATATCCACATTTTGCAGGTTAAAAAACATACCTCATACTTAATGACTGTAGAAATGTCACTTTTTGGAAGTATGTGCTTGTTAGCGAGTACCTATCAATCACCAGACGGGGAGGCCATTAGGAAATATGGGTTCTTTCATGGCTGGACTGTGTGGACTCTGGTAATTAACCAAATTAATTGAGCCTTCTGTTGTTTTTGTATCTTTGTTCATTTTAGGGTGAGATGTTGACCCAGAATCACTCTTTTCTCTCATTATATTGTAACCTTTTATGGTCATGTATTTTCTCCAGACGAAACCTCTCTGTCTTAGAGCGCTAACCTGCTGCCTTTAAGAGTGAATGATTACTTTAGTGTGGCCAGTAGCTAATTCACTATATTTGTCTATGCTATAAATTAAACATAAAGGTTTTCATACATGTAGAGAGATTCCTCCCCTTCCTTACATAGAGTTTTTAAGCTTTTCGAAAGTAAATATCAAATATCAAGATGACACCTGATTTCTCGACATTTAATATAATAAGTGGTGTATTTTGCTTACAGTTATGAACAAGTAGCTTCTTTAAAAGGCATTGCCTATCAGAGAGATCAAAATATAATAAGAAAAGTAACTAGAATGATGAATAGGTAAGCCAACCTTACCGTCTAAGCTAGTTTTGGCCAATTTGAACTAATGCTTCAGCTTAGTTCTCTTTACAGATCTTCGAAGTTCCAAATTATTTTGGACCTGATTTTGCTAAACTCTTAAGCGAATGGTAAAATTTTCTATTGACATCTGATGTTCCATTATGCTGAGATGCCATAAAATCCTTTACTAATAGAATTATATATGCCAAAATATGTTTGCCGATTTTGTAGTCTCGAGTGAACTACTCTCTGGCTTACATCTTTCCCTTCTCATAATTTTTCATTGCCATTTTCAGATACCTGTCGTATCAAATGCTGTTGGCGGGATTCTCGTTGGCCTCGTCACAGCTTATGCCGGAGGCGTCAGAAAGGTCGGGAGGGCTTATTTGTGAATATCTCAACAGTTTTTCTGCTTCTTCTCCTCTAGTATTTGATACTGGTTTCCTTTCTGCTCTGGTGCTGCAGGGTTTTGTCATAGTTTCGGCCCTACTCGTGACCGCGTTACTGCAGTTTATTTTCGATGGGAAACCCCCATCGCTCTACTGCTTAGCGGCGCTGCCTCTTGTTATCATCAGCATTTTCATTTACCAGAAATATCCATACTTCGACAGGAAGAAGAAAGACTGATAACCCCTTTTCGTGCAAGAGAAATTTTCGGACTCGGCATGATTCGGAGACTCTACCAACTGTATCTCCTACAAGGACTAGTAATACATCAAAGCTCATGTAGGGGTGGTATAATAATTTAGTGTAGCTAACTTAGGGTTACTGGGAGCAACTGGGATTACATCTTGTAAGCATTGTTGACAATCTTGGAGCGGGAAATATGTCCTGTGCAACTCTTTCTGGGTAATCTGAAAAAAGTTCACTGTGATCTTGCATTACATGGAGGATGAATCAAATGCAGTAACTGGAAATGTTCTTCTAGGATTTTTTTTTTGTAATTTTGGCGCGATAACGTGAACTAAACGGTTATAGTGAACGAAGATTGACAAAAAAAAAGAAAGCGAAAATTTCAAATATCATTTTTGTAGTTTTATACCTTTTTTTTATTTTAGTATTCTGTGATTTAAAGTGTATTAGTTTAGTGTCTTATGATTTCATTTTTATCTTTTTATTATCGATTTTACTCGTTTTTTCATTAAATTAGTGATAAAGTTAAAAATAAAAGGTATTAAAGTAAATATTCGATAAACGTTGGCGGGTAATTGAAGTTTTTTATATATGATTTAACAAAATATTAAAGAAAAAATTGATAAAAATATAAAAATAATATAGTGAACTTTGATTGGTCGATTTAGCAACAACCATTAAAAAAAGTGTGAAAAATTTTAAAATGCAACAGATATATTAGTAACGGTGACATAACAAATCAATCAAAAAAAATTTTAAAAAAATATATGTTCCATTATAGTTATAAAAAAAAATATTTTTATTATATTTTTGTAAAATTACAAAAAAAAAAAAAATCATTTATTGCCTTGTTATTGATAGCGTGGTGGGAGTGAGATAATATAGAATTCCTCCACTAGTGGGGTTCCACTTCCCACCTAGTGGTCCACTTTGTATCAACAAAACTCTATCGACCTCAACGCGCAACAAAACTCTATCGACCTCAACGCGCGAGGAGCGGACCAATTTTTGGGACCACGACATCCCCAATTCCCCCCCCCCGCCCCGGACTGATCGGCTCCAGCGGCCAAAACCCTAACCCTAACCCTTATCCCGCCTCCTCCTCTTCCTCCGCCCCTAGTGGCGGCTGCGGCGGAGGCGACGCTTCTCTCCATCCCATGGCGAGCTCCGACCCCCGGCTCCCCCTCCTCAACCTCGCGGCCCTCGGCCAGAGGATGGAGTCGCTCCGCCGCTTCCTCGCCGACCCCGGCGACCACCGTTCGCCCATCGCAGCCGCCGAGCTCCGCCGCGTCTCTGCCGAGATCGCCTCCGCCGTGCACCAGATCATCCTCAACGGCGCCGCCCTCCTCGCCTCCTCCCATCCCCTCGACCTAGTCCCCCTCCCCCCTCCCGATCCGCGCACCAACGCCGCTCCGATCGCTTCGGACGGTCCAGATCCGCCTCCGCCGCCTCCTCCTCCCTCCGTTCCAACGGCGGAGCCGCGCCCCGACGGCGGCGACGGCGGCGGCGGCGACGGGGACTCGGAGGAGTCCGAGATCGTGGAGATCGACGCGGCGGAGCTCCTGGCGGAGCACATCCACTTCTGCGAGATCTGCGGCAAGGGTTTCAAGCGCGACGCCAACCTCCGGATGCACATGCGCGCCCACGGCGACCGGTTCAAGACCCTCGAGGCCCTCTCCGGCTCGGGCCGGACCGCCGCCGGGCGGCCGGACCTGCCGGCCGGAAACCTGTCCGGTTCTCGTGCCCCTTCCCGGGGTGCAACCGCAACCGCGCCCACCGCCGCTTCCGTCCCCTCAAGTCGGCGGTGTGCGTCAAGAACCACTTCAAGCGGAGCCACTGCCCGAAGATGTACGCGTGCCACCGCTGCAACAAGAAGAGCTTCTCGGTGCTCGCCGATCTCAAGAGCCACCTCAAGCACTGCGGCGAGACCCCGTGGCGGTGCTCCTGCGGCACCAGCTTCTCGCGGAAGGATAAGCTCTTCGGGCACCTGGCCCTGTTCGAAGGCCACTTCCCTGCGGTCGGCGAGGAAGCGGCCACGGGGAAGCGAAAGCAAATCGAGATCAATAGAAAAACGGAGGGGCCGCCGAGCGGCGGGGAGGGTTTCGATCCCGATTTCTTCGACGGGTTGATGGACGAATTCGAAGGGATCAGCGAGGAGCCAATGAATTGGCCGGCCCGCTAGAAGCCGCCGCAGTTGAGAGATTTTCCGGTAACGTATCTTTTCAGTTGCTGATCTGCGAATTCTGATGTTTGTTCTAGTACCTGCTGCTTCACATCACATGCTATATATATATATATATATATATATATATATATATATATATATATATATATATATATATATATATATATATATATATATATATGTAGTTTGCTTTTGTGGAGATATGAAATGCTAATCTTCTTCCATATGTAACAATGTGTAATAGAAGTAAACTATTGTTGTTCCATAAAAAAGTTATATAATGCCATCAAGCCCTTGTGTAATAATCTATGATAAGAATGCTTAACCTGTTCGAACCAAGCTTCATTGTAAGTTACTCTATGCTAAAAGATTTGAACAGTACTTACTTTACCGAAAACAATTTGAATTCTCCTGTAATTGTCGGCATATTTACTGATTTTAGTACCGGTAAAAGGGGTCTCTTTGTCAGTAACATTGGCCCAGGCGAGAGCCAGTGGATGCGGATGGCCCCTCAAAGGTGTGATCGTTTCGGGATGTAATTTTGTTTTAGGTTGTGTATAAATCTCATAACCTCATCTTCAAGTGAAATTTTGCTTGTTTTTGCGGAGGATGTTAGAAATTTTTGTGTCGTTTTATGCGTTTCGGTTTTATACTGAAAAGAACAATAGTTTTCATGTGCTGCTACTACAGAGCCCATTGTAAACTGATCAGTTGTTGTAAGATGAAGTTTGCTTCTTCAGTCCTTTGTTTCGTCATACAACTAATCGCATCTGCATCTACATGCGCCTAGTTATGCCTCTGCAGAATTGAAGTTGGTTTCTTCTTCGAAAAGCGAAGTTCCTCTACTGCATCAAAATCATTTCAATTGTTGCTTAAAGTAATCGAACAATTTCTTATGCAGGATGCTCAGATGTTGTAGAATATGAGATGAGACCAACTTATTTGCCGCAAGATTCTTTAGTAACTTAGTTGCATATATCCTGCTATTAAATGGATAAATGTATCATGGAAACTCATTACACTTTTCTTGTGTTGTTGAGCTAAAAGATGTTCTCAGAAGCTGTACAACATTGTAGGGCATTATTGTCTATTCATACTGTTCTTTTTTGAAACTTCAACAAAGCCGAGTTGTTCTCCTACCCTTCTACTGGTTTGTTTCGAATTTCTTTATGGTAAAAACGAATAAAACTTATCAAAACTATCATTTATTTTGAAGTGATTGTGTAACTTTTAGAAATTTTGATTTTAATACCAACTTTTTAAATTTATTTAATTTGAGTTGGGCTTCGTTTGGGATTGCGGAGAGATTGCGCTACTTGCGGTGAGAAAGTACGTTGGAAAAATACTAATATTGCGTTTCGTATATCGCGATGAGTTGGTTACGATACATTTTCTGCGTTTCCATCGGGATTATGATATATTTTTTACGTTTCCACCAGAGAACGCAGAAGCATATCCTATATGCTTTTTCCACAGCATAGGCCTCAATACCAAACTAAGCCTTGGTCAATGATTCTTTGAAATTTAAATTTTTTTTATATAATTCATATGACTATAAATTTATTATTATTATAACAAGCATTAATTTTGTATTAGAAGAGGCATACTAAGAAATAGAAAGATTAAATACTGAAATTAAAATTTTAAATGATTGGATAATCGAATTAAAATGGTCTGTAGTTCATGTAATTTTTATTCGATTTTAATTTTATTTATACTTGTTAGCAAAAAGTTTGGAATCTGAAAAACCTGAATAATAATGCTTGTGAAGCTACATGGTTTAGATGGACCTAACAAAGTTGGAACTTTGATTTGTTCATGAAAGAAACTCTGTTTTTTTTTCCATGTTTGTATATATTTTCGAAAGTATAAGAGAGTCGGTGCTTTTTCAACGTTTTAATCCTTATCAATCCTTTTAATCACCCTGGATCATTCAATTCTAAAAAGGATAAATTCTTTTATATTTTCGAAAATATAGTAGCTTTACAGTTATTTGAATGTTCAAATAAATTATTTAACAAAAATAAATGTTGAATAAGGGTTTTTTTTTTTTTTTGAGAAAGAGGTTAGTAGAATTTTTAAACAGGATCAATTGTTTTACATGTAAAATGATTTATATTATTTTTTTTTAAAAAAATAACTTTGAGTATCAAATATGGTATTACAATCTAAGCCATTTAGCCACCCTTTTCACCCATCAGGTGATACAAAATTTTCTCCACTATTCTAAAATACCTCTCTCAACTATCTTGCTCTTTATCCATGCAATCCGTCAAACTTATGTAAAAAAACCCTTACTCTCGTCTTGATCCGCTCTAAATAAAATAGTAAGTTGGATAAAATATAGGATAAAAATAAATTTGCTACGAATCCGTCCAAACTCTCTCCAAATAAAACAGTAGATTGGGACAAAAGATAAGATTAAAAAAAATTAACATATTCAGAATTCGTCCTGACGTACCAAGTAAACCGAGTAGAAGATAGTATTACCTTCTGTCCGAAGATCCACCCGTTTGTATCCCTATCAATAGGGCTGACAATCTAGCTCGTTATTCGCCAGCCAACTCGTGTTCGACTCGAAATAAGCTCGAAATCGACTCGATGCGTTTAGTAAACAAGTCGAACATGAGCTAAATTTTTCAGCTCGTTTAATAAACGAGCCGAACACTGACACTAGCTCGTGTTCGGCTCGATAACATTTATTTTATATTAATATAATTTTTATATATATTATATTTATATTTATATTTGTATATAAATAAATAATACAGACTATTATTTTTTAACTCAATTTCAAAAATAAAGTTCAACTTATTTATAAAGAGTCCCCACTTGTATTTTGAATTTTAACTGTTGGATTAAAATCTTAACTAATAATATTGCATCTAACTTTTAACTTTTTTTTTTTTTTTCCTAATCCTAATTCCTTCTTCTTCTTTTTCACGCATTGGAAAGTCGAAACACACGCAGCCGTCTGCCCCCCCCCCTCTCTCTCTCTCTCTCTCTACGCCCGGCAGCGCTCTTCCGTCTTCATCGTTTCCCGCTGCCGGCAGCACGCATTTTTTGCCGTTCGCATATCTGGATGGAACTCTCAAGCTGACTCCGGCTCACTCGAGGCCTACCTATCAATAACATCCACGTGGCAGTAGATAAGCCTATCGAATCTAATTAGATCCGACCCGAACAGCAGCAAGCGAATCGGGTTGTAAATGTGAACGACCCGCCCGAACACAATCACAAACGAAAAACCCTAACCATCTCAAATTTTTTGCCTTTCCCTCTTTTTTTCCCCTCCCCTCCGCGATTTAGGAATTAGGAATCGGTAATTGCTCTCTACTTTTTCGCTTTTTTCTAATTTTTCGACAAATACTCCGTGCGAAAATTTTCTCTTTTTAGGTTATGTTTTGTTGCTTTCGCAATTCCTCTTCGGTTGATATGATTATTGGCTGAGATACAGTGAAATTGCTTGCAATTTTTTGTTGGAAATACTTTTTTTTTTTAAAAAAAAAAAATTCCCAATTAATTTATGAAGCATGAACTCTTTGCCATTTTATCAATCATTTAGGTTTTTGTTTTAATTATTTTCAGTACAGGATGGGTAGCAACGAGGATTACTCGCAAATCGACGTGTCATTAGAGGTGAAATTTGAAACTTTTGAACTTTTTTTGCTTTATTTTTCATGAATATATGCAAAACTCATACTGTGCAATTTTTTATTTTTTTATTTTTTTATTTTTCAGGAGAAAGATAAGCTGGTTGCTGAAGTAATTCGCTACGTGCTGTTCAAGACGCACCAGACTGCCGGCTGCCCGATAAAGCGGGAAGAATTGGCGCAAATTGTGACGAAGAACTACCGCCAGCGCGCCCTTCCTGGGCTCGTGATAAGCGAGGCGAAGGAGAAGCTCTCGAGCGTTTTCGGGTACGAGATGAGAGAGCTCCAGCGGCTTCGTCCGCTGTCGCGGTCGACTCGCTCTTCGCAGCAATGTAGGTGATACAATGTAGTGATATATATATAATGATTTAAAATTTAGTATTACATTGATCGAAGTGTCATGAAATGGGTTCGTGATCCGTTTGGTGCAGATTACCGGAAGCTTTAGATTAGATTTTGCTTATGTTAAAAATAGCACTTTTGCAGAAGCGCCAGTCAGGCCAAAGAGAACTTAGATTGCATTGGAATAGTACAACGAATAGAAAAGGTCGTTATTTCTTACCACCGTTTGTTTGTTTGTTTTTTAATTTTTTGGTAACTAATTTCAGGTATGGTAGAGGCAAAATCATATATTGTAACGAGTCAGCTACCGTCCGATATCTATAGCAAATACGTGGAGGATAAAGAGAATTCCCATATGACCGGTTTCGCTTTTGTTGTCGTCGCCATTGTCCATCTCGCAGGTGGTAAAATTTCTGAAGGTATGTCGAAGATCAGTCTCTGCATATTTATTGAGTTTCGAACTGCACAGTGATAGTGTTGACAACATTGTAGAAAACTTATGGCATCAGTTGAGACGGCTGGGCTTAAACGAGAGTGACGAGAATCATCCGGTTTTTGGCAACAGTAAGCAGACACTGGAGATGCTTGTGCAGCAAAGGTAAGTTTCACGTAAATCCAATTCACATTGATATCATGTCGTGATATTTGCATAATATCGGTGCGAAATCCGTGCTTCCCAATTGCCATTCAAGTTTTTGTTACGCGCATATGTTGTTCTTTTTCTTAAGTTTTTTCAGCTTGAATTTTCTGAGGGTGTATATGCAAAAGCTCGCGCTTTCTTTAGCTTACAATTTTGCTGTAATAATTTGCTTTGCGCAGGTACTTGCAGAAGGAGAAAGTTGCCGGCCCAGAAGGCAATACCTTGATTTATGATCTTGCTGAGAGAGCATTGGAGGAGTCCATCAATGGGAAATTAAAAGACTATATCTCGCAGGTACGTATTCTACTTGCGGCATTTAGCTGCTTTATTTGCCGCTGTCGTTGCTATTAAGCCAATATCCTCTTTTATGCTGTCGAAAGTTTCTTATGGCAAATGGTGAATAGATCATTGACTTAGTAGTAAGTTTACCAAAGCTTATGATCTTACCTAACTTAATTGCTTGTTAAAGTAGTTGGCCCATTCCAACATTCAGTTTTCAACATAATATGTGTGGCCTCTTAAATTATTTTTTCTCAAAATATGATAAATCAACCCATTGGTAGAAACCCATTTACCGAGGAGTTGGAATTAGGAGGATAATAAAATTGTACGATAGCTTACGATTACATTCGTATGTTCTAATCACAAAATGAAAAGGGATACGCCTGGAAAGATTATACTGATTGCTGATCCAAATAGGTCCATAAGTTTTATCACAAGACCTGCCAAGTAGGTTGTATAGGCGACTCTTATTAGTCGAAAATAGCTTTGCACTAACACCAACCTTTTTGACAATTGAGTAGCGAAATGGTGAGAAATCGTCCTGGATTCTTTCTCTGTACTCGTTGACTATGAGATGGTGATGAAAACTATGAATTTGCCATTATATTGTTGATCTACCCTTCATTTGCTTGCTTACTACTACAACCATCATCTCTCTTCTGAAAAATTGTCGTCGTAACAGGTGGTGAATAAAGAGACCACAGCAGAGGCAGATTGACATTAGTTGGAAATTCGACAGCAAGTGTTTCCCTTATTTACCACCTGTTCTCTTTACAATTCAACTTGATCTATTATCCTCTGACTAAATTTCTTGTTTTTCCTTTTCTGACCTTGCTAGGCTGCCAGATACTATGAATCCAATCCGCTTGACCTAAATGTTCCTTGAAGCAAGGGATTGTCATCTGAGACCGGATGTTTAATGTGTATAGCTACTCTAATGTCTTCTTTTGCGACAGTTTAACCGAGCTGGTGATGAAAATACAACTGAATTAAGCCATGAAAAAGTGTTGTTAAGGCAACATTTGATTTTGAATGGCACTCATTTCTGACGACACGTCAACGTCTTGATGATGTCAACTGAATCATCTTACTGTTGTACATATCTCCGAAAATTTATGTTCAGAATATGTAGGTAAGTTTTTGTGGTGCCATCGCTGGTTCGCTAGTCATCTAGTAAGTCTATGAGATTATTTTGTATGGGAGGAAGCTAAATGAGTTGTTAAGAAAGGCAAGATGTATGTGTTCTTTGCAGCTTTGTAACATGAGTAATTTATGAGAACAGGAATGCTATCATCCTACTCAGATGCAATACAAATTGTTCTTTCATGCTTCATATGATGCAATAGATCATCAACTCATCATGATATTCTCGAAATTACATTTGTTGTCTGGTTAGTGCAAGAGATCATTAACACACAATCTGGTGCTGAGTATCAGATTTGGTCTTTTACTAAATCAAAGAGGGACCATATGTAGGGATATAACCATTACAGCTTCATGTTACATAAATTTTTTTTTTTTTTGTGCCTATTTGTGCCTGATAATAGTTTCTTCTCATATTATTAGCTTGTTCACAAAAGAACAAATGCACATGTTGGGTTCTAAAACACCATCATCATCATCATCTTCAAACATCAGCTGGATCAGATGTTGACCCATCTTTTTCATAAACTCTTCATACTTTCACAGCAGTGGTGTTCATCGATCATCAACGGTGAGTTTAGTATGCAAACAAAGAGACTCAACTTCACTGAGTCAGCTCTCTAATGTTAACATTTTCAAATGAAAAGTCACACTCGGATGAATAAAACCGCAGATAAAAGTAATTCCACAGGAAAGGCTCACAACAATTGGCTATAAAATCATCTGCCTCCTAAAGAAAGATTGCTCAAAGAATAATCCCAATACCATCAACCAAAAGGCAAAAATACAAGATTATCTCTCTTTAAGGAGATGCATCATCTATACAAATCACAAAGCCTTACTAGGGTTTTCACCCTACCTTCTTTAGCTTGTAGAATGTAAGTTAGTGGAACTCGGCTCCCCGATGGCCACCGAAGCCAACGATTTAGAAGCCCAAACCCTAGCATTCATTGCTCCTTCCTGCAAATTACTTCTTTTGCATGGAAGCATTTTGTTGAACCCTTGCTTGGCTTGTTCGATATAAGCCCGGAAACAATCCCAAAAGCTGATCAAGCTCGCAAATCGGACGCGCCTCCTCCAAGCTCGGTTAGCACATGCATTAAGTTTTGGGATGAGAATGTAAAGAAGTCTCAAGAGCACAAAGGCACCGGCCAGTGCCAGGCAAGTGTCTTGTTGTAGCAATTTTTCCGGTGATCTTGCCCATGAGAAAGGGCAAGTTTCCTGCTCAGTGTCTTCATTGATTTCGGTCATATCTGATAAATCTATCATCTTGTTTAGTGATATTCCATCTGGCGAAGCAGGATTAATCCCTTCAAGAATTTTAAATGTACCAGTGTAAGATATGAGAACAACACTAGAAGGAGATAAACATAGTGTTAAAACGGCTAAAATGTAGAAAACCTCTTATCTATATATCTATATATATATATATGTTATCCTCGGAAATCCAACTTGCAAGTTGGTCTATGAGAAATGTGATAGATATTGCTGAAGAGAATATATATATATTTTACTACTATAAGTAGCCGAGTAAAACTTAGAATATTTACATGGGCTTTCCTCAAACTTAGCCTTTCAAAATTGAGGCTGTATTTTAATTTTTATGAGGATAATTAAAATGTATTATAGTGATTCCCAAGATTGTATGGTACTCTTATTTTAAAGCAAGAGATAATCCACAGGAAAATTCTACTGACCTGTAACATCAGTGTAGAAAGCAGCTAGGGAATCAGTATTACGTGGTCCATGATACCGCACTCGCATTGTAGAGTTTAAAAGAAAGAGGGTTGGAAAACCATGAACTCCATATCTTGAGAGTATGCTGCAACATACCATTTCTAGTTATTAGGTACTCAATAATTATTGGACCATAAGTTTATGTTAATCAAGCACACACCTTCGCCGGATAACAGATTCTTCAAACGAAAAATGCCGTATAGCTGGAAATATGGAAGACAATCTGTGGAAGTTTGGCCTGCAAATCTTAGAGAAAGGACACCATGTAGCATAAAAGAGTATGGCAACATATTCCTCCATGTTCCGATGCACTATGTTCAAAGCTTTTTGCAACGTAGCCTCATCTCCCTAAAAAACGAAACAGAGAAAAAAAAATAAATGCGTCAAATTATTGCAAGTAAAAAGAAAAGCCACATTTTACCACAAATTCAAGATTAAGGGGGGAAAGTCAAGTCAACAGGGACCAACTTAATTTACATAGATTATGCAAACAGCAAATTAAGTACCAGAGATATTCTCAAGTTTAAGGAATACGTGCAGTTACTAAAACAGTCATGTTAGCAAAATGAGCATCTAAGCCTAAAACTCCTAACTACAGCAAGACGCTGTTGAACATTTTACTACACAGCTCTACTAATACAGCATTTTTGCAGAAGCTCCAGGCTAACCAAAACAGGCCAAAGGGACAGGAAAACGCCAAAGCGAATGCGACAAGCACATAAAAAATAAGAATAAAAAGAGCACGTAATCCCAGTGGGCAAGCGATATAGGTTCAGAACCGGATGGCGTAGAGAACACTTTTTCACAAAGATAAATATAACCTAATATAACACAATTACACAAGGCGACAAGTGTTAGCACGTCGGTATCTGCCTACTGATGATTGGTGAATCTAATCAATCCACATCCGAGCTCATTTTCTACAGCTAAAGATGGAAAATTTGGAAGGCTCGAAAGATAAAGATTCACCGTAGCATATAACAGACACAACACACTCTCTCGTCTATCAAACCTATAGACGAACAAGAACATATATTTCAAAGCAGAGATTCCATTTAAAATCTCCATGCCGATTTTGCTCATCATTTTGCATGACAACATTAGTTACCCTGCATGAAGTGCATATATCTTGTTGTTCATCAACCAACCATCCAAAAGCTCATTTATGTATACATGCCTAAACCATACCAGCAATACAAGTTTCCCCTAATTTTTTTTTTCCCCCTCTTTACAATTTCCATAGATTTTCTCATCAGACAAAAGTTCATAGGAAAGATCTTTCTACAAGCTAAAGAAGAAAAGAAAAAAAAAAACCCTAAAACTTAAATTTACCAATAAAATTACCTTAAAACTAAAATAATTATGAATTCCAGGAGATTCGTAAAAAGAATTATTTGACATCTACAATTCAACCACCTATCTACATAGAGCAATTACAAGACAAAGCTACAGAATCTCCAAGGAAATACATAGAGCGCATGAAATGTCCCCATCAAAGAGCATCTAATTAACCTCGAATCAGAATCTACTCACCTCCACTACCACAATCGAGTCGCTGTCGATCGCCGTCGAATCCGGGGCCGAGCACGACTCCCATCGCCCCAAGATCGCGTCCGCGGCCGACGCCCTAGGGCACACCGGCTCCGCCGCCGCCGCCGCCGCGGCGGAGGCGCTGAGCAGGAGGAGGAGCGAGGCCGCGCTCCAAGCCCTCGCCGCCATGATCTCGCCCTTAGAGAGGTCACGCGAGGGGGTCGATCCGAAACCCTAGATCGAGGGGGGCGTCGGGGCGAGGGGAAGGGGGAGCCCTGCGCATGTTAGCGTCGGCGCGAGCTCTCTTCGTACTTCGCCATGGCCGAGCGAGCGATTGCGAAGACGCCTTTTTTTTCTTTTTTTGTCGACTTTTTTTTAATCTCTCCTTTTTTTTTAGGGTTTTTTTTCTCTCTCTACAACACCATGTTGGATTAATAAGAGAGAGAGAGAGAGAGAGAGAGAGAAAGGCGCGGCGATTGGGGAGGAGATGGACGGAGGGGAAAAGGGCCAGGGAGGGGAAAATGTGCGGAAACCCCCTCACCTATACAACATTTTAAAAGGGACTCCTCAACTCTTTTCATTTAAATTGAGTTTTACATTTACCCAGGTTAAATGTGGTTTTGTAATTTCTTACTCTAGTATCGTATAGTTTAAAAATGTATCAATTTGTCCTCTGTTTTATTTTTCTCTTTTTATTATTATTATTATTATTTTCTTAAATCGGTGATAAAGTTAAAATTAAATAATTCTAATGTGAATATTCGATAAATCTAAATTTGTATCTGAAATTTTTTTGTATATAATTTAACGAAATATTAACGAAAAAACTATTGAAAAGATAAAAACGAAACCATAGGGAAGGACAAATTGATATACTTTAAACTATAGGGTACTAAAGTGAGAAAGTACGAAACCATGTGAAGAATGATTGATTAGGGGTATATTAAAAATAGGTTCCAAATTTTAATATAATAATAAAATTTCCGAGGTGGCTAAGAATGATTGATTAGGGGTATATTAAAAATAGGTTCCAAATTTTATAAAATTTATCATAAAATTTATCAAATTTAAACTATAGGGTAGTAAAGTGAGAAACTCATCTTTATTATAAAATTTATCAAATTTAATTCTAGGGGTATATTAAAAATAGGTTATTCACTATATGCTGTTAAGAATGATTGATTAGGTGTAATGTACAAATCTTAAAAAAGTAACGAATGATTGATTAATCTGGCTTAATTTTCAGTGGCTTTAAGCAACATTTATTACTTAGAAAGATATTCTTTTAATATTCTTTTCACTCAAAACTTAACTATAAAATGATCCCACTTACAAAATATCTTTATAGCCGTTACATAATTGTAATATAATAAACTCATTTCCGAGGTGGCTAGAATGCTATTTATGGTATCGTACTATTAACTTTTTTTTGACCCTTTAGATGCATAGGATTTACTATTTAATAACAATACTATTATAAATTTAAGGGCCACAAAGTTAATAGCACGTGTGTTCAATAGCATTTATGGTATCTTTTGTTTTGGGTATAATACAGAAATAGGTACGAGTGTGGGGATAAGAAATATAGCGTTTGGATGAAAATTGAATTGTTTCCGAGAATACGAAAAATATTAGGTAGTTTTACATAAAAAATAAATGTATTGGTGGGGATAACTGAGAACCACTATTCTCAGATAAAAAATTAACGTTTGAGTATAAAACGGGGATAAGGACCTATTCCTATCTCTGTGCCCTAACTGAGACCTTTTTGTTAACCTTGGAAGAAACAAATTCATGTCCTTTTGACAATAGCACTCCAATCATTTTCCTTCTTTCTTTATTCTTTTTACAAAAGCTATTGAGATTGCAGGTCATGCTTAGTTCATAGCAATCCAATGACACAACAAAAGTTACAGGGCAGAGAAGAACACCTCAGAGGATGCAGCAATGGCAAGCTTTAATGCGATTTTTGAGATTAATGATTGGCTCAGAATCATAGGTTTTTTGCACTAGAAGGGCCACCACAGCTATGGAATTAGGTGGTCCAGAGATGCAGAAGCATTGCTTGCATTGTTCACCACCTGCATTAAATAACATGATCAGAAATGTCTGTAAAATCATATTATCAACAGTGAAAAAGGTGAAACAAGTGCAATAAAGTTCGTCGTGTGTGTGATAAGTTCGTTATGCAATTCTCTGTTGGGCGAAAAGGGTAATTTGGTTTCTCCATTCCGAGTTTTAAGTCGGATCGAATGCTTCATAGACAAATATAGCGGATCCATTCATTTGTTTTAAATACAGGAGAGTAATTAAATGATAGCATTTTAGTGTACAGTTCCTGATTTTTTTTTCTTTTTTGTTCTATATTGCATTGATTTGTTGTTTTCTAAATTGACAAGCAGGAAACATTATGATAAATGTAGCAAATATGGATAACAGTTACCAGAAGCAGTATCAGGCTTGTTCAGAGTCTAAAAAGCGCTTCTGGATGATTTGTCGCGCTTCCTCAACAAGCCTCTTAACAACTTCACCAGCAGGTAGGATATCCTTAATAAGCCCGACGCCTTCACCAGCATACATAACCATGCTATCAATGTCACCTGTTGTTGTCGCATTTGGAACAGTACCAGCAAAGCGGCGAACCTCCTTTTTCTGAAAAATGTACCAAGTTCAGTATTTTTTTTTTCCTTCACTTTTCAAATTAAATCTGATTTTTATGCAGTTGAAATTCAAGGAGGCAAACAATGCAACAATTTTACTACTACAAAAATTTGATGTCACTACTCTTGGATATAGCATTGCGATCGAATTTCTACACAAAGTGGATTTTGATATGGAATTGTGATGAGGATCAGAATGCATGGTCCAGCATAATTTTTAGCAAGTTGAGAGGAATCTATTAAAGCAACCACAAGGCACATAAGCTAACATGCATCCATCAATTTGTCCTTCTCTTTTCAAGAGGCGGCACAACAAACAACCAAGAATAGGCGTCACACTTGAACCGCTTTATCAAGGTCATCTATATCTAAAAAGTAGCAACTAAATGGCAGAATCCAAAATTCTCAAGTGAATACATGTAACGCAATTGTTAAGGTAAATTGAGATAAATATATGTTCATCTATTCTGAATAATATCCATAAAATGGAACAAACTTCTAATATAAATCTCAAATTCGTAGGGCACTTTAACAAAGAGTAGATCAACAAAGGCTTCACACCATTTCAAGTATCAATGCTTATTTAGCAAATCAGATCAATTGTAGAGCTTCATAAACGTAGAGGAGAAAGCAATAATAAATAGTGAATTTTCAGTTATGTTATACCCTGTTATTTTAGGTGCTCATTGTTCATGACACTTACTGATGCAAAAAAAAACCACCTTTTTGTTGGTGATGTACTACTTACAATCTAGGAATAAGAGAAGAGAAGAGAGTTCAGCACAATATATCGCAACCGAAAATCTAAAGAACAAGTCCAGAGCTGTGAGAAGGATGAAAAGGAAAATCTAAAGAACAAGTCAAGGGCTGTGAGAAGGATGAAAGGAGGCAGATTGCGCGCAAGTTCGTATTATAAAATCAACTTCGATTCAAGTCACTTCTTCAATTCGAATTGCTACACTTCAAAATAGGCTCCTAGGAAAAGGCTGAAACTTACCACACCATGTATCGTTGAGTAGCCTATTACAGGCTGATTCTCCTCACTCTCGTGTTCAGGTAGATGCTTCCATTTTGTAAAGAATGGAGTTTGCAGGGCACGATGTGGTGCACCAGGCCATCTAGAACGGCCATATATATTCGTGTACTCAGTCTTATCCATTTCAACTAGCTTTTGCTTGTATAGAGGGTGAGCGAAGCTTTCCACAGTAGCAAGGAACCTGAAAATGAGAGATGGCTCACATTGCTCAGATAATCAGAAAATGATTCTGCAGAAAAGTAGTCCTTGTTCAGCATAGCTTCTTTACTTTGAAAAGCAAAATCTAGGGATTTGCTGTGACACTAAATTGAGCAAATAAGCCCCGCCCCAAAGCAGGAAATCCAATTTGTCGCTTCTGCTTCTGCTACCGCTGCAGGGGAAGCTTGTCAAATAGTTTTTTCAGTAGAATAAAGCTACTAGTGCTTCTTGGAAGAAGCCCCATCCGGGGCCAAACAGGCCCTCAAAATTATCTGCTTGAGAACATATAAGTTACGTGAATATAGAAAGAGATGCGGCATACCTAGTTCCGAGGCACACCCCATGGGCCCCAAGGGCCAATGCAGCGACATACCCACGACCATCAACAATTCCACCGGCAGCAATAACTGGAATGTCGCAATCTGAAACTAAATCTACCACTCTCGGCAATAGTGATATAAGTCCCTCCTGCACTATGATGAGTAGAGAATCAAGATTCAGAGCAACGGTAAAGAGAGGAAGGTAGGATATTCTCGCTTCCTCAGTTCTCCAAAGAAGCGTCATCAGAACCAGAGCAACCCATTAGTTGCTGTAGGACTGATTCAACCACGGAACACAATGAAATCCGCATCAATTTGTCCGAATAACCATTCGTGCAAACCGTATACCGGTAAAGATTTAGAAGTGTCCATCGGCACAAGCCGTGTCCACTGTGCCGACAAGATATTAGCACAATACGGCTCCGTGCCAATGGCAATGCAGGATGTAAAACTCTACCTGACCAATGACATGCCCCCCAGCTTCAAGACCTTGAACAATAATTCCATCAACACCGGCTAACTTCGCTTTTTCGGCATCTTCGAAGGAGCCAACCTGCAAAAGAAGCCTTATAAAACTAAATAAAAATAGTTGCTTCTGATCGTTAAGTTGTCGCTAACTCCAAATAAAATTACTAAACAAATAAGTTACATAATTGATTAACGAACTCACTTGGTGTAAGACCTTGACCCCCGCGTGATGCGCTTCATCTACAAGTTCTCTAGGATATTCACCCCAGTAGACCTGCAGTAAAGCGACCTTTTCCTCCAAAATAACCTTCACATTTTCGTCATGCGGGAATGCTAACACCACTGCAACCCCGAATGGTTTGCTCGTCAAGGTTCGTGTCCTCCGAATTAGCTCTCTCAAGTAGTCCGGCGATTCCTGGCGAATACCAAATGACGACAGAATCAGTACCAAAACAGAGAATTATATGATGGCCGAATTATATGATGGCCCCTTCCTCTCGCTTTCACTTACTGCAATTTGCCTACGGGAATTTCACTTCCATATTGCAGTGCCCGATATTGCCTAATTTTTGTACAGTATCGTAACTTTGCTCACTTTTGTCCAAAATCACAAGGTTTGTGAGACAAATGGTCATTCTACTGATTATTCGCCACCTATTCGATGTGTTAATATCCCCTTTTTTATGTTCTAAATATGCCGAGAAGCGATACATAGGATTCAAACAACGAACCTACCCTACAGAAATGAGAATACCATCCAACTAACACTTAGGGGACACATTTGGTATTCGTAATCAGGGTAAAAAAGTTGGGACAAAAGTATGCAGAGATATGCTCGTCGCGTTCTTTATTTTCTTTACGAAAACATACAGAACAGAATTTATTTAAACCGTACTTTCTGACCGCCTGCAATGACAGAAATTAACACTGGGACAGACTGTACTAGTTAGATAAAAATCAGGAAAAACATAATAAAAGGGTAAATTGCACTGTTGATCCTCAAACTTCAATTTGTAACAACTTTTTACTCAAACTTTATGAATACATCTAATCAAGTCTCATAAACCAATTTATTCGACTAAATCTTAACGCATTAATGATATAAAAGTGATATAATATCTTAATTATTATCGTATCATCAATCACAACACATTAATATTTAGCCAACTAAATTAAATTACCACGAATTAAAGTTTGAGCACCAAAGTCTCATGTGAACCAAACATGGTGATTGATGTGAGAAGGAGAGAGAGAGAGAGAGAGAGAGAGAGAGAGAGAGAGATAGAGGGGAATCATACATACCCAGTCGGGGGCGCGGAGGAAGGCGATGGCGCCGGCGTTGGCGACGGCGGCGACGAGGTCGGGGCCGGAGATGTCGGGGCCGAGCGGGGCCTGCACGACGCCGTACTCGAAACCTAGAATCCCCCTCCGACCCCCCAACGGATTATCTCTGCTTGTTCTTGCCACTTTTAGAGAGAGAGAGAGAGAGAGAGAGAGAGAGAGAGAGAGAGAGATAGATGAGTGAGGAAGTGTGCCGCGGCGAACGAGAGAGAGAGAGAGAGAGAGAGAGAGAGAGACGTAGAAATATAGCTGAGTGAAGAGATGCACCCAAAATTTTAAAATTGTAAAAATTGTTGAGAGCGAGAGAGGGGCGTGCGTAATGAAGGACGTCAGCCGGTGGCGGGTGAGGGCGGGTGGGGTGGGGCCGACAGCTCTGTTAGATTTATTTATTTCTTCGCGAGCACAGCCGGCCCGGCTGGGCCCGGGTTAGGCCAGCCAGCCAGCCAGCCAGCCAGCCCGCCAGCCAGCCAGCCAGCCGCCACGGAGTGAGAAGCGGCGATTTTAAAAATCGCATTACAGTTGATTGAACATGCGATTCGTCAGAGTGCAGGTTCGATGCCCATCCCTTTTTATTAAAGAGTAAATAGTAAAGTACAAATATATTAAATGAAAAAAAAATTTATTTCAAAAAGTTGGGAAATAAATAAAAACTTGTTGTTTAGGATTAATTTCGTACACATCTCTATAAATATAGTAAATTATAAATATATTTCTATAATATTTAACTTTTATATATTATTCTTATTCTTATAAAAATTCTGATATTTTTAAATGTCCTTATCGTTAAGATCTGTTAACAAAAATTAGTTAATCATACGTAAAATACTTAATTCTATTTAGTTAATGAAGTGAATTGATCTTTTTACTCCTCTTTAATTAATAGTTGAAATTTCTTGAGACACATATTTATGATGGTAAAAATGTCATTTTATTTATAAAATAAACAGTATTTTAACGGTAACAAATCAAAAAGACATATTTGAAAATATTAAAATTTTTACGGAAACAACAGATAAAAGTTAAACTTTGCAGAAATATATTTGTAATTCACTATATTTACAAAGAATTGTATAAAATTAACCTTTTTGTTTATGTACAAGCTTTTATCTAGTGGAAAAGCAAAAGCGATCAAGTTCAACTTTTAAAAAGTTTTAAAATTTTAAACACCTTACACATCGAGGCCCAGATATCAGTTAATGCCCTGTTTATACTATCTAAATTATCAATAACTCATTTGATATAATTTTTTTAATATAATTAAAAAATAACGAGTTTAATTTTCATTTCTTGAAAAGTCTCCGCATCGATAATTTGCCAGGATAATATGTTTTTTTATATAAATTTAAAAAAATATGTCGAATAAGATGCTCATACATCCAAACACGACCCAAACATTGAGCATAAATTGGTTGGCGTTATGCGAAAAACAAATTATAGTATATTTTATGCAATCCAAAATAAAGTATCAGTGCTTTTATGTCACTAATTGAATGGTACCAAACACAGTTCAAACCTGGTGCCAAAATTTTGTGTCCAGGTAACATATTAGAATATTTTTTAGAACAAGAAAAATGATATCGGAGGTGAAACATGTTATCCTACCAAATCACAGATGCCAAGAATTTTCAAGGAACAAAAATCAAACTCATACCTTCCAATTATGCAAGAAAGTTTTCATCTTAAGCGAAAATATCATACAATTAATTGCCTTACGCTCAGGATTTGGCCCGGAGATAAAAAAAAAAAAAGGGGAAAATTTTAAAAGCCCCCCTTGTGGTTTCAATTTTTTTCCCTTTAGTACCTTGTGTTTTAAAATGTATTAAGTTAGTACCATTTGGTTTCTCACTTTAGTATCCTGTGGTTTAAAGTGTATCAAGTTAGTACCCCGTGGTTTCTCACTTTATCACTTTAGAATCCTGTGGTTTTAATTTTATATCAAGTTAGTACCCTGTGGTTTTTTAAACTGCAGGGTACTAAAGTGATAAAGTGTGAAACCACAGTACTTAATCGGATACATTTTAAACCATATGGTACTAAAGTGATAAAGTGAGAAACCACAGGGTACTAACTTGATACACTTTAAACCACAGGGTACTAAAATGAAAAGATGTGAAACCACAGGAGGAGTTTTTGAAGTTTTCCCTATAACGAACTTTACCATGTTCTCAATTTGTATGGTAGTAGTCAAAGACCAAAGCCAAGGAAGCATTAACTGCGGCTCCTCTTGTTTACGCTTTGAGCTCGAAACGAATCCTCATCTGCAATCACACAAGGAATAGTCCATGTTCCGTAGGCATGCGCTGAATTTAGTCCTCCTAAACGAAAGAACGATGATAATAATGAAGATTAGCTTTCATTGAGGTTATCATTAACTTTTAAATACACAATTGGTACACTTAATACAAATACCTTCCTTTGTGGCTTCTTCACATCTTCTCCAGTAATTCAAAGAAAGGTCGGGATCCAATGTTTTTGATAAGCTCTCATACTTCTCTTCCGCCTCGCAAATGCACTTTGCCTAGAAAAGTTAGCCAATTATCAGAGGTTGTAAGCTGCTCGAAAAGCAGTTTAAAAGCACTACTGGATAGTGTAGACAATGTAAGCTCACTGAAAGAAATACAACTAGAAACATTTCACTCATTTGTTTATCATGAAGTTGGGATTATTGAGCTTTCCCCTTGATCAAGAAGGCAATAAAATGTTTCCGACTATTCTACGCCAGCTTGAACCAGCTGGAGCTTTTATGCAGACAATGTAGCTTGAGTAGAGCTGACCGAAAAAGCATTGACAGGCTTTTACTAAGTCCAGACAACTGCTTCATGCTGCTGCAAAACCAGCAGCCTCAAGTTCGTGAGCTTGCTTTTGGCGACTGAACTTCAATTCAGCTTCAGCAACCGCGGATGGTCTAAGAAATTTCATTAACCTAAGGACTAGCGGGGCAATAAGAGAAGTTTAAAAGCACCAGAAAGCACCAGAAAGCTCCAGATATTTGCCAACAAAAACGGCATTTTATAAGGTACAAAAAATAGAAGGAAAATTATGCTTAAATATTTAAACTTCTGGAGTTTAGACCAAAAAATCAAGCATAAAGCAACAAGTAGGAAAAGATAATTGGACAACCATGCAGAGGAACTGACTTGATTGTTTCCGAAAATGGGTGGGGGAAGTACTCAAAAGCTTGCATAAATGTAAGGGACTTTATGAAAATTTACGGTACATTGAAATTGATAGTATCAGCTTTGATTAAATCACCAAATTCTAACTCACCAACATTTTCGGCGCCATTGAAGCTCCGTATACGGCGACAAACATTCGAAGTACGTTGAAATTATTATTTATCACATCTTCCTAGAAGAGAGATGAATGCATATTGCATCACCGATTCAAGTTAGATAGATACTTCAGATGTCCCTTTCCATGATTGACAATCTTATGAATAGACACCCACCTCATAATCATACCTGCAGGATATTCAATCTTTTTCATACCCCATGAATAACCATAAAGGGCAAAAAACAAATAAAATCATAAATCCTAGCACACAGTGGAAACTCCAAGTAAGAATTATTACTCAAAGAGGTAGAAGAAGTAACCGGACAGAAAACTACTAAAACTTAGAAAATAATTTATACAATTTTATTTGACTACAAGAAATATATCCTCTAAAACCAAAAACATGGTGGAAAAACACAACTACATCGAAGGAAAAGGCAAAAAGAATTAGTAAGACATCCAAAGAGGCCTTTATTTTCTCAGTCGTGGAGTATTATCTACAGTAGAAACTGTCAAATCATATAACTAGTTGTAAGCATAACATGTAGAGAAAAAAGCACTTACAGGTCATCAGATACCTCCACTAGGAATTCTGAGACTGATAAGAACTCCATATGCAGCTCATTTGTCTACAGAAAAAATAGAAAGAAGTTATGCAGTTAAATTCAAAAAACAGATTAAGTGGACATAATTGTTTCTTATCTAACATCAGAATAAAAAACAACTAATTGCCCTACTAAGTACTAACTGTTTAATTAAAACGAATCCATGCCTCCATTATCTATTATTCGCAGTTTCACACCAGAAGGACAACAATATTTAATTTTTCTAACAATACTTGACATTTTTACTTCAAATGGGATGCCTCCCATATTCTACCATTCAAGAAAGTAAAACCAGCGGTATGGAAAAAAAAAAAAAACTAAACTTCAGTTATACTATAGAACCAAATTTGATGGGATCGTTGCATAATTTTTGGATTCGAGAATTGGAAATTATGAAAAATCTTGGAAACTTCTACAACAAATTCAAGCCGAGTAAGAAGCTTTTACCTGTTGCCCTGTCAATTGATACAGCAAAAGATTCAGTACTCGATAATCGAAGGATTTTAGATGGATTGCTCTCATGGCATCCTCAATTGAAATCTGAATAATAAATTTCAAGTGTTAATTCTTTAGCATGAACCTTTATATACAAACAGATCAATCAAAGAAGAAGGGTAAAACACAGTAACTCTTTAAGGAAAAAAAAGCAAAATTTTATTCTGTGAATTTACAGTGAAAAAGAATGCGCAAATTATGGACAGATCCTAATGAATATCATAAAAATAAAGCAATCGATTCCGTTTTACGGATCTTAAACAGAACCAACTATAGCAGAAAGAACACAGGGTTACTAAACAACCTTTGTTTTGCTTGTTAATGCTCCGCAAAGCTTCTTTTCAAGGGTCCAGTATTCAATACCTGATTTGAGCTCAGTTCTTATCCTAAATAGAAACAAGAAAAGAAATTGGAAAAAATTATTTTTGTAGTGTCAATATGTTTCTGGTTCATAAGATGAATTAACGTTAAGAGCACAAAAAGCGCAACCTATCAGTAAGTATTCCTTGACTGCGAAGAAGACTTAGCAGAGGAGCAAATGGATCACAGACGGAAGTTTCATGGAGATTATTAATCACATTTTGGTCCTTAATCTGCATTAGATAATATTGATAAAAAATGATGACACATAGAATTAGCATTTAAAAATAGTATATGATTGATAAAATCGGCTAAACTTACTTCATTAGATGTATGTATTAGACGATCAGATCTGCTTGTTTCAGAAGCAGAATCTTCTGGAGAAGGATGCAAATCATTTTCATTTAATGTATCTAGCTGTACAAACAAAGGTGAAAGAGTAATTATAAATTATAATTTTGTTCAAGATATAGAAAAAGGCCAAAAAAAAAAAATCACCTGATATATGTAGCTCTCTGCAAAAGAAAGAACAGGGAGAAACTTAAATATTTATTGCGCTTTGTTTGCGGCCACACCATCAAACATAAATTATCACCTGCACTGATATATGAGAAGAACAAAATTATTAAAATGACATAACATGATTAAACGAAACAAAATTTCGGGAAGTCAAGGGATAACAAGACGACAAATTGCTTACAAAATCTTCAAGCGTGGAGTTTGCTCTTTGCATTGCGTCAAATCCAATCACAGCCGCATCCTCAACTATTGATTTCTCACGATCCACCTTGTCTTCAATACTAAACCGGAATGAAGGCTCAACACAGGTATCATCATAATCTGCATTCTAACAAGAATCTACGTTATGAGAAGCTCAAAACACGATACACCGATGGTTATAGCACTTGAAAGTTGAAACATTCGTTAAAGTACCTTCATCGTTAACAACTAAACGCGCCTCTTCCAGTATTTCGACAGTGATCTGTTCAATTACTAGTCAAAAAAGTTACAACCACGTATTTATAAACAAGAATTAAACAAGAAAATGGACATGTAGTGCTTTAAATTCACCTTCTTAAGAAGCTCGGATATTAGAGAGTATTTTCTCTCTATGCTAAGCATACCACTCGGTTGTAACTATATAAGAAATAAACTCTTTATCAGATAAAAATATACAAATGTACTAAAGTAGTGATATTTTCTATAAGATGGTTATCAATTTGCTTATTGATGATGTTGGAAATAGTTGCTAGTCCAGGAAAGGCAAATTGAAGCGAGGTAGGTTAGCAATTTCATTAAGGGTGTGTTTTGTTGGCCGTAAATTTATCGAAAATTACCTTTCGGTTTGAAATTTTATTTTCCTCGTGTTTGTTCAGCCGTAAAAAAAATTCAGAAAACTATTTCTACAGATTTGAGAAAAATGGAGTGTTTTCGTTTTCCGCTGATTTTCATTTTTCGCTGATTTTCAGCAGAAAGCGAAAATTCAAGCTGCGGATAAATAAAATTCAAGATGTGTACAACTTTTTTTTCACCAAACTAAACAAATATGAATTTTTTTTACTTTCAACCAAACAAATATCAACGAAAAACTACTTTTTTCCTACAAACCAAACAGTACAAAAAGTAAAACTTTTTTTCCATGAAAATTATTGTTTTGCGGAAAACTATTTTTCACTATTTTACGCACAACCAAACACTCCCTAAAATAAATGGT
Organism: Aechmea fasciata; assembly: GCA_025177825.1. Classification (NCBI taxonomy): domain Eukaryota; kingdom Viridiplantae; phylum Streptophyta; class Magnoliopsida; order Poales; family Bromeliaceae; genus Aechmea; species Aechmea fasciata. The sequence continues at coordinate 7,081,715 of CM045937.1, forward strand.
AAAAATGTACAAGACCCCTCAAACAACAGGCCATTTTGGAACAGGCCCCTCAATTCCATCAATCGTACGAGGGATTTCGTTAAATGCAGCGACGATTTCGCAAAATTCAACCAAAAAACAAAAAAGTTGGAGTACTCATTTTCAATGGCCTATAATTGAAGGGGCCGCAATACATTTTCCGCCAAAAAAACGGAAAATTTTCCCTCCTATTACATTTACATATCATTCAATTAGGAAGCTTAAAATCAATAATAAAAGCAAAAAATTGAGGGGAAAAAGCTGCTAAAAATGCATCAAGATTGAGATTATGATTGCTAAGTATAATTAGTAACTACATCTGATTTAGCTCATAAAAAAGAGAAAAAAATCAATGAGAAAAGCAGTAGAGAGAGAGAGAGAGAGAGAGAGAGAGAGAGAGAGTACGAAGAAGAGGAGGAAATGGGCGAGGAATCGATCGGAGTCATCGTGGTTTGAGGCTAGGGTTTGGGAGTGGATGAAGGAGAGCAGGGTTTGGATCCGCTCCAGCTTCCGCAGAGCCTCCATTGCTGCGCTCTCTCAACGCAAAGAGTCGAACGAGAGTGGGACGATGCGGGCTCCAAGTCCGCTTTAGCTGTGCGAACCCGAATCCGGTTAATCTATTCGACCCGAAACCCGCCACGACCGGCTACTGCACGTGCAATGTAAAAAGGGTCCGATAAAATATCAAACTGAAAAATTTAGCTCGTGTTTAGGCTTACCTTCTTATTAACGAATCGAATACAATCCGTCTCGCCCCACTACTAAATAAACAAATTTAGAAATTTAAATTTAAATTTACAAAATTATATTTGGATTGACTTAAAATTCAATTAGTAAAAATTTGTAACATAAATGTACATATATATATTCCTGAGATGTATTGATTCCGAACACGAGTGAACTATTCTAAAAAATTTAGTTAATTTATTAAGCGCGATCAATTTAACTCATATCGAGTCAATACCTAACCCGACTTTCGAAGGGTGGTGAAATATTACTTAACAGTAAATATTTTTACAAGCAGCGAAAAAATACCTTATTTAAATTTTGCACATGTTAATGTCATATTTTATTTAGGTATAGTATATTATATATAAATTAATTATCATATGTTTTGTATTATTTTAGTAAAAAATAAAAGAAATATTTAAATATTTAAATATAGGCTTTAAGACCAGATGGGTGCATTAATCTCAGAAGAAAAAAGAAAAAGAAAAAAATTTTATTAAAGAGAACTACTTTAGTAGCTAAACGGTAACTATCATGATATCATCATTTACACGTAATAAATAGAAACACACGCCCTTTATGTAACACCCATTACCCTTTTCCCCCCCCCATTCACTCCTCTTCCTTTTCCCCTACACTCCGCCACATTTCTCTTTCTCCTTCTCGGAGCGGCGTCAATGGCGGCGGCGGCGGCGACTAGGGATCAGAGCGTGTACATGGCGAAGCTCGCGGAGCAAGCGGAGCGCTACGATGAGATGGTGGAGTTCATGGAGCATGTGGCGGCGGCGGCGTCGGCGGCGGAGGGGGAGGCGGAGCTCACGGCGGAGGAGCGCAACCTACTCTCCGTCGCGTACAAGAACGTGATCGGCGCTCGCCGCGCCTCGTGGCGCATCGTCTCCTCCATCGAGCAAAAGGAGGAGAGCCGCGGCAACCGCGCCCACGCCGACGCCATCCGCGACTACCGCGCCCGCATCGAGGCCGAGCTCGCCTCCATCTGCGGCGGCATCCTCCGCCTCCTCGCCGATCGCCTCGTCCCCTCCGCCGCCGCCGCCGAATCCAAGGTCTTCTACCTCAAGATGCAGGGCGACTACCACCGCTACCTCGCCGAGTTCCAGACCGGATCCGACCGCAAGGACGCCGCCGAGCACACCCTCGCCGCCTACAAGGCCGCCCAGGTCGATCCCATCTCCTCCTTAGCGCTAGGGCTTGGGATCTAGGGTTAGGGTTTCTGATTTTGATCTGACTAGAAGGAGTATGTGTGTAGAAATATGAAATGTAGATCGGTTGACGCATGGAGATCGAATTCTTCTCTCGCAGGATATTGCTTCCGCGGAGTTGCCGCCGACGCATCCGATCCGGCTGGGGCTGTCGCTCAACTTTTCGGTGTTCTACTATGAGATCTTAAATTCCCCGGATAGGGCTTGCACTCTCGCAAAGCAGGTTAGCAGTGTAATTCGTTTAGTTTCAACTTAGCTCCAGTGTTATATTTGATTTCGTGAAAACTAGATCTAGTGATGAGTATATGTTTGAATTCATACACGATGATGATGATGATGACCATTTTTCCTTTGCTTTGCCTTTTGTTCTTTGAGAGAGAACATTTTGGTGATTTTACTCTGTTTTTGCAGTATCTACCTTTGTCGCGTACTACACATTGTGGAAAATATGTTGAGAATTATAAGTTGTTGTCGAATTCAATCTACTTCCTCTGTCGCTGCAGTAATAAGTCTAATACTTACCGTGCTGTAAACGTAGGCGTGATAATACCAATGTGCAAGGATTTCTAATTTTGGCATCGCCACTGATTATCCGCGAACTATTATGTGGCTACTCTATGATTTCATCCAATGTCGTAGTATTCATCTTTTCTGAAGAAAGAGAAGTCATAACCAATGTTCGGCATGCTAACTTGCAATTTTCTGCTAGGCTTTCGACGATGCAATCGCAGAATTGGACACTCTCGGCGAGGAGTCATACAAGGATAGCACTCTAATTATGCAGCTTCTCCGCGACAATCTCACCCTGTGGACCTCAGACATGCAGGTCTGGTTTTTGCCCTGATGTAGCTCTCTCAACTATCGCTTTTTCTTTCTCCTATTAATTGGGATCATTTACATGTATGTTCTTGTTTCCCTGAAGTTTGAAGCTGCATCTATGACGCATTATCATGTTTATTATTATATATGTATGTATATATACTGCTTGAAAAAGTAACTGCTCACATGTGTAGCCCTATGAGATGCAAAATAATTCCAGATTCTTACAAAACCTATTCATGAGATGAACAATTGGTTCTTTATTTTTTTCGACTAGGGTATATATATATATATATATATATATATATATATATATATATATATATATATATATATATATATATATATGAAGTCATAACCAATGTTCGGCACGCTAACTTGCAATTTTCTGCTAGGCTTTCGACGATGCAATCGCAGAATTGGACACTCTCGGCGAGGAGTCGTACAAGGATAGCACTCTCATTATGCAGCTCAACAATCTCACTAGTGGACCTCAGACATGCAGGTCTGGTTTTTGCCCTGATGTAGTATCCAAATCACATGAAATTTTGATAGAAAATTCTTTATACCATATAAAACAAGATCAATAACTTTGATATAAAATTTTAATGTCATATCATCATATTTTGTAATATTTTTATTTTCAGCCGTTGATTTTGAGCCACTTCGATCACTAGGCAAATGATATCGAAAAATCGCGAAAACTATTTTCTAGATACTTCAAATACTCTAGATCAACTCTAGCGGAGCCGATCGTCGATTCGAAAGTCCGAACATCTAAAACAAAGTGGAAGCACGGAGGCCTCGTGCTTCCATAAGCACCCCAGACGCACTATATATATATATATATATATATATATATATATATATATATATATATATATATATATATATATATATATATATATATATAGTGTAGAGCTACTATGCTATCGGAAGCATAAGGAAGTTGGCGCTTCCAATTTTTTATTTATAGTGTAGAGCTACTGTGCTATTAGGAGCCCAGCAGTCTTTGTGCTCCTAACTTTCTAACCACCCATTAAGTTTGATGGATAGTTAAAAAAAGAGAGAGGGATGAAATATTAGGGGAGAAATTAGATGTCTTAAATTCTCTTCTTCTTAATTTCTCTTTAATATCTCATCCTTCTTTTTTTTTAACCACCCATCAAATTTTGATGGGTGGTTAGAAAGTTAGAGCAAAGGATTCTTGTGCTCCTAATACAATTCTCTCTCTCTCTCTCTCTCTCTCTCTCTTATATATATATATATAGAACTAGGAATACTATTAATAGCACCAATGACTCGGTCTTATTAAGTTTTTATCCTTGGATTAAAAGATGTGTGGTTAGGATGATGTGGTCCTCTAGGATTGAGTGAGTGGTTGGTTGAATAGTATAATCTACATAAAAATAATTAAAGGGTTAAATTTAACGGTGAAAAACTTCGATAGCGCAAATTCTTTTGTCTTTATCGATAATATATATTTGGATTATATATATATATATATATATATATATATATAGTAGAGCTACTATACTATTATCGGAAGTATAGAGGAATTAATTGTTTTTTGTGTTCTGATTACAGGAAGATGGCGCTGATGAGATCAAAGAAACAAGCAAACCCGAGGATGAGCCGTAACCAAAGTATTACTAATCGCCATTCTCTGTTGCTTTTTTAGGCGCTTCTCATCTTGCAAATTGATCATCAATTTGAATCACCCCCGTCTTCTCTCCTAGTTTCTTCTTCTGTTGGTTTTCCATTTCCTCTGCTTCTTTCCCTTTCGTCTGTTACCACCATGCTTTTCCTTTTCCGAATGATCTAGAAGAACTCTTCTAATATATCTATATATATATGGCTTCTTAAGTAATTCGCTCATGTGTAGTTCTATCTATTCTATGCGTAAAAATGTGCCAAACATACATCTGAACTACGACCCATTCTGATCGGTCCCATTCAGTTTGAATATTTTATACAATTCATGCCAATCCTACACCAGGAGAGCCATGATTTGGCCCACTTTGCATGCTTATCCAAACCAACCACTCATCTATCTACATGAGTAGTGCGTCTCTTTCATGTTCCTGTTCTTTTTCTTTTCCAAGTGTACTACTACTACTGATGATGACATCGAAGATCTTTGGACCTTTTCACGCGTGTATCAAACCCTTATCCGAATAGCCTTTTCTTTCTACTTATACGTGCCTATATTATGAAGAGTTTAATCAACAATTTTTGTCTAATATTTTGTGTAAAAACACATAGAATTTATCTGAATTATGAACTATTTTAAATCAACTGCCCTACCCTTTAAATTTGTTTGATTTTATAGTTCAATATTTCAATTTGTTTGATTTGGATTAGTCAATGTAATTTTGACTCTAAAACTTAAGGCAATTACTTATTTTATACTAAACTAAATCTGCAATGATAAACGACGTATTCAAATTTTTTAAAACTAAAGTGTCGTCTAATGATTCAAATTAAAAAAACCGAAAGAAAAGATTTGATATAAAAAACTAAAATTTTGAAAGATTGGGCAGCCAGCTTCAAATATATCTTATAATTTGGATAAATTTTATACAATTTTATACAATTTTATTTTTTTTATATATAACACAAATATGAAAGGGAGGAAACTGTATTGTGTGATTGTATTGTATGTATCTAGAACGGCACATAGGTTGGCATCCTCGTCAGCTATATTCCATGCCAAGTGCATGAACGGCCAACTTTGCGGTCCCATGCATCTTTGACTCTACATCTTAGAAAAATTAACTAAAGTCAAAAAAAAAAAAAAAAAAAAAAGACAAGCAACTTAATTATTACTCTATCTCTTTTATGTGTGGTTGTTGGCATTTGTTTGACTATTAAGGGGTAAAAAAAAAAAAGAAGGTTTATTTGGGTGTTACTCATTTTATTCTGGGCAATTCCTGTATAAGAAGACACATGAATCAATGCATCCTCATCCTCTTCTGTAATAATTATTTGCAGGATATTTGATATTCTCTATATAATCTATATTTATTAGACCTTGAGCTTTTCTTTGTAAGCTATTATTATTATTAGGGGCAATTGCTTATATATCCCTGAAAAGTTTTCGATTTTCCGATTTACCCCTCTTAGAAGGCTAATATTGAAAATACCCCTCCTACGTTCTAACCTATTTCTAATATACCCTTAGAGTTAAAATCTGTTAAGTAACTCTGTTATCTCTGTAAAATTACTATTTTGCCATTTTCAAATATACCCTTCTACCATCACTGTCTTTCTTATTTGCCCTTAAAGTCAGGGGCACAAAAAGTATTTCGACTTTTGGTCTTTTCCAATATACCCCTCTACCGTCACCAACCTTTCTTATTTGCCCTTAAGTTAAGGATAAAATTGGTATTTTAATTTTTTTAACTGGTAGATATTTAACTCACGTTTAACCGGATTAACTTAACGGGAGATAGCTGGGGGTATTTTGCAATAACGGTGGAACGTATGAGGGCATTTTAGAAAGAAAAAAAGTAGGGGTAGATCGAATATTTTCAGACGCATGAGGGGTATATAGGCAATTATCCCTTATTATTATTATTATTATTTTGAGAGATAGGTTTTACGCTGTCCGTTTCGTTTATTTCACTTAGAAATAAACTTAACTGAAAATATGAATCAATTAGGATTCGAACTTGGGACCTTTTGTAACCTATAGATAGATAGATAGATAGATGTGATCACAAAATTAATCTCGTAAAGCTAAGTTATGGTGAATATTAGCACATGTGTTAAACAGAGTTTGGTGTGTTTGCATAATAATAAGTTGTCAATATTAATTTTCTAAAAAGAATTGATAGATATATTTGTCGAAAGAAAATTTTAAGTTATACCAAAAACTATTTGAAGTATAAAGATATTTTCAATATAAATTTGTTAGCACTACTTGTTCGAATTAGGTTCTCATATTATATAGAGTGAGATACATTGGTCCACAAATGTTAATTTATTATAATTTTTATTTTAAATATGCATAATTTAATTTTGTTGGCTAAATATAAGTAATTTGTTGATTTAGAATTAATATAAAAATATTGTGATCGATGATACGATAATAATTAAGGAGCTATATCACATAATTAACTTTATATTTATATTGGTTTGGGTACAGGTTCTCCGGTTTTTCGTTTAGTTTCGGATTTTTGGCTTGAACTTTTACACTAGCCGGGATTGAGTACTGTTTCGGATTTCGACTTTTTTGCCGGGTTCGGTTTCGGGTTTTACAAGAGTCGCTTCGAAACCCACCCCGTTAAGAGGCGTTACTTTGACCTCGATGCGCATCAAAGCGTAATTTAAAATGGCATGAGCACTTACGCTTAATTTGGTATTAAAGCTATAAAACGGAGTTGTAAAAAAAGTATATAGGAATATATTTCTGCGTTCTCCGATGGGGCAGCAGAAAATAAGCGTAACCTAATCATCACGATATACGCAATATTATATATGAAAATAAATATGATATTTTTCTAATATACTTTTTCACAGTCTGTAATGTAATCTTTTTGCAATTCCAAACGAAGCAGCCAAACAAGCGGTAGCATTATATATATTTATATTTATATAATAATAATAATGTTTGTTTGATTTCTCAAAAAAAAAAAAAAAATAATGTTTGTTTGATTAGCCTTTAGATCAATTTGGACCGTCTGATCTTATTGACCTGGCAATGTGATCTCATTCTAGATTGAGTGGGTTTATTTTTGCATGCGTAATACTCCTTTGACTGCGCATATACAAAATTACACAAGTGTCCTTGTATACTTAGTTATTTCACGTTTGTCTCCGTGATTTTATGTAGGGATGCGAGCGGATTCGGATTGGTCATATGTCTAATTTACTCACTAGAATTATCATATTTTTTTACAATATTAAAAATATAAATAAAAAACATACACTCTTGAATGGTACTACGTAAGATACGCACCTTATAATATAATGTACAGATAGTTTTTTTTTTTTTTTTTTTTTTTTTCACAAATTTGGAGGGGGAGAATCTAGGGGAAAGGAGGAGTCCCTCGCCTCCTGCTTCATTTTTTATCGGATTGAAGCCGATTCAGGACGGATTAATTTTAATTTCTTTATTTTTCTGCCACTCACCGCTTCATGGAATAGATTCAAAACGAATTATATTTTTCTATACTTCTGATTTCAACTCGCCGCGTCATTGGAATTGAATTGGACGGGATCTCTACCAATCCGGATCCATTTGAATTCCTATGCAGAGATACATGTGTGTCCCATAAGGGCACTGTTACATAGGAGAATGAATAATTTTACAAATTCGCAGGGGTATAAATGCAATAAAGGACCCTCATAAAGAAATAAACAAAAAAAAATAGAAAAAAAGATAATATTTCATAGAATGAGAAAAGTCGCGCACAAACCGTTTCCCTCTTCGTCCAATTTTGCTCGTCCCCTCCACCGCCATTTGCGGACTCTTTCAACTCCCCACGCTCTCCACCTCGTAAAACCCTCACCCCCCCCTCAATCCCACTACACGACTAGCGAAGCAAAGTGTAAGTAAACTCCACACACACGCACGCGCACACGCAAACGCGCGCGCGCTCGATCGATTTGGTAACGAACGAGGAGAGTTCTCGGTGTGGAATTTGGTACGGCGTGATCCTTTCCCCTCTGTTGATTCATCTTTTGCTTCTCTAACGATTCATAGTTTTGTTGTTTCCCATGATTTTTTGATGATTTTTTGATGATTTTTCTCGTTTTTTCTGGATTAATTTGATCATTTGTAGCTGTTTTTAAGCAAAGGTCGCCGCTCTCTTTCGTGCCCAGGTAAGGTAAAAAACCCAACTTTTTGGCTGTTTTCGATCGAATTCGAGGTTATAGGGTTTTAATCATTGATTTGAGGTCTTTCAAATGTTTCTTTTCTTATTTTGTCTAGAAAAATTTGATCGCTTTGAAGCTGCTTTAAGCAAAGTATGCTCTCTTCCAAGTCCAGGTGAATTTTTTTTTTTAAAAAAAAACCCCTCCTTTCCCCCTGTTCCGATCGAATATGGGGTTTTTGTGTTTCAATTTGGATGTAATTTCATGAGTCTTTGTTATTTCCCACTGTTTTGATCATTTTTCTAGTATTTTTCTTCGATTTTTAGACCCGGATCATTGGAAATAGCACCAAAAGCCTCTCCTTTGGGGCCTAATTCGAAACCTCCTTCCCCCAAATCCACGAAGCCGACGCCGTTCTCATCGGATTCCTCGGATTCGCGATCGGCCAAACTCCTGGAGCGCAAATCCTCCGCAAAGGCGACACCTTCCGCCGAGGTAATTTGATTCCCCAATCCATTCCAATCCTCTGTTAACTCGTAGAAACCGATCGGATTTCGACTTGTAGATTACCCGTTCGATGAAATGTCTCTTTGTCGTCCCTCTTTAGAAGCGAGCAACAAAAGTTACGGAGATGCAACAGCAAATTAGTCAACTCCGTGATGAACTGAAGAGGGAGAAAGATGAGAAAACCCTAGCTTTAGAGGAACTCGCCGACCTTAAGAAGAGAGTTTCTTCATCGGATAGAGTACGAGTTCTTGAGAAAGAAGTGGAGAAGGCGAAGCAGTCGGAAAGGAAGATGCTTGAATCACTTGTGTCGCAAACCAAACAGCTTGAGCAAACCAAGATTTCTCTGGAAGAAGCCAAGCTTGAGATAAGGAACTTGGAAGCTTCTGCTTCTTCGGCCAGCAGAAGCAGTAGGAATTTGGAGACCCATCTTAGGAACAACGGGTTTTTCAATGCATTTGCGGGTGAAGAGGAGATTAAAGTGCTTAAGAATGAGCTTAAGCTGGCCACAGAAGCCGAAGAGAAAAGCAACAAGGCAATGGATGACTTGGCCATTGCTCTCAAGGAAGTAACCACGGAGGCCAATCAAGTGAAGGGAAGCTCTCGGTGAAAGAGATGGAGTCGGAGAACGCAAAAGCAGAAGCCAAGAAATTGAAGGCTTCGGTGGAGATCATGGAGGAGAAGCTTCGGTTGGCTCGTGAGGAGGCCGAAAGATTGAAGCTTGAAGCGGACGAAGCGGTCGCCGCGTGGAATGAGAGAGAGAGCGGATTTATAGATTGTATGAAGAACTCCGAAGACGAGATCAATAAATTGAAGCAAGAGAACACGAAACTAATCGAATCGCAAAGAGTGGTTAGAGAAGAGAATTCCAAGTTGAGGGATATACTGAAGCAAGCGGTGAGCGAAGCCGCCGTGGTGAAGGAAGAGTTAGAAATCGCGAGAAACGAGAATTCTCACCTAAAAGATATACTATCTGCGAAGGAAAATGCATTACAAAGCATCAAGCAAGAATATGAATGCATTAAGGTCAGCGAAGCTGCGGCGCAAGATAGTCTAAAGGAATTGAAGAGCATGCTTGATACAACTTCTACTTACTCCACCAAAACTCCATCTTCGGTCGATAATGGTTCAACCGGACAACCAAATGGGTCATCAACTAATGTTAAATCAAGTGAGGGAACAAATGGATTTCAATCTAATAGATGGAATGGTGAGAATTCGCGAGTAAAGAAAGGTCGAAGGCATTCGATTGGCGAGCCGGCTAAGTTTAATGGATCTATGTTTGATTTCGAAGGATCTTTGGAGAAGAGTACGGATCGGAAGTTTGCGTCGCAGAGTAATGTTGCCGATATGAGGGCTGTGACTTCCATGGTTGTAGATGAGTTTGGAGATGAATTTGATTACACAGGTAGTTCTCACTTGGATGGCATGGAGCATTCCGCGAAACAGAAAAAGAAGAAGACGATTCTGCGAAAATTTGGAGACATTTTTCGGAGAAAAAGCCTGCAAAGATCAAATTCAACATCTTTTGCTTCTAAATGAGTGTATACTGTAATGCATGAGTTTACTTTGTTGTTTGTTTATTGCCCCCATTTGCTTTACTGATAGAATACAATACATGTTACAAGCATCTTCTGCATTGCTTCATCATAACAAAAACTTAGTTGTAATCATACTGTCCATGAATTTTTCTCCATCTTAAAGCTTAAATTAGTTACAGGGAATGATGAAAGGGTGGGGACTTCAAAATGAATTTACTCTAAAGAATCATTTTAAGCAACATTCTTTTCCAGTTTAACAAGTAAGGCTAAAAATTTACTTCAAAGAGTCATTTTAAGCAACATTCTTTTCCACTATAACAAGTAAGGCTAGAACAAATTTAAAATGCCTCAGCTTTACTTCTTGATCAGGGATTACTCATTAATCACTATTCAGGTCCTACAACAATAATATGATATGTAAAGATGCATTAATTGTAACGCCCCCAATAGTCCCACATCGGATGAGATACTGATTTCGAACCGTTTATATGAGACCTGCACATTAGTAATAATAACTGGATTTAGGTATTTTTGGCCGGTGGTTGGGCCCAACGAATTATTGTTGCTAGCGGGTTGGGTCGTTATAATTGGTATCAAAGCCGAATATCAGCCGGAAGTGCTATGCAGGGCAAAGTGCTACACCAACGGATTTGGTGGGAGCCACCTCTTGAACCCGTCTAGAATCTCACACCGCTGGTAATTAGTTTTTATGGACAATATATTATCCTAAAAAGATGGTTGATTTAGCAACATATCTCACAACAAAGGAAATTTGATTGTAATTGCAAATGAAAATGTCAATGTTTTTAAAATATGTTATCATGAATAACTTGTTTTTTTTTTTAAGACTATGTTAAATATAAATATTTAAAATAGCTTCTTCTTCTTTTCTTTTTTTCTTTCGTAGCTTAAACTATTGAAGAATAATAATTGTTTCATATAATTCAACGTTGTTTTAGAGCAGGAGTTACTGAGTTCTATCATTATTTAGTTTTTTAAAAAATTTAATTAAAGTCCACATTTTTTTTCTATTAATATAAAGTAAAATTTTAATAATAATACAATATAATTTCTTTTATTCAACTTGTGAAAAAAAAAATCGACAAATTCAAAGCAGTTAATGTAAATCCTAACTTATTGTAATGCCTCAAATAAACTGACACATCAATTACCAACTCCATATTTGTTTTATTAAAAATTATTTATTGTTAAATATAAAAATATATAGTTCGAAATTCGGGATCTCTGCTCCAATATAATGTGAATTAAATATTGTATTATAAAAATATAAGAATTTTTTTTTATAACTAATCCTATCCATTTTTATAATTATAAAAATAATTTTTTTAAAAAAATAATTATAAAAATAGATTTTAAATGCGGTGAATGATTCACCGCATTCATATATAACTTCTATTTAGGATTAGAAAAATAATAAAAGCGGTGAATTATTCATTATTTTTATAACTATATTTACAAATAAAAATTTAACCGATTTATATTTAAAATAAAAATTTAGAAGAGAACTATTGCACTAAAAATTCAAAAATTTAAGCTATTAAAAAATAATATTTATATATATATTTGTATTTAACATCTATAACATTAAAAAAAAAAGGAAAAGAAAAAAAGAGAAAAGCATGTGGCTAGAGGTCCATTGTATCCGTTGTTGCGTTTTTTTGACTTTTAAATTGTGGCGGGTTTTTTTTTTTTTTTTTGGGTCAACGGTCGAATCTTTGTAGAATACACGACAAAAAATCCCGGTCAAAATTTCCGTGCTAAGCCAAAACGATTCCCACGTGCAAAGAGTATGGCCCCAATTAATTACTTAGTTAATTATATTATATTAATTGTTATAAATGATTTTTATTGGCCCATCAATGGAATTGCATGGAATTGGTCCACCACATCAGCATGAACCGCTCAATTTTTCTTTTAATTAATGAGAAAATTTGTTGATATAAAAGGTACCAGGCCAGAGAAGCAAATAATACAATATCATCTTTTAAAATAAAATAAAATATTATAAGTGGCGAGCCAATCTGCAATTTAAGTAATTTTGCGGAGTATATAATTTATACAGAATTTTATTTTTTTATATATTGCAATGCTTTCTGAAGATTTTACTATAGTAAAATGACCTATTTAGATGAAAAAAAAATATAATTAATTATTAGTACAATTCAGAAAAAAAAAAGTACTTCACAAATAGAACTGTAATTATAATGATTTAGTTATCTTATGTCGGAATTAGTAATTTTCTTTAAAATCTTCAAGCGAGCGGAGTTTAGAAAAATAATTTTCAAGTTAGAAATGCTATGACTGGCCTCTTTTTAGGGCAAAGTAATATGCTGTATATTTTATTTATTTATTTTTAGAAATGAATTTAGTT